>OY723406.1:69537127-70149071 GCA_963210345.1 Inga oerstediana
GTCTAACTAACTGCTAACAATGCTAACTACTTATAACAGAAGCTAACTAACAAGAGCAGCTAATATACTAATAACAGCCCAGATTTGTACATTAAACTTAACTAATCTTTTGGGGCAAAAAATCAAGAGCATGAGTTGCTGCAAAGCTAAGCGAACATTTAAGTACAAGTTTCTCCTTCTTTTTGTTGCTCTTAGTTCAGAGTGAGATATCTTGAATCCTGTTTGTAAAATTAGAAGCTGTTTCTCTTATATAAGTATTCACAGCATATATAAATCAGAACAAGGAGTATTAGTTAAGATAACCACAAGTGTAGACAAAAACTGACCTTTAATATACATGTAGTTCATAGTGATGGAAAGCTTTTAAAACAAGAAAGAGAAGCAATTGTTTATATGTAACAAGTCACAACTAGTAAAATAATTTTCTGGTTTTTTTTCTGATACCCTGTCTTGGTCTTATGAGGTGGAAAATTAGTGTATACTCTATATACCTATGGGCTATATAACATGAGAATTTAAACTGAAGTCAAATGTTGAATGATTAATTAGAGAGAACATTCTGGTTTTGTTTGGTGGGAAGTATATTTATTAGTTAAGGTTTTCCTGTTACAGAGTCAACTAAAGACAAAAATATGAGTATGAGGACCAGATTATGCCAAGACAGCTTCCTTGGATATGGATATGACTTCAATCTTACTATTGCCTGCTTGTCTTGTCTGTAAAGCTATGCAATGATCAGGATGTGGCAATCAATCAAATTAATTTCTTTTTTTCTTTTTTCTTTTTAATTTTATACACACACCTTTTGATCTGTATAGATGTCTTGCACTTGCATTTTTTGAAAAAAAAAAAAATCAGTTTTTTTTATGTGGTTTTATTTTGGTTACTTTGCATTGAAGTTGTTATTAATTTGACTAAAGGAACCAAAATTGTTAATTTTAACTGTACAGATAAGTAAATAAATAAAAGGTGAAAAGATTTTATAATAGAATATTTGACATAAGAAAAGGTCCAAATTGATTCCTACCTGTTCTTGAATGATTGCATAACTTTATACATATATAGTAGATCTTTGTATGGTAATTATATTGCTGCTCATCATCAACTTTAAAATTAAACCAAATATTTGGAGAAAGCAAAGACGAAATCAATGTCAATACAAAGTTAAACTAAAATGCCTACGAGCACATGCATTGGAATTTCAGAATAATTAAGAGTTTATTTTGCAAGCGTAAGAAAAAGAGAAGGGTTAAGTGTTCGTTTGTGATAACTTATTTTTTATTTATAAATGCTTATAAATCATGATTTACGGTATACGAGGTAAGTATGTGAGAGAAGTTTTATCTCAGATTTACATAATATGCACTTATATCCCAAAAATAAATTATTCTAAACATAGCTTAAGTTTATAATTAATAATATGCAAAAGAATACGCAGTTGTCTATTAATATGAACGAATCTAGTCATTGCTTGTCTCAGAAGGTGAGTCTTCGCTTTACTTAGGTAATTTAACTAATTCTAAAAAACAATTGGAAAATTTAATTGTGCTGAAAAATTCAAGCCTTGTCCAAAGTACATTAGTTAGGATTATAGGAGATGTGACTTGCTAACTTTCTTATGTCATAAATTTGAGGCATCTAGTTAAACCCAACAATATACTCCCTCCGGTCCTAAATATAGGATAAAGTTTGTAGTACAATTTGTACTTCAAACTTTATCATATATTTAGGATTGGAGGTAGTATAATTTTTTGGCCACTAACCCAACTATATATAATTAAATATAAAAATCGGGTAAAAAAAGAATATTTACATAAAAAGGATACAATTTATTTATATAGCTGACAGAATATATATGGCTGAACCAACTTAGAGTTGATCTAGTTGTGTAAGACTTTGCTATATCCCTTTGGTGTCTCGAGTTCGAGTTTTAAAGGAGTTACTTGTATTAAAAGAAGAAACCACAAACTTCGAACCGAATACTAAATGATAATATAATATATATATATATATATATATTTTTATATATGACTGACATAATGACTATGATGAAATAACAATAGTAGTTAATCAAATTTTTATAATATATTGATGATTACCTTGTGTCTAAAAAAAGGGATCAAAATGGGTAAGTGTGTGTTGACTTTGCCAAGTGTAAATAGGACAAGAATATTAAATAAAGGTGTAGTTCAGTGGTTTAGCTCAAGTGGTGATGTTAACATTAGGTCACACCACACCACTTTCACATCACCCACCGGTTCCTTGTATCTAAGAAAGCAACACATAAACCACCCCTTATAGCTGCGACCCAATAATGAATCTGCCCATTTATTTAAGTTCTACTGCATTGTTTTTAAAATTGAATTAATCAAGAGAATTTATTAATGTTAAAAATTAAAATAGCCTTTACAAAGTCATTTATTTTATTTTAGTCATGTTGGCAATGCTGGTGTTATTCACCTTTTTTCATGGAAGTTATGTGCTTTTTTTTTTTTTTTGGCTATAAATTCATGATTGTAATCACTTTTTCTTCGAATGATTAATTTTTCCTTATAATATAAGTGATAAAAAAATCATAATGTGCAAACACGCTCTACTTAAATTTATTGATTTTTTTCAAAAGTCAAAAGTATGTATTTAATATTTATTCGAGCTCTTATAGGAAATAATTACAATTTATTTACTAATAAAATTCTCAAATTAAGAAGAATAGGACTCTCAGACACATGTTTTTGTAAGGTATGAAGATGGTTTTGGTCCTTATTCACATGATCAATCTTTGTCACCTATTTAAATTATACATTTCTTATTATAAATATATATATATAATCTATAATATATTTAAGTTCTTATTAAACCTACAAAATAGTATTATTTTCAATTAAAACTTTTATATATATATATATATAACATTTTGGTTTGATTTTATTGTTTGTTGAAATTTTAAAAATTTATTTATTTAAAATTATAACAATGAGTATTATTACATTGTTTAAAAATTCAAATGAATATTTGCTATTTATCGATCACATATTTAATAGACATGATGATACTTGAGTTAAAACAAATAATATTCTGTTCATTATCTTTCATCATTGGCAAAGTCAATCTAGGTAGGGCATGCATTATCTTAAAAAGGAATAAATTAGCAAAATATAAATAATAGTAATCATATGACTTAAATACTGAAAAGGGAGAGTAATGCATTAACTACAGATTTTGATAAGTTCAAAATATGTAAAAAGTGTTTATTTGGAATAGTTTATTTTTGGGTAATAAGTGCTTATAAATCGTGATTCATGATATACGAGGTAAGTATTTGAGAGGAGTTTTATTTCGACTTACGTAATAAGGACTTATTTTTAAAAAATAAGTGATACCAAATACATGCAAAGTATTTATGCATTTTGACTTAAATATAAGATACCTTGTCACAAGAGTACGTTTTTTACCCCTTCTGTTACTGTTAGCCACAAGAATAGGTTCATCCATTAATGTTAATCTTCAATCTCATCATGGGTGGTTCTGGCGAAAAAAGAAAATTCTTGTACTTGGTGATTTTATTATATTCTTATTCTTATTCTTAGTTTTTGTCTGACACATTGAATAATCCCCGTCCGTGTGATTCAATAATTTATTTCCCATTTATGATGCGGATGTGAAAAATCATTTGGTGTGTGATTAAAGTAAGATTTATAAAATTGCGTTTGCTTAAATTAGAGTTTGAGAACTAAAGTTTAGTGTGGCAAAAAAAAAAAGGAACTAAATTTTAGATTCTGGCAAAAAAAAAAAAAACTGAAGTTTAAATAACAAATCTTTTATTATGACTTTAACACAGTTAAAGTTTGGATATTTTTTAAGAAAAACTCAATTTAGCAAATGAAAACTTGTTAAAATAAGGGTTAATATAATTTTTGGTCCCTGACGTTTGATCCAATTTTGATTTTGGTCCTTCAAGTTTGAAATCGGTGGTTTTGGTCCTTGAAGTTTCACCCGATTTTGGTTTTGGTCCCTCAAGTTTGAAACCGGTGATTTTGGCCCCTGAAATTTCACTTGATTTTGGTTTTGGTCCCTCAAGTTTGAAAATGACTTGATTTTTTTTCCGGGTCGGGTAGGGTTTCAAAATTGGGTCGTCAAGTCTTTTTCAAACTTGAGGGACCAAAACCAAAATCGAGTGAAATTTCAGGGATCAAAACCACCGATTTCAAAATTGAGGGACCAAAACCAAAATTGGATGAAACTTCAGGGACCAAAACCACCGATTTCAAACTTAAGGGACCAAAATCAAAATTAGATCAAACTTTAGGGACCTAAAATTATATTAACCCTTAAAATAATATAAATCAGGATTATGTTTAAATTTGTAATCATTTTTTGTGATAATTTAAATAAACATAATTTTTAGAGTAAAATACTTTAATCACCCCATTGTTTTACCTTAATTACACAGGCCTTCTCTTTATTTTGAAAACCCATTAGATCTCCATTAAAATTAAAATTTATATTACACAAATCTTCCTTATATTTTGATATTTTATTTCTATCCACCCAAACTGTTAGTTGATCATTAAGTTTGACTTTTAAACTTTTGTTTTTTCAAAATGCCCCATTTTAACATTATAGTTATTTAAAAGCGCACGCACACACATGAGGCAAATCAAAATTTATACTGACCAATTTTTTTTGATATCATTATCCGGTATCCTGTTTACACCCTCTAAATTTTAATTATAAAAGATTTTTAACTTTCTAATATGTTAAATTCATTAATTTTGAGATTATAAAATTTATAATTTTAAATTTTCCTCATATTTATTGAAATTAATTTATTTTTAGTTTCTTAAATGACTAAAAATATATATCAAACACATTTTTTCAATCAAATATAATAAACTATATAAATTTGAGATATTGTATAAGTCATTTAAGTTTATAACTTTATATTTTCTTCTACAAGCATCTAAAAGACTTGCTCGAATTTTTAAGAGATTGTGATATTTACAAGATATCAATTAAAATTTGGAATTTAATATTGAAGGTAAATTAGTGAATAAATTTTATTTTTATATAAATTTTAATTAAAAAAATATAATTTCAGAATCTTTTAGAATATTTTTAACAAAGTTAATGGTTTAGATTTAATTGTATGTTTTAAAATAAAGGGGGGGGGTATGTTATTTTATGAAATATGTCTGATGGTTTAACTATTCACTAAAAGGAACATTTTAAAATAATTTTTGGCAGTGAAAAGTAAAAAAAATTAATAACTTATTTTTCTAAAAATATATATAAAATAAGTAATGTAAAAAATAAACATGTCTCTGTTCAGAAACAAACGAAATAAATAGAAATAAAGAAATAGAAATAAAAAATAGTACTCATCCATCTTTTTTTTTATAATAACTCATTCATCTTATTTTTTGAAAGTAAGTCAGATGTTTTGAACAAAAAAAAAAAAGTAAGTCAAATGCATTCCAAAGACAAAATGATAATTAGTACATAATAACTCTTTGCCTCACATGCTTGTGGGGACAATGATACAAGGGTCTAGAAAAGCAAAAAAGTTTGCATAAAAATGCTGCACTAAAAAAACTAGTTAGGCCGGGGGCTTGGTCCAGTGGTTGAGATAAGGGAGGCAAAGATTTCCTCCCGTCACCTGGGCTCGATCCCTGGGAAGTCCCTCCCAAGGGGCGCCCCGGATTAGTCTGCACCTTCGGGTGTGGGATACCGGGGGAAGAAATAAAAAAAAAAACTAGTTAAACAAGAAAATGTGAAAAAAAAAATCACTTATACCCTAATAGATGCAATTGGAGGTTGAAGTTAGGAGTGTTCAAAGTATCCCGATTCCTGTTGTCCCAGCCCGGTTCCACACATTTTGATCTTGGGAATTTCCTATTCTGACCGGGACCAGAATTGGGATAGGAACCGGGATCAACCTTGAGATCCTGGTCTCGGTCCCGACTTTTTTATTATTTACCTTATAAATTAAGTTATCCTTTTATTTTTATATTTTTTACCCCATAAATTAAGTTATCATTTGATAAGATGTGCGTCTTTAATTGGGGTTAAGCCATATATATCGTGATAATAATCATAACTATATAATATATAAAGATAATAATGAAGAAGAAGAAAATGATGATGATAACAAAATGTTATTATTCAATTATAGATCAATTTATGTAATTATTATGGCCTTGTTAGTTTGTTAAATGATCATTTTAAACAACAAAATATGTAAACTTTAACTAATATAATGATATTTTTAAAATTTAGTTTTTTTTAAAAAAAAAAAGCCGGGATTTCCCGATCCCTGGACCAAACTGGGACTGCGATCAGGATGCAATTTGCATCCCGGCCAAAAATCGGACCGGTCTCATCCCGGGTTTTGAACACCCTTAGTTGGAGTAATTGATCCCTTTGGTGGAAGGAATTGCTTCTTTAAGCACATCATTTGCAATTGTTGCTTTGGTCTGTCGAAAAAAATGGAGACTGTAGTATCCAAGACAATGTAGCTCAAAAGCAAAGAGCAACGAACATATTTGATCGAGAGGATTTCTTCCAGTTGACCGATACGACAGATTGACCATGAAAGCCGATCCAAACCTTATAGTATTTATACCCTTGTCTCTTATATTTGTCCAAAATAATAATCCATCCTTCTGATGGAATGTTTCTTTCCTGATAAAAGACAACAAAGAAGTTAGTTGCTCTTGAATCATCTGTATCAGCTGAGAGAGTTAATGTAGCAGATGCAACTGCAGGATTAATCTCTCTTATGATTGACAAAAGACACACCATACCCCATTGATGGATCGTTTTCATCGATATTGTTGATATAACCTTAATAATGCCAGCATTATTTTCTTGATGCAGATAAAACAAAGAATCTTTTTACCATTCCTTAAATAGATGAAAAGAAGATAGATGCACTTGAATATTTAAGCCTCCAAACTAGAGTGCCTTAACCATATGACATGTTAGGAATAAATGGTCTAAACTTTAAAGCTTCAGGAACATTACATGCAAAAACACAATTACCATTAACATTGATGTGATGTTGTCTAAAAACATCCATTGATGGAATCACATGATTGTAATGATAATGCGATACAATATTAATTACAGGACTGGAGTTTGGTTTGATTTTTAAATAAGGTGCAATAAGTTATTTTTTTTAATAATTATTTAAAATTAATATATCACACAAAGTCTATTTTACCCTTAGAAAAAATAGTTAAGAACCATTGCATTGTCTTATAATAACCGTCATGTTCTCTCATCGAGGATCGTTCGATGTCGATGGTTGCAGTGGTGGAGGCAACAGTACTAGTGATGTGGCAGTGGTGATGGCAAGCGGTGACAACTACAACGGTGGATGAGGTGGTGGTGGCGGCAGCGACGATGATGGCTGTGGAAGAGGGGAGGTAGTAGTGGCAACGATGGAAATGGTGGAGGTGGCGGTAGTGATGGCGGTGGAGAAGGAGGTAGTGGCTGTCGGTGGAGGTAGTGGCGGCGACAGTAATGGTGGGGTGACGGCAATGGAGGAGGTGGAGGCTAGAGCTGGGAATTCGAGCTGAGCCTATTAGGCCAGCCTGTTTAAGCCTGAGCCCATCAAGGGCCGGGCTTATAATTTAGAGCCTCCGAAAGGAGGCGGGCCTAAAAAGGCCGACCCTGTAGCCCTATAGGGATGACCTTTTTAGGCCCGTTTAACTTTTTTTTTTTTTTAAAAAATGGGCATAGGGCAGTGGGCAACAAACATTGGTTAGGGGTAGAGTTAACCTAACCTAATCCTCATATCAGAGACGCTCTCACACTGACTCAGATCTCATTTGAAGCTTCTCTTCTTTGATTTTCTTTTTTCTTTTTTCGTATGCATACGCCAAAATCCAAATCAGGTGTTCTATTATTACTGACATTTGAAACTTGTAGACTTATTTGATTGGTTGTGGACATTAATTATGGTTTGAACTTAAGTCTTAGTGTTTGTGTTTTATTAAACTTTGATAATATTTATGTTTTAAATTAGTTTTGATGATATTTATGTTTTAAATTAGGTATTTTAGTTTTTAGCAAGTTAATTAAACCCGGACCGGTCAATGAACAGGTCGGGGTATTGGGTCAAGGGTCAGTGGGTTAGACCGGAGCTAAATCGGAACCAAACGGGTGAGAAATGAAATATTTTAAGTTTATAATCAAGGTATTAAAACCCGGACCGGGTATTGAACCGGTCGGGGTACTGGGTTAAGGGTCAGTGGGTCAAACCGGGACCAAACCGGAGCTAAACCGGGATCAAACCGGTGAATAATTGAAAATTTTAGACTTATAGTATGAAATTCTAAAGGAAAAAGTTAAAATTTTTTTTTTTATAATTTGGGACCCGGACCGGTCTAGTGACCGGTCCGGCAGGTTCCGGGCCGGACCGGCCGGTCCGGTCCGGGTCCCTGAACACTGTTTATAATATGAAATTCTAAAGGAAAAATTAAAAAAAGATTTTAAAAATAAAAAATAAAAAAACTTGACCCGGACCGGGTCACTAGACCGGATCGATTTAGTGGCCAGGTCATTTGTTTCTGGTTCGGGTTAGATAACCTGGGTCTTTAGGAGAATGAGAAACAAAAAGAGGTATGGCAAAAAAAGAAAACAACTAAACGGGCTTAAAGCATGCGACCTTTCCTTAAACGGCTGGGTAGCTGGAAAATGGTACTTTTTTGGATTCGGGTTTAAACGGGCTGGCCCGTTTAAGCCCGAGCTCATCACAGGTTGGCTCATTTTCCCAATGCTAGTGGAGGCGGTGGTAGAGGAAGAGGAGGTAGTGGCGACGACCGCAATGGTGGAGCTGACAGTGGTGGTGTAGGGTGGCGACGACTGCAGTGGAGGAGGAGGAGGTGACGGCGGCTGGGGGGTGTTAGAGATGGTGGCGGCATGGTGTGATAGGTGAAATGAAACAAGTGAAAAAAAAAAATAAATTAATTGGACTTTTCCAATCATAAAATGGGGTGGTAATGAGTATTTATAAGGGGAGAGATATGTACCAATTTTTTGGTGATCATCATTACTATGATAAACCCTATTATCATGTTAAAGAGCAACTAAATGCTTTTATCTTAGTAATGCAATCATGATTATCATTATAGACATGTAATGCGATTGAACCAAACGGACTCAAAATATTTTCCTAAGTGCATCCAGTACATTAAAGTATTTTGTGGTGCGTCCATCACCTTAAAGTATTTTTTTCAAGTACGTTTATCATCATAAAGTATTTTTTGATGCATCCAACACACTGAAATATTTTTTTTAGGTGTATCAACCACTTTAACTTACCTTTTTTTTTTTGCCGTACCACTTTAACTGACCTAAATTGTTAAGAACAAAATTACACAAAAAAGTACTTTAGGGTAATAAATGCACTGAAAAAAATATTTCAAGGTGATTAATGCATCTTCAATGTGTTTAATGCATCTTCAATGTGTTGGATGCAACTCAGCCTAAAAAAATTGGAATTTGCTCTAATATGATTAAATACATGTTTCCCTTATGATGATTTACTATAGAAAACAAAAGTGGAATTTGCTCTAATGTGATTAAACAAATGCCTCCCATCGTTAATCTTTAATTAATCATAATATGTCTGTGTTGGACCAGTCTTTTTGTAGGTGGATGAACTTGCATTGGTTGGACTTGGAGACACAAAAATTTAAAAAATAAAATTATTGTGAAAGAATAGTTAAAAGGCAAGAGCACCATAATTGCTTTTCTTAGAAGCCAAAAAAGCTGCTGAAAAGAGCAGGAAGAAAGAGAGATTGGAAAAGAAAATGAAAAATCTGATGAAAAATATATTAATATCTAGTGTTCGCAGTACTAATACATGGGACCGGTTACAGAGGCACACAGCACAAACAGCATCTGTGCTCATATGAACTTTCGTTTGGCGTTTTCTCCCTTTGGACTCCTTTTGACTTGTTTACTGTGCTGGGCTCTACTCATTTTGCAGCATTCATCTCTGCTTCCCTCTATTTTCGTCGGTGTTTTTCTCTCTGAAACTCTCGCCTTTGCAAATGCTTTCTATTCTTCTTCTAGATCGAGAAAAGGTTGGGAATTGTAGGGAAATCTAGCATTTGAAGGAGGCCCATTAGGCTTCTTCTTCAATTGCAAGTACAGAGCCACGAGTCAAGTAAAACCCTAGATCTGCGATTCTCCATCTCCGCCAACGGCGGGATTCTACTCCCGCCACTACTAAGTGGCAGAACAAGGTACAATGTGTTTATTTTTGGCTCTCCATGTGTTTGAGTAAAGTACCCAATGTGGTGGTTTGGGCATTTTGTGAACATTTTATTTTACTTTATTGTTTTGCCCGGGAATGCAGTTTGACGAAAATTTGGAGCAATGGCCGCGCCTCAATGAATTGGTTCACTGCTATACAACAGACTGGGTTAAGGATGAGAACAAGTACGGGCACTATGATAGTGTCGGTCCCTTGTCGTTCCAGAATCAGATATATGAAGGACCTGATACTGATATTGAGACCGGTATTACTTTCTCCTTGATCATTCCAATTTCAGTGGCACCTAGCTTAGCTTCAATCTTTCTCCCATCGTTCTCTATTTAAAATCGATGTTTTATTTATATTTTGACTTGAAAAACTGATGTTTTTTTTTTTAAATTTCATATTCCCTGGACTTCCTTATATAATTTTATATAATTGTTTTTAATCAAAGGGGGGAAAAACAATTGTTAGTGTGTTATTTGTCCCACATCGCTTGGTTCTTTGTACTCTGGACCATTTATAATGAGAAGAGAAAAACTTGAGTTCACCTTCGTGGATCTTATTAATTAATAATTAATGGTTAATGGTTAATGATCTACCTTGGAATTTAGAGTTCGAGTCCATCGGACAAGTATGGGCTCCTAAAGGTGGCAGAAACGATAATGCCCGCTTTGAGTGATAAAAGGGTAGTGAAGATTCCACCGTTGTCTTTTTAATTCTTAATCTTCTATCATAGGAGACTTAGGTTAAAATTAATTAAAAAAAAACAAGTACTTTTCTATTAATAATATAAATCGATTCTAGAAAAGGGGTTTGGTCTATAATATAAATTATTATTGAGAGTAATTAATATTTATTTATCAATTTTGTTTTATAATTTATGTTTAAATATAACTTTATATTTCTCTCTCTCTCATTTAATATTTTATTTAATTAATGTGGCTAAAGTTTGAAATTTCTTTCAATTTAAGATAAATTTAATTAGTTAATCACTATTTTTTGGTTTTGATAAACTAGTTATAGTGACTTATATGTTAGACTGGAGGGAGTACATCTTAAATAAACTTAGTTTTCTAAGTATATTTTTATTTATGAGGGGCAACTAAGAGGGAGAAATAAAATAAATATAAGTATAACCAACATTTTAATTAATGCAATACATATAGTTAATGAGGGGTATAAATGAAAAAAAAAACAATTAAATGTTCAAACAATTTTTATTGGGCTCTTATGAAAAGAATTAAGACAATTCAAATTTTGGGCACTCTTATAAATAAAACATGAGGTGGTACTCATCAAATAATTATAAAATATTAAATTTTACTTGCCTGAACACAAAAATACTTCGTCTTGTCCTTAATAAATGATATATTTAGGGAGTTAATTTTGGTTTTAAATATAAGATATATTTATCAATATTTTTTTAATTTACCCATATTGATACTCCCTAAATAATAATCAAGGAGGAGAAAGAAGGAAGGAATTAATAAATATAACTAAGGTGTTTTAGAAAATAAATATCATTTAATTAATTTCCTTAATCTAATCAAATTAAATAAATATATCTTATATTAAAGATTAGATGGAGGATCATCTTGTTATAAAACACAATCCCAAATGAAGTATTATTACGTTGGAAGATGCATTTCTTTTAATTGGTAAAGACAATCCAATTCGGATATATGATATGGAACCAGTTTCCTGCCTAAGAAGGGAGAGCTAATTCGATTTTGACCGTGGATATTTAATTTTTTAAAATTATAAGTTTTTAATAAAATTATTTTAATAAGTATAAAGTCTAAAATAAAGATAATCTTTTAATTATTATTTTTTAAAAAAATTAATTTTTTATCTAAAAATCACATTTAAAAAAAAAACTTTATTCTAGACCATCCATATCAATTATGGATGATCATGATCCAGATTTGATTAGCTATTGTTTTGCAGTTTAGACATTTTCTTGGGGAAAAAAACAATTGCAATACATAAGTACACGATCTTAGCCGAGACATATGTTTGTTTATTTTTTTTTTTATTTTTTGTTACAAGAGACATATGTTTGTTGCTTCTATTGTTTTCAGATAGAGGCATGCTTGTCTTGGAGAGAGCCGGGAGAAAAACAACACAAACATACTCCATAAAAAAAAAAAAAAAAAGTTGCAAATCAAACCTGCAAATTAGCTTTGTGGATCCTTGTTGTGTACATGGGCTTACTTAACTTACCTAACGAGCAGGTCTTCAAGTTCCATCGTATAAGGATGTGCTTAGGGCCCGTTTGGTTCAGACAAGAGGTAGGAATGGAAAGGAAAAAAAAAAAAAAGAATGAAAAGGAAGGGAAAATATTTTGTCACTGACTCGTTTGATTCGCACTGGAAAAGAAAATCGGTTGATTGAAAAATTTTTGTTTGATTGAAAAAAATGAGATCGAAAAACAAGCAAAACACCATTTTGCCCTTATTATTATTATTATCATCATCATCAACCCCATCCCCATCAATCGACATAATCACCATTGTCAAATTCTTCTCCCTCATCTGTCAAACTGTCACCTTCTCTGCACCACCACCACCATCAACCTCTTCTTCTTCCTCAGCATTGACGGATCTGCAGCGACGTTGGCAAAGAGCCCACAACGGCTTCTTCTTCCTCCTCCGTCAACCTCTCCGCATCATCACCACTCTCGAAGAGGGGTAAGTTGGTCTTCTTCCATTTTGTAAGCTTGCCAGAAAAAAATGGTGGGAACTAATTTTCCCATGAATAAGGGAAGATGGCCCGCCACTGGAAAACATTTTCCGGAGAAAATGGGAACCAAATAACTACGGTTGGACGAAAAATAGCTATTTTCCTTTCCCTTCCCTCCATTTGTGTTAAACCCAACGGGCCCTTCAATTGCCATGGGCTTGAAAAGACGAAAAGCATGCTTGTGATATTCTTGCATGTCATTTGCCTTTTCGACCTTATGTTCAGGCCTGTTCCACAACTTTTTTTGGTTGAGATTATTGTGTTTTATTTTGATAAAAATTCCCATCCATCTAATGTAATATATCGGTAAATACTTTTCACCCTATTGTATTTGAGTAAGTTATTTTATTGTGTGCAGTATGTGAAATTCAGTTGTTTTTGCTCCGAACGGAACACATGGAATTTGAGCTTATGTCTGTTCCAAAACTATTTATTTGAGATTATTGTTTGTTTTATTTTGATAAAAATGTCCATATATCCATTTAATATAATATATTGGTAAATGCTTTTCACGCTTTATTTGAGTGTAAGTCATTGTATTGTGGGTAGTATTTTGATAAAGGATAAAACTTAGGTCCAGTACTTGATATATGGAACATCCAGTTCACCAATAACTAAATGCCATCTGTCCTTTTTAACACATCATCGTTAACCCCGTTTCTTCTTCTCTTCCCTATTAACGATTTTTTATTAAACAACAAAACCCTTAACCCAATATCCCGCTAAGGACCGATAGTCGGTGACGGACAGAGTGGATGAAGGCCACGGAGAAGCTACAGCAGTGGCCAAAGGAGTTATGGCAGTGATCATCCAGAGAGGACAACGAAGAGGATTGGCGGCCAAGGATGGTGGCTCGAACTGACGGCAGTGCTATCGGCGAAGGATTGGTAGTTGACGGTGGCTCGAACTAACACATGGGCTAGAGATTCCTTTTCACCCTTAATCCAATCGTATGATTTGCTTGAATTGAAACATTACTGTGTTGCTTCTGTGATGTAAATTTTCCTTGTCCTGGTTATAGAAGATGATCATTTACTTGAAGACAAAAATCTGATTATGGTTGAGTTATGACGATTTTCATTGTTCAGCTTTCCAGTGCTTTATCTTCTGCAATTCTTTACTCCATAGTATTCTTTTTTTCTCCTCATTTGATACTTGCAAAGAAGCTGCTCGTTATACTGAGATGGCTTTTTGAATCATTCAATTTGACATATATTTATATTGATAGTTAAAAAATTATGAGTATTAGCATTACTCTCATGCTAAGGAGTAGTCTGCGATGCTTGGTGTTATACATCTATTTTGATCTATAGTTTGCAGTTGGAAGACCGTGAATGAAGAAGGTGAGAAGAAGAAAAGCCGTCCATAATATTTAATGATAATGTGTTAAAACAGACATATGGCATTTATTTATTGGTGAACTGGATGTTCCATATATCAAGTATTGGACCTGAGTTTTCTCCTTTGATAAAAATACCCATCTTTTATTTTTAATTTAGGACACCATTAATTTCTCTTGGCACATAGATATATCATGTTGATACATGCAAAGCACGTGAAAGTATCTAATCTATTGTTTCTAGGGCAAAAACAATAAAAAATAATCTATAAACTCAATAAAAAGTAAGTGTTTTAGCATGCGACAGTTAACTAACTAATATATATTAGTACTTATATAAATTAATTAGAATAAAATTGTCGGTCGAACTTGATCATTTTACTCATAAAATACTTATCATCTCAAACACAAGTATGTTTTTGCCACATTCAATTTTCATGACTAAACAGATAGTGTTGCAAATGTAAAAGGGTTGCCAAAACACCAATTTGGGCACTTCACTCCTCACTTGATGGGTTGCCAAGTGGGATGTTAGATCCTTTGTCAAATTGACAATTCTAGCAATTGAGTTACTAATTCTTCTACTTAAGTTGCAGCAACCAAGAAAAAAATAGCTCAAGGAAGAAAAACACACTTGTTGTGAAAACAATTCAATTTTCACATTTGAATGAAGAAGCGAGAGAAGAAATATTAAAAAGAAAATGGGAAATTACTAAAATTTGTATGGGCAATATTATGGCAGTCTACAAAATATCAACCCAAGAATGGCTTTTATTGATAGTAATTGATAATGTGACAATGGTTACAGATCTTCAAAGTCCATGGTGATTGTCATCACTTTTTGTTTCAACAAAAGAAAAGAAAAATAATAATCGTATATTTGTTATTGAAGCATCATCCAACAATAAATTTTGATAGAGGAGGTTACTTTGACATTTTTTTGTCTTAAATTTAGGACATTTTCTTTTCCCACATGTATATCTTAATCAAGGTGACAAGCTTGATTTACACCAGACATGTGAAGGTATCTAATGCATTATTTTCCACTGTAGATGATAATAAGAGAATTTACGTTTAAAAAAGTTTGTCCCCCATTGATAAAATATACTATGACTTGTGTATGCTAAACAAAGACAAGCATTCAACCAAGTTAGATAGACTGGATGCTCATTAATCTTTTTTTTTTTTTCATATGGCTATCTGACTGAGTCATATTTAAGTATTGTCAAACCCAATTGATAGTAGTTCTTCAAAGACGTTTTCTGCACTCATCCTAATTTGAACTCAAGATCTCGTGCTTAATCTACCAAAATCCCTTCCACTAAAATAAGCGCTAGTTGGTTGAATCTAATTCTAAGATAATGTGTCTCCAAACCACTAAATTTCTTGGTTTTTTTTAAGTTCATTATGGAGCCTAACCATGTGGAAGACCAAAACCAACCTTTAAAAGCATACTTTGATACCTGCAACCAGGCAGGTTATATAAATTTCAACCATGAAAGGTTTTGATAGGAGATAGAACAGGAAACTGATTATTCACATTCACATTGAAGCAACAACCATTTCCACTGTGTTAAGTAACACCAAAAACATTCATTTTGTACCGTGTAAAGTGCTCATCAATCATCACAGAGCATACTAAATAGAAGGTTTTTCAATGTTGAATATGATAGAAGCAGAACTGAGATGTTGCAGAAGAAGGAAGAGGAAGAAGAATATATATATATATACACATATATATACTCCCCCGGTCTTTATTATAAGACTTTTGTACATAATTTGATTGGATTAAAAAAGTTGGTTAAGTTAGTTTATATGACATGTATTTTCTAAAACACCCTAACCATCTTCCTTAATTCTCTCATTCTCTCTCCTCTTTAATTATGGTTGAGGGAGCATCAGCAGGAATAAATATTAAAAAGATTGATAAATATAAAAATTATGTCTTATACTTATGATCAAGATCAACTCCCCAGATATGTCTTATATTAAGAACTAGAGGAGTATATGTTTATGTCAATATTCTTTACTTGCTCAAACTTAGTTCACAGGATTTCATTTAAACCAAAGTGTCACACTTCTAACTCTTAGACCCTACACCAAATTAAACTTAACCATCAGATCTAAGTCTAACTAACTTCTAACAATGCTAACTACTTATAACAGAAGCTAACTAACAAGAGCAGCTAATATACTAATAACAGCCCAGATTTGTACATTAAACTTAACTAATCTTTTGGGGCGTAAAATCAAGAGCATGAGTTGCTGCAAAGCTAAGCGAACATTTAAGTACAAGTTTCTCCTTCTTTTTGTTGCTCTTAGTTCAGAGTGAGATATCTTGAATCCTGTTTGTAAAATTAGAAGCTGTTTCTCTTATATAAGTATTCACAGCATATATAAATCAGAACAAGGAGTATTAGTTAAGATAACCACAAGTGTAGACAAAAACTGACCTTTAATATACATGTAGTTCATAGTGATGGAAAGCTTTTAAAACAAGAAAGAGAAGCAATTGTTTATGTGTAACAAGTCACAACTAGTAAAATAATTTTCTGGTTTTTTTCTGATACCCTGTCTTGGTCTTATGAGGTGGAAAAGTAGTGTATACTCTATATACCTTTGGGCTATATAACATGAGAATTTAAACTGAAGTCAAATGTTGAATGATTAATTAGAGAGAACATTCTGGTTTTGTTTGGTGGGAAATATATTTATTTGTTAAGGTTTTCCTGTTACAGAGTCAACTAAAGACAAAAATATGAGTATGAGGACCAGATTATGCCAAGACAGCTTCCTTGGATATGGATATGACTTCAATCTTACTATTGCCTGCTTGTCTTGTCTGTAAAGCTATGCAATGATCAATCAACTTTTGATCTGTATAGATGTCTTGCACTTGCATTTTTTGAAAAAAAATCAGTTTTTTTTATGTGGTTTTATTTTGGTTACTTTGCATTGAAGTTGTTATTAATTTGACTAAAGGAACCAAAATTGTTAATTTTAACTGTAAAGATAAGTAAATAAATAAAAGGTGAAAAGATTTTATAATAGAATATTTGACATAAGAAAAGGTCCAAATTGATTCCTACCTGTTCTTGAATGATTGGATAACTTTATACATATATAGTAGATCTTTGTATGGTAATTATATTGCTGCTCATCATCAACTTTAAAATTAAAATTTAAAATTAAACCAAATATTTGGAGAAAGCAAAGACGAAATCAATGTCAATACAAAGTTAAACTAAAATGCCTATGAGCACATGCATTGGAATTTCAGAATAATTAAGAGTTTATTTTGCAAATGTAAGAAAAAGAGAAGGGTTAAGTGTTCGTTTGGAATAGCTTATTTTTTATTTATAAGTGCTTATAAATCGTGATTTACGGTATACGAGGTAGGTATGTGAGAGAAGTTTTATCCCAGATTTACATAATAAGCATTTATATCCCAAAAATAAGTTATTCCAAACATAACTTAAGTTTATAATTAATACTCCCTCCGGTCCTAAATATAGGATAAAGTTTATAGTGCAATTTACATTACAAACTTTATCCTATATTTAGTATCGGAAGTAATAATATGCAAAAGAATACGCACTTGTCTATTAATATGAACGAATCTAGTCATTGCTTGTCTCAGAAGGTGAGTCTTCACTTTACTTAGGTAATTTAACTAATTCTAAAAAACAATTGGAAAATTTAATTGTGCTGAAAAATTCAAGCCTTGTCCAAAGTACATTAGTTAGGATTATAGGAGATGTGACTTGCTAACTTTCTTATGTCATAAATTTGAGGCATCTAGTTAAACCCAACAATATATAATTTTTTGGCCACTAACCCAACAATGTATAATTAAATATAAAGTATTAAATATTTGTATAAAAATCGCGTAAAAAAAAAAAAGTTATATAAAAAGGATACAATTTATGTATATAGCTGACAGAATATATATGGTTGAACCAACATAGAGTTGATATAGCTTGTGGCGTCTTAAGTTCGGGTTTCAAAGGAGTTACTTGTGTTAAAAGAGGAAGTCACAACCCCGAACCGGATACTAAATAATATATATATATATATATATATATGACTGACATAATGACTATGAAGAAAGAACAATAGTAGTTAATCAAAATTTTATAATATATTGATGATTACCTTGTGTCTAAAAAAAAGGGATCAAAATGGGTAAGTGTGTGTTGACTTTGCCAAGTGTAAATAGGACAAGAATATTAAATAAAGGTGTAGTTCAGTGGTTTAGCTCAAGTGGTGATGTTAACATTAGGTCACACCACTTTCACATCACCCACCGGTTCCTTGTATCTAAGAAAGCAACACATAAACCACCCCTTATAGCTGCGACCCAATAATGAATCTGCCCATTTATTTAAGTTCTACTGCATTGTTTTTAAAATTGAATTAATCAAGAGAATTTATTAATGTTAAAAATTAAAATAGCCTTTACAAAGTCATTTATTTTATTTTAGTCATGTTGGCAATGCTGGTGTTATTCACCTTTTTTCTTGGAAGTTATGTGCTTTGTTTTTTTTTTTTGGCTATAAATTCATGATTATAATAACTTTTTCTTCGAATGATTAATTTTTCCTTATAATATAAGTGATAAAAAATCATAATGTACAAATACGCTCTACTTAAATTTATTGATTTTTTTTTAAAATTCAAAAGTATGTATTTAATATTTATTTGAGCTCTTATAGGAAATAATTACAATTTATTTACTAATAAAATTCTCAAATTAAGAAGAATAGGACTCAGACACATGTTTTTGTAAGGTATGAAGATGGTTTTGGTCCTTATTCACATGATCAATCTTTGTCACCTATTTAAATTATACTTTTCTTATTATAAATAAATATATATAATCTATAATATATTTAAGTTCTTATTAAACCTACAAAATAGTATTATTTTCAATTATATATATATATATATATATAACATTTTGGTTTGATTTTATTTTTTGTTGAAATTTTAAAAATTAATTTATTTAAAATTATAACAATGAGTATTATTTCATTGTTTAAAAATTCAAATGAATATTTGCTATTTATCGATCACATATTTAATAGACATGATCATACTTGAGTTAAAATAAATAATATTCTGTTCAGTATCTTTCATCGTTGGCAACGTCAATCTAGGTAGGGCATGCATTATCTTAAAAAGGAATAAATTAGCAAAATATAAATAATAGTAATCTTATGACTTAAATACTGAAAAGGGAGAGTAATGCATTAACTACAGATTTTGACAAGTTCAAAATATGTGGCAGAAAAAGTATTTACGTACTCCCTCCGGTCCTAATTATAAGATAAAGTTGACTTTTTTGGAGAAATTAAAGAAGCCAATTAAATTACTTTTGAGTGTTTATATTTTTAGTATCTTTAGATTATATATTAGTTTATTAGTCAAATTAATTAGTTTGGAGAAAAAAATAAAAATATAAATACTCCAAAATAATTTAATTGGCTTCCTTAATTTCTCCAAAAAAGTCAACTTTATCTTATAATTAGGACCGGAGGGAGTATTTTGACTTAGTGAGTGTTTGGAATAGTTTATTCTTAGAAAATAAGTACTTACTCCCTCCGATCCTAATTATAAGATAAAGTTGACTTTTTTAGAGAAATTAAGGAAGCTAATTAAATTACTTTAGAGTATTTTTATTTTTATTTTTTTCTCCAAACTAATTAATTTGACTAATAAACTACTATATAATCTAAAGATACTAAAAATATAAACACTCTAAAGTAATTTAATTGGCCTCTTTAATTTCTCCAAAAAAGTCAACTTTATCTTATAATTAGGACTGGAGGGAGTATTACGTAAGTTGAGATAAAACTTCTCTTACACACTTATTTTATATATTGTAAATCACGATTTATAAACACTTATTACCTAAAAATAAGTTATCCCAAACAAGCGTTTAAATATAAGATACCTTGTCACAAGAGTACGTTTTTTTCCCCCTTCTGTTACTGTTAGCCACAATAATAGGTTCATCCATTAATGTCAATCTTCAATCTCATGGGTGGTTCTGGCGAAAAAAGAAAATTCTTGTACGTGATTTTATTATATTCTTATTCTTATTTTTATTCTTAGTTTTTGTCTGACACATTGAATAATCCCCGTCCGTGTGATTCAATAATTTATTTCCCATTTATGATAAGGATGTGAAAAATCATTTGGTGTGTGATTATAGTAAGATTTATATAAAATTGCGTTTGCTTAAATTAGAGTTTGTGAACTAAAGTTTAGATTCTGCCCAAAAAAAAAAAAAAAACTGAAGTTTAAATAACAAACCTGTTATTATAACTTTAACATAGTTTGTGTTTGCATATTTTTTAAGAAAAACTCAATTTATCAAATGAAAACTTGTTTAAATAATATAAATCAGGATTATATTTAAATTTGTAATAATTTAAAGGAACATAAATTTTAGAGTAAAATACTCTAATGACCCCATTATTTTTCCTTAATTATATAAACATTCTCTTTATTTTGAAAACCCAATAGATCTCCATTAAAATTAAAATTTATTTACACAAACCTCCCTTATATTTTGATATTCTATTTTCATCTATCCAAACTATTAATTGATTGTTAAGTTTAACTTTTGAACTTTTGTTTTTCCAAAATACCCCTTTTTAACATTATAATTATTTAAAAACACACACACATATGGGACAAAGAAAATTTATACTGA
The DNA here is from genome assembly GCA_963210345.1 of Inga oerstediana. Taxonomy (NCBI): domain Eukaryota; kingdom Viridiplantae; phylum Streptophyta; class Magnoliopsida; order Fabales; family Fabaceae; genus Inga; species Inga oerstediana. Next base: position 69,558,200 of record OY723406.1, read on the forward strand.
CCGATTTTTTTTGAAATCATTATCCGGTATCCTGTTTACACCCACAAAATTTTAATTATAATATATTTTTAACTTTCTAATATGTTAAATTTATTAATTTTAAGATTATAAAATTTATAATTTTAAATTTTTCCCATATTTATTGAAATTAATTTATTTTTAGTTTCTTAAATGACTAAAAATATATATCACACACATTTTTTCAATCAAATATAATAAACTATATAGATTTGAGATATTGTATAAGTCATTTAAGTTTATAACTTTATATTTTCTTCTACAAACATTTAAAAAACTTGCTCGAATTTTTAAGAGATTGTGATATTTACAAGATATCAATTAAAATTTGGAATTTAACATTGAAGGTAAATTAGTGAATAAATTTTATTTTTATATAAATTTTAATTAAAAAAATATAGTTTCAGAATCTTTTAGAATATTTTTAACGAAGTTAATGTTTTAGACTTAATTGTATGTTTTAAAATAAAGGAGAGGTCTGTTATTTTATGAAATATGTCTGATGGTTTAACTATTCACTAAAAGGAACATTTTAAAATAATTTTTGGCAGTGAAAAGTAAAAAAAAATTTAACAACTTATTTTTCTAAAAATATATATAAAATAAGTAATGTAAAAAATAAACATGTCTATATTCAGAAACAAACGAAATAAATAAAAATAAAGAAATAGAAATAAAAAATAGTACTCATCCATCTTTTTTTTTTATAATAACTCATTCATCTTATTTTTTGAAAGTAAGTCAAATGTTTTGAACAAAAAAAAAAAGTAAGTCAAATGCATTCCAAAGACAAAATGATAATTAGTGCATAATTAATAACTCTTTGCCTCACATGCTTGTGGGGACAATGATACAAGGATCTAGAAAAGCAAAAAAGTTTGCATTAAATGCTGCACTAAAAAAACTGGTTAAACAAGAAAATGTGAAAAAAAATTCACTTATATCCTAATAGATGCAATTGGAGGTTGAAGTTGGGGGTATTCAAAGTATCTCGATTTCTATCGTCCTAGTCCGATTCCACATATTTTGATCTTGGGAATTTCCTATTTTGACCGGGACCAGGATTGGGATAGGAACCGGGATCAACCTTGAGATCCCGGTTTTTTTTATTATTTACCTTATAAATTAAGTTATCCTTTTATTTTTCTATTTTTTACCCCATAAATTAAGTTATCATTTGATAAGATGTGTATCTTTAGTTGGAGTTAAGTTATATATATCGTGATAATAATCTTAACTATATAATATATAAAGATAATAATGAAGAAGAAGAAGATGATGATGATAACAAAATGCTATTATTCAATTATAGATCAATTTGTATAATTATTATGGCTTTGTTAGTTTGTTAAATGATCATTTTAAACAATAGAATATGTAAACTTTAACTAATATAATGATATTTTTAAAATTTAGTTTTTTTAAAAAAAAAGCCGGGATTTCCCGATCCCTGGACCAAACTGGGACTGCGACCAGGATGCAATTTGCATCCCGGCCAAAAATCGGGACCGGTCTCATCCCGGGTTTTGAACACCCGTAGTTGGAGTAATTGATCCCTTTGGTGGAAGGAATTGCTTCTTTAAGCACATCATTTGCAATTGTTGCTTTGGTCTGTCAAAAAAAATGGAGACTGTAGTATCCAAGACAATGTAGCTCAAAAGCAAAGAGCAACGAACATATTTGATCGAGAGGATTTCTTCCAGTTGACCGATACGACAGATTGACCATGAAAGCCGATCCAAACCTTATAGTATTTATACCCTTGTCTCTTATATTTGTCCAAAATAATAATCCATCCTTCTGATGGAATGTTTCTTTCTTGATAAAAGACAACAAAGAAGTTAGTTGCTCTTGAATCATCTGTATCAGCTGAGAGAGTTAATGTAGCAGATGCAACTGCAGGATTAATCTCTCTTATGATTGACAAAAGACACACCATACCCCATTGATGGATCGTTTTCATCGATATTGTTGATATAACCTTAATAATGCCAGCATTATTTTCTTGATGCAGATAAAACAAAGAATCTTTTAACCATTCCTTAAATAGATGAAAAGAAGATAGATGCACTTGAATATTTAAGCCTCCAAACTAGAGTGCCTTAACCATATGACATGTTAGGAATAAATGGTCTAAACTTTAAAGCTTCAGGAACATTACATGCAAAAACACAATTACCATTAACATTGATGTGATGTTGTCTAAAAACATCCATTGATGGAATCACATGATTGAAATGATAATGCGATGCAATATTAATTACATGACTAGAGTTTGATTTGATTTTTAAACAAGGTCCAATAAGTTATTTTTTTAATAATTATTTAAAATTAATATATCACACAAAGTCTATTTTACCCTTAGAAAAAATAGTTAAGAACCATTGCATTGTCTTATAATAACCGTCGTGTTCTCTCATCGAGGATCGTTCGATGTCGATGGTTGTAGTGGTGGAGGCGACAGTACTAGTGATGCGGCGGTGGTGATGGCAAGCGATGACAACTACAACGGTGGATGAGGTGGCGGCGGCGGCAATGATGACTGTGGAGGAGGGGAGGTAGTAGTGGCAACGATGGAAATGGTGGAGGTGGCGGTAGTGATGGCGGTGGAGAAGGAGGTAGTGGCGACAGTAGGAGTGGCGACGATAGAGGTGGAGGTAGTGTCGACGATGATAATGGTGGGGTGACGGCAACGGAGGAGGTGGAGGCTAGAGCTAGGAATTCGAGTTGAGCCCTTCAGGCCAGCCCGTTTAAGCATGAGCCCATCAAAGGCCGGGCTTATAATTTAGAGCATCCAAAAGGAGGCGGGCTTAAAAGGGCTGGCCCTGTAGCTCTATAGGGATGGCCTTTTAGGCCCGTTTAACTTTTTTTGTTTTTAAAGAAAATGGGCATAAGGTAATGGGCAGCAAGCATTGGTTAGGGGTGGAGTTAACCTAACCTAACTCTCAGATCATAGACGCTCTCACACTGACTCAGACCTTATTTGAACACGACGGTTTGAAACTTGTAGACTTGTTTGATTGGTTGTGGACATTAATTATGGTTTGGACTTAAGTCTTAGTGTTTGTGTTTTATTAAACTTGGATAATATTTACGTTTTAAATTAGTTTTGATGATATTTATGTTTTACATTAGGTATTTTAGTTTTTAGCAATGTAATTAAACCCGAACCAGTCAATGAACAGGTCGGGGTACTGGGTCAATGGTCAATAGGTTAGACTGGAGTTAAACCAGAACCAAACGGGTGAGAAATGGAATATTTTAGGTTTATAATATGAAATTCTAAAGGAAAAATTAAAAAATATTTTAAAAAAAAAACTTAACCCAGACCAGTTTAGTGGCCGGGTAATCGGTTTTCGATCTGGGTTAGATAACCTGGGTCTTTAGGAGAATAAGAAACAAAAGAGGTATGGCAAAAAAAGAAAACAACTAAACAGGCCTAAAGCATGCGACCTTTCCTTAAACGGCCGGGCCGCTAGAAAATGGTACTTTTTTGGACTCGAGCTTAAACGGGTCGACCCTTTTAAGCCCGAATTCGTCACAGGCCGGCTCATTTTCCCAATGCTAGTGGAGGCGGTGGCAGAGGAGGAGGTAGTGGCGACGTCCGCAATGGTGGAGGTGACAGTGGTGGTGTGGGGTGGCGACGACTGCAGTGGAGGAGGCGGCGGCTGGGGGGTGTCAGAGATGGTGGCGGCATGGTGTGATAGGTGAAATGAGATAAGTGAAAAAAAACAAATGAAATTAAAGGGTTAATTGGACTTTTCCAATTATAAAATGGGGTGGTAATGAGTATTTATAGGGGGAGAGATATGTACCAATTTTTTGGTGATCATCATTACTATGGTAAACCCTATTACCATCCTAAAGAGCAACTAAATACTTTTATCTTAGTAATGCAATCATGATTATCATTACAGACATGCAATGCGATTGAACCAAATGGACTCAAAATATTTTTCTAAGTGCATACAGTACATTAAAGTATTTTGTGGTGCGTCCATCACCTTAAAATATTTTTTTCAAGTACATTTATCATCATAAAGTATTTTTTGATGCATCCAATACATTGAAATATTTTTTTTAGGTGTATCCACCACTTTAACTTACCTTTTTTTTTGTCGTACCACTTTAACTTACCTAAATTGTTAAGAACAAAATTGCACAAAAAAGTACTTTAGGGTAATAAATGCACTGAAAAAAAATATTTCAAGGTGTTTAATGCATCTTCAGTGTGTTGGATGCAACTCAGCCTTAAAAAAATTGGAATTTGCTCTAATATGATTAAATACATGTTTCCCTTATGATGATTTACTATAGAAAACAAAAGTGGAATTTGCTCTAATGTGATTAAACAAATGCCTCCCATCTTTAATCTTTAATTAATCATAATATGTTTGTGTTGGACCAGTCTTTTTGTAGGTGGATGAACTTGCATTGGTTGGACTTGGAGACACAAAAATTAAAAAAATAAAATTATTGTGAAAGAATAGTTAAAAGGCAAGAGCACCATAATTGCTTTTCTTAGAAGCCAAAAAAGCTGCTGAAAAGAGCAGGAAGAAAGAGAGATTGGAAAAGAAAATGAAAAATCTGATGAAAAATATATTAATATCTAGTGTTCGCAATACGAATACATGGGACCGGTTACAGAGGCACACAGCACAAACAGCATCTGTGCTCATATGAACTTTCGTTTGGCGTTTTCTCCCTTTGGACTCCTTTTGACTTGTTTACTGTGCTGGGCTCTACTCATTTTGCAGCATTCATCTCTGCTTCCCTCTATTTTCGTCGTTGTTTTTCTCTCTGAAACTCTCGCCTTTGCAAATGCTTTCTATTCTTCTTCTAGATCGAGAAAAGGTTGGGAATTGTAGGGAAATCTAGCATTTGAAGGAGGCCCATTAGGCTTCTTCTTCAATTGCAAGTACAGAGCCACGAGTCAAGTAAAACCCTAGATCTGCGATGCTCCATCTCCGCCAACGGCGGGATTCTACTCCCGCCACTACTAAGTGGCAGAACAAGGTACAATGTGTTTATTTTTGGCTCTCCATGTGTTTGAGTAAAGTACCCAATGTGGTGGTTTGGGCATTTTGTGAACATTTTACTTTACTTTATTGTTTTGCCCGGGAATGCAGTTTGACGAAAATTTGGAGCAATGGCCGCACCTCAATGAATTGGTTCACTGCTATACAACAGACTGGGTTAAGGATGAGAACAAGTACGGGCATTATGATAGTGTCGGCCCCTTGTCGTTCCAGAATCAGATATATGAAGGACCTGATACTGATATTGAGACCGGTATTACTTTTTCCGACAATGTAGTGGTTGCTATTTTTTTTGTTGACCTGATTATAATGAAATGGGATTTAAAGAGGAATGTCCTCGTTTTGATACATCAATTATAAAATAGTGTCCAGAACGATGGTGTATTTACTGAGTCACATGAATGGCATCTTGGTGGGAAATTACCTACTGTAAATGGTGTGTGTTTTGCTGTTATCCGGGTAAAGTTCTTACTTTAATTCCATACACAGAAATGTGTCTTGCTGGTGCAAGGCGAACCAAGGCCGAAGATATTACTGAAGATGACATTCCAAGTACGTCAGGAAGGCAGTTTATGGAAGCTGCGGATGCTGACACTAAGCATTCAGGTGTTCCCAAGGTTGTCATGGTTTAGCTCCTGATGTAATTTTGTTGAGAATAAATATGACTCTGGACTACTTTAGACTTCGGGGCTCATCTTCTATTGAAATCAAAATCAACATTGATGGTTTTCATTTGATGCTTGATATGCAGCACTTTGGTCAATCTTCCCTTCCTGCTTATGAACCGGCATTTGATTGGGAAAATGAGAGGTCGTTGATACTTGGACAACGGATACCAGAAACTCCTATATCACAGTATGGCAGGCTCACAAATGGAATATTTTCACAATCTTTTGGTTAACTTTTTCCCGACCTGACTGATTTTTGTTTTGCCCCTTCTCTTTTGCTGTACATCTCAGTGGAATGAAAATTTCTGTAAAAGTTCAGTCTTTACAATTTCAAGTGGGATTAGTTGGTGAGTTTTATTATGCTTTTGATATTGCTGGATTAGATAAATTGCATGTTTATTGTACTACTACAGTGCTACCTCTTAGTATTTTTACTGAAAAAAGATTCAAAGTTTCTGACTTATCTTTTGTCTTGTAGAGCCCTTTTATGGTACTATTAGCTTATACAATAGGGAGAGAAGAGAAAAATTGTCAGAAGACTTTTACTTTCCCATCCTACCAACAGAAATGCAGGATGTAAGCTATGTTATACCTACTATTTCTAACTTAGTGTATATATAATTTTTATAAAATAAACTGGTTATTTTGATATGAGGACAACTATTTTCCTTCTTACGTTTGCAGGCCAAAAGTTCATATGGACGTCATGGAGTTTTCTATTTAGATGCTCCATCGGCATCAGTTTGTCTGCTAATCCAGTTGGAGAAACATGCTACAGAAGAAGGCGGGGTCACTCCATCTGTTTATTCACGTAAAGAATCAGTATGTGCTCATGTCTTTCTTCCTTGATCATAGTTGTTCTAGTCTTCTTGTTTAGCCTGGACTTTGGAGCTGCTTTTCCCGTTTTTCTTTGCGTTTATGGAATATACTAGGAAGCACTTTTGCGTCCCATTGAATAGGTGTGTAATGGATGCAGTAGAGGAAAGAAACAGGTCGAATAGATAAATATAATAATTGAGGACACCTATTCAAATTCGATCATAATTCATTAGGGAGAATTTAGTAACCTGAACAACTTCAAGTAAACTAAAATTTCAAATATCTGTAATGACTCAACAACTAAAATGGTTGTAATAAAACACTATTATGGGGTTAAGATTTACACTTATATACTAATTTTCTGATAAACAAACCCTGATACATCATAAATTATTAATTAATATAAGCTATTATATATTCTCTTCCGACACTAAACGCTTCATTAACTACGTATATTTTAATCATTCACAAAGAAAAAGAAAACCTGAAGCCTTGAGCAGGGTGAGAAAAGTGCTATCTTGAAGTTGAATGGTTTATGTGTTTACTTTTTTTGCAAATTGTTGAATGATGTGATGTACTCTTTCCTAACAGCTGTTTTTAACAAAAGTTGAGGCAGTAGGACAGGTTATGTAAGTTTCATTTCAGCTTGAATGATATTTTAGAAATAAATGATATTCACTAGATGGCGCTTATTAAGGATGCTTGCATATATGAATTCTTGGGGATTCCTGTCTTTGGCACATACAACATTTTATCTTCAGAAAATTTGTTTGGGTTTTAACATTCAATGCATATGGACAGGGTCACTTGAATGAGAGAGAAAAGCAAAAATTGCAGGTGTGGTCTCAAATCATGCCTTACAAAGAGTCCTTCGCATGGGCCATGGTATCATTATTTGATAACAATGCTGGTGCAGCTTCAGTAGGGCCTGCTTCCCCAAGCAGCCCTCTTGCTCCAAGTGTTTCTGGTTCAAGTTCCCACGAAGGTGTTTTTGAGCCTAGCGCAAAAATCTCTTTAGATGGGAAGCTGGGTTATTCAAGTGGAAATTCTGTCGTAGTTGAGATTTCAAACTTAAATAAAGTCAAAGAAAGCTACACTGAGGAATCACTTCTGGTGAGTTGCCATGACACATTACATGATTCAGGTTTCATTGATGGAGACTTGTCTCTATTCTAAGTGACAAAATTAATTACTAATTCTGGCTATAGTTGGTCACTGAATGCAGTATTTTAAACTTCTGTTAACAAATTTGTAGAAGTATATGGAGTGTATTATTTCTCTTTTCGTTAGAAGACCTGATTCCATGCTCTATAATGATTAAATAATTTTGAAGTACATCATTTTAATGATTTCCTCTAATATTTATTGGTTTCCTCTAAGCTTCTCTTTTTGGTGGTTGGTTTTTCTTTACAAATGTTTAGGATCCCAAACGTAAAGTGCATAAACCTGTTAAAGGTGTTTTGAGACTGGAAATAGAGAAGCACCAGATTTCCCAAGCTGACATAGACAACGTGTCAGAAATTGGTACAAATGACTCTTTGGACCCCAGCGATCATATTGCAGAATCTTCATCCAGAAAACACCCTAGTGATGGTTTTGATGATCCTCAGGGTAATATCTCCAAGTGGAATTTCCATGATGGGAAAGAAGCTTCTGGAAATGGAATGAATATACATGGGAATCCAGATTTTAATTCTGATGATGTGAGTATAGATCCGTCTTGATCAAGTTGCAGCCTATAGTTGCCTTAATATTGTGATAATTTAGTTTTCTTCTGTACAATTACTGTCAAGTTTCTCAGGTGTATCATTTTCTTGATTGTCTGCCTGTGGCTTCTTTAGATTCTTTACAAGGATGACTGCAGATATTTAGAGCACATGATTGGGAGAATAATTCTATAGTGTTATTATAGTTTGTGGAATTATGTAAAATTGGACAAATTAAATGCTACAGGTTCATGCCTTGAGTGAAAGTTAGATGTGCAGTTGAAAAATTGGCACCACAATGTATTTGTCAGTCATGCTTGTGGGGTTGAGAGTCATGAATATGAAAATGCCACTTCTTAGCAACTTGAGGGGCTTTTGAATCTTGGAAGTATATTTATTACTTCGCTAAGAAAATGAATGGTGCTTGATTTGGATTTTCAGCATACATATCTGATAAAATTTTATTTGGGTATGCCGTGCCTTCTCTAATGCACTCTCTATTATCAACTTATAGTTCCATGCTTTTGACTTTCGCACTACAACGAGAAACGAGCCTTTTTTGCAACTGTTTCACTGCCTATATGTGCATCCGTTGACTGTAAGTTTGGGTAGGAAGAGAAATTTGTTCATAAGGGTGGAACTTAGAGAAGATGATGGTGATCTTCGTAAACAGCCATTGGAGGTAATGTTTTTCATTTTGTTTTTTGGTCTTGTTATTATGCCCTATTTTCTTAACTCTGATCTTGATTCTTGTGTGTGACCATTCTGCCCAGGCAATGTATCCAAGGGATCCTGGTGCTTCATTACAGAAGTGGGCTCACACCCAAGTTGCTGTTGGGGCTAGAGTGGCTTGTTACCATGATGAGATCAAACTTTCCCTTCCTGCTATGTGGACACCAACACATCACCTTTTATTTACCTTCTTTCATGTTGATCTGCAAACAAAATTAGAAGCTCCGAAACCAGTAAGTTTTATTTATGTATCTCACTTTACTGCTTGTTTCATTCATGAACTTTGTGGCCCGATTTATTAACTCTGATGCTCTGATTGTTGTGGTAAATCTTTTCTAGGTGGTGATTGGATATGCAGCACTTCCATTATCTTCACATGCTCAGTATGTTCCTTACTTTTGATAAATCTGATCTTTTGTCCTTTTGTATAGACTTGAAAGTTTGTTTGTTAATTTCTGCGGTGCCCTGTCTTGTTAATTGTGATTTAGTGAGCATGTGGATGGCATTATGGTGAGCATAATTCGTAATGCCATATGAAGTTTGTGTCTAAATGTTACCTCTGACTGATTTGAAAGAGTTGTGCGTTCTATGCTCCTAGCATTTTGTGTTTTGGCCTAGTCGTTCATAAACTGGAAGTGGACCCACATACGCGATAACACACTCAAATGTTTCAGACTGTAACTGTCAGTGAGTAAATGAGTCCACTTACCTTGATTTACTAAATCTGAGTTTAAGTGAGTTCATGTGTTTCCTAATCGAAGCTCAACAAATGATGTTTAAGAAAACTCGAGTTTGATAACCAGGCAAAGGGAGAAGCTAAGTTTACTAGTAATAAATTTGAGTACTTGACTGTGAAGTGGCTAATCCCATATGTTATGGCAAGCTTTTTCTTCTGAGGAAACAAATTGTCACTATATACTGTATTGATACCAATAGCACCTGCTATCATGATTAGGCCTGCCTTCTGATATTGGTTTCTCTCCAAAATTTAATATTTTCCCTATGATGTGATCTTAAGTGTTTTGCTTTCTCTTTCCTCCCATTTTCCCTTTCAACTTCTACTAAAAAGATATGATCCATTGGATTTGGTCATTTGTATGGTATGGTATTTTTGTTAGGCCTCCAAAATGTAGGCTCTTAACTTGGTATATGGTAACTGAAGTTGTTGGGGTTTTATACAGGCTGCGATCTGAAATATCTCTATCAATTATGAGAGAGTTAATTCCCCATTATCTCCAGGATGCAGGCAGGGTATGTGTATCATTTCAGTTGAGTGTTATGTTACTGTTATTACCTGGCATTCATCTTTCATGTCCTGTGTTCTCCTTTTTGTCTCCCTCTCATTTCTGCTTGTTCCTCTCTATGTTACTGCTCTTTCTCTTTCTAGTTACTCTGAATTAAACTGGCTGGGGTGTTGAAATAATGCTACTTTCTCTTGTATTTTTCTGGGACATGACAAGATTTTTTTTTTTGCTCATATGTAATACACCTACCATGTATCTATCAATCAGTAGATTTCTTACTGGATCTTTACTGTCTCAGTTTACAAAATTTTCTCATTACCAGTTACTTCACACTTTCCTAAGGTAACAGGACAGTTTTGTCTGGCTCTTGTTATGAAATTTAACCTTCATCTTATGTTGTGCTTAATGGCTATTTTATACTGTTTACGTGGGTATTTGGCTTTGGATTATTCTCGAATGCTGAACTTGAGTTTCAGTCATTTAACTGTTTTTTTTTGGGGGTTTTCTGATAGGAGAGATTGGATTACTTGGAAGATGGGAAAAATGTCTTCAAATTACGTTTAAGGCTATGCTCATCTTTATACCCTACCAATGAACGCATTAGAGATTTCTTTCTTGAATATGATAGACACACACTTCGTACAAGCCCACCTTGGGGTTCTGAACTTCTGGAGGTATCATTCTTGTCTAGCTTTATTTAGTATTCTTTTGCATCTTGTTTATTGATTATGTTTACTGTGTCTTCCTGGATGATTCATGATTCCATTCTTCTAACATTTCAATATTTCATAAATTAACATGTCAAGTTGCGGCTGTATTTCATGATCAATCATTATTTTTCATATACCGCATTTTCCTTTCCCTTGTTCATTTTAAATATCCAAATATATTGGAAAATCATCATTTAATCTTTCATTTCCTTTGCTTCTGTACTCTTGAAAGTATTCTTGAAGGGGAACTTTTGTTTATAGACTTTCTATGATAAAATTGTCTATATGCCTTGACTTTGATGATTATCACGACTAGTTTTGGTAAAGTTTGTGGACATGCAGAGGAGTCAGAAGGCTTGTTTTTGTTGTTATCTGTGCGTGTTCTTGTTTTCTTGGTTTTCATGTTGTGCTTCTTTATTGTTTACTAACTGCATGGGGTGATAGTTCTTTTATCTTAAAATGCTTGATGTTATTTGCAAAAGCAAGTTATGTGTAAATTAATGAGGGCAGCTCTTTTGGAAGTTTATGTTTTCGTGAAAGGTTTTTTTTTTTAACAACAAACATTTTTTGGGAGAATGTCTATGATGTGTGTGTGTGTGTGCATGCTTACAGTTTACTAATCATTTTCAGCGCTAGCTGTTTATTTAATGTGCACTTAGTCTTTTAAATGTATAGTGTGGCATCTGTTACTGGAGGACTTGGTTGATATTTAGTTATTCTTGACTGCAGGCTATTAATAGCTTGAAGAATGTTGATTCCACTGCTTTACTTCAGTTTCTTCACCCGATTCTGAACATGCTGCTTCATCTCATAGGCAATGGTGGAGAAACACTTCAGGTTTACTCATTTACTGTTGCTACTCTTTCCCCTCTTAGTATTAGAATTGTATCTTAGGTTTCATTTCTCTCTACCCTTTTTTCCTTTGCATCAATGGCTTTCTACTTTTACTTCATTCACCTTTTCACTGTTGCAAGCAGGTTGCAGCCTTCAGGGCCATGGTTAATATTGTAACCAGGTAAGTCTTTTCTTCCCCTTTGCTTCCCCCCTCTGGTTTTTTCTTTCCTTCTGAATCTTCATATGTATCTTCTTTAAGTGGATTGTTTGTTTGGAATATAGATATCTTTACATGTTTGATATTTTGTGGCTAAGATATCTACATGGCAACACTTATTTTCTTAGAAAAGTATCAAAAGATTCAAAATAGGGTCTGCTTCAAATTATTAGTTTTTATTTTTTGAAAAAGAAAACTTTTGGTAAGAAAAACATCCAGAGGGGACTAGTTTTGGAAGTTTGTATGTACTGTCTCTGTAATTCCTTGGAGTTGCCTGTAGCAAGACTAGCATCTGATTCTTGAATAGTCGTGCTAACCTGTTATACACTTCCATTAGAAAATTGGTTAAATTGGGGGATGGAGTCTGTTTCTTCCGGGTTGGTTTGGGGCCTAGCTCTGATTGGGGAGTCCCATATGCTACGTGTACTTTGCCAAAGCCATCCTGGTTTGATATGATTTTAGTCAACTGAGTGCTTTATTCTGTATTTCCAACGATATCTCCTCCCCATCAAAATGAGAGAATAAAAAGAGAATATAAACCCTGGATTTAGGAGATGATAATGAGTAATGAGTGCTCAAAGTCAGGCATTATGGGATTGTTTGGCTGGTAGTGTAATATGTATAAGCTTATTTTGCAGGGTGCAGCAGGAGTCGGTTGACGATGCTGAAAGAAATCACTTTTTAATCAATTATGTTGATTATGCATTTGATGACTTTGGTGGTCGTCAACCACCAGTGTATCCTGGATTGTCTACTGTTTGGGGAAGCTTGGCCCGAAGTAAGGTATTGTACATTATCATTTTGAAATTTCTATATCACTCATACTGTGATGTGAATGTTGTATCCTTTTTGTGGTCATGATATGGTATAAAAAGTCGAGGATTGTAATAATTAAAAATTCCAGTAAAATGCATTTTCTTCTCGATTTTACCTTAATTACTGAGATCTCGTTTCTATTTTGAAAAGCTACATAAACTTATTTATTTAGGACATGTGTTAAGAAAAACTTTTAAACACTTATGTACAAATAGACTTAGTATACTGGGGATTTAATATAATGAGGGATAAATTGGTCAATATAATTTATGTTGATGTAATTTTAATAAATAAATATTTTTTATAATCTCTTCGGAATATTCATAATGGTGGTAATAGGTTGAACTATAATGTTGGTTTCCTAAATAGATGAGAGGTCTCTATAGCTAAGGTAAAACAGAAAGGAGATAAGAGAATTGTACTCTTAAAATAGCTAAAGGCCTGTTGTGCAAACGTACCCTGAAATTTTTAGTGCTAGAATCAAGATATTGAGTGATTATACGGGAATTCTGGGAACTATTGTGTTTACCTTAGTCTTATAAAATAAAGGCATTAGTCTTATAAAATAAAGGTGAATTTAATGGTTAAAAACTAAACCCTGAAATTTTTCATATTGCTCTATCCCTCTCCCTTTCAACTCTAGCATCTCTATTGAAATGGGTGTTGACTAATTTAAAAGAAGAATTATAAATTGTGGTATTGAATATGTAATTTTAATTTATTCTTGCACGTTGATGTTTGAATGCATTGAATGCTCAAGTCATGTGATAGTGAACAAAATCATTTTGACTGTCACGCTTATTTCACATGTATTCGTTAGTTCACCCTTCTAGCTTTTTAATTGAAAGCGTCAATTGTGCAGGCTAAAGGGTACCGTGTTGGACCTGTATATGATGATGTTTTAGCCATGGCATGGTTCTTCCTTGAACTTATTGTTAAATCAATGGCATTGGAGAAGACTCGTCTCTTCTATCACAGTCTTCCAATAGGTACTTCCTATAAAGGAATTTGACAGCCTTAGTCAAATAGTTAATTCTCCATATCTTGTTGCTGTATTTTGTTAGGTTTAGCTTGAATTTTGTTCTCAATCATTGTTTTCTTTATGTTCATAAGGTGAAGATATCCCACCTATGCAGTTAAAAGAAGGTGTATTCAGATGTATAATGCAGTTGTATGATTGTCTTCTGACTGAGGTGCACGAACGCTGTAAGAAGGGGCTAAGCTTGGCAAAGCGGTTGAACAGCAGTTTGGCATTCTTTTGTTACGATCTTTTGTCCATTATTGAGCCTCGCCAAGTTTTTGAGTTGGTATGCTTTTTCTAAATTCTATATATATCCCCTTTTGGTGTGACTATTATGTTATTTTGTCATATCTGTACAAATATGACTGCTACTCTCTTTGAACCTTAAATAAATGACCTTTGCATGTTTCACTCAAAAGGATGAGCTTTGTTTATGATATATTACAATACAGGCTTATAATTTTGGATTAGGTTGGTATTGAAAGCTAGAAAACAAGTTTTATCGCATAACAGTCCTTATGTTGTGACTTGTGAGTGTTGTCATGTTTGATGTCCCCCCACCCCTAAATTTTGCTGTTATGTGATTCTCTAGATTTCATGCAATGTTTTTTTTTGGCCCATTGCAGGTATCATTATATCTTGATAAATTCTCTGGAGTATGCCAATCTGTTCTTCATGATTGCAAGCTCACATTTCTACAAATTGTATGTGACCATGATCTTTTTGTGGAAATGCCTGGGAGAGACCCTTCAGATAGGTACTTTATTGATACATTCAGTATTCTCATATATAATGCAGTCAACCTTGGCACCTGTATGAACTTCCTCACAACTTTGTACCGTGACTTCATTGGCTCAGTTTTTGAACTATGTATCTATTTTTTGCTCCTCTTAGTCTTAGGTTGTCATGATTGCAGTACTCAGATTCTTGGCTGATGTATGCTGCTATTTTCTTTATGTCTTCAAAATCCTTTGAAGTTAAGCTGCATTTTAGGGACCTTTTTTTTGGTTTTTTTTTTTTGGGGGGGGGGGGGGTTTGGTTATAATAATTCTGAGCCTAGAGGAATGTCTCAATTAGGACGTTGTATGTATATAAACAAGCGACTGGCATATTCGACTCTTATTCTCTTTTCCTTTTTCTAGGAACTACCTATCATCTGTCTTAATACAAGAACTGTTTCTTACTTGGGATCATGAAGATTTATCTCTACGTGCAAAGGTTAGTTTAGTTATTAGAATAGTTGGAGTAATATCCTTTTGTGTTTGGCTCGAAACAGTTATGCATATTTTGGTTCTTTATTTTTCTTAATTGACATCAAGAGGACTAATTCATATTATTTTGTTAGAATTTATCACCCTTGTGTATGCATTTATAGGCAGCAAGAATCCTAGTAGTGCTCTTGTGCAAGCATGAATTTGATATCAGATACCAAAAGCCTGAAGATAAGCTGTATATTGCTCAGTTATACTTCCCTCTTATCGGACAGGTATTTAACTTAATTTTAATTTAATTTTCTTGAGCCAGAATGTCTTTTGTACTAATTGAAACCTTTTTTGAGTTCTGCATTTCCTGATTCAATCAGGAGAATTATTATTCTTGCCTTAGAATTCGTTAACTTAATTCTACTGTATAAACTAATCCAAATGTTACCACCGTACCCTTGGTAACTATAGATCAACATGGCCATAGAGATGCCAATAAGCTGCCAAACAGCAGAAGCTATGATGTTTTTAAATTAAATGATAAATTATATGATCAACACTGTATATAATCATGTCACTATTGTATTTTGGGTTCTGGACTTTCAATTTTTATAACTTGTTTTGTTGGTCTTGACAGATACTAGATGAAATGCCAGTCTTCTACAACCTGAGTTCAGCTGAAAAACGTGAAGTTTTGACTGTAATTTTGCAAATTGTTCGCAACCTTGATGATACATCCCTCGTCAAAGCATGGCAGCAAAGCATTGCCAGAACTAGATTGTTCTTCAAGCTTATGGAGGAATGCTTACTTCTTTTTGAGGTTACACTTTATGAACTCTAGTACATGTTTAATGATATAGACTATAGATTTATGCCCCTATGTTCTGTTTTTGATACAATTCTATTTGTCATTATTTTTCTGTTAACACTTGCTATTTTGCAGCACAAAAAACCCGCTGATGGCATGCTACTAGGCTCCAGTTCTCGCAATCCTGTGGGGGAAGCACCTGCTTCTCCTAAGTACTCTGATAGACTTTCTCCTGCAATTAACAACTATTTGTCTGAGGCTTCAAGACAGGAAGTAAGAGTGAGTCCTCTGCTGCTTGGCTAGTATTAGCCTCTTGAAATACCAAAGCTGTTATCCAGTACCAGTATAATCTGCGATTCTTTTACTTTATTGCCTGATTTGCAGCTCTTATTATTCTTGTCTTGTTTAGCATGTTTAGCTTGGGCTATAACATTTCCTTTGTGCCATGTCTTAAATCTTTGTACTGCAGCCTCAAGGAACTCCTGATAATGGATATTTATGGCAGAGAGTGAATTCTCAGTTGAGTTCCCCTAGCCAGCCATACTCCTTAAGAGAAGCACTAGCTCAGGCACAATCTTCTAGAATTGGAGCTTCTGCTCAAGCGCTCAGAGAATCTTTGCACCCACTTTTGAGGCAGAAACTGGTACTCTTCTTTGTCTGAAGTGTAATTTTTGACATTTTGTTCTTGTCTATGCTAATGGATGTCACATGTTTTAGGTACTTTGTTCACACTTGATCCATGTAGTAAACTTCATTTGTGGCCCTTGGTTTATGTTTTCTCTTGTATTGGATAGCTCATGCATCCCTCCCTTCTTCTGCAGGAACTTTGGGAGGAAAATTTGAGTGCTTCTATTAGTCTTCAGGTTCTGGAAGCGACTGAGAAGTTTTCCAAAATGGCAGCATCCCATAGCATTGCTACTGACTATGGAAAACTTGATTGCATCACGGCTATATTCATGAGTTTTTTATCTCGAAATCAATCACTGGCTTTCTGGAAAGCTTTCTTTCCTGTTTTCAACAGTATCTTTGATTTACATGGGGCAACTCTGATGGCAAGGGAAAATGATCGTTTTCTGAAACAAGTTACTTTCCATCTACTTAGGCTTGCAGTTTTCCGAAATGAAAACATCAGGAAAAGGGCAGTTGTTGGACTTCAGATTCTCGTGAGGGTATGTTTTCTGACTTTGAAGGATTGTTACATTTTTGTGAGTTTATTTCATACTGATTTATAGTTTTTAATGTCTATTTCCAATTTGTGCAGAGTTCATTTCATCACTTTTTGCAAACAGCAAGATTGAGGGTCATGTTGATTATCACAATATCAGAGCTAATGTCTGATGTGCAAGTTACTCAGATGAGGTCTGATGGAAGCCTAGAAGAGAGTGGTGAGGCACGGCGACTAAGGAAATCTCTTGGTGAAATGGCAGATGAAACTGAAAGTGTTAGCCTGTTGACGGAGTGCGGACTACCTGAGAGTGCTCTTGTGGCCATACCAGAAAGATTGGCAGAGAGCAAGTGGTCATGGTCAGAAGTGAAATATCTCTCTGATTGTCTTCTTTTGGCTCTTGATGCTAGCTTGGAGCATGCATTATTGGTAAGTATTATTTTTTTGTGCATCCTTGGCCTGTATTGTGGCGAGATCATGTTCACAATTAATGCGATTGTTACGTACCATTTCTGGATTGGCTGTTATGTTCTTATGTTTGGTGAATTTACTAATTCAATTCCGGAGTCAACTTCGTTCCTAATCTTTATGGCATGGATGTTACTTGCCTTGGTTGTGGTGTAGATCTTCCTCTACTCATGTTTATTAAACCTGACTAATCAGTGAACTGAAATAACCTTGGGTTCTTTATTACAACTTGTTTGTGGCTTCATTATAGAGAAAATCTGCTTTTTTTCAGGCCCCTGTGATGAATACGGACAGATATGCTGCTTCAGAAAGTTTCTATAAACTTGCTATGGCCTTTGCCCCTGTGCCTGATCTTCACATAATGTGGTTACTACATCTATGTGATGCACATCAGGAAATGCAGTCTTGGGCTGAAGCTGCTCAGTGTGCTGTAGCTGTTGCTGGTGTTGTAATGCAGGTAAACACTTGTTTTATTAATGCATGCATATTGCGGCATTAAAATTTTTGGAGGCAGCATAAATAATGCAGTGCCGCTCTTTCATTTTTTTAAGGCTTAGTTACATTCCATGTCAATGTGCTTTTCCAATACTACCTTCGGTCTTTAATATAAGATCCAATTGACTAATTTGGGGAGACTAAGGAAGTTAAATAAATTACCTAATTATAGCATATGTTACATGTTCTCTTTGAAATACTTATATGTATAGTCAGATTATGTATCGGTTTATAAGTTGGGCAAATTAGTTTGGAGAAAAATGCTAAATATAGATACTTTAAAGTAATTTATTTAGTTTTCTTAATCTCCCCAAATCAGTCAATTGGTTCTTATATTAAGGATTAGAGATAGTATAATAAATTATATGTTCTTTACTTTGAAGGTTGGACACGCCTCTCTTTTGTATCTCCATTTCTTGAAGTTGGTAGGAATATTATCTTAGCCACAGCTATCAGGCAAGTGGCAAGCAGTATTTTTTAGCACGGCCCATTAACTTGAAGAACTTTTGTTTAACGGCGCTTTTCCAAGTCCATGGATATATATCCTTGCTATCATATGATTATATATATTATTTCTCTAGGCATTGTGATTTTATTTGTTAGGCTGTGCTAGAGTGAGCTTGAAAGTTTTGTGATATATATTTGGTAGTTTGGTACTACGAGCCTTTTTTTTTTTCCGGTTGTTGACTGATCAAATTTCATGCAGGCCCTTGTTGCCAGGAATGATGGTGTTTGGAGCAAAGACCATGTGGCTGCTTTACGGAAAATATGCCCCATGGTTAGCAGTGAAATCAGCTCTGAGGCGTCTGCTGCTGAGGTAGAGGGTTATGGCGCTTCAAAACTGACAGTCGACTCTGCAGTAAAATACCTGCAGCTTGCTAACAAGCTTTTCTCACAAGCTGAGCTTTTTCATTTTTGTGCAAGCATTCTGGAACTTGTGATCCCGGTTTACAAAAGCAGGAGAGCTTATGGACAGCTTGCTAAATGTCACACAATGCTTACCAATATCTATGAATCAATACTTGAACAGGAATCTAGTCCAATTCGTTTCACTGATGCAACATACTACAGGGTTGGATTCTATGGAGATAGGTTTGGAAAACTTGACAAAATGGAGTATGTGTATCGTGAGCCCCGGGACGTGCGTCTAGGTGACATAATGGAGAAACTTAGTCACATATACGAGTCTAGAATGGATGGTAACCACACTCTGCACATTATTCCAGATTCTAGACAGGTGAAGGCAGAAGAATTGCAGCAAGGAGTCTGCTACCTGCAGATTACTGCAGTTGATCCAGTTATGGAAGACGAGGATTTGGGAAGCCGAAGGGAGAGGATCTTCTCTCTTTCTACTGGAAGTGTCCGGGCACGAGTGTTTGACCGCTTCTTGTTTGATACCCCATTCACAAAGAATGGCAAGACTCAAGGTGGATTAGAAGACCAGTGGAAGAGACGCACTGTGCTTCAGACTGAGGGATCTTTTCCTGCTTTGGTAAATAGGCTGCTAGTTATCAAATCCGAATCTCTGGAGTTTTCCCCAGTAGAGAATGCAATTGGAATGATTGAAACAAGGACAGCAGCATTAAGAAATGAACTCGAAGAGCCTCGGAGTTCTGAAGGGGATCAACTCCCACGACTTCAAAGTCTGCAGAGAATCCTTCAAGGCAGTGTTGCAGTACAAGTAAGTTGCAGCATCAAGTTTTACTCTTCTGGTCCTAAATGTAGTATTTTCTAAGAGTAACTTACGCACAACTGGTTTACTATTCCGAGACCAAACTGGTAGTTTACCCTAAACATGTGCATTGATAACAAGTTTTGATCCTGCCATGGCTTTGCGTACGGCTGACTGATGCTGCACATGTGCAGGTGAACAGTGGAGTCCTGAGTGTCTGCACGGCCTTCTTGTCTGGTGAGCCGGCGACAAGGCTGCGATCACAGGAACTGCAGCAACTCATCGCTGCCCTTCTCGAGTTCATGGCCGTGTGCAAGCGAGCGATCCGGGTACACTTCAGATTGATCGGGGAGGAAGATCAGGACTTCCACACGCAGCTGGTGAACGGATTCCAGTCTCTGACTGCAGAATTATCACATTACATTCCTGCCATTCTCTCGGAGCTTTGACAACCTCAACAACTGGTGTATTATTGTTTTCTTCTTATAGGCTTTGATTTTGTAATGTGTTCATATCAATCTCGTTGTTCCCTTTTTTTCTTTATTTTTGTTGCTAAGATGTGTAATTCCCGCATCTGGGTTCGTATGTTTAGGAATATGCGAGCCACGCAATCCTGAAAAACCAATCATCTCATTTGTGTAATGATGTCTTGGTTTTCCACTTTTCCCACTCCTTTGCTTCCAGGTGCGGGTTAACATTCATATATTTTTGTATAAAATATTATTTCAGGTTATTTAGCCATCTATTATCTCTCCAATCTTGAATCTGCATCATTTACAATACCATGAATATGTGGGTATTAGAACTAATATGATATACCTAAATTTGTCAAATTACTGATAAAAAACCTTTAGAAATATAACAATTTAATATTTATTTCAACTATGTAACAGTATATTGAATTTGTTTATAAAATATAAACCCTGCTGAAGCTAATGAATTCTAAAATTCAGTCGCCATGGTTAGCATTGAAATATAAGTGATGTGCGTTGTCTTATAGTGAGTTGTATTTTTAGGGAACAATTACTGAAGCCGAACCAAAGTGTGGAAGAAGTAAATTAGCGTCTTTTATTTAAAACTTCCCTGAGGGATTTATTTACAAAGATCTTTTATGTTCGCCAAGCAATTTACAGTTTTTGCAGGACCTTGTAGAAAATAATTTTCATATTTATTCCTAAATTTCAAGTTGCGGAAAAATAATTTATCTTAAAGACCCATGTTTTTAATAATTTTATTAAGTAGATGCAAAATGGTGATTATTAACCTTTAATTTACTAAATTAAGTTGTCAGATGTTACATAGAGTAAGGTATATGGTATCAAATTTGATTTGAAATAAAATCTGACGTAAAATATTTATGAATGCATAGATAGTGGTGGGGTCCTAGCCCCTCCCCTAAATTTTTCCTCGAGAAAATTAAATGCATATTGGTTTAAAAATTTAATATTAGGCCGTATCCTCTATATTTTTAATACAACTATGAAATTCATATTTTATAAATTCACAATTAGCCTAACTTCATATTATACGAGGAACAACCACAATCCTCCTATTTTTTCTTCTCGTGGGGCTCAAGAAGTGCAACATTATAAGAATTTGACTATTTTTTTCTTGATCTCCATATGTGTTTATGAATTTTGTTATCACTTGTTCTACATGCAGGAACAACTAAATATTGAATTTATTTAACAAATTTGTGATTTGAAAAATCTATTTCCTCGACTAATTTCAAAATTACAGGGAGTAGATAAGTTGAAAATAACTCCTTTATGGAGTTTTGGGTTTAATTACTTTAAATTTGAAGTGATTAAAGTGCTTATGAATGAACATATTAATGGTGGTAGACTGGTAGGGTTCCCTCCCCAATTTTTACCCTAAGAATTTTTTGAGCATATTGGTCCAAAAAATTAATATTGCATCATGTCCTCCTACATTAGAATCATGAACACTATATTTTAAAAGATTTTACTTCATCCAGATTCTCAAAATTCACAATCAACCTGGCTGTATCTTTCTCAAGGAAAGGCCGCAATACTGTTGTTTTTTTAACCCGTGGGTCTCTAAAAGCACAAAACTACAAGAATTTGACTATTTTGCTTCTTGAACTTCATGTTTGTTTATGGATCTTGTTAATACCTATTGTTCAGGTAAAAAAAAAAAAAAAGAATTTGACTATTTTTAATAATATATACCTGCCTCTCCTGCCCTAGCTCCTATATTCCTTACATCATAATCTGTGCTTACATTGCTTTGGTTCTTACTTTAATTTTCCATAAGTTCCTAATTAGATTTGGTATTTTGGTGACTACTTTTCCACATGGGCATCTTATTAGTTGCATTGACTTGCATCAAGAATCAGTGTTATTCCAAAAGCTTAAGCGGTTAGATGAAGGCTGAGAATTGATTTTTGGTAGATGTCTCCCAAACACAACTGAGGCAAAAGCTCTTCAGATTTCAATTGCAGATAAATCATTTGATACATATCATAGAAAGTAAATCTTGAGCAGTTAATTAATTAGTTGAGAGTAGATTCTACTCATGGATATGAATTCCTCAAGTCATGAACTTATTAAATACACTTCTGTTTTGATATGAATTTTTTTAGAGTAAAATACTCTGACCGTCCTCATATTTTACCTTAATTACGTAGACCTCCCCTCTATTTTGAAAACATACACTTAGGTTTAAACCATTAACTCCATTAGGAATATTTCAAGAAGATTCTAAAAATATATTTTTAATTAAAATTTATATTAAAATAAAATTTTATTCACTAATTTTCCCTTTACCCTATCAAATCCCTAATTCCATGGCCTTAGCGATGAAGAGAAATGTTACCCTTGAAGAATTATAATAGCAAAAAAAGTACAAAGTTGGTTATTTTTTCCTTTAAATTCCCGTAAATACAGTTTATCATATCAATATGTTTAAAGCTTTCTTTTAAATTATTTTGTATGATCAAGAGCTTTCTTTTTAATTTCCTTAATTTTATTTTTTATACAAATAGTTATTTGGTTCATGTTTATAAATGTATAAAGAAAAAAGATGTGTTTAAAATTATAAATTATAAATTTAAATTATTTATATAATATCTTTAACTTATATTATTTATGCTATATGATAACAAAAATGTGTTTGAAATATGTTTTTATCTATTTTAAAAAAACCCAAAACAAATACGTTTCTAGAAATATGATAAAAATTAAAATCATAAAATTTTGCAATATAATAAAAATTAATAAGTTTTAAAAAATATCATAATTTTGAAAATATATATTGAATTTATTTTTTTGATTGTATAATTTTTTCTTAGCAAATATAAATGTTTCAACAACTCTTTGGTCAAATAGGGGTATTTCGGTACAAAAAAGTTTGGGGGTCAAAATGGTCCATTAACAGTTGGATGAATGGAAAAAAAAATCTTCAAAATATGAGGGAGGGTTGTGTAACATATATTTTAATTCTAAGGGAGGTTTATATGAGTTTTCAAAATAGAGAGGATATCTATGTAATTAAGGCAAAATAGAGGGGTCATAAGGGTATTTTACTCTTTTTTTTAAGGTATTTTAGAGTCATTATACATTACATATAGAATACAAGAGCAAGGAGTTTATCGTTAAGAAGCACCCTTAACAAACAAATAATTGGAAATGTTCAACATAAAATTATTGTCTGTATAATCACACATCATGTTTATTAATTGGAGGACAGGTAATCCTACATGCAAAAACTAGCCACGACTATAAATTATTGTTCTATAGAAAGAACAGTACAATATAAAAGCTTATCAGTGCAAACAGGAGAATTAATAATCGTACAATGAGTATAGGAAACCTCCATAATAATACTAATCTGTGAATACAAAGAAAATGAAGTTTCATTCTCACAACTTGCTTGTTGGAACGCCAACTGGTTGATTTCTGGACCTCCTTTCTACGGCTCGTGAAACCCCTTTCACAGCCTCCTTGGGAAGATGACGAGGTTTGCTCAGCCATAAGCCCCCATCAACTACCAGAGTGGTACCATTGACAAATTTTCCTTCAAGAATTTAAATGGAGGTCAAGTTTTTATCAACATAGAAAATAAGGAACTGGTATGATTTCATGGACAAAGAAAAACAGATACGGAAATGGGTGAATGAATGAATGCCCAGAAGGCTAGAATAACAAAACACATTATTAATAATTCACCACTTTAAACAGATGTGGAAAAAACATTTGATTGAAAAGGACTGCAATCAATACAAAGAACAATACCCCAACAAGAAACATAAACATTTTTTTCCCATAAAGCAAAACATAAATGATTTTGAAACACTGATTGTAAATACTTGGGTATATAAACTAAGTACACAAACTTACCTGCATCTGACACAAGGTAGAGAGAAGCCATGGCGATATCCCATTTATCCCCGATTTTGAACAAAGGCATCTGATCGCTGGTTTTGTTTTTTATTTCCTGAGGATCCAATTTACTCATGCCAGGAGTGCCACCAATCGGACCGGGTGCAATCCCATTGACCCTAATATCATAGTCTGTTCCCCATTCTAAAGCCAAGTTTCTGGTAACAGCATCAACAGCTGCCTGTTGGAGAGGACATATTTTTGAAGTTGAATGCAAGTACATATGATGTTCAATATCTAGAAAACATGCTACAGACCTTAGCTGCAGAGACATGAATTTGATACCAAGAAGCTGTATAATGCAATGTAGCACTAATGTTTAATATTGTTCCCCCACCAGAAGAGCTTCTTCCTTGTCCTCCTTTCTTGAGATATTTTAATGCTTCATGGCACATTGTAAATGTGCCAACAGAGTCAATATCCATAACTGCAACAAAATTTACACCTGATCACTACTTCCTGTGTCTTGCTTTATTTAGTATATTTTAAAACTGGCTGCATCATGTTCTAAACCTTCACTTGGGGAGAAACTACTCAATTGGAACTCACACATCTACCTCAGCACTTTTTTGCTGGATGCATTCTTTAAGCAATCATAGGTTTTCAATGATGTGAACCACATGTTATGTTTAAAAGTAGCGTTTTATATGAATTTTAAAGCTTGCTAAAGCATCTTCTATCTTAGGGATTCCGTGGCAGGTTGAAAAAATCCGACAAACTGTTTTTAATCATTATGGATTTTCAGTACATTCAATGCGGCCTCTCCATAAGGTCATATTCTCCAATAATCATAGTGATAGTGGAAAACAATAATGTCACATTGGTACTTGGATTGTATTTAGGTATCATTCTTTAACGTTTCTCCAAGTTGCTTTCAGTTAATGACACAGCAACCGTCCCTATTACACCTTCCGCATGGTAAAACTCAAAGCTGGCTTCATTCTGAAATTTACCAG
Organism: Inga oerstediana; assembly: GCA_963210345.1. NCBI lineage: Eukaryota > Viridiplantae > Streptophyta > Magnoliopsida > Fabales > Fabaceae > Inga > Inga oerstediana. The sequence goes on from OY723406.1 coordinate 69,583,193, forward strand.
CAACTTCTAAAATTAATTTATTAAGAAGGCGAAAAGAAAATAAAAGAAAAGAAAAAAAAGACAGAGGATAGAAGATGTGTGAACATTTTTCTTTGTTTTTGGGGTGGGCGAGGAGTATGAGGGTCTTTCGTCTTCCTTTCATCCTCCTTTTTGTCATGATAGACAGAAACTTTCAAGACATCAATGGGTAAACAGCTGCTTCTCAAAATCACTTCCAATGAAGTGCACAACATACCATTTACAGAACTTTAAAGGAGAACTAGAATAGCTTTTCACATCAAGGGAAGAAAATAAAGGCTGTGAAAGTTCAGAAATACTGTACCTGTTTGAAATCCTTTAGGAGACAGATCCTCTGCGGCTGCTAAAAAGTTTCCAGCTGCAGCATTCACAAGAATGTCAATCCTTCCAAAATGGTTATAAGTTGACTCCACAACTCTTTTCGCATCTTCTTGCTTACGAACATCCCCCTCAAAACCAACAGCCTAATTAAAACAACAAGATCAACATGACTAGAAAGTCATCAATGACCTATTATTCTACATCTCATATCCCCAATAAGCTATACCCATTGGCAAAAGTCAACAAAATGCAGAACAGTAATGAATAAACCTACAAATCGAGTTACACTACAGGCCCTCTTTCCTAAATGAAGATTAGGTCTGAGCTGGAAAAATCATATCACATATATTATAAAGTTTTCACACATTTCGGAGCTGGAAAGGTCAAACTTGCCGCCGATCCATAAACAAGAACAAGAAAGGACAACGACTAAGACCAGTGATGGAAGACGAGATCAAGAAGCAATAAATTACCGGAATTCCAAGTGAGCGGAGAGCAGAAACAGCAGAATCGACGACTTGCTTGCGTCGACCCATGATGGCAATAGAAGCACCATGTTTACCGAATTGGGTGGAAATTTCAAAGCCGATACCGGATCCGCCTCCAGTGAGAAGAGCAACCTTGCCTTTGAGTATATCGGGCTTGAACGTTGACTCCATGGCCAATAGGTTTCTCTGGCTGCGCTTTCTGCTTCACTCTGATGAATAAGGTGTTCGTCTCGTTGGGGCCAACCAACGGTTTTCCACTTTCTGTTTTCGTATTTTTTTAATATCACATTTTTTTCATGTTCGGGGGGCTATCGGACATGACCGAGGAATAGGAAGTGACACGTGACACACGTGATTCCACATGGAATGGAACTAAGAGGATACTGATCATGTGCTGAGAAAATGTTAAGTACGTGTGTGTTCGGATTAGCTTTTGGAGAATAGCTTTTACAGTTTACGATGTAAGTATGTGAGAGGAGTTTTGTCTCGATTTGCGGAAACGAGATTCTGAAACCATGGTTTTTGAGTGGCCGAACACACACTACGAGTTATCAGAAGAAAAAAAAATTAAAATAGAAATGTTACGTATAACAAAAACGGAAAAGGTCATTGGATTTGAATTCCTTAATTCAGCCTCAATTAAGATAATAACTACTCCTCTATTATTAAGACATATTTATATAATTTAGGTAGATTAAAAAAAATTAGTTAAATTAATTAATATAATATCTATTGTCTAGAATACTCTATTAATCTCCTTTAATGTCCTCTTCTCTTTAATTATTGTTGACGGAACATTAATGAGAGTAAATTAGTAAAAGATTGATAAATATAAAAATTATATCTTATATTTAGGATCTAAATCAATTCCTAAAATATATCTTATATTAATGAGCGGAGGAGTATTATACAGTGATTCACACCTACAAGCCATTCTAGTGGCAGCGCTTCGTGTTCGCGGGTGAAATCCCACTTTATTAAGCTCAACGTTAACATGTTTGTATAAGTGCATGTGTATTTAAATTATATAAAAAAAATATCACCTCTGATATTAAATATAAGACACAGTTAATTTTTTTAGAAGATTAAAAAAACTAATTAAATTATTTTAAATTATTTATATTTATCATTTTTTTCAAACTAATTTGTCCGACTTATAAACTAATGAGTAAAATACTCTAACCACCCCTATGTTTTGCCTTAATTACAAACCTCCCATCTACTTGCTCCGTCACTATATATAAGAGCTTTTTTTTTTAATGAGCTTGTCCCTAAATGTTAGATCCCTTTTGAGTTTGATTCAATACCCCTAAATTAATTATTATATTACATACACTCTCTTTCATTTTTTTTCTCATCATTACACACACTTTCTCTCACTCATTCATAAATTGGGGCATTTTGTGGAAAAAATTAAATTTCCTATATAATTATTACATTTAACTACTTTGAACTATTTTTTAGAATCTTATGATTCAGTTGAAAGATTCTTATACATAGGGACGGAGGGATTATTTTGAAAACCAATATAAATCTCTCTTAAAATAAAAATGTATGTTACACAAGCCTTTCTTATATTTGAAAATCAATATAAATCTCTTTTAAAATAATTTTTTTTGGTGAAAATTCCAAAAAAATACCTTGGAATATTAAAAGGACAAATCAATGCGGTGAAATTCGGAAATCCCAGGCCAGTGCTGTGTCAGTATGGAGGAAGAATTTGAGATTTTGAAATCTCAGAGAAAAGACGAATATGCCCTTCAACTGTCCCCCCAGCTTGGAATAACGACGCCTTTCTCTTTATTAACAACGCCGCATTCTACATTATCAACTTCGCTTTATTTTTTCACATCTTCGTATCTCAAAATATGGTGTTGTTAATGTAAAATACGGTGTTATTAATAAAGAGAGATGTGTTATTATTGGCCTTGAAACTTAAATTATGAAGTTGTGAAACAAGAAAGTGGAGTTGTTAATGTAGAATACGATGTTATTAATATAGAGACCGGTGTTGTTATTGTGAATAAGAAAGTCGAGTTGTTAATGTACAATACGGTGTTGTTAATAAATAGACTGATGTTGTTATTGTGAAAGTAGAAAGATAAGTTGTTAATGTAGAATGCAGTGTTGTTAATAAAGAGATCGGTGTTATTATTCCGAGTTGAGAGATAGGGATAATTGAAGGGCATATTCGTCTTTTGATTGAGATTTTAAAATCCCAGATTCCTCCTCTGTACTGACACAGCACTGACCTGAGATTTTCAAATTTCACAGCACTGATTTATCCTTTCCTATATTCCAAGGTATTTTTTTTGGAATTTTCCCAAAAATTTATACAAATAAGAATTAATTCTAATAAATTTTCTAACTAACTAATATGTTAAAAAATTTATTAATTTTGAGATTATAAAATTTATAATTTTAATTTTTCCTCTTATGTATTAAAATTTATTTATTTTTAATTTCTTAAATTACTAAAAATGTAAACCAAATACATTTTTTTTCCTCTCAAATAAAATAAATTATATATGTAAACTTTAACCCAATATACAGAGAACCCCGGTGACGGAATTCACTTTTATACGATGAAAAATTTATATATGACCGTTTTAATCTAAATATAATCTTCCGGTCTTTAATATAAGATATACTTACCTAGTTTAATTACATCAAAGAAGTTAGTTGATTTAGTTAACATTACATGTATTTTTTAAAATGTCTTTGTTATTTTCCTCAATTCTCTCATTTCCTCTCATTCTTGATTATTGTTAATGAAGCATCATTAAGGATAACCTAGGAAAAGATTGGCAAATATAAAAATTTTGTTTTATATTTAAAACTATGATCAACTCTTCAAATATGTCTTATATTAAAAACCGGAGGCAGTAAATTATGTCTGTATATATAATTTATCAATGGGAGGTTCACTTATATTTTTATACAAGTTTGAAATAAAGAAATATTTATAGAATCTTTTTAGAATATTCTTAACAGAGTTAATGGTTTGAACTTAAGTGTATGTTTTCAAAATAAATGGAAGATCTTTGTAATTAAAACAAAACAGGAGGGTGGTTAGATATTTTATCCTAAATTGATATGAATTTTAATCATATACAATATATGATATGATTAAGTGACTTATTAAATTTCCTTAATCTCTTCAAAACAAGATCAAATAGGTCTTATATTTAGAGTAAAATGGAGTATTACATTGTGATCCAATTTAATGGTATTGAGATTTTTAAAAACAAAAGAATTGCAAAAATAAAAACTTACTTAAATTTAGAAGTAAAGGGAAGCTTTTTAAAAAAATTGAATAATAATTATGCCCAGGCTTGGCATGAAATATACGCTTAACTAGTCCATAAATGAGAAAATCAAATTAGAACTTGAAGTCATGATTGAGAAATTCAGAATCAAATTTCAACACCTTTACCACTCCCCAAAGTCGAAACAATTTGGAGCTAATAATATCAACCTTGTCCAAAACCCCATATTAAGAATGCAAAAAGGAAGAATAAATCAACAATGGAGCCATATTAGAAACCAAAGTGGTTGATTTGCACATGTGTAGTGGTACATATACAACAAATAATACAAGACAAAAGAAAATAATTGGACAAAACCCAAAAGATTCTCACCAGCCCTTGAATAAATATTGCTTCCGTGGGGTATATATCATTCAATGAATTAATTTGGCGGTATTAATGGCCAAAATGGTATAAAAGGGATAAGAAAAAACCAGCATGAATATCACTTTTAAAATCATTTAGCTGCCTTGTGGCCTTGTGCTTTGGATTGACTAGCCGCCGCCGCCGACATCACACGCAAACGGCTAGCGATTTCGGTGAAGGACGGCCGGGCTGCCGGATTCGGCGCCCAACATTGCTCCATTAGTGTTCTCCATTCCAAATCACAATAACTTGGGATTGTTGGCCGTAATGTGTTATTCACTATCCCACCTGCACCATAGACAGAACTTCACTGACATGTTATTTACAAGTTGTTTATATCTGTCATCACTAATGCATTCTGAGGTAGTAATAATTGGATTCTGTATGTGACATGTATAGAATATAATAATATAAAAGAATATAGGAAAAATTAATCTTTTGGTCCCATAGTTTTGACTCAGTTGAAACTTGGTCCCTGAACTTTAACTTATTGCAACTTAGTCCTCATAGTTTTAAACATTTTCATTGTACTCCCTCTAGTCTTTTTTATAAGAGCCCAAAATTTGAATTACCTTGATTCTTTTTATAAGAATCCAACAAGAATTGTCTGAGCAATTAATGAGTTCCCCCCCCTTTTTTACCCATCATTATGTATTGTATTAGTTAAAAGGTTGGGTTACTTATATTTACTTTATTTCTCTCTCTTACTTGCCCCTCATAAATAAGGTAAAAAAAAGTTTATTTTAGACATACTTATTATTTTTAACTAATTTTAACCACTTTCTTAAACAGCACAATTCGGCTATCACACTCTTATAAATAGGATAGGAGGGAGTATAGGTAATTTTATTTTCTAAAATATAGAAACTAATATTTTAAATAGTTAAACTATAAGATTGAGTTGCATATAGTCAAATTTAGGGATTGAATTACAATTGAGTCAAAGTTTAAAGACCGAATTACTACCAATTCAGACTAATTTTCTCACTAATGTAATTGTGTTCAAATGCTACGTCTCCAAGACTTGTGTTTACTATCCAGGTCAGGTGTAACGTGTTTGATTTTATGGGCTTCTTTGGTTTGTCCTTAGCTGTTGAGCATTATGTTTAGTTAAGTTCAAAAATTTGTGAGTTCAAGTTTTTGACAAAGACGCAGGAACCCAATTGAGAAGGGTGCAACAAGATTTAAAAAGCTGAGGTTTTACCATTGATAAGCGCAAGAAGATGACAAAATTATCATACCTATAATTGCACCATAGTGCATATTGGCATATGGCTCCTCACCCGTTAGAATCTCCCATAATACTATGCCAAAAGAGAACACATCAACCTACAGATCAAAAAGCAATTCATCCGACATTACTTGCAAGACAAGACAAAGATGGCCATCAAGAAAGCGTTAGCTTTCAGGTGTTTTTTCCCCAATGATTATTAAGAGACGAAAACTCAGTCACAGCAACCCCAACGGCAAGATTTTCAAATGTAATGAAAGAATAAGATAGGAGAAGAAGGATGGTTAAAAGCTCACAAAATACACACAATACGCAGGAATCTGAGCACCAATCGGTAGTGAGAGGTAAGGGTGAGTCCAGAATACTGGAGAATGAGTTTGACTAACAAGAGATTTTCATCATAAGATATAGCAACCATGTAACATCTCAATCGCTTAGTTAAAAAATACTCCCTCCAGTCTTTAATATAAGACATATTTATGGAGTTGATTTTGGTCTTAAATATAAGACATAGTTTTCATATTTGTCAATCTTTTCCTAATTTACCCCTATTGATATTCCCTTAACAATAATCAAGGAGGAGATTGAGGGAAGGAGGGAATTAACGAAGATTATTAGGGTGTTTTAGTAAATACATGTCATATTAACTAACTTCCTTAATATAATCAAATTAGGTAAATATGTTTTGTATTACGAACCGGAGGGAGTATTTCTAAGTGATCAATATTCAATAGTTATTGGTTCTAGTGATTTGACACCTGATTGTCCTAAATAATATTTCAGGTAAAAGTCTTGCAAATAAAGAAAACTACCAGAGAAAACTTTATACTCATGTAGACTGACCCAAACAAGCTTAAGCCTAATGCAGCTTCCATAAACTGGACAATATTCAACAATATATCTATATGTTCTTTAAGCAACAGTAGAAACACATTACACGAGAGGCCAATTAAAATCTACCTTTTCTGAGACTTTGTTGCTGCTTCCATTCAGCAGCTCTGGTGCCATCCAAGGCAAGGTCCCTCGCACGCCACCAGAGACCAGGGTATTTCTTTTGATTTTTGATAACCCAAAGTCTCCAACCTGGAAAAGCAAATTTATTAATCTTCTCAACACACAAGTTTTGAAATAACGATCACAGCATGAATACCTTGCAGATTGGCCGTTGAGGATCTTTCATGTTCACAAGCAAATTGTCACATTTTAAGTCAAAATGCACAATATTTTTTGAGTGCAAATATTCCATTCCAAAGGCTGCATCCATGGCAATGATCAGCCTCTTCCTACGATCAAGATACCTGCAATCAAAATCATGTTAAAATCCTTGAAGGAAAAAAAAAAAAACAGCCTGGCAACTTCAAATCCATCACTTGAACACTTCAACATGATTAATACATTGGTGCCCATGGCCAAGGCAGATACATAATTTGAAAACTTTCCAAAACAAATAGGAACTTGTCATGCCTTGTATCGAACACAGAAAGTTTATATTAGCACATGCCTATTAATTAGCAAATACAAGACAAGAGCAAGCCTCGACCTCAAATGAAACTATCCAAATAAATTTATTATTCAATGTTACATGTAGAAAAAACTTAGTAGAAATTCTGTACCTATCCTTGCGAAGTAATACATGTCTAAGAGAACCATCCACCATGTATTCAGCAACAGCGGCCACTGTTCCACCAGGTCCATCCTGGACCACACCATAAAATGCCACCACATTTGGATGATGAAGTTTGGAAAGTATGTCAGCTTCCCGCCAAAACTCTACAGTCTGGAAAAATGAAGGAAATATACCCATATCATCATTAATTCTACAGGAAAGAGTTTGAGAGATGAAAGCTTTTCCAATAGGGCATCAGTAGAAATAAGTAAATAAATAAATAATTAGCACATTCTATGCTGATAGGAATTGAATGGCAAGTTACCAGTCTCTCTTGTTCAGATGATCGACCAGCGAAGCAGCTTTTCTTGATTCTTTTGATGGCAACGTCTGTCCCCCGCCATTTTCCATGATAAACAGTCCCAAAGGTACCAGATCCTAGTTCCTTCAACTCTTCAAGATCTTCATTCTTTATGACCTATAAATTTCACCAGGTAATGAAAAACATTGAGAACCTACCAGAACAGCTATAGAACATTTCAAAGAAGCAATTGTTTAAGAGTTAATTATAGGCCCATGAATGATATTTAACACTTCAACACCCCCCCAAAAAAAAAAAAAAGCAAAACAAAAAAATGATGGCAGAAATGGTTGAGAATAGATCTACAAATGTGTTTGAAGACTGTTATGATGAATAATTATCAGAGGACTGAAAATAGTTTTTTTTAGGACGTGCATATACGAATGAAAGCAGAAGGCATGAAAATTGAAAATATATTAGGATACAGTTGCCAAGTCGCCTTTATAATTACATTTAAAAGAACATAAAGCTGCGAATCAAAAAACAATTTCTACAGATTTTCAGAAAGATGATTTGGTGACTAGTATAGGGGATCAATCTATTGACATTATCATAAACTGTCCTTTCATCTATCATGCGAGTAATCCTCAAAGGAGACCAATGAAACATTGTTCCAGGCTCATATTTCCACATGATAGGTTCCATTCAGAGCATAGACAATATATTTCCTATTATTTTATATTATACCACTATAGTACATTAAATGAACATTAAACCCATCATGCATGTACATTATTGAATGGAAGACCTATATTTACTTCATTCATGATAATGAGTTGATCCTAAATTTCTGCAATTTGATAGGTATACACCCTCGTAATCAAAGTACAGAAATACTATATGAATAAGGCATTTTTTATACCATTGAGGGGAAAGAAAAAGAAGGAAAAAAACTGACATCAAAGCAAAGAAGAAACGTACACAAGCATCATACCTGCAAAGTACTGATATCAACGTCTCCTGAAGGATGATCAAGAGGTGGTAGACTACTGTTTCTTTCTTCAAAATTGACATTCTATGTTGAAGTCATAAAAAAAACATTGTCAGAAGAAATGCAGGTCCGAACAGATTCTGAAACCAAAGGGTCATCAGAAGCATACCTCATACTCTAATTCTTGTGCTCTTATGTTTCCCATCATAGCATCAAATTGCATGCTTTCAGTTTCCTTCACTTGAGAATGATGCCCATACTTTGACTGCAGTTCAGCTGTTTCAGTGTTAATCATTCCATGCACGTCTTTCTGATTTTCTTCACCAAAGTTAGGGTGGGGTTTCACATGTTCTAAAGAAACTCCATCAGTCATTACAGGTGTAATCAGGTGAATTTTATTATTCCCGACTTCATTGCCTGGTGCAGGTGAAAAATCATGGTCCTGGTCAATAAGAGAGACATTATCAAGCCCTTCTTGTGCCAATTTATGAAAATATGACCACGGTTTAGGTTCATGATTTTCCATGGCTATGCTTACACTAACTCCATCCTTGGTTAGTGGAAGCAAACTAGATGAATCTTCTGCAAGTGTTGCTTTAGAGTACATATCAGAAAGCCATTCGCGTGGAAACCGATCATCAATATCAATAAGAACACCTTGTGCTTGCTTGGAAACAACATTGGAGGGGAAATCTTGATAAACATCCTCAGCTGGGTTCTCAGTAGAAGAAACAGGTAGTGCTTGTGCCACGCAATCATCATTGGGCTCCTTCCCAGAGGTGTCACCCCAATTGATCTCTGGAAGTTTAGATGCTGGATCATCGTGATGATTAACAGAAGGAAGCTGCTGCGTAGTACTGTTTTTGTTTTCATCCAGCAGAGGCTCCTCATGGTTATCTTTAAGATGGCTTTCATCTTCCAACTTACTAAACTGATTCTCATTTGCCACATCTTTACTTGCCTTATTGTTTGGCAATACCTGCTTCAATTCAGGATTTACATGTATTGGTGGTCTGGCAAATCCATTATCAGCAGTGTGGCCATCTGCATGCAAGGGCTTTGCTGCAATGTTTAATTCCTCAGGAAGATTGGATAGATTACCATTGTGCATGTTGTCACCAGATTCTGCAACTGAAACCTGTGGATTGGTATCAGAAAGTAAATCTGACACAAGAACCTGAGAGTCCTGGGTATCATCTGACTTTGAGGAACGATTCAGAGTCTCAACCTGCTCTCTGGGAGTTCTTTCTGAATAGTAAACTCTCTTTGGAAGTGGAGGAGGGTGAAGACCACTCAAATCATATCGTTTGGATTGGGAATCAACACAAGCAGGAGCAAATGCACTGTTAGTTGTAGAAGAGGCCTCTTGACTATGCTGATGTGGGTCTTTTTTGGATGAAGGTGATGAAGGCATATGCCCCTCTTGTAAAGTAACAGCTACTGTAGCCTCAGGAAAATTATTTTTCAAGTACCCATCAAATGGTTGAGAGAGAACAGCAAATGGCGTTTGCATGGCTAAAACTTTCTCAGGGTCACTTCCTTGTTGAACTGAACTACCACCCATATTAGTCGCCTGCATTGCCAGTATTTTGGAATTCTGTAGTGGCAATCCACTAGGTAAATGGTCCTCATTTAAAATCCCAGGTAGATCAATCATCCCATGAGGAAGAATAGTAGTAGGAGCCTCTCGAAGAGCAGGGTTCTGGGAAAGATTAAGGTCTTGGTGAATTGGATATTGACTAACGGTTTCCCCGAGGCACACCATCTGATCACCATAAAACTGTGGATAGCTGTCATAACCATTTGATGAAGTTTGTGGTATTGGATGGGAAGACTGAATAGGTAATGATGAATCAATTTTACTGGTCAAGGGGGCATTGCTGATACCAACCGTTCCTATGACAATTCTACTAGTCTCCCTGTCAATATTGAGCCTGTCCAATTCGTTAAAGTTATTTGCTGAAGAGCTCATACCAAGAAGTGTGGAGTTGTTTCTTGAATCTAAGTCCATGCCATTGACAGCAACAACAAATTGGATCTCAGAATCATCACTGCCATTGAGACCAAACTGAGCATCCTCTAAATCATTTATTGAAAACAAAAACATCCTAAGCTTTTGTGATCCTTCTTTGTCATCCAAATGATTACATTCCTCCATCATATTCTGCAAATCCTCATCAGATGACACTGACACCAGGGCATCAAGATCTTCCCCAGGAAGTTGATACTTCAGTATATGAGCCTGATTATAGATTGATAATGTTTTATGCATCAGGTCCTGCCAAGATATGTCTTTTCTTAAACGGATCATGCGTGTTTCACCTCCAACATACCTTAGCTTTCCATCACTTGGTCGAGGTAATATTCTACCACCAAAACTGCAAAGAACTTTCATTGTGTTTGATGAGTTATCAGAGCCTCCTGAAGAGGTATAACCACGCACAAATTGATTATTGTCCTGATTAAATGAGGTTTTTGGTAATGATCTAATCGACCCATAATTGCTTCTGTCTTCATGTAATGATAAGTTCTTTTTATCATACTCTTTTGGACCTTTTTCAACCATAGAAATATCTGACCCACTTTCAGATCCTGCATGACTGGTACCTAAAATGTCTTTCAATTTTATATAACCTGATGCACAATTGGAATCACCAGCATTTGGAAATCCAGGCTTCCCAAGATTCACCCGATCCCGCATAAACTCAAGAGCAAATTCCTCACCAGTCTGTATGGAGTAATTACGAACAGGCTTAACATCTGATGTATTAAGGTCAGAAGACCTTCTACTGGTATGCATGGCATCCTGATGGTCCTGCATTACTAATGATGGTGCAGGCTGCAATTCCTCATTTCCCAGTTCCATGGTATTGCATCGAATCAGATCATCACTTTTTTGAGTAGAAGTTCATCAAGAGAATAAACTACAAGTTACAGACTTTCAGTAAACGAGCAGTTTCAGTTCATCACAAAGAAATGCGAATAGGCAACATCAGAAATTCTTGACACCTGCTTAATTTCCTTCCATAGCGCAACTTAACTCTCAAGCCACTGCCCTGTGAACATACGGGAATTTAGACAAGATGTATGGAAAAAATTTAGATCTATAATACTTGCCAAAAGCCTACATTAGGAGCCTGGATCTATAATCAATACCATAACACTACTAAAACACATCATTAACAACTTTGAATTTTGAAACTCCATGATTTTTTTGGGCAGTAGACAGGGTTCCATTTTGCAAACAACTAAGGACTATCATGTAAATGGAGTGTTGGAGCGCAGAAGAGAAATTGGATATGCTCTCTTAAGATTCATAATCCATTACTTAGATAGTCCTAAATCAGTATTAAGATATCCATGTGAGACTATAAAATTATAAACCATTTTCGCCTGGGAATGAACTGTACGGCTACTTTTTAAAGGACAGAGTAAATATTACATTTATTGCAGTATTAAAGAAGCTGAGAAGTACTTAACACTCCCTCAGCAAAATCCTCACACCCCAGGTCAAATAGAAGCTAAAAAACGAAAGACTGAGAGCAAAAATGAAAGGAAAAGAACAAAATGGAAGAAACAGTCTGTAATTAATGAGATACACATTACTCAATAATTATCACCGTCGAAAGGAAAGATAAAATCCAAAGGAAAGAGAAATTAAGAAGCCTGAGAAGAATTTTTCCTATTATATCAAGTTGTTATTTACAAATTTATTACAGGAAGTTATATTATATCAGTGGCTGTCCAATATATGCAATCATAATGATGATGAGGAGGAGAAGGAGGAGGAGGAGATATGGGGCACTCTGAAATCATACACATGGCAGGCAGTTGTCAAAACCTTCATAGTGCTTTCTTCACCAAATTCTTTCCACTCATTTTCTTTTCTAAATCCAATAAACGTAACAACATTTTGGTAATCTTTCATTAAACCATAATATAGATTATCTATTCCTACTTGGGATGATGACGCAGTGATTGTGCTCAGGTAATTCCAGGTAGAAGCTGCAAACTTTTGCAGCATTAACAATAGATAAGTTGAATGAAAACAGAGCAGCAAAAGTGGATTCCCTAAAATCAATGACATCATATAACTTGTAAGACTAAAGGAACATAATTTTATGCATCATTGAGACATTGAAGCAGACAGATGTCTGACCCAAAAAAAAAAAAAAAATTTAACGGAGTTAGTTTATAGATAAATAGCACACATCTAATCTGCGAGGAAACCGAATTTGACCAGCTGTATGGTAGTAGCATATGCTAGAAATCATTTATTTGATTACCAGTTTCACTTGGTAATTAAGTCAAAAACATTAACAACCCACAAAATGTGGCATATTTATAAATCATTATCCTAACAGCAAGGGAAAATTTAGCACCAACTAAAGAAATATTTGGATTAGCAAATTGGGCCATCTAGAGTCATCGGGAAACACCAAATATATAATTATCTTCCATTTATCTCCATCTGAATTCCATGAATTCAAGTTTACTAGGGTTCTGACTTTAACTTCTGTCAACTAAAGCACCATAGACACGGATAACAGGTAAACTTCACATTGAAGCAAAGCGCGTCAATGTCAGAAAGCGCAAAGATCGCAAAACCAGCAAAAGAAAACAGAATACCACAGTGAATCAAGCTACCTGCTGAAGAAAGAACAATTTTTTTTCCTTTCCCATTGTTCCAGGTCGTAGCTGCCGCTAGATTTCTCATGAGGCTCTCAGAGGAAGAGCCATTTTTGCAGCTCCAAAACAAAGATAATGCCAAAGCCAAAATAAAAATTCAAACTTTATTACTCTCTCTCACTCACCCTCTTGCATTATATTTCTCCCAGTCTGTATCAACTTGAACCCTTTCAGAAGAGAATGATGTCTCTCTCTCTATATATCTCTATCACTCCCAGGAGCGTCACCCTTCTCGGCTGTGCCATTCATAGTTGTCATTCTGCATTTAGTCAAACGGGAGAAAGAAAATAGTTCATTTCCAAAAATACCCCTAATAATTTGTCATTCTTACTGAAATACCGAGATCGTTTTTCCCCCCAGCCCCAGATCCTGGCGCAGCAAGCCACTGCCCGTAACTTGAGCTTCAAGAAAGTTTGGACTTTGGATAGCAAGGGAAAATATGATTAATTTTTTACGATTAATAAATAGGTAAAAACTAATATGTTCTGATTTAAAAGTTACTAATTTCTTACAATTCAAGGTTACCCTTATTGTTAATTCAATCATTCATGCCAATCACGATCATAACAGATTTCTTACATGACACAGAACTAAAATGCTGACACAAAAATTTTATATAAAAAAATTAATGCTTTTTTGCCCAAAAGAATTAATGTTTTTTATCCAAAAAAATTAATGTTTAACACTATGAAAAATTGATTTTAAATTTTTTCAATCTTGAAATTGAAATGTTCCCGAATGAAAGCAACCAAGCAACCACTTGATGGGCTTAATCATGGTATATTCAAGTTCCAAAGTTGCCATTTCAACATATAAGAGGTTGACAAGTGTTCCAATTTGCTGCTGACTCTATGAAGCTTGAAGGAGAATTCACCTATCTTTTATCACATTGTGCAAAGGATTAATTAGTTTTTAATTAAGAGTAATACTCCCACCAACCATTTCTATAAGAACTCAAAATTTGAATTACTTTGATCCAGTTTATAAAAGCCTGTAAAGAATAGTTTAAGCGATTAATGAGTGTTTTTGGGTCCATCATTAATTATATATATTTTATTAATAAAAAGGTTGGTGATGCTTATATTTACTATATTTTTCTCTCTTACTTGGTTCTTATAAATAAATGCATACTTGGTAAAAGAAAATTATTTTAGACATATTTATTATTTTTAACTAATTTTAACTGCTTTCTTAAACCATGTAATTCAATTATCAAACTCTTATAAATATGATCGGAGAGAGTAATTGATTAACAAGTTACTCTTGTCATCATAAATATTTTTGTCCTTTTTCGGCCAAAGAATTTATCTGGGTTGGGTCTTAAATAACATGGGATGTTGGGATTTATATAATATCTTATCTCATTTTTTTTATAAGGAACAATAATCAAAATTATACGATTCAAATGTTATATTTAAAACCAATAAATATGTAATTTATGTATTTTTTTTCAATTATATTCTTATTTATAAAGAGACTACATAAGAGATAATGGATGAGAATTTATTAGATAGAGATAAAGAGTGATTTATATTTAAGAATTAAGGCACGTCCAGCACTCTGAAGTATTTTTAGAGATGTAAAGTGTAATAAGCACTATAAAGTATTTATGGGTGCAATTTTAATCCTTAAATATTAAAAATGGGGCAATTCTCACCTAAAGATAGCAAAGCCGTTAACCTTAATTAATTTAATATTCATAATCTTCACCAAACTCTTGGTTCTTTTCTCCTCCCTCGCTGAAACTTACGGGAGTTTGTTCAACGTCCAAGCAAATCCTCTGATTTTAAAACCACTTTTCAATGGAATAGAGGAATCAGAGGGTGAAACAAACAAGTATAAATGAAGTAGGAGAAAAGACAAGCACAAAGGCCCACAAAATCGCCATTATTATTGAGATGCTTCAATCCTCTGTTTTCATATGTCTTTGTGAACTAAAGGATGTAGAGAACATACAAAAAAACAAACGTGAAACAAAAAAAAAGTGGATTGACATTATTGAAATACTGACAGCAAAGGACTCAGGAAATTTAACTCAGATAAATTAAAGACAATTTTCCTTAAAGTCAGTCAAAATTAATGAGTTGGCCGTTTGAGTTTTCCTCTCCATTTTGGAGCGGCTAGAGGAGGACCCAAGGACGCCAATCACGCCATTACTTGCAGCTGGTCCTTTCTCCCGTGCAGCTCAGGTCGATCTTTTTTAACGAGGGAGGAGAGAAGAACCGTGAGTTTGATGAACAATAAATTAACCAATTTTTAATATTTTAAGGTTAAAATTACACCAATAAATATTTTAGAATATTTATTGTACTTCCAAAAATACTTCGAAGTGTTGGGCACACCTTAACCTTATATTTAATGAGGGTAAATATAAAAAGGTTATTTTAAAATTTTAGATAAATATGATTTGTTCCTTATCTTTTTGAGAGATAATGGTTCTTACAAAAAGGAAGGGGCACTAGTTGTAAATATTTATAATGCTTTTTCTGATTTCATTTTATCCTCCCCACATTTTCAAAATTAGATATTTCAAAACTATTTTATTATAGGACCATACTTACATCAAGTTTCTTACATCCATAATATCAAGTTATTCAATCACACATGATCATGTGTCCTATTTTTTGCATTTGGATTTATAGTAATTAATAATAATTCAAAAATAGGACACGTGGTCACATGTAATTAGAGAACTTGACGAAATAGATATAATGAATTTGATGTAAGTATTTTCCGTTATATTATACTAAGTGGGACACATTAACAAAATATTGGCATTTATAATTTACAAAATATTGATGAAATGAAATAGTTATTTAAAAATATATAGAGTAAAAAGAAACTTAATTCTGATAAGGATAAAATGGTCTATTTATCTTTTTTTTGGGCAAAAAATAGTCTATTTATTATACCTTCCCTCTCCTGGTAGATCAAATAAAATAATAATAATAAAATCCCCCTCCACTCTCCCTCATTAGAATTCCTCTACTCACTTCCCCCTCCAATGAACCATATGAAAATTAATGCATATTCTTTATACTATAAAGATAAATAATGAATTAAAAAAAAAAGAAAAAAGAAAAATAATGAATTTAATTATTTTTTATATCTATAAATTAGTTAATTATATCTTATGTTCTAAATTAGAGAAAGTATTAAATCATCTTCACGGCTAAGAAAGATATGACATGACTTGTACATCAACTCATTTTATGTGAAGATGATAGGATCCATTCAATCCTAATTAGCTATCCATTATCCATATTAACTTTGACCTTGACTTGTCTATTTATTGAATTACATAATACTCCAATATTAAATAATAATAAGGATTATTTGGATGTGACATTGTGCATATTCCAATTACCAGATGAGCCTATGGTATAGGATGAGACAATGTGAATTTGTTGCTGGTCGGCATTATTTGTTCCCCCAGAAACAAGATCGGCATTAATTATTGATTTTGCATAAATGTTGCGTATCATTATGTTTGGATAGATACTATGTAGTTTAGGCTTTGAGAAAATAAATCCCACCATTTACCAAAAGATTGAGTTATTATGATTTTTTTAGTTATCCCGTAATGAAACATTTCATGGTTAGCAAAAAAAGAAGAAGAAGAAGAAGAAGAAGAAGAAGAAGAAGAAGAAATAAAGATTTTTTATTATTTTTATTTTTTATATAATTTAATATATTGATCATCCAAATATTTGGGATCAATTATACTAGAAGCGGTTGAAATTGATGGGGATGTTAATCATATAATTCAAGCTGAGTGGTATAAATGGATAAAATCTATTGGAGTTAAGGTAAAAGTGAAATTTTATTGTAGTGCTATAAGACTAACAATACTTTATAGTAATGAATGCTAGACTTTAAAGGGATAACATGAACATAAAGTGGGGTAGTTGAAATGATGATGCTGAGACTGATGTGTGATCTTACAAGAAAAAATAAGGTTTATAATGATCATATGTATGTGAATGAGTTGGAGTGGTATCTGTTGTGGAGAAAATGGTAGAAAATCATTTAATGTGGTTTTTACACGTTTAAAGAAGGTTATGGAATGGATCAGTGAGGAGGATCAATTAAACAATATAAAATCCTATAAAAAGATGTAGAAGAAGATCGAAACGAACATTCAAAGAGGTTATAAAACGATATCTTTTTATTAATAATCTATTTAAAGATTTGGTTTTCGATAGAGCACAATAATATCTTGTGAGATTGGCTATATGGATCATACGATTGGAAAAGAAAGTCTTTACTAACCACTCTCTCCACGAACATTTCCCTTGTGGGATAAAGCTATGTTCTTGCTGATCTTTCAAAATAGGAAACAAATGACTATGAAACTTTTTAAAGATAAGATTATGTTTTCTACTTGAAATATTATTCTTAGTATTTTTAATATACATTGTAATTTTTCAAAAACTTCGTTTTCATATTCATAACATAATACTAATGAGAAAATAATTAGGTTATTCTAGAGATTGTTGATACCATAAATGTATATTTATCAATTTAGTATAATTAAAACTTTTATTTTAAAGTCATTGTGTGGGGTTATTTTCATTACAGAATTTCCTTTGGTATTTGTCGTTACATAAAGACCAAATGATAGTGCATTCCATAAATGATGTGTATAAAATTTACAATAAATCATATTATTTATAACTTAAAAATTATATTTCGTCCAAAAAAACTTATAAATAATTATATGAGTTCATATAAGTTTTATAATTTTATCAATATAATAAATAGTTCAAAACTTGGAATATTTCTATAATGAAATTATTTTTAAATTAACAAACATCCTCAACTCAAAGTCAAACCTTTTTGGTAGGGTTAGGTTTTTTCTCATTTTCAAAATTTATATTTGGATCTTGACAGAAAAGTCAATGCAATATTCCAAATACCTTTGCACAATTCACAAGCTTGCTTCTGTTCCTTTGCTTATTCCTTCGTTCCTTCTGCCTAATATAATCAGAGCTACCTAAAGCTATAAAAGAACATACCGTATACAAATTAAATTTTATAAAAAAAATATTTTTTTTAAAAATAAGGATACTTTTTTGAATTAAAAAACCATATGAGATATAAGTTAATCAAATAATTTTAAATATTATATAATCAAGTATCAAAGTAATTGGTCCAAGTCTAACCGACTTAATCAAGCAGCTCTCTCATTTTCATATTATTCTCTTTTCCATTAAGTATTCAACAAATTTAAATTATTTGAAAAATGTTTCGTCTTATTTTGTATTTTTCTATTTGGCCAAAGTTTGATACGAATCTTGTTAATTATTTTAATTGCCCCTCAATTTTTGAATCACAAAAAAATAAACTATTTTTTGAAGTCACTTTCAAAATCGCCGCCTTTTATCCCCATTCCTTTAATTCCCATTCCCAACATAATAACATATTTTAAAAAATAATTATTGTTTCTTACTCCATTTATCTGTTTAAGATAATTTTTTGGCCTATAAGAGATTAGGTAAACTACTATAACTAAACAGTCAACTGAAACCTTTGTTTTTAATTAATGATTGAATATGTCATATAACTTCATTTTAGTCACAACATTATAAATGCATTATCTTTCAACTACAAGGCTTGAATTTAATATGTTCTGTTTGAAGGGTATTAAATCTTTTTTACTTAATTTAATTGTAGTTAATATTATAGTAATATTTTAAATTTGTAAACACAAAGGCTTTGTCGTATGGATAAAATTATCATTTTAGTTTTTTTTTGGTACGGCATTTTAGTTTTCTTTTTATTTTTTAGCCTTTTTGTTTCTTTTGGAGGCAATCAATTTTCAGACCAGTGGAAGAGGAAGGTGCCAACACCTTTTTCGCCAATTTGCATTGTGAGTGTGAAAATGAAAAAAGAGCATGTAACTTTCAAAGTGGTCCTCATACTCAAGTGGCTACAATTCTTGCAATGGAAGCAATATATAACTTTAATTTTTTCAAAAAAAACCTAATACGAAATTGACGACAACAACAACAACAATCTATCGATTTATCCATGTTTTTTTTTTTTCAAAATATAGTGATATAATGATGGACTTTTGTGCTAACTCTTTGATTGACATTTGTAAGTTGCTTTGATCGTTTATTGCAAACCTATATACATACACATTTACAAGTTACCCACACACTTGATAAAAATTTCATTTAAATATACTTTATACTGTCTTAACTTTTAAATATAAGAGTCAAATAATTAATTCGTAGAAATTAAAAAATTTGTTATTTGTAAGAATATGTGATGATTTTTT
The DNA here is from genome assembly GCA_963210345.1 of Inga oerstediana. Taxonomy (NCBI): domain Eukaryota; kingdom Viridiplantae; phylum Streptophyta; class Magnoliopsida; order Fabales; family Fabaceae; genus Inga; species Inga oerstediana. The sequence continues at coordinate 69,602,798 of OY723406.1, forward strand.
TAAAAAAATATTCTTTTTTGATTATCTGTATTGAAAACTACTCTTTTTGAAAAATATAAATAGTTTGAAAAAATTATAAAATGAAGAGACTATTAATGTCACATATTTAATGTACATAAAGAAGAAAAATCATCTTTTGATCATGAAATAAAAATTTGCAAAATTTTATTTCTCTTCCTAATTTGCGTCCGCATAGCACATAGTAGAGCAAAGGAAGAAAATTGTTTGTTTTTTTCAAAAAAAAAAAACCTCGAGGGTCCCATGGTTCCCCACATTCTTTTCATTCTTTTTTTTTTTTTTGGATACACTTATGATGGAGAAACCCTCACATTCTCTACCCTGCATCAATACAGAAAGAGTTATCCTTGGTCAGGATCTCGTCCAGATCATGCAGAGTTTGGAGAATGGGATGAAAGCCACAGAGCACATTTTAAACTTGCTTCGATAACATATCTGCGGCTTCATTAGCACAACAGGGAAGACTAAGTTGAAAAGACCTTCTCTCATAAATAAGGTTTTTAGCCTAATTAATCTGTATTAACAATCTAGCTAGAATTTCATAAACAGCTAATTACTATAATTGAAAAGGTTCAAACCATATCTTCTCCCTCGACGATAGTAATGTTGCATTTGGATGGGATTCAAAACTACCAGCCTGCACTAGTTCAATGAATTCCATGGTATCGACAACAAGTTCTGAATGTTACAGCACAACCGTCTTTGGGGATTAGATATAGAGAAAAAACTATGGCCTTGCACGTTGACCATACATCTCCATAGTTCCTTCGTCTCTAGGCAATCCCTGAACACATGCAGACGCGTTTCATGTTCAACACGACATCTAGCACATAGAGTATATATCATTAATCAAACCTCTGTGAGCCCTTTCTTCATTTTTTAGGAGTTTTCTATGTAATGCAAGCCACATGAGCATCCTACATTGTTGAAGAGTGCGTAGCTTCCACACCTTAGGCCATATGGGATCATGTTTGGGCGACTCTTTCACTATATCACTATAACTAGATTTCAAAGCAAACGTACCACTTCGATCCGGCTTCCAACGGGTAGTCTAGGTTAAATTATTTACTTCAGTAGCTTCATGCACATATTTCTAGGCTGCCTTAATGCCCTTCCTTGTATTCGAACCAGACCTTTCAAGATCTATCACAGGAATCAGATCCTCCTCACATCTATACTTTACTCAGAACCACCTTCGCCCATAAATCATTTCTCCTCGTAATGAGTTGCCACCCTAGTTTGGTCATATACACCTGGTTCTGGTGTCTCAGATGTTTCAGTCCCAGTCCTCCATTACTTTTTGTGGCACAAACTTTATCCCTTGCAACCAAATGGGTCCTCCTTTTTTCGGGCTGTCGAACCTCACAAAATTTCTGTTACTTTTCTTCGCTGATTTACAAACTGTTACTGGCAAAGACGCTGTTTACATGGTGTAACCAGGAATAGTAGACTTGACCGAAGAAACCCAAGTAAGTCGACCTACTAGAGAGAGAGAATTAGCTTGCCACGTAGATAACCTTGTTCGCACTTTATCAATCACACCGGAAAGAGATATTAGCTGACAAGACTATCAGAAACATTTTTCTCCACGTGCATCACATCAATACTGTGTCCCACGTCTAGCCTACATCAATATGGAAGATCAAAGAAAATTGATCTCTTCTTCCATATGTTCTTCTTACCCGCAGTATTCTGATTCTTACCGAGTAAGACATTGATATGTTCAACCCGACTGTAAACTTCCTCTCCGGTTAATGCAATTGGAGCCAGTCCATGCTCTGGCAAGCCGTTAAAACGCTTTCTTAACCTACAATACGGGTGGAACCTAGGAAGGAACTTCTTGTGACCAAGGTAGACCGTCTTTCTTCCATGTTTAAGTTGGTGGAAGTGAGTGTCTGCTTCACAGATCGAACATTCTTTATGCCCCTTTACACTGTACCCTGAGAGGTTTCCGTACGCAGGGAAGTCATTTATCGTGGTGAAAATCATTGCATGTAGCTTGAAGGACTCATTCTTATATGCATCAAACACATCTACGCCTTCCTCCCACAACTTCTTCAAGTCCTCAATTAAAGGCACCAAGTAGACATCGATATCGTTTCCTGGCTGTTTTGGTTTAGAAATCGTCATAAAAAGCATCACATACTTGCTTTTCATACAAAGCCAGGGAGGTAAGTTGTATATTACAAGGAGTATCGGCCACAAAATGTGTGTGCTATTAAGAGTTCCATACAGATTGATGCCATCTGTACAAAGCCCAAGCCGAAGGTTTCTCGACTCGCTGCCAAATTCAGGGAATATTTCATCTATTTTCTTGCATTGTGGAGAGTCAGCTGGGTGCCGAAGATATTTTCCGTCGGATTTTCTATCATCCGAATGCCATCTCAACTTCTTTGCTTTTTTTGCAATGCCAAACAAACGCTTAAAGCATGGTATTATTGGAAGATATCACAAAACTTTTACAGGTTGCCTTTTAGTTGTCCCATCGCTACAACCACCATCTTTCTTCACTTTGTATCGTGCAGTTTGATACTTGGGGCACTCATTCAGACCTTCATACTCCTTTTTGTACAATACATAGTTATTAGGGCAAGCGTGTATCTTTTTATACTCCATACCCATTGTAAATAGGATTTTCTTGGCCTCATACATATGATTTGGAAGTATATTATCATCTGAAAACATATCACACAACATTTCAAGTAGCATTGTGAAACTACTATCGGTCCACCCACAAGTTGCTTTTAAGTTAACCAAATGTAATGTTCCTGTCAGCCGTGTGTCTCTGCATCACTCCACAGGCTGTCATATTCATGCGACTGCGCAAAGGATTCTACCTCAACATCGTAAATCATTCTCTCCATTCTATCTTCATGTATGACATCCACAGCTTCCTTCTTGTGCTAGGACAATCAGTTATTTCCTCACCATGCCATATCCACCTTGGAAGATTTATTCCATCACAAAGTAGGTGATCCCTTGTAACTTCAACATCTCGTCTTCTCTCATTTAAACAATTGACACAAGGACAAAAATACATCCCATTTTTGGCTGGAGCATTCCTTCTAGCATATTCAATAAACTCTTCAACCCCATTCTCATATTGTTCACTTGTTCTCAAAGCATTCATACAACTATGATCCATTTTATTACCACCTACGCCATTTCCAATAACACTCAAGTGTAGAATAATTGTCAACACATGGGATTGCCTTTTACTATTTTGTTTTTCAAAACTTTGGCAGCATTTTCCTTTAAAAGTGAGACATCCCAAAATCAAAATAACAAACCATTTCAGCTTAATTTAAACAAAATTAAACTAATTAAGAAGAGTAAAATAAAATTTCATAACACTAAAACAAGAGTAAAAAGAAGGAAGCTAGCATTAATTCTTCTAACCCAAACAAAAATTCATAGCTTCATTTTCTCTACTTCGGAGCATTAGGTAAATGCAAGGAAAGAAAGTACCATAATCTCATGTACCAGAAAGCATAGAGACAAGATTATGGTTTTCAAGAATTCCAATTCAAATTCTACCCATTTTCCTATGTTATTGAACGCTAAAGGAAGCACCAAGTTCAACTAAACATTAAAAAATTGGCCCCACAAAAATTGGCACCAAGTTTTGGACTAGCAAGTTCTAGGCCCTTTTAAAATTTTCAATATTTTTTACTTATTACTTATTTTCAAATAGAAAAAAATAGAAAAAAAGATCTCATAAATCACTACTACAAAAATAGAGATTAGTGGTGCACCTTTTGTGGCACTTCTTTAGCTTCTTTTTAGATTTTTTAAATTATTAATTTTTTTTAAAAAATACTTTAGGTGGCACTTCCTTGAGGAAGTGTCACAGCTGCTTGGTGACATTAGGTGGCGTTTCCTTGAAGAAGTGCCACCTAAAGTGTTTTTTTATTTTAAAAAAAAGTAGCAGCTGTGGCGCTTGCTTAAGGAAGTGCCACAGCTACTATGTATTTTGTGTGGCACTTGGTTTAGGAAGCGCCACACAAAGTAATTTTTTATAATTTTTTTTAATTATTCTCTCTCCTGTAATCTGGTTCTATCACATTTATCCTCTTAATCTCCACTCTCCATCTAACACGTGCCATCACTCTTTATCCTTCTAGTCTCCATATTTTCTCATTCTCTTCTTTTTGTCATTCATCACCGTCCCTACTTCGATCGCTACTTCCTTCTTATTTCTTTGTCACTCATCACCTTTGTGAGGATTTCTTTCGAAAAATTTGTTGTCTGCCAAATTTTTACATCTATAAATAATAGATTTTCAATTGTTTTCCCTTCCCTAGATCTTATGAAGAGGGTGACACTTCCTTCCTTCACACACGCGCACACTCTCTCTTTTCACTTGTTTCTTCTTCCATTATTTTGATATTAAGCTTCGAATTTTAGATCTGCGTCATCCAACTTAGTATTAGCCACGAAGGAGTAAGTTTATTTGGTCTAATTGTTATTTTAGCTGCATTATATCACATATATAGCTTATCAGTTTATTTTGAATAATAGTTTCTTACTATTATGTTGCATATATTTCTACAGGAAAAGAAATCTTTGGTTTTTTATGATGGAGGGAATGGTGTTCGTATTGTTTTATCAATTGTTGTGTTGGTAAAGAACATTCATATTTACTTTCAAGTTTTCTACTTTTAATTGTTTTAATTTTCCTTGATGAAGAATGCTTCTGAAATTTCTTTTCTCATTTTATTCCTGAAAAAATTATTCTCATTTGTATATGCTAAAAAATAAATGAGATAAAATTAAATGTTATTATATATAAGTTGTATTTATTTAGTAGTTATAATTATTAATATTGATGATTTGCATGAGTAAAATAATTATTTATTTTAACACTTATATTTTACTTAGTAGTGATTTTGTTAATTATTTATTTGTTAATTATTTTTGTAATTATTTATTTGATAATTTTTTTAAAGTGTGTTATCAACTATAATTATGGGGTTCTTTTGATAAAAAAAATAATTATAGGGTTCTAAAAGAAAAATACAAAAATAATTTTTTTTTTAAAAAAAAATATATAGGGTGGCGCTTGCTTGAACAAGTGCCACAGGAAGTCACTTCCTGTGGCACTTATTCAAGTAAGCGCCACCCTAGACTTCTTGTGGCATTTGATCAAGAAAGCGCCACCCTAGGTATTTTTTTAAAAAAATAAAAAAGAAAATACCTAGGGTGGCGCTTGCCACAGGAAGTCACTTCCTGTGGCACTTGTTCAAGTAAGCCCCACCTTAGGTATTTTTTTAAAAAAAATAATTATTGACTTCCTGTGGCATATTTTTAAGGAAGCGCCACAGCTTTATTTTTTTGTAGTAGTGAATTTTTTTATTCAAATAATAAATATTGGCAAACTAAAGTAGCAAACTCAATCTAAATAACCAAGACTAAATAAAATCAAACTATTATATTGAATTGAACTAGATAGATGAGAGTTGGATGTGTGTGTGTGTGTGTCACTTTCTCTAAAATACCTCTCTTTTATTGAGGGCATCAAACATGGTGGAAGAAAACAAAGTGAGAAAAATTATAAAATTAATAAGAAAAATGTAAAAAAAAAAAGAATCTAATAAATGAGACAAAGCGATGCATCAAGATCCTATATTTAGGATCAAGTCATATTCATCAACTAAGTACTTCCTAAATAGAAGGGAAAACTGACCAAGTTCAAAGGATATATGTCTATTCAAAAAATAGCCTAGAGTATACATTTGGAATTAAAAATACAATCACCACCACAGTTTTAGCTCTAGCTAGGGGTGGAAACACACAATCAATTCAATGCTTCCACATTTAAATCAGCAAAACAACTAGAAATTCCAAGACAATTGCTAGAAGAACAACATATCATGAACAACTAAGTTCAGAAACTAAAATGAAAACATGTAGAAGGCACCAATTGATATGGTTTGTTTTGGTCCATAGAAAAGGGCGTTAGAAACCAATGTCATTTTCATTATTTCTGTTTAGAATCCAGCGGCTTTGGTGAACCAACCATCTGATTACGGGTAGAATATAAACATATTATATTGGTTTTCATTCTTCCCAGGAACCTGCAAAATCAAACAGAACTAGCCACTACAAAGTTCACTTGGAAAAGATATTTAACCTTTGGTGCACCAAATTGTGGCTATGCAACATCTCCTTTGCCAACCCAAACAACCAAAACCAATCTAATCATATTCTACTACTTAAAATAAAAAAAATATTCAGAGAATATTTAGAACTCACAAGTATTCCTTCAAGATCCTTTATGCGAATATTCAGAGACAAGCTTCCACCTCTCTCTTCTCTTGTATCTAAAAATTAGGCAGTGCGAAAATAATTTAATATCAGTTATCAGTTAATAGTTAACAAGAAGAGAACAAACTGATATAAATTTTACAAGTTTAAAGGGAAATGCACAAACTAAGAACACAACTGTAGCAGCAAATAGCAAGACCCACGGCCACGGGAATGGGAGAAGAGGGAAGAAAAATGTAGGGGAGGTGCGCCTTTGTTCAGGGAAGGAGTTATGACAGTGCGCTCACGGGTATGGGAGAATAATGAAAACAAATGCAGCAGGGAAATTGGCATGGAACACAGCAGCAATCACGGGTATGGGCCAAGAGAACGCAGAGAAGGTAAACCTGCAACTCTATAGTTGCATGAGGTGATGGCTTTGCGTCCCCAGTCAAAATGGGGATGCCTAAAGTAAGATTTAGACGTTCCCAGTCAAAATGGGGACGTCTAAAGCTCACTTTAGACGTCCCCATTTATGCAGGATGTCTAAAGTCCACTTTAGACGTCCCCAATTTTTCTGGGGACGTCTAAAGTGGTTGAAAATTTTGTTTTTGTTAAATTCGTCCAGCGCCAAAGCCTCCCGCCAAATATTGAACTTTGGGCATCCCTAACTTAAAAAGGGATGTCCTTAAGGGTAGTAAAAAGTCTAGTTTGTAGTAGTGATTATTCATTTGCATTATATTAAAAATGAAATTACCTTCAAGTAGGGGCAGAGAAAATTGTTTTCTTAACACATTTATTTTGATTATTGAAAAGAAAGGCATTTCTACTTTGTTTTCAAGTTTACTTCTCCACAAGCCTTACTTCAATTCTTTATATTTCAAACTTTTTGCTAATGTCAAATAGGGAGAGAGAAAGGCAAGAAAAATATGTTGCACTTAATTTGATTTTATAATTCACACATATTTTTCTTAAAAGATTTGTCATCATCGAAAAGGGGAGAATGTTAGATATAATTAGTTTTGATGATATCAAATATAGATGACAAATATTAAGAGTAAAACCTATACATATATATTGGAAGTTTTTTGATAACTCAAGATACTTAAGTTGGTTATCTTTTGGACTGGAGCACTATGCCATATGGGTATTCAATGTGTCTACACTAGTCTCAAGTACTTAACTCGAACCTTGGAACTCAACTAATTACAATTTACCCTAAATATGTTAATTTCACAAGTCAAATCTATGCTGCCAGAATTTTCACCTAACTTTGAAAATTCATAACTTTGTCTAGGAATCTCCAATTGAGGTGGTTTAAAGTCCAATGTGACCTTCTTTAAGTATATTTTAAACGAAAAATGTTTTCTACTACCAATCACATGCACACAATTCCAGAATTCTCAATCAATCCTTACTACCACAAAAATCATTCCATATTTAATGCTTAACTTTAACAAGTCATATCTCACAATTACTAATCCAAAGGACACATTATATATCAAATTAAAGCTTATGATGTCTAATATTATTTTAAAAAATATCATGACAAGTGGATAAGATTTATCTTTTCAAAAACACGTCACAAGCAGTTTGTCCCCCTAAAAACGTCAATCTGGCAGCACTATGCTTAATTTTCAATTTTAATATTTTCATTCCAATGATCCAAAATTTATAACCACACCTTAATCCCAGAAAATTTTGCATGGAGAATCCATATTTAACCTCTAATTTGGCAAAAACCAATTCCTTCCCTACGAACCAGTCAAGGCTGAAATACATCATAGGGAAAAGCAATGATTTTGCAACCTCCTTTCACAAAGTTTGCTAAACTTCCTTCCTACCATACTTAAACCTCTTTTACCATGATTTTCATGTGCTCATCTCATTAAATTCCTAAGGTTAACTATTAATAAAAAAAATAGAGTAGCATGTAACCACCATGAAGACTCAACCAAAATTCAAGATACTTGATTTAAAACAAAATTTATACTTACCTCTTGATTTTGCTATCACCCTAAGTTGACTTCTCCAACTTCCACACCACATACATAGGTCCAAACACTTCCTCTCAAGAAACTCTACTTCTTGTTCCTGAGCTCTCAAAACCGTCATCTTCTCTTTCTCTTTCTCTAATTCAGTTTTCTCTTTCTATATTTTTTTTCTATTTCTCTTGCTCTCTTATCTAGCCGAATTGCAATGAAATGAGAGAGAAGAGTGTTTCAATTAAATGGCCGTGTGTGTGTGAAAGTGAAAAAAAAACAAATGATAGTGGTGTCTTTCTTTTTGCTTTAAGTGTGCCCATATGTTCCAAGTATTGATTATTGTTTCTCTTCCTTGTTTTGTGCTTTGGACGACTTTAAGTGTGTGTGGTGTAGTGCGAGTAGGAGGGAAAATATTAGAAAACATTACAGAAAAGTACCCGAGTTTAACAAATGCCAGTTGGTCCTAAAATACGAAGATCACCGTGGAACTGATTCATTTGACTATCAGAGAAAATTTCAGAAAAGTACACCAAATTTCAAAAACTCTATTTTGGTCCCAATATCCGAAAATCAGCGTCCTTCACCTCTGAAACTGATTTTTTTCGGATTCTTATACAGAATTTTGGGAAAAATTTGATCTAAATATAATCTTGAAAGATTTTGTTGCAACTTTGAGGGGATTTGACCTAGATTTCAAATATAAAAAAAAAAAGATCTAAAATTAGAACAGAGAACCAGAGCGCAGCAGCAGACGAGACTCAAAGGAGAGGACGCAGCTGCAGACGCGAGAAAGGGAGAGAAGAGACAACCATCGTCAAGCTTCACCAACACCTCATTCAACCACCATCACTTTCATCTTCTTCTCCTTCCATTATCTCATCTCTCATGGGTTTCTTGAGGTCTAATAGAGTTATGGCTGTGATAGAGTATATGAGAGGCTAAATTCTTTTGTACTTCTTAGAGATGGAAGATTGGTTTGAGTTTCAGAGATACATTCAAGGAGTTATTTGTTTTAATCTTTTTATTTAACTATGTAATGGATTTTCTGAGTTAGGATTTTATGTTATGTGATTAATTTATTGAGATTGCGAGTTGTTTATCTTAGTTGGATTGAACAATTGTGATTTAGATTGGATTATGTGGTTTGAGATTTAAATTTCTATATTCCTTTTTTGGTTTAATGTGGTTGTGTTATTTTTTCATAGTTTGAATGAGTATTATAACTGCTTTAATCTTGTTTGAATATCTTAGTTGAGTGTTCATTGTATAGAGGAATAAGTTGTATAAATCCAATCCTAAATTGCACACTGTGGTATTGAATAGTGTATTAAGAAGTAATTATCTAGTTAGAGTTCTAGGAATAATCACTAATTAATATTACTAGACCTAGCGGTTGCTAAGGTTTGATTTTTGACTTAGTGAGTAGTTTAACTCCCAATTCAATTCGAGTAAGGATAACTCATATTCCATTTTTCCAAGAAGCATTCATCATCAATTTGTTTAAATCACAATTTTATTAATTATCCCAACAATTTCTCAAAAATCCAAAAAAATAATAGTCTAAGTTATTTTCCATTATTAAAAAAAACCAATTTAAAACTCATCTTAATGTTTTTGCCACTTAATTTAGATTAGGAATTAAATAAAAAGCTCCTCAAGAGAACATGACCCGAGTTGTGCCCTTCACTGCATAATTTGGTTTATTTTGATTTAACCTAAGGTGACTAAATGTCTTAAATCAGGATTCAAAACTGCCAGCCTGAACTAGTTGAATGGCTTCCATGGTATCGACAATAAGTTCTGAATGTTACAGCGCAACCATATTTGGGGATCAGACTTAGAGAAAAAACTATGGCCTTGCATGTTGACCATACGTCTCCATAGTTTCTTCGTCTCTAGGCAATCCCTGAACACATGCAGAAGCGTTTCAGGTTCAACACGACATCTAGCACATAGAGTATATATCATTAATCAAACCTCTGTGAGCCCTTTCTTCATTTTTTAGGAGTTTACTATGTAACGCAAGCCACATGAACATCCTACATTGTTGAAGAGTACGTAGCTTCCACACCTTAAGCCATATGGGATCATGTTTGGGCGACTCTTTCACTATATCACTATAACTAGATTTCAAAGCAAACGTACCACTTCGATCCGGCTTCCAATGGGTAGTCTAGGTTAAATTATTAACTTCAGTAGCTTCATGCACATATTTCCAGGTTGCCTTAATTCCCTTCCTTGTATTCGAACGAGACCTTTCAAGATCTATCACAGGAATCAGATCCTCCTCACATCTATACTTTACTCAGAACCACCTTCGCCCATAAATCATTTCTCCTCGTAATGAGTTGCCACCCTAGTTTGGTCATATACACCTGGTTTTGGTGTCTCAGATGTTTCAGTCCCAGTCCTCCATTACTTTTTGTGGCACAAACTTTATCCCTTGCAACCAAATGGGTCCTCCTTTTTCCGGGCTGTCGAACCTCACAAAATTTCTGTTACTTTTCTTCGCTGATTTACAAACTGTTATTGGCAAAGACGCTGTTTGCATGGTGTAACCAGGAATAGCAGACTTGACCGAAGAAACCCAAGTAACTCAACCTGCTAGAGAGAGAGAATTAGCTTGCCACGTAGATAACCTTGTACGCACTTTGTCAATCACACCGTGGAAAGAGATATTTGTTACTTTCTTATGATGTAGAGAGACACCGAGGTACTTTCTCAAATCCATCGTCATCTGAAAACCCCAATAACTCATTGAGTTCAGCTCGCCTTATATAATGCATATTCTTTGAGAAACAGACACGAGTCTTTGAGGCATTTACTTTAAGACCATAATTTGCACATAAATTATCAAGACATTGCCTAATACAATCCGCCTGCTGAACAGAAGCTTCTGCATTCAGAATAATATCATCAACAAAAAATAAGTGAGATATGGGATGACCATTCTTACCAACCTTATCAGTTTCCATTCTTGTGGGTTTATTCGTTACAGAATAAGATGAGCAAATTTCTCCATATAGATCACAAACAAATATGGCGATAATGGATCACCCTATCTTAATCCTCTGGTGGGCTTAAACTCCTCTGCTTTTTTACCATTCCAAAATAATTGCAATACTAAAGTAGTCACACAACTGTAAATAATGTCAATTATAGGGGGGGAGGTAAAGTTCAATAAGGCAAGGACGAAGAAAGTTACAATTAATATGATCATAAGTTTTTTTAAGATCAATTTTAATCGCCATAAAACCTTTTCCCCTCTACATACCACTCATAGAATGAATCACTTCTTGTACAACAATAATATTATTCGAGCTATGTCACCCCAGTACAAAGCTGCGCTGCCGTGATTTGAACTAATTATTTGTGGCAAAATCTCTTTCAGCCAGTTTGCAATCACCTTAGTAAGCACTTTGAAAATGACATTGCACAAACTAATAGGACGTAAATCCTTCAACTCCTCCGGTCGGTCCTTCTTAAGAATTAAAGCAATCAAAGTACTGTACTATTGTTTATGCTACAAATGTCTGACAGACGCAACCAAAGATGTTTAAGAAAATCAATAACCAAAGGAGCTACATGTTTCTATTGGTTTTGATAAAACAAAGCATTCAACCCGTCAGGCCCTGGTGACTTTAAAGCACTCATACTAAAAATAGTACCCTTCACCTCCTCCTCTGAGATCCCACGGTCAATATGCGTGAATTCCTCGATAAACATGTTCGGGAACGTAACGGCACAGGAAAGTGGTTCAATAACACTCTTTCCTCATTAAGTAAGTTTGCAAAAAAGGAGGTTGCCATTTGTTTTATTTCCTCCTGGTCATAACTCCAATCACCTCCTTCCCTATGAAATTGCTTCAATATAATTTCGTTTACGTCTTCCATTCTCCTTTAATGAAAATAACGAGTACTCCGGCCTCCACTAATTCCACACTCTCTCTTCGACTTTTGAGCCCATATCAATGCATCTTACACCATCACTTCCTCAAGCTCCATCCACAGATCAGACTGTAGCTCTTGAAGTTCCGTTGATAAAGAGTGAGGCGCCTGCCTCCACCTTAGCAATGCCATTAAGCCTGCAAATTAGAGATTGTTTTCATACATGAATAAAACCAAAGATGTCTTTGTTCCATTTTTTGGCACTGTGTTGTGAAATTCGTCACATTCTCATCCCAAGCTATACCATTTCCCCATTGCTCCTGAACAAACTTCTCAAATCGATCGTCTAACACCCAAGCTGCTAAGAATCGAAATGGTCTTCTCCCTCGTGAGGATTGCTTCAGGCCATATAACTTGAATAGTAGAGATCTGTGATCTGATTTATACCAAGGGAGGTGAGTGACACTAGAACTTGGAAAAACTTGGACCCAATCATTAGAACCCAAGCATCTATCAATTCTGCTCTCCACCCTTGAGCGATGCCATGTGAAGCGAGGTCCTATGAATCCAAGGTCACAAAGATTAGTTTCTTCCACAAACCTAAAGAAGTCCCTATCCGATCCACTACTTGTTCCGGTTGATCGTCTCTCATCAAATAAAAGAGTTGCATTGAAGCACCCTCTCAAACACCATGGACCTTGAATAGTACTACCTCCAGTTCTAAATATAAGATATAGTTGATTTTTTTAGGGAGATTAAGAAAGCTAAATAAGTTACTTAATTATATTATATGTTGTGTATTATTAAATTATATATCAGTTTATAAGTTATGCAAAATGGTTTGGAAAAAAAATGATAAATATAAATACTTTAAAGTAATTTAATTAGCTTTCTTAATCTCTCTAAAAATATTAACTTTATCTTATATTTAAGACCCGAGAGAGTATCATGTAAACAACTTAAATTCTACCATAACGTTGGTCTAGTGATTACTTGGGGACTAGCATAGATGAACGTTAACCACCTAGCAGTAAGATCATTATTCTCCAACCGAAGATGCACATATTGGTCAGTCTGTTCTATAACATCCACAGACCGATATTTGTCAGACCATAGACACCAGGTCCCACCTCGAAAACCTTCAGCATCAATAATAACAGTATGAGAAAAACCAAACTTCTCTGCTTTGATTGTGTGCCACTTGATTAATTAAAATTTGAAACAAGTCATACTATTTATAGATAAATAGTAAATAATGTGTGTCAAATTCTATGAGATATTCCGGCCTAAAATGCCCTACATAAAATATTTAGAAAGAGATTTTAGTGCTCATATAATTATAAAGATTATTAGGAATCTAATTAGGAAATGTACTTAAAGTCTTAGTATAGATATTATGGAACTCAAAATTTTATAAGGCCTTTCATATAAGGTAACTTTCTCAATATGGGACTCAAGGTACGTTTATTTTGTTTTTTTTCCAAGTTTTATCATCACATTAAAGTTTAAGCCTATTATTTTCACCATCGTGTAGTCTAATATACCCTCTCCTCATATCTTAAAAATAAAAGCAATATAAAAATAGGATAAAATAATAAATAAACATCAATCATATGGAAAATGACCTTATTTTCATCCTCCTGTCTTTGTTGCTAATAATATTTATTTTTAAATAACTAGAAGTGGCTTTAGAGGGGTCAAAGATGGTGACATGTCATGAAATATTTAATCAGAAATTAGAGTTTAAATTGGATCCGTTTCTTTTATACCAAAATATCATTTTCTTTTGGCCAGTTTCTTAACAATTTCCATAAAGATTCAAGGCATATTCCTCAAAAGTTATATAAAGACAAGACCTACAATGATTTTCATGGACCATTCGTGTACCAATCTGCATCTAACTTTATCTAACTTTAAATGTCATGTTCTTTCTTCAATTTATTTTCCAATAAACTTGCATAGAAATCCATTTATGTATTGATCTTTCCGAGAAGAGAGAAAAATACAACCTTGATCCATGAGAGCTCACATTTCATAATAATATTAATTAACGTTTGCTCTTGTTATTTCTAGAGAGAAAGATTTATAAAACCATCAGAATTGGAAAATCCCAACATAATCCCTTGAAATAACTTAATTCTGATGAAGTTTTTAGGGACTATTTCAAAATTTTGATGATTTTTTTTTTTAATTTCTCAGGCAAAAGTTGTTAATAACGATATTAGAGTTGTAAAAGGGGTATTCGTTGAATCGCTATTAATAACTCAAGTAATGATATTAACAACTTTAGTGTGAGAAATTAAAAAAAAAAGTTATTAGCTGCCAGAGCTCCGATCAAAGTATATTAACGAATTTTTCTTGAGAAATTTTTTTTTAAAAAAAAAGACACACACACACACACACACACACTAGACCGTCGTTTATAATTTTAATATCGTTATTTAGTATTAACACACACACACACACGCGCGCGCACACACACACGCACACACGCACGACCGTCGTTTATAATTTTAATATCGTTATTTAGTATTAACATATTAAGTATAATTTTAATATCGTTATTTAGTATTAACATATTAAGTATCTATATTGACCATTTTTGTTTGAGAAATTCACACACACACACACACACACACTAGACTGTCGTTTATAATTTTAATATCGTTATTTAGTATTAACATATTAAGTATCTATATTGACAATTTTTGTTTGAGAAATTCATTTGAAAATTATAGTGTGAGAGATGTGAGGTGTTTTTTAAAAAGTCATTTAAAAATGGGTTAAGGTGCAAATTTACCAACGAAGTTTTGTTTGAGGGGCGTCTGGCACAAATATGTTTTAAAAGGGGCAAAAATACAAATGAACAATTAAAAAGGATACACCCAGCACAAAACCGTTAAATTTGACCTAACGCCGTTATGGGCTTTCTTCTTTTATAATTTAACGCCGTTAGGTCAAATTTAACGATTTTGTGCTGGGTGCAACTTTTTAGTTGTTCATCAGTATTTTTGCCCCCCTTTTAAAAAATATTTATGCCCTTTTTCCTAACTAATGGAGATAACATTTTTACCCAATTTTGAGAAGTTTATATAAACTTTTACACCCAAAAAAAGTATATAGCATCAAATGCCCATTTGAGAAAAATATATGGGTATTTTTGCCTTTTAACCCTTCTAATACTAAAAAAATAGGATTCATATTCTTAAACAACGATCATCAAGATTCTTATACCAATAACAGGATTCAAACTCAACCTTATGGTTGAGGTAACCCTTTTACCAACTATTAAAAAAAAATCTGTTTTCTTTGATTATTAAAAGAATGTCTTTTTTATGGGCCAATTCCCCTCACTTTTGGGTCATATCAATTAAGATTGGGCTTGTCTTTTGATTTTTTTTGAGCCGAAAAGAAACAGCTAAGCCCAATTAATTGCTGAAAAAATAAAATGCAAGTCAAATTTAGTCCAATATCTTGTGGACATGATAACATCTGAAGAACCAGATTCAAGTAATGATGATAAATTCTGCCAGCCACCCAAAAAAAAAAAAAAAAGCATCTGAAATTTTAAAGTTTCCAATACAATTTTTTGAGACAAGGATCAAGACAATTTTCTAAGGCACTTCATTAGGATATCTGTGTGTTCAGGCTTCCCAACAGACACACGAACATAACCATTCAGCTCTCTTTTGTCATAATGGCGAATCATCACACCCATTTGTGCAAGGTCCTCCTGTGTTTCCCATCATTCAAAATCTAATCTAAAACCCCAACAAAATATAGCAAACAAGATTGCATAATTCAAGGACCATATATATATATATATATATGATCAACAAAAAGAGAAAAAAGAACCAAAAGAAGGTACCTTGAGCTTCTTGGCGTTCATTCCAGAAGTAACCTCACAAAGAATGAAGTTAGAATGGCTTGGAAATGGTCGGAGGAATGGAACTCCCTTCAAAAGGTCATAAAGCCTCCCTCTTTCTTTGACCAAAGCATTTTTAACATTCTGGATGTTACAGTGGATTGGTTAGATAATTTAGTACAAAAACAACATATGAACAAGTTTTGCTCTCAAAATCATCAGGAATTTACCTCTAGATAGATGGGGCTCTGTAAGGCTGCGCATGCAGAAATTTCAGCAGCAACAGATACATTATAAGGTTGCTTTGCCCTCCATAAATACTCAAAGGAAAAGCTCCATATCCGACACGAAGTCCAGCCAAACCTGAAACAATTATTCATTTTGGAACTTCGGAATTTAATGGCTCAGAATTCAAATCGAAACAAGAATAAATAGTCATGTCATATGAACTTACCACTTGAAAAGTCAACAACAAAAACATGGTTGATAAAATTATTCAACATCATATCCACAAATGGGATTTTATAATACAAACAATTTTTTCAAATGAAGGTAAAATGTGACCTTCAATAAAAAAGTAACCTTTAAAATGAAAAAAATAAAACGCATTATAATGTACCAGCTCTTTTGCTAAACGTCCGAAGAACAATCAAATTCTCAAATTTCTTCATCCAACTCATCTTCGACTCAATACTAGAAAACTCAATGTATGCTTCATCCAGCACCACTAGTATGGGAAGCTCAAGTATCTTTAAGAGAACTTCATAATCAATTATACTGTTGTGAAATTGAAAGCAACAAAAAATAAGCAACTTCAAACCAATGAAAAATTGAAAGAAAGAAAATTTCAGTACATATTTAATTATTGGGCGAAGGTAAGAAAATGCCCATGATCTTTTCCCAAAAGAGCATCTGGCACCATAAACAATTTTTAGGTTCAAAATTATCCATGAACTTTTTCAAACGGAGCAAAGATGCCATCTACTTTAAATATCTCAAACACCATTACTTTTCTTTTTGTGGGTCCCCCTATAATGTCCAGGTGTCCATTATATGCTAACTTCACCCCTGACCAATCGAAAAATAACACTTCAACATTTCATTCAATTGAAAAATAATTTAGGTTTTGGTAGAGAGGGATTCCTCTTTTGGGTATGAGAAATCCTTGACTGTGGTGAAATGACGAATAAGATGGCAAGGGATTGGCATTATTGATGTTGTTATGGAGCAAATGATGGTGGTGGTGGTGGAAGTTAAAGGATGTGTTGTTTTTTGATTGATCAAAGGCGAAGTGAGTTGACATATAACTTACACCTGGACATTATGGGTGGGATCCACAAAAGGAAAAGTAACGGTGTTTGAGATATTTAACGGTGATGGCATTTTTACTCTATTTGGAAAAGTTTATGGGTCTTTTTGAACCCAAAAATTATTTATGGTGCCAGATGCTCTTTTGGGAAAAGATCATAGACATTTTTTCACCTTCGCCCTTAATTGTTTACTTACTTGAAAGGAAAAAGAACATTATTAAATAGGAAGACCAATATAGTTGAGGAGGATAATAAGACAGCTTCGAAAGGAAAAGCCCAAAAAATTGGTGGAAAATGGTCAAAGAAAATGGTAAAGCCCGATTCCAATATATACGAGTCAAGGAGACTCCCATGATATAACACATCAAAAGAGAACAGATCCTTTGCTATATGTTATTTAGAGTTGCATAAGCATCCCAGTATTTCTTTCTAACCAAATAGACCAAACGTCCAAACCACAACAAAATCTCCGCAAAGCCCCAAAATTGTCATTTTTTTCTTAAGCCATTATATCAAATCAACAAGAATCGATTGAAACATTTTGGGAAAACCCAAATTGAGATTCCACACACAAATTCCAAACAACTTATCCAAGGGGCTGTAGCCATACAGTGATGTAATAAAGTTCAAACTACCGTGAATTATGACTTAATCAGTGGAAATGAAAATTAAAAAAATCAAATAATAAAGCTAAATTATAACACCACAGTCATATAAATTTTTAGAGCCCACTACAACACCATGCACTATTTTGTAAAGTGAATGACTAGAACCATGCAAAATACCCAAAATCTTAATGAGACACTTTGAATTAGATAGCAAACATTCTAACAATCATGTACAAAATAAGTAAAGACGACTCAATAGTTACCTTCCATCTGGATTGTTTGGCGATGTTAAGAATATACATTTGGGTTTCTCTTGCTCAACAACCTCTGTTATTCGTTTTACATCCAAGCTAAAATCTTCCCTCCTGGGAACTGCAGTATGAACAACGCAGAAGGTTTAGCACATCTGACATGATACTATAAAAATCAAAGCACACTGAGCTGGTAACAAAGAAGTTTACAATTAGGGGGCTAAACTATGTCATTATACACGGACCTTAAATATATATATATATATATATTATAAGTTAAGAGCTGAAGTTTTCTTATTTGTCTAATAATGAGATTAAATAAATTCACAATCTATGGTTCAGTCTGTTTGAGAATCTCAGATTTTCTTCATCAGGTATGAAAGAATTTATAATCTTTGGATAGAAATATATTTACAATGTATAATCTAGTTTGCTTGGAGGAAATAGTATCCTTGCCTTTGATTACAAGTGCCCCATTAACTGCAGCATCAAACTCATACATGGTGAAGGTTGGAGGCCAATCCAAAATCTTGTCTCCAGGATCCAGCACACAACTGCAGCATACACAAACCTTGTATGAAACCTCAAAGGAAAAAAAGGGAATTATTATCAGCCATTAAGTCATCATATGCAGACATTTAAGACAAAAGTGAATAATAATTTGTGGCATGTTAGACCGCAAAAATATCATGTTCCATACCGCATGATCAAATCAATAAGCTCATCTGCACCACATCCTGCAAGAATATATTGTGACTCAAGGCCTGAATCTTGGGCAAGGGCTGCACGCAATCTACGGCTTTCAGGGTCAATTAGGTAGCGATGACAGCCGAAAATTGGTAGAGTTGCACAAATCAATAACCCCCATTCATTTCCTGCATAATGTTACTCCATGAGAAGAGCTTCAGAGTCAAGATTCTAAATGTTCCTGAAAAGATAATAAAAAATAGTTCCTGAAAAGATTCTTTTTTTTTTTTCCAAGAGTTGCCAAAAGCTAATATCTGCATTTTGTTTAACAAAGGTACTTCTTTGACTTGAGTGTTAGTATAATGTTCAAAAATTCTTTTAGGTGGCAGATTCATCATTTTCATGATGTTTATATCCGATAGCATCAATTAAATGATTCCAGACATTAATAAGAGATAAATGGGAACACCTAATAAAAATGGAACGAAAAATAAAACAAAAATAACACTTTGTAAATAAAAATAGTTCTTGTATTCTTCAGCCAAAAAAAGAAGAAGAAAATAATTAGTACGAAACAGTAACAATAGAAGCACAATTGAGATTATATAGCTTGAATTTTATATAACAAAAAGAAATAATATGAAATTAGATATTCAGTCCAATAGTTTTATTGGTTTTAAATTTAGTCCATATAATTTCATAATTTTCATAAAGATCCCGGAAATATGTAAATGTTTGTGCAAGTCCTCAATATTGTATAGAGTAACCAATCCACTCTCAAAATCTACCAAATCAGTGAAAATTGAATTTAGCCAAGGTTAAGGAATTACCTGCTGATTTGTGCTTCACTCAACTGAACTTGAGGCAGATTTTAATTGCTGCAACTGAGTTCCATACCTGTGGCAAATAATTGAATATTCAATACTAAGATGACGCTTTGATGTAAAGTTAACAATGCAAAAGAAAAAAAATCGACTGAGTAAATTTTGTAAAGCACATAACTAGAATCTAGAACTTGTTAAAGAGAGAGATAAAATAGGGAATGGATACAAAGAAAAAGTGAATCCCAAACATACTTCAACGCTTTTACATCAATCTTCCCCACTAAATATATGATGCATTACTGCATTGGATCTCAATTCGTTGTTCAGATGCCTGAACAATCGACTTTCTAGAAGATAAAGATATTCTACCAATAATCTCCACAAGAGCATTCTCCATCCTTAAAATGATGAAAACAATTTGAATCCCTCAAAATGATATGACAAAGGAAGACTCTTGATATATATTTTATAGCAGTGTGGCAATCCCCACAAACTCGGATATTCTTAAAAATTCGAATTGGTGCACCTGATGGTGAAGCAATAAGTCCAAAAGCAACAGCCAGCTTCTCGCTGTGATAAGCAAGCCCAATCTCCTTTCCCTCCCTATCCATGTCATGCAAAGCAAAATTCATATCTGGAACATAGCCAGCTTCCTTGATTCTAGTTATTATTTCATCTATTTTGGCAT
This sequence comes from Inga oerstediana, assembly GCA_963210345.1. Taxonomy (NCBI): domain Eukaryota; kingdom Viridiplantae; phylum Streptophyta; class Magnoliopsida; order Fabales; family Fabaceae; genus Inga; species Inga oerstediana. Next base: position 69,623,167 of record OY723406.1, read on the forward strand.
ATGTCTCAGCTGTTCTAGGATGCCCTCTGTCTTCAGACAGGAAGATATGAATTCTGCTGTGCAGCTCAATCCTAGCAACAACAAACTGGTCGGGTTTTATTCCAACAATTCTCATGTCACAGAACATCTTCAAGGATTCTCCATGGGATCCATTGTGCGCATAACCGGTCAAAAGGGAAGTCCATGAAACAACATCCTTCTCCGGCATATGACTGAACACTACATATGCACAATTTAAATCTCCAATTTTGGCATACATGTCGACAAGGGCATTGCTAACAAGCTGATAATTCTCAAATCCGCTCTTGATTACCAAACAGTGAACAGATTTTGCATTTATACAGCCCGTTATGCAACAATTTAGGACAGATGGGAATGTATAATCATCAATCTTCATATTTCTAGCATGCATTTTTTTGAACAAAAGGAGAGCTTCATCTTCAAACCCATGCCTCACACACCCAACTATCATGGAGTTCCATGAAAAGACATCATCAACCTCCATAGTTTCCAATACCTTTTTAGCACTATTCAGGTCTCCACATTTTGCATACATATTAACCAGTGCACTTTGAACATATATGTTGGTCCCAAAACCACTCTGAACAATGCAACCATGCACCTGTTCCCCTAAACATTGAGATGAAACAGCAGAACATGCTGTCAATATGCTTGGAAATGTAAAATGATTCAATTCAACCCCTTCTCTGTGCATATCACGGAAAAACTCAATTGCCTTGTGACCATCCCCATTATGAGCATAACCACTAAGCATGGATGTCCAAAGAACATGTTTCTCTCTACTGTTAAGCAAGAACTTTAAGAGATATTCAGCTTCTGATATGCGCTTGCACCACTTAGTGTACACATCAACAGGCTAGTCAAAACATATACATTAGATTCAAACCCAAACTTTAATGTAATATCCCAAAAAGTGATTAAGGGCTCATGACTTCAAAAGTGGATGTAATTATTGTTGAATAAACACTTTTGGAGAATGTGTGATGGGAATTTGGTGGTTTTAGTGATTCCAATGGTTTCCTTGTGAAAAATTTTGTGGGAATAGGTTTGATTGTTGATTTTGGAGCCATTGGACACATTGGTTGAAAATTTGAAAAACTGTTAAGTGTAATTCTGTGCAGGACAGTCTGTTTGTATGGACATTTTGAATAGGTAAATGTTGTCTAAAAATTCTGAAACTTTCCATTCTTAAATTTGACATCCCAAGCTTCAAAATAGACATATAATTTGTGCCATTTCGTTTTGTGAGCTAGGAGATATGACTGTCCAAAGTTTGGGATGGAAACTGAACTTTGTTTTGGGGCAGCGATAAGTTTTATATAATTCTGGAATTTTTTGGTAATTTTGGGAAATGACCCATATTTTTCCTATAAAGAGGACTTAAATAAATTTCATTTGGCTTTGGAATCACCTCATTTCAATTTTTCTAGAATTAGTTATGATTTTTCAAAGTTTGGGCAGAAAATCTGCCAGAAAATCAGAAAATGTCAATTTTGGAATTATGACATCATCATAAGGGAATAATGACATAAGCATAATATAACATATCATCTTCTTCCTCCAACCTTCAAAACGGTCAGTTTATTCAGCTGAACAAGAGAAAAAAACGTTTGAGATTTCTAGAGAGAGAAAGGAGAAGAGAACTCGCAAGGTAAGCCGATTTCTCCGATGATCTAGCTCCTAACGCGTATAACTCCGATCCTAAGCTACTCATTTATGTTATTTAAGGTTTGGAAGCTCCTCCTTTGGTGTTAAAACAGCTAGGGTTTCAGCCAAGACAAGGAAAACCTAGTGGGGGCTTGAGGTAACTTCCAAACTCTTGTATATTGACTGTTCTGGCTGTTGTGGACAATTTAATCAGTGAAATTTTGCCGGATTGTCATTGGTTTCAAAAATGGAAAATGGGTGTGTGGGGCTATTATGCTGCCCAAATTTGTACTAAATGGTAGTTGTAACCTAATGGAATGGTCAATAAAGTGGTTAGGAGTAGAAAGGAACGCGTTTACGGAGCCGAAACGTAAAACCCCAATTTTCTCTGTAGAGCTCATAAATTTCGGCCAGCTCTAGAAATGGGTCTTAGAGTTGAATTTTCAATAATTTTATGGTTCCATTGAGTTCAGGAGCAAAAATTAGGTGGGGTTACAGTTGGTCACTTTTTCGGAAAAGGCCGAAAAAGCATAATTACGAAAACGCCCATGAAATCCTTGAAGTAGGGCTGCCAAGGGTAAATTTGTAATTTGAAATTGAATTTGATAATTCTGAGTCTGGAAATGGATTCCTTGGGCGAAAATATGTTAGGATAGCCCAGATTAGAATTTCGGGAAAAGTGCAACCAGACTGGGTATGGCAGGCCTGGATCGGGTCCCTGGGAGCATTTTTGTAAATTTTCATTATAGACTCATATAACCCCAAGAAACACTATGGAAGTGTCTAAATGGTGCATTTGGAATTTTAGGATTTGATATTTGCCCTGTTCGTGATCCACCTGCGCTAGAGCACAATCGGAAAGAACAAGGTAGTGACTCTTCTCTTATGCTATGTGTAAAGTATTGTATGTATGTTTGTCATGCATTGTGATACATTGTGATGCTTTGATATCGTAGCGAAAGTTGACGCATAGTGATTACAACGTAAGCTGTTGCATTGAGATCGCAGCGAAAGCTGACGCATAGTGTTTATAGCTAAGAGAAGAGCTCAGAGTAGAGAAAGCAAAGAACAAAGATGACCCGATTCAGTCCACTCCAGTGGAAACTCAAGAAGAAACTCGTCATGAGGACACTGCTGAAGGGTAAGCACGAACCCTGGAATCCCCACCTCACACTGCTCCAAATCAAGAGTCGTATGGGGTACCGGCAAGAGAGGAAAGGGACCTTCAGTTTTGGGTCACCAAATTTTGTAAACATATGCCTTCGGTGTTCAAAGGGAGGTTTGATCCGCAAGCAACTGAAGTGGTTGAATCGCCTTGAGAAAATCTTCAAGGTAGGGGATACTCGTCTGAGGTAAAGGCACGCCTGGCTGTCTACAAGTTAGAAGGCGATGCAGATCGCTGGTGGAGGAATATCTCCCTTACTCTGCACAGCAGAAATGTGCCATTGACTTGGGAATCATTCTAGCAAGAATTTAATGAGAAATACTTTCCCAAATCGGTGCGGCTTGAGAAGGAAACAGAATTCCTGAATATCAAACAAGGGGACACGAAAAGCTTTGATGACTATCTGTCCCGTTTCATCCGTTTGTCTCAATATTCCTCCTACCTCCGGTATAAGGATGATGAAGAGTGGAGTTTTGACATGCTTATTTGGGGGTTGAGACGTGATATGAAGAAGCGGTTGGTCACTCATATGTTCACTAAATTCAGCAAGGCTATTGAAGAGTGTAGGATCACAGAAAATAATTTAAGAGAACTATATTCTACTAAAGCTGCTGGCCACCGCAGTGAACCCAGTAAGGGTGGTACTTTACAGAAGCGAAAGGGATAGGGACTTTACCTGGGAGTGGTAAAAAGCCCTACTAGTCTGGGAGCCGTGATCAGCAAAGAACTCCTTTTACACCTTGGATCTGTCCTCGTTGTAATCAGTCACATCATGGTAAAACTTGTGAGGGTCGAATAATATGCTTCAATTGTAAACGTGTGGGGCATACTACTGTCGAATACAAAGAGCCACGACCAGACCAGAGGCCGAAAACTCAGGGTCGAGTATTCGTTATGACCTACGAGGAGGCCCGCAAATCTCCTAAGTTGATACAAGGTAAAATTCTTCTTAATGGCTATTTGTTGCAAGTTCTATTTGACTCGGGTGCAAGTCACTCCTTCATTGCCTATGATTGCGTGAAGCGCCTGGGATTGCATGTGCATAAATTACCATTTGATCTGATAGTGTCAACACCGATGGGTGTTAAGGCCTTGACTACAGAAGCTTGTCTGAATTGTGTCATAACTATAGAGGGGCACCAATGTACTGTGGATTTGATTTGTCTGCCGCTTTACCAATTGGAAGTCATTTTGGGTTTTGATTGGTCAACGGCAAATAATGTGATGCTTGATTGTGGGGACAAGAGGATAGTATATCCTGCTTCTTAGAGGGTCGAAGTTGTACATGGCAGTATGAATTTCCTTTCTACAGCTAAAGCTGAAAAATATCTTGAAAAGGGTTGCCAGGGGTATATGGTATTCTTCTCTGTGCAAGGGGAGATTAGTGAAACTTTGAGTAGTATACCCGTGGTAAATGAATTCCTTGAGGTATTTTCGGATGATCTTAGCGGATTACCTCCAGAAAGGGAAGTTCAGTTTCCCATTGACATTGTGCCTGGAGCTGGTTCTATATCTAAGGCCCCATACCGTATGGCCCCAAACGAAATGACGGAGTTAAAGAAACAAATAGAAGACTTGCTGGAGAAAGGGTTTATTAGACCCAGTGTGTCGCCTTGGGGAGCTCCAGTGTTGTTTGTGAAAAAGAAAGACGGGAGTCTTCGTCTATGTATAGATTATAGAGAACTGAATAAGATTACTATCAAGAACAAATACCATCTTCCCTGAATCGATGACCTTTTAGATCAACTATCCGGTTCGTGTGTATTCTCAAAAATTGATCTAAGGTCAGGGTATCATCAGCTGCAAGTGAAAGCAGAAGATGTTCCAAAGACTGCTTTTCAGACCAGGTATGGTCATTATGAGTTCTTGGTGATGCCATTTGGGCTAACCAATGCACCTGCGGTTTTCATAGATTACATGAACCGTATCTTTCAACAATATTTGGATCAATTCGTTGTGGTATTCATTGATGATATTCTGATATACTCTAAGAGTAGAGAAGAGCATGAGCATCATTTGAGAATTGTATTGAATATATTGCGTGAGAAGCAGCTCTATGCCAAATTGAGTAAATGCTAGTTTTGGCTATCAGAAGTAAAATTCCTAGGCCATGTTATCTCGCAAGAAGGGGTCTCTGTAGATCCTAGTAAAGTGGAAGAAGTACTGGACTAGAAAAGGCCAGAATCTGTGGCAGAGGCACGTAGTTTTCTGGGTCTTGCTGGTTACTACCGGAGATTCATTCAGAATTTCTCACGTATTGCTTTACCGATGACCAAGCTCTTGAGGAAGGATCAGCCTTTTGTATGGGATGAACATTGTGAAAAATTCTTTGTGGAGTTGAAAGAGAGGTTGACTACGACACCTGTGTTGATTATACCTGATCCCAGCTTGACCTACATTGTGTATAGTGATGTGAGTAAGCAAGGATTAGGGTGTGTCCTTATGCATCAGGGACGTGTGGTGGCCTACGCCTCTCGACAGCTCAAACCTCATGAGATGAATTATCCTACACATGATCTGGAACTTGCGGCCATTGTATTTTCCTTGAAAATTTGGAGGCATTATCTGTATGGTGTGACGGTAGAACTGTACTGCGACCACAAGAGTCTCAAATATTTGTATGATAAGAAAGAATTGAATATGAGACAGCGACGGTGGATGGAGTTGCTTAAGGACTACAACCTGGAAATCAAATATCATCCGGGTAAAGCAAATGTAGTCGCAGATGCTCTTAGTCGAAAGACAGTGTTGGTGGCAGCAATGATGATTCAAGAGGGGAAGTTAATAGCGAATTTTCGTGATTTGAATTTGTCAAATTAGATCCTCTGTGCCAATTATATTATTTCCCAAGAGGAAAGTGACTTGAGAATTGAGATTGAAGAAGCTCAGAGGCAAGATGGTTGGATACAGCGTAATCTAGCTCGGATTAAACGGGGAGAAGCTCAGGGCTATGATCTATCGCCTAGTGGATTGGTTCGCTATCAAAAGAGAATTTGTGTTCCACTTAAGGCGGAGTTGAGACAGAAAATTCTGGATGAGGTGCATAAGAGCCGCTATACTCTTCATCCTGGTATGACCAAAATGTATCATAATCTGAAGTCTATGTATTGGTGGCCGTCTTTAAAGAGCGATGTGATGAAATATGTAGCGAGTTGTCTCACTTGTCAGAAGGTAAAAATTGAGCACCAGAGACCGCCTGGTTTGCTGCAAAGTCCTGAGATTTTGGAATGGAAATGAGAAAGTGTGACCATGGACCTTGTGGTGGGATTGCCCAGAATCAGGAGTTATGATGTGATCTGGGTAATTGTAGATCGGTTAATAAAATCGACGCATTTCATACCGATTAATGCTGGTTACTCTTCGGACAAACTAGCTGAGATTTATATTCGAGAAATCGTGAAACTTTATGGTGTACCAAAGAACATTATTTCTGACCAAGATCCCCGATTCACTTCGAGATTCTGGAGGGCGTTGCATGAGGCCCTAGGTACTCAATTGAGATTTAGTACGGCTTATCATCCTCAGATAGATGGACAGTCAGAGAAGACTATTCAGACGCTGGAGGATATGTTACGAGCTTGTGTCCTTGACTTCAAAGGGAATTGGGATTACTTTCTTCCACTTGCAGAGTTCGCCTACAACAATAGCTATCATGCGAGCATACAAATGGTGCCGTATGAAGCGTTGTATGGGAGGAAGTACCAATCACCCTTATGCTGGAATGAGTTATCGGAGAGGAAGCTGTATGGGCTGGAGCTTGTTGATTAAACCTCTGTGCAGATTCATATCATTCGTAAGAGGCTTCTTGCAGCGCAGAGTCGATAGAAAAGCTACGCTGACAAGAAGAGACGACCTCTAGAGTTTGAGGTTAGTGATCATATATTTCTGAGAGTGTCACCAGTCACTGGCATCGGGAGAGCTATCAAGCGAAAGAAGCTGAGCCCAAGGTACTAATTAGGTCCTTTTGAAATCCTTGAGAGGATTGGGCCTGTTGCTTATCGAGTAGCCCTACCCCCAAACTTGAGCAGGCTCAACGATGTGTTTCACATTTCCCAACTGAAGAAGTACCAACCGGATCCATCTCACATTGTTGAATATGAAGAAGTTGAGTTACAAGACAACTTCACATATGCGATAGAGCCAGAACATATCATTGAAAGGGAAGAACGACGGCTCAGACATCGAAGCATTCCATATGTAAAGGTGATCTGGAAGGGAATGACTCAGAGGGAAGCAACTTGGGAAGCGGAAGCGGATATGCGAAGACGTTATCCAGAGTTTATGGCTCAAGTTGTGTGACAAATTTCTAGGACAAAATTTATTTTACGGGGGGAGAAATGTAATATCCCAAAAAGTGATTAAGGGCTAATGACTTTAAAAGTGGATGTAATTATTGTTAAGTAAACACTTTTGGAGAATGTGTGATGGGAATTTGGTGGTTTTAGTGATTCCAATGGTTTCCTTGTGAAAAATTTTGTGGGAATAGGTTTGATTGTTGATTTTGGAGCCATTGGACACATTGGTTGAAAATTTAAAAAACTGTTAAGTGTAATTCTGTGCAGGACAGTCTGTTTGTATGGACATTTTGAATAGGCAAATGATGTCTAAAAATTCTGAAACTTTCCATTCTTAAATTTGACATCCCAAGCTTCAAAATAGACATATAATTTGTGCCATTTCGTTTTGTGAGCTAGGAGATATGACTGTCCAAAGTTTGAGATGGAAACTGAACTTTGTTTTGGGGCAGCATGAGTTTTATAGAATTCTGGAATTTTGTGGTAATTTTGGGTAATGACCCATATTTTTCCTATAAAGAGGACTTAAATAAATTTCATTTGGCTTTGGAATCACCTCATTTCAATTTTTCTAGAATTAGTTATGACTTTTCAAAGTTTGGCCAGAAAATCTGCCAGAAAATCCGAAAATGTCAATTTTGGAATTATGACATCATCATAAGGGAATAATGACATAAGCATAATATAACATATCATCTTCTTCCTCCAACCTTCAAAACGGTCAGTTTATTCAGCTGAACAAGAGAAAAAAACGTTTGAGATTTCTAGAGAGAGAAAGGAGAAGAGAACTCGCAAGGTAAGCCGATTTCTCCGATGATCTAGCTCCTAACGCATATAACTCCGATCATAAGCTACTCCTTTATGTTATTTAAGGTTTGGAAGCTCCTCCTTTGGTGTTAAAACAGCTAGGGTTTCAGCCAAGACAAGGAAAACCTAGTGGGGGCTTGAGGTAACTTCCAAACTCTTGTATATTGACTGTTCTGGCTGTTGTGGACAATTTAATCGGTGAAATTTCGCCGGATTGTCATTGGTTTCAAAAATGGAAAATGGGTGTGTGGGGCTGTTATGCTGCCCAAATTTATACTAAATGGTAGTTGTAACCTAATGGAATGGTCAATAAAGTGGTTAGGAGTAGAAAGGAACGCGTTTACGGAGCCGAAATCGTAAAACCCCGATTTTCTCTAGAGAGCTCATAAATTTTGGCCAGCTCTTGAAATGGATCTTAGAGTTGGATTTTCAATGATTTTATGGTTCCATTGAGTTCAGAAGTGAAAATTAGGTGGGGTTACAGTTGGTCACTTTTTCGGAAAAGGCCGAAAAAGCATAATTACGAAAACGCCCCTGAAACCCTTGAAGTAGGGCTGCCAAGGGTAGATTTGTAATTTTATATTGAATTTGATAATTCCGAGTCCATAAATGGATTCCTTGGGCGGAAATATGTTAGGATAGCCTAGATTAGAATTTCAGGAAAAGTGCAATCGGACCTGGTACGGAAGGCCCGGGTCGGGTCCTTGGGGGTATTTTTTGTAAATTTTCATTATAAACTCATATAACCCCAAGAAACACTATGGAAGTGTCTAAATGGTGTATTTGGAATTGTAGGATTCGATATTTGCCCTGTTCGTGATCCACCTGCGCTATAGCACAATTAGAAAGAACAAGGTAGTGACTCTTCTCTTATGCTATGTGTAAAGTATTGTATGTATGTTTGTCATGCATTGTGATACATTGTGATGCTTTTGTAAGATCAAGCGTTTCACCCAAGAGGGGGGGTGAATTGGGTGATACTGAAATTTCTTTTCGAAAATATAAAACTTTGACAAAAGAATTAAAACAGTAATGAGTAAGGAGAAATATCACCGAAGTGTACACCGGGAGTTATACTGGTTCGGTCACAACCACTTTGACCTACGTCCAGTCCTCAGAGCTTCTCTGAGAGTTTCACTATAACTTCCAAGATTCAGTGGGTTCTTGGCACCACAGTACAAGCAAGTTCCTTCACACCTGGACACTCGCTCCCCCTTACAGGTTGTAATCCAATCCCAACTCAAGGTTCCACAACCTTAAGTTATCTCAATAACAAATATTGAGTTTGAATGAAATATCTCTCACAAAGAGTAAATGATAATCACTGAAGCATATGAATACAATTTCAACGTGAAAACAGAGCAATGAACTTAATGAATCGTTTGTGTGGATGCTTGGTTGTTCTTCTCTGTTTGAAGGTTCCCATATATATAGATATGATGGTGATGACCGTTGGAACGTTTTCCTTTCGTCCGTTGGTGAGTGCGCAGCCACTGTTGACTTTTCAAGTTTTTGAAAAATATCCGTTGGCGGTGGTTGGCATTTGAACGTTTGATTTGACTTTCATCTCTTGAAGTGATTCCTTCATTGTTTATCTGTAAATAGACTAAGAATACTAATACAATGAAAGGTTAATCATATAGGAAACAAATCAATGAACGTTTGAATGATTTCTAAATTTCTGGGTATGCTTACTCGAGTAGCTCCTCGAGTAACCCTTGAAGTTTACTCGAGTAGCTCCTCGAGTAACATCGGGAAATCATTTACCAACTGCAAGTTAATGAACAAGTATAAGATTACTCGGGTAGTGCATGGAGTAAACTAAATTTCAAACCTTTGGAATAGTTATTTACTCGGGTAGCTACTCGAGTAATGCACTCACAACTTTATGAGTTACTCGGGTAACACCTCGAGTAATCCTTTGAAAAACTTTTGATTACTCGATGCTCTACTCCAATAATGTTGGCAGGATCAAAATGCCGAGAGCACTTACCTCATTACTCGAGTAGCTCCTCGAGTAAAGCACTCAATCTTACATAAGTTACTCGGGTAGCACCTCGAGTAACTGAGACATTCGTACATAACTTGCCCTGGTCATGACTGGAAGTTTCCTTTGAAAATATTTGTGCTTACTGGGGTACATACTCGAGGAATCCACTCAGGCTGTTACTCGGGTACCTCCTCGAGTAACATTGGCAGTGGTACAAAGTGCCGAGAGTTACACATTTTCAAATACACGGTTACTCGAGTAGCGCCTCGAGTATCATGGAAAACTTGAAGGCTGACTGGAAGTTTCTGACCTGGTTACTCGAGTAGCTCCTCGAGTAACATTAGCAGTGGTACAAACTGCCGAGAGGTACAGATGGTTACTCGAGTAGCTCCTCGAGTAACATTCTGCTCACTTGAAGGTCACTGAAAGTTTTCACATGGTTACTCGAGTAGCGCCTCGAGTAACATTGGCAGGCCGAGAGCAACCTTGAAGTTTTACCTGGTTACTCGAGTAGCGCCTCGAGTAATGGTGGCAGGTCACTGGAAGTTTTGCCTATTTACTTCAAGTTTTGGGTCATTACTCGAGTAGCGCCTCGAGTAATGCCTTAGAAAATGCACTTCAACTTAAGTTCCTTAGCATTTTCTCTTGGCCAATCTTCACTACTTCCATGCTTTCCTCAAGTAAACCTTATTCCTGTCATTACTTAGTTCAAGCCTGATATTTAAACATTTCCTTTTCAAACCATTCTTTTGTTATCATCAAAACATGAGATCTAACATTCTCCCCCTTTTTGATGATGACAAAACTTGGTGTGATTTTGAACATGGTTTTTCAAATTGATTTCTTAATTAATTATTTCTTATTAAGTTGAATAAACCTTGCATATATAACAACTTCATTAGTCCAAACAATTATCACAAACTTAAATGAAAATAAATGAAGTCATAATTTAAACATACTTGTATTGAACTAAAATTTCAAATTACAAAATAAGTTCATACTGAATTCAAAAAGCTCCCTAAAGTCCCATGTACACCCATATACCCATGAAAGACAAGGACAAATCCACAAAATCACTCTCAAGTTCTTCTCCCCCTTTTTGGCTTCATCATTCAAGAGGAGGGTTAGAAGGCTTCACCATAGAGATGGGCTTTACAGGAAGGACCAATCCACCATCTGAACTAGATGAATCAAAGGAACTGGATGATTCTGGTTCAGGAAGATTAAGAGGTGGGATATGGATGTCATCTCTAGGCAGGAAAGGAGAAGGTTGAAATACAACCATAGTGGTCTCAGCCTCTGGAGGAGTGTCTAACACAGGAGTGAGATGTTCAGAGGAGAAGGAAGATGATACTTCCTCTGTTTGGGTAGGAGAGGGGATAGGTTTAGGAGTAGTCTCTGGCTGTGGCTTCTGAGGTGAATCATCAATGGTAATATGTGTAGTCTCATGGGTTTCAGGATCATCCACTGTGAATAAGATATCTTTTCCTTGGGGCTCAAGTGGATCAGAAACTAAAGGGGTAAAGGGTTCAGCCTCTGGAATAGGAATATCAGTAGGAGGGTTCTCTGGAGGTGGTGGTGCAGATGAGGATGGACCGGCAGAAGGTCCGGGACCCAATGAGTCCAAGCGTGCCAGTATCAGTCTCAAGGTCTCTCCCTGGGCACGTTGCTCTTCAAGCAACTCCTCATGTTTCCTATCCATTCTCTCAACCAATTCCTCATGCCTTTTGTCAATTTTCTCAACCAGTTCTCCCATCTTGAAGTTGGTATTGGTAATCAATTCAGCATTAGTATTGGCTATGTCCACATGGAAGCCTCTGAGGATGTTCTCCATGAAGTGCTGGAGAGTGGCATTCAGGAAAGATGGTGAGGATGTAGTAGCGGCTGGAGCCGATGACTGAGTGTCATCCATTCTACTGGTTTCTGCCTCAGTAGCCTTTCTTTTCTTCTTGGACCCAGACTCCAGTGGGCTTTTGAGAGGAATGTCTATGTTTAGCTTGCCAATTTGGTTCCTCCCCACTGGGGTCACTCTCTCAACAGGCTCCTTACTATCCAAATACCATATTTTGTTCTCTTTTAAGATAAGAGACACAATTTGAGGATATGGCATTGGAGTGGTTCCCTTTCCATCCACCTTGTATCTCTTCATTTCTGAGAATATGTATTCTCCCAGATCCTTTTCTTCTTTCAAGAGGAGTGAAGCAAACCATCTGTAGTCCCTATCCGAAAAGTGGGTATAGTTGTTGGCTTTGTTCACTAGGGACCTAGAGTAGATGTACCATAGGACCCTGTGATGATCACACATATCACTCGGTTTAAAGTTTAAGGGGCCAACTAACTCACCGGGCTTAAGGATAGTAAATATTTGATTGGGCTCAAGTTCGGAATAAATATCATCAGGAGGGTTTTCAATTCCCAACCACAAATTGATTTTAGAGGGAGATATCAAAATCTTTTGACCTCTAACAGTAGTGGTCATCTCTTCCTCAACAGAGGTTCGCTCAGGTTCATCTGTGATTTCTAGGTTGCAATAAAAGTGGGTGACTACCTTTGTGCAAAAAGGCAATCTCACAGACAACCAAGGCATAAATGGATTAAGATAAGGACTAAGGTCAAACTTCACTACCTCTTGTAGAAGCTTCAGATCAACAAAGTGTGTTTTGCACACTTTCCTTCTGGAGAACTGTGTCAGATACTTGGGAGATTCCACCAGTTTCCCCACATTGAATCCTTTGGGAGGGGTAGTGATCTCTGCCTCTGGAATCTTGGATTTCTTTGATGATTGACCCTTCTCCAATTGGTCAATGATCCCAGCCATTGCCTTAGCCACATTTTTGTCATATTTTGGCTTCTTGGGAATTTTTGGAGTAAAAGAGGGTGTGGATGAGTCTGAGTGTGAAGGTGAGGGAGTTTTGACACCTTTGCTTCTTCCAGTGGATGTGCTCTTTTTAGACTGAGCCCTAGTCACAATAGGCTCTTTGATTACCACCCCTTTGGCCTTTGGTTGAGCTTGAGGTTGAAGAGGGATTTTGGCTTTTGATCTTGGGGTCAATTTTCTTCTTTTTCCCTTGGGATGAGATGAAGGAGGATCAGAGTGTTGCTCGGATTCAGAGGAATCTAAGGGAGTAATATTTTTGGTTCTCATCTTCCTGAAGAATTGAGAAACTGAGATTTTCAAAAAAAATAAGGTAACTGTCGCAAGTTTAGGTCAGAGGGATTTTGAACAAAATAGGAAGTTTTTGGACTTGAAACCAGTTGGGTTTTGACGGAAATGAGGCAAGGAATCGATTGGGAAAAGTTTTTGAAAGGGTGTATAGTGATTTACTCGAGGAGATTTTGTGGAAATGACCAAGTTTGCGCAAGATAAAGACCTAAATCCCGACTTTACTCGAGGCCTTACTCGAGTAACGTTCATCATTACTCGAGGCCTTCCTCGGGTGTTCATGTAGAAATATTCAAAAATAATTCATTTAAATTGCGTACCTGGCATGAATAATATTGTAATTATCCATGGGTGTTCCCTCGATCATTTATAATCCATTCTGAGCAGATTTGAGTCATTTTTCTACAATTTGAGAATCTGGACTCCGTCATTACTCGAGGCCTTACTCGAGTAATCTTCAAGTTTACTCGAGGCTTGCCTCGGGTAACCTGTCTTTTGAACTTCTGACTTTTCATTTCCTCAAAACTGAACCGTTAGATTTAAATTTCAAGTTACTCGATCCATTACTTCCAGTTTTGGGGGTCATTACTCGAGTACATACTCGAGTAAACTGCTACATTACCTCAAGTTACTCCTCGGGTAAATCTTTTCTGTCACCCATTACTTCAAGTTGGTACTCCAGTAATGGTGTCCTCTGATTACCTCTGTTTTCGTTTCCCAAAACAGAGTTTCTTTCTTCCTGCAAAACACATTTCTACATACTCCGATGCTTAAGTTAGTAATCATCAAAACATTATTAAATGACTTCATCTAATATTATGAAATGTTGAAATTCCTTATAACTCATTGGGATTTACCATTCCCAATTCTCTTCTAATATATAGAAATTGATCTTTTGCAAGGGGTTTTGTGAAGATATCGGCTAATTGAAGATGAGTAGGAATGAATATCACTTTCACATCTTTCTTTTGGACATGATCTCTGATGAAGTGATGTCTGACATCGATATGCTTGGTTCTAGAGTGTTGAACTGGATTCTTTGCCAAGCTTATCGTACTAGTGTTGTCACAATAGATTGGTATCTCTTTGAGATAAATACCAAGATCTTGTAGTTGTTGTTTTAACCATATCACTTGTGCACAACAACTTGAGACTGCAACATATTCGGCTTCCGTTGACGAAAGAGACACTGTATTTTGTTTCTTGCTGAACCACGAGACAAGAGATCCTCCAAGGAATTGTCCTTGTCCACTGGTGCTCTTTCTGTCTGTCTTATATCCTCCATGATCAGAGTCCGAATATGCAATTAGATACTCACTTCTTCCTTTGGGATACCACAGACCCAATTCTGGTGTGTCAGCAAGGTATCTAAAGATTCGTTTGACAGTTTCAGCATGTGATTCCTTTGGTGCCGATTGATATCTTGCACATATGCCAACACTAAATTGGATGTCTGGTCTACTTGCTGTGAGATAGAGTAATGATCCAATCATTCCTCTATATTTTGTGATATTGTAGTCTTTTCCTTTGACATCAGCATCAAGCAACGTTGTTGAGCTCATAGGCGTATCTGAGCCATTTGCTTCATCCATTCCATACTTCTTCAATAGCTCTTTTAAATACTTTGTTTGAGATATGAAGATCCCATTCTTTCTTTGTTTGATTTGCAAACCAAGAAAGAAATTCAATTCTCCCATCATTGACATCTCAAACTCTCCCTGCATAATCTCAGAAAATTCCTTACACAGAGATTCATTAGTAGCACCGAAAACAATATCATCAACATATATTTGTACAATTAAAATATCATCACGTTTTCGATTTATAAATAATGTTGTATCAACTTTTCCTCGTACAAAACCTTGATCGATGAGAAACTTACTAAGCCTTTCATACCAGGCTCTAGGAGCTTGTTTTAAACCATACAAAGCCTTTTTAAGTTTGAAAACATGGTCCGGTTTAGTGACATCTTCAAAACCAGGAGGTTGTTCCACATACACTTCTTCCATGATGTAACCATTTAGAAAGGCACTCTTAACATCCATTTGATAGAGTTTGAATCCTTTGATGCATGCAAAGGCTAAGAGTACACGTATAGCTTCCAATCTAGCCACTGGAGCATACGTTTCCTCATAATCAATTCCTTCTTCCTGATTATAGCCTTTGGCCACCAATCTTGCCTTGTTTCTGACAATAATTGCAGATTCATCAAGTTTGTTTTTGAATACCCATTTAGTACCAATGATCGTATGATCTTTGGGTCGGGGCACCAAATCCCAGACTTGATTCCTTTCAAATTGATTTAATTCTTCTTGCATTGCTATGACCCAATCATTGTCTGATAGGGCTTCATCAATGTTAGAAGGTTCAATCTCAGAAATAAATGCAGAAAAACTTACTTCATTGAAAACTCTATTTCTGGTTTTGATCCCTTCATTCACATCTCCTATGACTTGATCTAAGGGATGACTTCTATTGTATTTCCAGGCTTTAGGTTGACCTAGGGATTGCTCTTCATCCTTAGTTTCATCAACCTCTGGAATAAGAGACTTAGAGATAGATTGACCATTTTCTTGATTTAAAACAACTTCCTGTTCTTCATCAATGGTTTTGTCAGAGGTTTCAAATTCATCAAATACAACATGAATTGATTCTTCAACAACACAAGTTCTTTTATTGAAAATTCTATATGCTTTACTTCGGTTAGAATATCCTAAGAAAATTCCTTCATCAGTTTTAGAATCAAATTTTCCTAAGTTATCTTTACCATTATTATGAATGAAACACTTACAACCGAAGATGTGTAGATGACCAATGTTTGGCTTCCTTCCTTTGTATAGCTCATATGGTGTCTTTCCAAGTTTCGTTCTGATGTAGGCTCTATTTGAAATATAGCATGCTGTACTCATAGCATCAGCCCAGAAAACTTGAGACATGTTCTTTTCATTTAACATTGTTCTAGCCATTTCAGTAAGTACTCTATTCTTGCGTTCCACAACTCCATTTTGTTGAGGCGTCCTTGGAGCAGAGAAGTTGTGATCAATGCCATTAGTATCACAATATTCTTCAAAGGCTTGATTTTCAAATTCTCCACCATGATCAGTCCTAATACCTGCAATAGACATACCTTTCTCATTTTGCACTTTCTTGGCAAAAACAATAAATTCTTCAAAGGTTTCATCTTTTGATGAAAGAAAAATAACCCATGTAAATCTAGAAAAATCATCAACAATGACCAATGAATACAAGTTGCCACCAAGACTCTTTACTCTTGCTGGACCAACCAAATCCATATGCAATAATTGTAATGGTCTATTTGTTGAAATCTCATTTTTCAATTTGAAGGATGATTTAGTTTGTTTACCCTTTTGACATGCGTCACAAATCAAATCGTTTTTGAAATTTACTTTGGGTAATCCAAGAACTAAATCCTTTTTGAGTAGTTTACCTAGTTGATGCATATTGACATGAGCCAATCTCTTATGCCATAACCAACTTTCATCGGTATTACTCAGAAAACAATTTTCAGATTCATTTCTACTAATATCTAGAGTATAGCAGTTACCTTCCCTTTTTGCTCTGAGCTTAGCCTTGATATTTTTCTTATCAAGCTGTAAGTCATTCTTGTTGATAATTAGACATTCCTCTGAATCAAATATTATCCAGTTGTCTTTATCTGCACTTTGACTTACGCTCAGCAAATTATGACACAAGCCTTCAACGTAATATACATCTTTGATTTGTATGCCTTTGTCATTCTTGATTTCACCAATTCCTGCTATTTTTCCGGATTGATTTCCTCCAAATTTTACCTTTCCACCTTCCTTGGGTTGTAATGTGGTAAAACTTTCGAAATCTCCGGTCATATGTCTAGAGCATCCACTGTCTATGAACCATTTGTTATTTTTGGATGCTTTAAGACATACCTGCAATCAAATGACTAAGTTTTAGGTACCCACTTCTTTTTGGGTCCTTTTGGGTTAGTATAAATGATTTTCTGAATATATGTGCCTTTAGGTACCCATTTGTAGGTTCCTATGTTTCCTTTCTTTTTATGAATGCATGAGGAGGTATAATGACCTTTTCTATTACAGTAATTACAAAAAGCAAAAGGATTTGATATATGTACAGAATGCTGGAAATAATTCAAATATGACTTACCTCCTGCTTTCTTTCTACCTTTCCTTTTATCTGATTTTGGATCATATCCAATACCAGATCGGTCATTTACAAATCGTTGTTCTTTTAAAATCACACTTAGCATCTCACTTCCTTTGGTAAACTTTTCAAGAGTTTTTGTGAGATCATTGTTTTTCTCTTTCAAAGAAGAACAATTTTCACAATTCTTTTCTGAACTTTCTTTAAGTTCAATTTCAAGAGCTTTGTTTTTCTTTTTGAAAACAATTAGTTCTTTAACTACTTTGATGAATTCAGAATGTAAAGCATTATATTCAGATAATAATTCATCATAGGTAGGGTCAGAATCATTTACCTCTTCTTCTGTCTCTTCTTGAGCGACAAGACATATGTTGGCTACTTCTTCCTCATCACTTTCTTCGTCTGAGGAACTATCTCCCCATATAGCAGATACAAAGGCCTTCTTTTTGTTAAAGAATTTGCCTTTTCTCTTTTCTTTGCTCTTTTGATTGAGCTCTGGACATTCTGATTTGATATGTCCTGGTTTACCACATTCATAACAAATGATATGGTCTTTGTTGCTAGTTCCTCCTTTTTGAAAGTGTTTGTAGCCTTGACCTTTCTTGTAGAACTTTCTGAATCGTTTTATGATTAAGCCCATTTCATCATCATCAAACTCCTCAACTTCATCTTGATTTTCTTCTTTTGCTTTTAGAGCTAGACCTTTCTTTCTTTTGTCACTGATGTCGTCTAGTTCCCGTTTGAACTTTAACTTGCTTTCATATTCAGAAAGGCTTCCAAATAGAGAAGCAACTGATCTCATTGATTCTCCTTTTGCCTCTTCTATCGCAGTGACTTTGGCCTCCCACTCTTTAGAAAGAATATTCAAAATCTTTCGTACTTGGATATTTTGATCATATACTTTTCCAAGTGCTGCAAGTTGATTAACAAGATGAGTATATCTAAGTTCGAATTCAGAAATTGACTCACCTGATTTCATTCGAAGTAGATCGAATTCTGTGATCAAGGTGTTGATTCGATTCTCCTTTATTCCCGAAGTTCCTTCATGAGCTATTTCCAGAGCTTCCCACATTTCCTTTGCAGTTGGGAGTGTGCAGATTCTGAAGTATTCATTTTGACTCAAGGAGCTTTGTAACATCAGAATTGCCTTGCTATTGAGAGTGATAAGTTTCTTGTCATTCTCATCATATTCCGCTGGCGTCTTTGGAATTTTCTGAGAATCTATAGTCTTTGTAGGTTGATAGTTTCCACTCTCGATTACATCCCATAGCCCATATTCAGTAGCCATCACGAACACTCTGAATTTAGCTTTCCAGAAAGAAAAGTGTTCTCCATTGAAACCGGGAGGTCTAGTGATGGATGCTCCGTCGGGAAGAATTCCTTCACCCATGCTTGCCATTGGATCCTTCTTAGGTTGTTATACCTTAACAAGAAGACCTATGCTCTGATACCAAATGTAAGATCAAGCGTTTCACCCAAGAGGGGGGGTGAATTGGGTGATACTGAAATTTCTTTTCGAAAATATAAAACTTTGACAAAAGAATTAAAACAGTAATGAGTAAGGAGAAATATCACCGAAGTGTACACCGGGAGTTATACTGGTTCGGTCACAACCACTTTGACCTACGTCCAGTCCTCAGAGCTTCTCTGAGAGTTTCACTATAACTTCCAAGATTCAGTGGGTTCTTGGCACCACAGTACAAGCAAGTTCCTTCACACCTGGACACTCGCTCCCCCTTACAGGTTGTAATCCAATCCCAACTCAAGGTTCCACAACCTTAAGTTATCTCAATAACAAATATTGAGTTTGAATGAAATATCTCTCACAAAGAGTAAATGATAATCACTGAAGCATATGAATACAATTTCAACGTGAAAACAGAGCAATGAACTTAATGAATCGTTTGTGTGGATGCTTGGTTGTTCTTCTCTGTTTGAAGGTTCCCATATATATAGATATGATGGTGATGACCGTTGGAACGTTTTCCTTTCGTCCGTTGGTGAGTGCGCAGCCACTGTTGACTTTTCAAGTTTTTGAAAAATATCCGTTGGCGGTGGTTGGCATTTGAACGTTTGATTTGACTTTCATCTCTTGAAGTGATTCCTTCATTGTTTATCTGTAAATAGACTAAGAATACTAATACAATGAAAGGTTAATCATATAGGAAACAAATCAATGAACGTTTGAATGATTTCTAAATTTCTGGGTATGCTTACTCGAGTAGCTCCTCGAGTAACCCTTGAAGTTTACTCGAGTAGCTCCTCGAGTAACATCGGGAAATCATTTACCAACTGCAAGTTAATGAACAAGTATAAGATTACTCGGGTAGTGCATGGAGTAAACTAAATTTCAAACCTTTGGAATAGTTATTTACTCGGGTAGCTACTCGAGTAATGCACTCACAACTTTATGAGTTACTCGGGTAACACCTCGAGTAATCCTTTGAAAAACTTTTGATTACTCGATGCTCTACTCCAATAATGTTGGCAGGATCAAAATGCCGAGAGCACTTACCTCATTACTCGAGTAGCTCCTCGAGTAAAGCACTCAATCTTACATAAGTTACTCGGGTAGCACCTCGAGTAACTGAGACATTCGTACATAACTTGCCCTGGTCATGACTGGAAGTTTCCTTTGAAAATATTTGTGCTTACTGGGGTACATACTCGAGGAATCCACTCAGGCTGTTACTCGGGTACCTCCTCGAGTAACATTGGCAGTGGTACAAAGTGCCGAGAGTTACACATTTTCAAATACACGGTTACTCGAGTAGCGCCTCGAGTATCATGGAAAACTTGAAGGCTGACTGGAAGTTTCTGACCTGGTTACTCGAGTAGCTCCTCGAGTAACATTAGCAGTGGTACAAACTGCCGAGAGGTACAGATGGTTACTCGAGTAGCTCCTCGAGTAACATTCTGCTCACTTGAAGGTCACTGAAAGTTTTCACATGGTTACTCGAGTAGCGCCTCGAGTAACATTGGCAGGCCGAGAGCAACCTTGAAGTTTTACCTGGTTACTCGAGTAGCGCCTCGAGTAATGGTGGCAGGTCACTGGAAGTTTTGCCTATTTACTTCAAGTTTTGGGTCATTACTCGAGTAGCGCCTCGAGTAATGCCTTAGAAAATGCACTTCAACTTAAGTTCCTTAGCATTTTCTCTTGGCCAATCTTCACTACTTCCATGCTTTCCTCAAGTAAACCTTATTCCTGTCATTACTTAGTTCAAGCCTGATATTTAAACATTTCCTTTTCAAACCATTCTTTTGTTATCATCAAAACATGAGATCTAACAGCTTTGAGATCGCAGCGAAAGTTGACGCATAGTGATTACAGTATATGCTGTTGCATTGAGATCGTAGTGAAAGCTGACGCATAGTGTTTACAGCCATGATTGCTGTCGTATGTGACGTGAGCCATATATCATTGTGATGCTGATTAACATGATCATATATGCTATGTATTTATACACTGTATGAGTGATTTGTTACTACAGAGATTCTTTTGAATCTCATTCTTTCCATTGACTAACATTTCAGACAGGGCAAGTGGCTCCTAGGAGAAACAAACCACCAGTAGTGACTAAGATCTTGTAGAGATGTGTTGTTAGATTGTTGGTTATCTATTTTGGACTTGGGATTACTGTTTATTTTTAAAATGTAGATATTACGTTGATGTTGGTCATGTAATCCCCTAGTTGGAACTTACAACCCTTAGTTTATACATGTATGAAACCCGGGAGTTTCTGGGAATTTGGCTATGCACTCTGATATGTATGAATGTGATTAAACTGCGCTGAGTAATTAGATTTGAAAGATGAATTTGAGACCATGTTGAACGAATTTTAGAAAAGAGATTTGAGAAAAACGTATCTGTCGGTCTCTAATTCCTTTAAATGAGGAATTTTCAAATCTTAATTACGGTTATCAAGTTAGGGGATTACATTTAACACATACCCATGGATCAATTCCCCACTTTGTATCAGCCCTAACATTGAACATACCGTTAGTATACTTGCTAAAGTGTATTGGCAGGGATTTTGACCCTCCAACCTCATTTGTTGAAACAAATTAAAAACTTCATACCCATACCCATGTCAACAATAGCCAGAAATAAGACACGACCAAGTGATAGAACTTTTACACAGAATATCATCAAAAACCTTTCTTGCTTCAACTAGCCTTCTTGAATCAAAATAAGCAGCTATCATTGTGTTCCAAGTATACTCATCCCGTTTAGGCATACTATCAAACACTTTCCGGGCCTCCTCAATTTGGCCAGAGTTTGAAAGCTCCTTTAGAAACTGATTTGAACAGAACAAAGTTTGACAAGAATTCGCAATGCTTTGAACATAACGAGCAAATTGCATCGATTTGAGCGCAGGTGGAAAACTCAGAAACTTTGAATTTAACATGTATATAACCACTTCTCCGTGCTCCTTTATTGCTTAAAATGACGTCCAACTTCATTAAATCAACAAAAGATCACACATTTTACAGAGAGAATATGATAGTAAATTTAACATCAAAATCCTCACACTCAGGAGCAGATCAATGATATGAACATAATTACAAGAATAATAGCTGGTCATCCACAATGAGATACATAGTCCACTAACCATCATAATAATCATATTATTTCGATCGGAAATTGATCGGCACTAGTAAGAAACAAAACTTCAAATTGCGAAATCACATAAACAGATAAGCACTGTGCCTGCTTGTCAGAATATGTATCATTAAAGCAATTTATTCTATTCAGTAGCATAAAAATACGGAACTTTATATAAAGCCAAAACATGATTTGGGGTATGAGAACTAACAAAAGGAAATCAAGTAACAGATTTTAAAAGTGCGACATCAGTTTATATAAGAAAAAGAGAAGTGAACAGAACATGTAAAACACAAGGCCAATAAGCTGAATAACGAGCTCGATGCTTACACTGAATCGACGGCGTTGCAAGGTCAAAGTTGCCGGAGGTAGAGTAGTAGAGACTAGAGAGGTGAGTTCGTGAGCGGACGCGCAGAGGATGAAACGAAAGTGTCGCATGCCCTGCCTCCCCCTCACCTCACCTGCCCCAAGAATTAAAAATTAAAAAAAAAAGGCTGGCTAACCAAGGTTTCTTTGCATGGTTATCATAATTTCAATTATGCCATTAACTAAAAAGATTAAAAAGCCCAGTCACCTACGAAAAAATGGACAAATAATAACAGAATAAAAAACATTAAAACCAAATAAATAGTAGGAAAATTGCTCATAAATCCTTATTTGAAAATTTATTTGTGAAATAGAACATGAGACCATGTAAAACTGTGAGGTCCTTGAGTATAAATAACTGTGAAAGAAGTAAAATAAAACTGCCCTAATGGAAAACATTCCCTTTGAGTAATCTCTCCCTATGAACCAAACATTCATCATTAAACAATTTCCTTCGCTAGTGTTAATTTCATCAGAGATCCCTCAAAGAGGTTTAGATTGAAGAACCATGGAAGCAGATCATCATCTTCAAACATAGCATAATTCAATCTAGAAATAACCAATGAAACTAAAAATGAAAACTCATGTCTTTGATCTATTGAAGACCCATGACAACAGAAGCCACCATCGAGCTACAGGACGTATTCTTTAGATCTACAAGATGATCTACAGAATAAGCCACTATCAAGCAAAGACGTCGTCTTGCTTCCGCCATAAAGACAATGATGAGGAGAGGGGAGCAAACAAAGAAGATTGAAGAGGACCCAGATCTATGATGGTGGAGGTGCAGGTGTCAATAAGGAGCCTAATTTCAAGGTGTGTGGGGGGGGGGTGGGTAAGATGGAAGAGGCGAAGGTCAGTGAAGTAGATTGAGGTGTTCATTGATGGTGGCGACATATTGGAGAGGTCGATGGTGGCAACTATGTCAATGAGTGGGGTAGTTGATGGTGGTTGTGTGTCTATTTTGGTCATGAAAGAAGAAAGACCACATGTTTGAAGAAGGGAAGGGGACAAAATGAATTGTAGGTTAAGGAATTGAAAATCTTGGATTTTTTATGGAAGATGAAGTGCACATACGGAAAGATGAACTACACAAAGGGAAGATAAACTGCACATAAGGAAAGATAGATTACACAAAGAGATGATGGTTTGCATATAGGAGGATGGATTGCATATAGTGAAGATAGTTTGCACATAAGGGAAGATAGTTTGCATAAAATGTAATTGCACCTCAAAGACTAATTTTGCACATACAGAAGATGGATTGCACATATGAGGAGATATTTCCACTTAGGGAGACAGATTGGATAAAAGGAAGATCATTTGCATTAAAGGAACATTGTTTGCATATTAGACTTATTTGCAACACAAGGGAGTATGAATTGCACATAAAGGAAGATAGATTACATATAAAGGAAAGATATATTAATTAAAGAGAATGTTTTCATTAAGGGTAATTTTGTCTTTCTCTTATCACAATTACTTACATTCAAAGACCCTACACTTGTATAAGATTCGAGGTCCCAATTAACAAATACATTTTCAAATAGGGATTTGTGAAAAATTTTCACTAAGACCTTCATACTCCTTTTTGTACAATACACAGTTATTAGGGCAAGCGTGTATCTTTTTATACTCTATACTCATCGTAGACAAGATTTTCTTGGCCTCATATATACGATTTAGAAGTACATAATGCTACTAAATTTTAAATAAGCACCGCAAGTGCACGGGCCTTAGTATAATAGCAAATCAAGGTCGTCCCACAGAGATCCAAGGTAATAGATAATTAGGCATTAAAATTCTCATTTCCATTTAAGTTGAGCAAATCAAAGAAAGAAATTGGGAATTAATTTAAATAAGAGCAAAAGAAACAAATATAATGTTTATAGATTTCAATGGAGAAAAACAACCTAGAGTGGCTAATCCCTTCTTTAAGTCTTAAAGCATGTATTTACCCAATTAAAAACACTTAATGTTAATTTGTTAATCTAGAGTTTAAATAGATATAAGTATCTTCCAATCAGTCATACCCCTCTCTGAAGTTAAAATTGTTATCCCTAACTAATTTACTCAAAAAGTAATAATTGTTCAAATTCACTCTAATATGATTATATGGGTCCAATAGGTATATTCCTATCCTATTAGCAAATTAGAATAAATTCTAATCCCACATTACTTAATCTTATGGTCCAAATAAGATCCCTCTCCCAAGGCTAATCTAAATTCCCCAAATTCATACTTAGTGGTGGTGATCAAGCACTAAGTAGATAGAATAATTTAACATTAAGTAAACAAAAATTAACACTAAGCACAATTAATTAGTTCATATATGCTCAAATCCTCAAATTAGTTCATAGCTACTTTAGATTCAACAGAAAAATCAGCCAGACATTGCTGTTAAAGTCATCGTCTCAGCAAAACCAAAATTCATATTCATATTCATGAAGATAAGAGAAACAGAAATAATCACTGTGCAACACGTCTCCTCTCCCTCTATTTCTCTTGCTGCAATGATCCAGATGATGATCCATAGTCAAAAAGATCGGCTCCCTTCCTTCCGCGTCTCGCCTCCCCGAGATCTCACAGTGAAGATGCTCCCAGTCCCGCTCTGCCCTTAGCTCGCGATGACGACGACGACGGGTGAACAACGATTCTCTTCAACCCCAATGTCCGCCTCCAGCTCGTCTTCCCTTCATTGATTTTTTTTCAATCAATATTGCGGCTCCTCTCTCTATATTCTCCAATCCGTAGCCAGCTGTGGCTTTTCTTAGGTCTCCCCATTCTTCATTCAACAAAACGTTGTCATCCTCTCTTTATAACTCAAGACATAAATTGCCTCTTTTCAATTCGTAGCTTTAGGCCTCTTTTCATTTTTTTTTTCAATTCCCAAACATGTTCGCCTCTTTCTTTGATTTGAGCATTCTAATTGGTTGAGAGATCCTCCTCCCAAAAAAGACAGCACTTGATATAATAGAAGTAAGAGGAGAAAATATAAGACAAAATAAAATAAGAACAACCAACATCTTTTTTTTTTTTTATTTTCAAAATATTGAAAACTATAATATTTAAAATAAAATCCCTAAATAATGTACCAACTTAATATCTTATAAAATCTCAAGATAATCATCTTAAATTAGCATTGATAACTCCTAAATTATATCAAAATATGTCTCAAATATATTAAAAATAAGGAGTTATCACACCCTGACACTTGCATCAAATTTTATCCTCAAGATTTTAAATTACAAACAACCAAAAGAAATCATAGAAGTAAGATTCTCAAATCAAACACTACAAAATTGGATTTAATTCAAATTTTCAAGAATGAAGCTTTCTTGAAACTCTTTTCCACCTTCTAAAAATGTAAGTAGAAATGCAAATAACTTGGAAAAGACAAATAACAATAAGATGTTCCTCACAAGTGAAGTGTTTGCACTTTTCTCTCAAGATCATGAAAGGGTTTGTGTTTCACTCTAATCCACTTATTGTAACCTATCTACCATAAGCTTGTTTATCATCTCCATTTCCACTACATTATCCTATTGCTCACACAAATGAAAATGACTTTTCCAAGGGTTGTAATGAACAGGGTAGGATAATGAAATGGAAGTGATCAAATGGTATTGATGCATAATTTTATTAGTGCTAAGCAACTTAATGAAATTTATGAAGAATGAAGGAATAATTACTTAAAGAAAACAAACTTACTTATATTCTAAACAACTTTTATTCAATTAACTTCAACAATCTATTTTTTTCATTTTCTCTTTTTTTTTTCATTTTTTTTTCTATTTTTTTTCTTTTTTTCATATTTCTCTCTCTCTCTCTTCTTTCCTTTTCTTTTTCTCTTTTTTTCTCTTTCTTTTTCTTTCTATTTCATTTTTTTCCTATCTACACAACTCATATAACATTGACTTTCTAATCCCTTCACTCTTTTCTAAAATTGTTTTACTTAGCACTAACTAAAGTAACAAATGAATGGGAAAGAAAAGATATAAAAACTACATTTCTCAAACAAAGTGCTATTTACTCTAAGCAATTTTCTTTTAAAAAAAACAAAGTAAGGCTCAAATGGGGTAAAGCAAAGGATTTTAATGTAAAAAGGATGGACATTTGGCCAAACTAGCTATGAAATGAATGCTTAAATCATCTTTGTATATGCAAAAGGATTTTTAAGCTTCAAAAAAGAGATTCAAGACAAGTTTTAGAAATAAAATCACAATCAGTGTAATTCCTCTTAAAAGAAATGAATATTTAGGCTCAAGTTTCTCACCGGTATTTGACATCCTAAAGTCAATCATCCAAACCAAATTCTTTGCCTATCTACTAACATTCCAAGAAGATAGAACCAAATTCTAATTAAACTCAATCCTTTTCAATTCAAATCAAACCAACTTTGCCAATATTCACAAGTAAAATCCAAACTTCCATGAAAAGCAAACCTTTTGTTAAAAATTTGTCTATTTATGTGCAAAACCATAGAAATTTGTCAAAATTGAGGACAAGTCCTACAAAATCAATGGTATCCTGACTCCCACACTTAAATGTCGCATTGTCCTCAATGTGAACAAGTAATCCTAAGTAATGGAGATGAAGACATAACCATATCCAAGTGTAGGGATAGTAGAAGCTTCAAAGATTTTAAATCTCCACCAATAGAGCACAACTCACAAATGACACAACTCAAATCAATAGTCAATAACAAATATCAATCACATGCAAAGTTAGACTATAACGAGCACTCATGTCCAGAACATGTTATCAACTATCAATTCAAACAAAACAAAGAAAAGTAGAAGAAAACTCCCCTCTCAATCCTTGTCTCGTGCTCTTGAATGCTCTTGTTTGTGGCTATCATAGTGGAATACATCACCAGGGGCTACAAAATCAACAAACCTCAAAACAACTCAACTAAATAAAAACAATTCAATTACCAAACCTTGGGTTGCCTCCCAAGAAGTGCTTGGTTTATAGTCCTCAGACAGACTATGTCACAAACTCAAGGAGGTTGTGACAAGTGATGAACCATTGCTTGTCGGTCCACCTCACCACCTTAATACTGCTTTAGTCTTTACCCATTCACTTTAAAGCAATTTCCTGTACTCTCATTTTTAACTTCAACTATACCCTTTGATGACACAGAAACCACTCTAAAAGGACCAGACCATCTAGATCTAAGCTTTCAAGGGAACAACTTGAGCTTTAAGTTAAAAACAAGAACCAAGTGCCCAGGCTCAAAATTGCGTTTCAAGATATGCTTGTCATGCTATTTCTTTGTCCTTTCTTTGTATAATCTTGAACTCTCATATGCTTGAAGTCGTAATTCTTCCAACTCATTCAGTTGCAATAACCATTTAGCTCTAGCTTCTTTGTGGTCCATATTCAACTTCTTGATTGCCCACCATGCTTTATACTCCAACTCAAGTGGCAAATGACATATTTTCCAAAAAACCAACCGATAAGGTGACATACCAATTGGAGTTCGGAAAGTAGTCCTGTATGCCCACAAAGCATCATCAAGCTTATCAGACCAATCTTTTCTAGTAGGGCTTACAATCTTCTTAAGGATCCTCTTAATCTTCTTGTTAGCCAACTCACATAAGCCATTAGTTTGGAGATGATATGCAAGTGACATCTGGTGGTGCACTCCATATTTTGCCAAGAGAGCCTTGAAATTCTTGTTGTTGAAGTGAGTTCCCTCATCAGTAATGATCACTCTATGCGTACCAAATCTTGTGAAAATATACTTTTTCAAGAAACGGATCATTGTATTGGCATTATTTGCTTGGCAAGCAATAGCTTCAACCCATTTGCTCACATACTCCACTGCAACAAGAATATATTGGTTTCCTCTTGAAGATGGGAAATGACCCATGAAATCCATCCCCCAAACATCAAATAACTCCACCTCTAAGATCCCAGATTGAGGCATCTCATGTCTCTTGGAAATGTTACCTGTTCTTTGACATCTATCACACTTGGAAACAAATTGGTGAGCATATTTAAACAAAGAAGGCCAATAAAAACTAGAATCAAGCACTTTAAATGCAGTCCTTTGCCCCCCATATGTAGATGCATGACAATCAGTCAAAATTGCCTTTTGTTCAACCTCAGGCATACACTTTCTAATGATCAAATCAGCACATCTCTTGAAAAGAAATGGTTCTTCCCATATATAGTAAACAACATCATGCAAAAATTTCTTTCTTTGATAGAAAGTCAAATCAGGAGGTGACATATCACACACAAGATAATTGACAATATCAGCATACCAGGGCAAACTATAACTACTAATAGCAAACAACTATTCATTAGGGAAATATTCATTAACCAACAAGTCATTCACACAATCAGAAGAGTTCATAATCCTAGACAAATGATCAGTAACTTGATTTTCAGTTCCTTTCCCATCAACTAGATGCGCATCAAATTTCTGTATCAACAAAACCCATCTTATTAGTCTAGGTTTGGACTCTTTCTTCCCTAACATATATTTTATAGCAGCATGATCATTGTAGACTAAGATCTTAGCACCTATCAAGTAGACTCTAAACTTTTCAAAAGCAAACACAATAGCAAGCATTTCTTTTTCAGTAGTTGAGTAATTTACCTGAGCTGCAACTAGAGTCTTACTTGCATAGTAGATAGGATGGAAGATCTTGCTAGGCCTTTGCCCCAACACAGCTCCTACAACATAGTCACTTGCATCACACATCACTTCAAAAGGTAATGACCAATCAGGAGCCATAATAATAGGAGCTAAAATCAATCAAATCTTTAATTCTTCAAAAGCCTTCATGCACTCCTTATTGAAATGAAAAGGAGTATCTTTCTCAAGTAATTGCGAAAGAGGCTTTGAAATCTTGGAAAAATCTTTAATGAGTTAGCAATAAAATCCAGCATGACCCAAGAAACTTCTCACAGCTTTGACATTAGAAGGAGGAGGAAGTTGCTCAATCACAGAAGTCTTTGCTCTATCAACTTCTAAGCCCTTTTTTGAAACCGTGTGACCAAGAACTATCCCTTCGGTCACCATGAAATGACACTTTTCCTAATTAAGAACCATATTTGTCTCCTCACATCTCCTTAACACCTTATCTAGATGTATCCAACACTCCTCAAATGATTCACCAAAGACCGAGAATTCATCCATGAATACTTCCATTATCTCTTCTATCATATCAGAGAATATGCTCATCATACATCTTTGGAAAGTAGCAGGAGCATTGCACAAACCAAATGGCATTCTTCTGAAGGCAAAGGTACCATAAGGACATGTGAATGTTGTCTTTTCTTGGTATTCAAGAGCAACAACAATTTGATTGTAACTAGAATACCCATCCAAGAAACAAAAGAATTATTTGCCAGCTAACCGATCTAACATCTGGTCAATGAAAGGGAGTGGGAAATAATCCTTTCATGTTGCTTCATTCAACTTTTTGTAATCCATACACACTCTCCAACCAGCAACTGCATGAGTGAGGATGAGATCATCATGCTCATTAGCAATAACGGTCATTCCTCCTTTCTTAGGAACACACTATACTTGACTAACCCATGAGCTATCTGAAATGGGATAAATGATTCCAGCATCTAACCACTTAATCACCTCTTTCTTGACCACGTCCTTTATCATAGGATTTAATCTTCTCTGATTCTGAATAGACTTCTTATGATCATCTTTCAAAAGTATCTTATGCATTACAATTAAAGGACTTATACCTTTGATATCAGCTATTGTCTAACCCAAAGCCCTTTTGTGATCCCCAATGACTTTCAACAGCCTTTCTTTTTGATCTTCAGATAAAGAAGACGATATGATAATAAGAAGTGTCTCAGATTCACCCAAGTATGCATATTCAAGATGTGAAGGTAAGGGCTTAAGCTCCATAATTAGTGCTTGTTCAATAAAAGGCTTTAAAGAAGTTTGCCTTGATTTCATCTCCAACAACTCAAACTGCCTTGAACGATTATTATAAAGAAAAGAAGCTTCAAGTAACCTTTTGCATTCAACTAGATTCCCTTCTTCAATATCAGCAATCCTAAGTAACACAACTTCCAAAGGTTCTTTTATAGCATAGGAATCCAAAGTCTCTTGAATAACCTCATCTAATATATCAGCCCTGAAGCAATTAGTAGTATCCCTAGGATACTTCAATGCCTTGTTCATGTTAAAAATAACCTCTTCATCATTCACTCTTAACTTGATCTCCCCTTTTTCAACATCAATCAAAGTTCGAGCTGTAGCTAAGAAGGGTCTTCCTACAATGAGTGGGAGAGTACTATCCTCATCATAATCTAACACAATGAAATCAGTTGGGAAGATAAACTTATCAACTTTAACTAAAACATTCTCAATGATACCCTTTAGATAAGCTAAACTTCGATCACAGAGGTTGGATGAGCTTCACCAAGTTACAATTTTTGAAACACAGATAGTGGCATCAAGTTGATACTTGAGCCTAAATCATATAATACTCCACCTTGAAACTTTTCTCCAATTATGCAAGGTATAGAAAAACTACCAGGATCTTTCTGTTTAGGTGGCAACTTGTTGAGAATAATAGCACTACATTTTTATTAAGAGGTACTGTTTCATAATCACTAAACCTCCTCTTCTTACTCAACATCTCCTTTAGAAACTTAACATATTGAGGCATCTACTCTAAAGCTTCAAGGAAAGGGGGATTGATGTAAAGTTCCTAAGAACTTCTTGTATTGCTCATCTAAAGTTGTCTTCTGGAATCCTTGAGGAAATGGCAAAGGTGGTACCTATTTAAGATTCTCATTAGTAGCCTTCTTCTTCACTTTACTTTTTTTAGACTCATTATCAACTTTTGCTTCATTGAATTTTCCATATACCTTCTAAGTAGGCTCTTCATCATTCTCTATAATAACTTTAAGAGTTGCATTGCCATTATAAGCTGAAGGTTTCTTCACTGGATGTGGAATCTCAGGTAACTCTTTACTACTTCTTAATATGAGAGCTTTACATTCCTCTTTTCCATCTCTACGAGGATTAGTCACAGTATTACTTGGCAATTCTCTTTCTTGTAATACATTCACAGCAGTTGCAAGTTGTCCCACTTGAACCTCAAGATTCTTGATGGATGAACCAAATGTTGCATTATTAGTAGTGTGATCTTGATAAATCTTTAGCTGAAAACTAATAAGTTGAGACATTATTGCCTCAAGGTCAGGTTTGGGCTCTTGAATAGGCTTAACTTCCTTTTCTAAGTGATAAAAACCATGAGCTGCCACTGGCTTTATATTAGAAGTGGATGCTTCATTAAGATCGTTGCACCATATTTCCAAGAGAGATTAGGATTTTTATGCTACCCAGAATTGTAAGTATTGGAGTATAGGTTACTCTGATTATTGCCATGGTAGTTTCCAGCATAATTGACTGGTTTTATCTGTTGAGATATAAGGCATTGTCCAGTAGCATGTCCATCTCCACATTAATCACAATGAGCATAAATAGCATTAACTCCCATATGTATACTATTGGATCGGTGTACTAGAGCTTCATATCAAACCTCTTGTTGAGAGCACTTAACATTCCCATCAATTGTGATGAAGTGTCCTCATTAACTCTTTCAATAGACTTCACGGATCTTCTATCATTGTTGTTCTGAATAAAGTCAGCTAATAAGTCATATAAGCATCCCCAAACATAATTCACCGGTTGCTTTGTAATTCCTCTATTATTCATAGCATTCAATTCTGATCTAGATTTGAGAGTTAACCGGGCACAGAAGATCTGAAGTAAGACCCATTTCTCAAAATTATGGCTAGGACTCTATCTAACAAGCAACTTGAACCTCTCCCAAGTTTCATATAGGTGTTCCCCAAACTGTTGGCAAAAATTAGTTAGAGCAGCTCTAGCATCCACAATCTTGTTATGAGGAAAGAATCTTGATCTGAACTTTTCCTCCAATTCAGCCTAAGAAGTGACATTGCCCTCTTTTAAATTGTTGAGCTACTCTTTGGATTTTCCTTGTAAAGATTAAGGAAAAAGCCTAAGACGAATCACATCATTAGGAACTCCATTTTGCCTAAATGCGTCACAAACATCAAGGAATTCAATCAAGTGTTGATTTGGATCTTCTAAATCATTTTCGGCATACTGACCATGTAGTTCAAGCATTTTCAACATAGTTTCCTTTATCTCAAAGTTGTTAGCTTGAAATTCAGGCACTCAGATTCTTGATTGATACCCATGAGATTGTCTTCCCAAGAAATCATTGACACCCAAACGATCATTTTCATCCTCAGCTATTACTATAGTGTCAATGTGTACACCTTTCTTTGGTTGAGTATGAGATTTTGTAGCTTCCAAAAGTTCTTGGACACTCCTTGTTTTCTGTGGTGTCTTAGGTGCATTGGATCTGCGGGCATATACTAAAGTACTTGAAAGGCAAAGCAGATCTCAAGAGTATCACACTAACACAAAGAACGAACAAAAATAAAATAAAATTGCTCAAGCTAAAACTATTCAAGAATTTCTAATTCTAATCACTAATTGCCTTTGATCCCAGGCAACGGCGCCAAAAACTTGATGCTATAAAATTTTAAATAAACACCGCAAGTGTACGGGCCGTTGGAATAGTATAATAGCAAATCAAGGTCGTCCAACAGAGATCTAAGGTAAGAGATAATTAGGAATTAAAATTCTCATTTTCATTTAAGTTGAACAAATCAAAGAAAGAAATTGGGAATTAATTTAAATAAGAGCAAAAGAAACAAATATAATGTTTATAGATTTCAATGGAGAAAAATAACCTAGAGTGGCTAATCCCTTCTTTAAGTGTTAAAGCATGTATTTACCCAATTAAAATCACTTAATGTTAATTTGTTAATCTAGAGTTTAAATAGATATAATAAACTTCCAATCAGTCATACCCCTCTCTCAAGTTAAAATTATTATCCCTAACTAATTTACTCAAAAGGTAATAATTGTCTAAATTCACTCTAATATGATTATATGGGTCCAATAGGCATATCCCTATCCTATTAGTAAATTAGAATAAATTCTAATCCCACGTTACTTAATCTTATGATCCAAATAAGATCCCTCTCCCAACGCTAATCTAAATTCTCCAAATTCATACTTAGTGGTAATTAAGCACTAAGTAGATAGAATAATTTAACATTAAGTAAACAAAAATTAACACTAAGTACAATTAATTAGTTCATACATGTTCAAATCTTCAAATTAGTTCATAGCTACTCTAGATTTAAAAGAAAAATCAGCTAGACATTGCTGTTAAAGTCAACGTCTTAGCAAAACCAAAATTCATATTCATATTCATGAAGACAAGAGAAACAGAAATAATCATTGTGCAACACGTCTCCTCTCCCTCTATTTCTCTTGCTGCAATGATCCAGATGATGATCCATAGTCCAAAAGATCGACTCCCTTCCTTCCGCGTCTCGCCTCCCCGAGCTCTCATAGTGAAGACACTCCCAATCCCGCTCTGCCCTTAGCTCGCGATGACAACGACGATGGGTGAACAACAATTCTGTTCAACCCCAATATCCGCCTCCAGCTCGTCTTCCCTCCGCTGATTTTTTTAATCAATATTGCGGCTCCTCTCTCTATATTCTCCAATCTGTAGCTAGCTGTGGCTTTTCTTAGGTCTCCCCATTCTTCATTCAACAAAATGCTGTCATCCTCTCTTTATAACTCAAGACATGAATTCCCTATTTTCAATTCATAACTTTAGGCCTCTTTTCATTTTTTTTCAATTCCCAAACATGTTGGCCCATTTCTTTGATTTGAGCATTCTAATTGGTTGAGAGAACCTCCTCCCAAAAACGACATCACCTGATATAATAGAAGTAAGAGGAGAAAATATAAGACAAAACAAAATAAGAACAACCAACATCTTTTTTTTTATTTTCAAAATATTGAAAACTATAATATTTAAAATAAAATCCCCAAATAATGCGCCAACTTAATATCTTATAAAATCTCAAGATAATCATCTTAAATTAGCATTGATAACTCCCAAATTATATCAAAATGTGTCTCAAATATATTAAAAATGAGGAGTTATCAGTACATTATTGTCTGAAAACATATCATATAAGAATTTAAGCAGTAATGTGAAACTACTATCGGTCCACCTACAAGTTGGCTTTAAGCTAACTAAATGCAATGTTCTTGTTAGCCGTGTGTACTTACTCATAGGGTACAACGGTGTCTCTGCATTACTTCACAGGCTGTCATATTCTTGCGATTGTGCAAAGGATTCTACCTCTACATCGTAAATCATTTTCTCTATTCTATCTTCATCTATGACATCCACAACTTCCTTCTTGTGCCATGGACAATCAGTTACTTCCTCACCATGCCATATTCACCTTGTGTATCGAAGATTTATTCCATCACAAAATAGGTGATCTCTTATAATATTAACATCCTGTCAACTCTCATTTAAATAATTAACACAAGGACAAAAATACATCCCATTTTTTGAAGGAGCATTCCTTCTAACAAAATCAATAAACTCTTCCACTCCATTCTCATATTTTTCACTAGTTCTTAAAGCATTCATCCAACTATGATCCATTTTATTACCACCTAAGCTATTTCCAATGACTCTTTAGTTTAGAACAATTGTCAACGAAGGGATTGCTTAAACCCCAAAATTTTTAAAAAAATTTCAGCAGCATTTCCCCTTAGACGTGAGATATCCCAAAATTTTAATAGCAAACCATTTAGCTTAATTTAAACAAAACTAACTAATTGAGGAATTCAAGACAATATCAACAATTTAATTGAACAATTTCATTAAACGAATGAAACTTTGAAGTCAAATTACATACATGCTTTTCATTTGAAATAAAAAATAAAAAATGAAATAATAATAATTAAACAAATAAAAAATTTAATTTATCAAGTGATAGAAAAAACTACAATGGCCGGATGCATATTTAAAAACAACAACTTTAATTTACTAAGATATTTTGTATATTACATTTTTTCATTTTAAATTCATACTTATATATCATAAAAAAAGTTATATTTGCAGAGTTAAAGGTTTAAAACAAAATTTGTGTCTGAAACTCATAATTGCAGTATGAAATGCATATAACTACTTTTTTCCTATGTTGAAATTGCTATTAGTTGAAAATTGATTAATAAATTTATGCAATGTAAGAAATTCTATTTTAGCCAAAATGTAACAAACGCATACTACCTACTATAGTAGTGTAATTTAAAAATTCTAACAAGTAATTTAAACTATAACCTAAGGCTTGTTCCAACTATAGTTGAAATACAACTTTATTGGTTTACTTGTTTAGGATTTGGATCCTCTGGTCATTTCTCTTCTCCATCATTGAATAAAAAAAAAAAGGATGAGATTTAATATCTTATAAAATTATTATTATAGTATTGCATAAAAAATAAATACATAAATTTAAACTATTAAAATTTAGTTTGAATAGTTCAAAGTTTTAGAGCTGTAGACATGCATTTTTATTCAATGGTAAGGATGAACATGGAGAAGATTTGAGAAATGATGGGGTGAACCTCCCCTTGTTTATTTAAATTAAATTGTTGTCATTTTCATAGTTTAATTATTTAATTATACACTTTTGATATCTATTAATTGACAAAAACAAACTCTTATATGTTTAAGTTCACCATGTTAGTATAAGGTGTTTATAATGAGTTGTCCAACTTGGTATGCATAATGGTGGAATTTGATATCATATTTGTTTGGCAGATCATGCATGTGAAAGAGCATATGCCCATTCATATTGCATGACAAGGAATATATTTTATGTATTTTTATTAAGGTTGTCAAATTCGCAAGTTTAAATAAAAGCCATAAAGTCTTATATTTGATCAATTAAGCACGTCAGCTTAAATAGCTAACAAACATATGAACCATACATTACAAGAGGGCCTAACAACAATAAAGATGATGGCAATGGTTACTATATGGCCTAGTTTTCATTCATCATTCCAAGCATTATTATTACTAACTCAGTGTCGATCTCTAAATGGAAGTAAACTTCACATATGAACCATAACTGTGGCTGACGGTGTAGAGGGAGACGACCTCGGTGGCACCTAGGAGGACGACAGTGGTGAGAGTGAAAGAGAATGACAGCCTACTTCCTTGGTTGGCTAACTCAGTAGGTGGAGCTCTTAGTAGCTATGATGTAGAAAGACATGTCTTTGGAAGAGAGGGAAAGAGAGTGATGAAAGAAAGGGAAAGACGGAGAAAGAAGAGAGGGAAATATAGAGAAAGAAAAGAGAGACAAACATAGAAAACAGAGAAAGAAGGGGAAAAAGAAGATGAGAGGAGGAGCCAACAGGGGGCCACATGCACTGGTCATTGCCTAAAGGCACCTTAAGGCATCCCTAGTCAAATTTAGGTGTCCCGAATTTTCAAGGGTGCCAAAAGTAGGCACCAAAAACTCTACTTTTGGCGACCCTTTTTAATTGGGACGCCTAAAATTGTACTTTAGGCATCCCAATTTAAGTTTAGGATGCCTAAAGTGTTATTTTAGGCATCCCAAATGTTAAAGGGATGTCTAAAATGGACTTTAGGCATCCAAATTCAAAGTTGGCAAGCCTAAAGCCAACCCAGAATTACAAAAATGTCACCGCCTTTATTTTCTACTTCTCTATTTTGTAAAACGGACGTCTTTTGGGGTAGTAAAATCTATATCTTATAGTAGTGATAGTATCTTTTATGAAAAATTTCTAAGTTAATCAGCAAGTCTTTATACTTAACCCTTGCTTAATTTAAATTAGTTACCTATAGTTTTTTTGGGGGTAAATTACATTCAATGTCTTATGTGATCTTTGTATCTAATTTAAGTAGATTAAAAATTTAAATAAATTACTAAATTATAACATATAGGATAAGATATCCCTAAAATACTTAAGTGTAATATTAAGTTATATAAAAGCTAATAAGTAGGCAAATTATTTTGTAAAAATGATAAATGTGAGAGATAAAATAAAATTTTTTTTTTACATCTAGAACAAAAATGATTTAACTCTCAAACTAAATTTTAGATCTAAGATGGAGTAGTATTAATTTCACATATCAAAAAATAAATAAATCAATACAATCTTTTAAACTTGCCGTTATTAATTTTTTTTTAATTTTTATCTACGTTTACAAATCATACTCGCATATTTCTCATTTTCCATTATAAATTAAATATGGTTAAAATGTGAAAGCAATCATTAATAACTTTACAAATGACTTACTCCTCTTATATATTTATAGGGCATATAGAGAAGAAGTTTTTTTGGGGTGATATTTAGAAGGCACCTCATTAAAGTGTTCATATGAATGTATAATTTTACTCTTTACTTATTTTATTCTCAATGATATGTTGGAAAGTTATTGAATTTTATCACAAAGCTAACGAAGTTTAAAGTTTTTTTTATTGGTATGTGTGAAAGAAGTAACTTATAAATAGGACCGGAGTATGCAACAAAACTTTCTCTTCCAAGTAACTTATGGAAAGGACATGTGTGGTGTCCTAAAAAGCAGCTTCTATGTGCCCTAAAGCTTAAACTACACTGGACCTAAGTTTTTTTTTTAGTTACAAGGGCAGGTACTAACGACTTGAGTTACAAGTGGAATTGAACTCGTGACCTTCTATTTATAAGAGAAACATACCATTAGGCTACAAGGCCTTTGGTACACTGAACCTAAGTTTTGCAATCACATTTTCTGAAGCATCCCATAACTACAATTCTCCCCTCTATTAGCTACAAATCCTGTCACACTTTGAATTTATGACTAGCAAGATCTCGACATTAAAGCAATATTCTGAACAATGAAAATCAGATTGGCTAGAGAAATAAACAAACAAAAAATCAATATTTTGTAGGTGGGGAACAATTGGGGTGGGATATTTTGCTTTCAGGGGAGGCAATTTATATATGGGCCGTTACAATTTCAAATGGAAGATTTAAAAAAAATAAATCTTCGAGAAATGGAAGTTCTTGATACTAATAAACTTAAGCTATAGGCAGAAGAAAACTTAATGGTAGCTACTAGTATAGTAGTTAATTTTGGTAGATTCCATTTTTAGGAATATTAAGTAAAACTGGTAGTAGCCTTGCCACCATGTCGGCAAACTTGAGGTATAGCATTCTCTCCACAAACAACTTCTTTCCGTCGAACTTGAATAAAATTTTTCAGGGAAAATATCGTTAAGGTCCCAATCAAGTAAAATAATATTAGAAAAGCTCCATTGACAAGTAAAAGAGTTACCATTGACCCAGGTTTTTAAACCCGGATCGGAAACTGGCTAACCGGCTGGTAAACTGATCCGGTTTGGTATTTTTTTTATTTTATTTGTTTAAAAATAGATTTTTTTATATTTTTTTCTTTACAATTTCGTATTAATAACCCTTAAATCTTCAATTTCTCACAGGTTTGGCCCCGGGTAAGCTCCAGTTTGACTCCGGTTTGACCCACTAACCTTTGACTTAGTACTTTGGCTGGTTCAGTGACTGGTCTGGGTTTCAGAACCTTGCCATTGACAAATGAAAGAGCTACCATTAGCAAGTTACAAGACTTTTTATGATATTCTTTTTTTTTATTGGGACCTTAATGGTATTCAGGAAAATCCTAGAAAAATACAGTTAAAATAAAGAAAAGACAAATAAGGTGGCCAATATCTAAAATCTCATATCAAAGGTGTAATATCCCAATTTTTGATTATGGACTAATCATGATTATTGTGGATAATTATGAATTTAATTGGAATTATTATATGTTTTATGGCAATATTAATTAATATGTCATAATTAGTGACAAATTGGAAGAATAGAATTTTTGGCCATGAGTTGGTAATTAAGGGAGAAATTAATTACTAACTAAGAGGAAAAAATGAGAAGTGTGATTAAATGGCTAATGGAGGGATTAGATAAGCTAATTGGTGACTTATTTTGGGTGAGCCAATAGCATTGTGACATGTGGCAAAGAGAGTATGGGAGAGAGTGCATAT
The DNA here is from genome assembly GCA_963210345.1 of Inga oerstediana. NCBI lineage: Eukaryota > Viridiplantae > Streptophyta > Magnoliopsida > Fabales > Fabaceae > Inga > Inga oerstediana. Next base: position 69,662,389 of record OY723406.1, read on the forward strand.
GTGTGTAAGTCAATTGAGATAAAATATATTTTCTCTCTTCCCTCATTTTCGCTGCAGCAAGGTTAGAGGGAGTATCATGATTGCTTCTTGCTCCACACTCCACCTCTCACACTCTTCTCTCTCTCTCTTTCTTCTTCCATTTCCGGCGGCCAAGTTGAGCAAGAAAGAGAAAGATAAAGCTTGATTTTTGGGTAAGCAAACTTAATCTCACTTCATTAATGTTGATCCTTGAAGTGAGAGCTTCATTTTGGTGTTTTTAGTTTGGTCATTTGGTGTTGTTTTGTGCCACACTAAAATTTGGTTGTTGGAGAATCAAAGAGTGTTTTTGGAAAAGTGAAAGAGGTAAGTTAGACTAATCTATCTATCTAAGTTTCATGCCAAATAAATAAGTTTAGAATTTCTGGAATTATTGCCCTATTTTCGGAAATATGGGTCATTGGGTAGTTTGGCATGATATAGTTGTGGAAATGGTATTTTGATATGAGTTTTGAATAGATAGATTGATTGGAGGTTGAAATGTTAAGATTGGTGGTTTTGGGAAAATTAATGATTTGTGTTGATTCAAACCAAAGCATGATAATGGAGTAGGATTTTGGTCATTTTAATGATTCCATTAAATTCCTTGGGTGTTTTTGTGTGGGAGTAGCTTTGGTTTGGTATTTGGGTTCATTTGGATCACTTGGTAAAAAATTCTGGAAGTGCTGTCTTACCTTTTGCGTTTTCTGGTTTCTGATAACATCACTCGAGTGAGGATGAACTCACTCGAGTGCGCTAGTGTATTTTCCCCTTTGGCCTTCGATTTTCATGTTGCACTTCCGGGCGAGAGGCAAGAGTGTTGCCTCACTTGCGAGTGTTGAGGGTTCTCACTCGAGTGCTGGTGTATTTTTCAGCTGATCTATCGTCTTGGGTTGTCACTCGCGTCCAAAATTCAAGAGTGCGCTTTAACACTTGCGAGTGTTGAGTTCTAACTCGAGTGTCCTCTTCCTTAAAAGTTTTTGTGCTCTCGGGCAAGCACTTCCTGTCCTCACTTTCTAGCACTTGAGGTGCTGTCTGTACAATGCTCGAGTGAGGTCTTGTGTGCTCGAGTGTCCGTACCAATGCTCGAGTGAGACCATTTTCACTCGAGGTGCAGTAGTGAATAATCAGTTTTTGTGTTTCCAAAAGGGGATCTTTCGGGTAGTTCTTCCAACCCTTTAGGAGTTTTGTTAGGGGTATTTAATGACTCTAAAAAAGCAATAATGATAACCAATTAAGTATTATGAAGTGAATTAAGTCTTGGAATAGAGTATAACTCTTTGTCCCTAATTATGAATATAGGATTTGATATTTGCCCTACTCGGGAGAGACCGGCATCAGGACACGCACGGAAGGACTCAGGTAGTGACTTTTCTCTCATGTTGTGTATGATACTTGGTATGCATGTTTATCATTGTGAATTTGTTATCGGCCATAGGGCATTACAGTGCGAGCAGTTTAGCGTGAGCCATCCTAGGGGGCAATGCTCATGATACCTACCCCGACCATTGTATCTGCCGCTATAAGTGCCGAGGCTGCGTTATGGAATCGTGGATTCCTATTTGAGATCCAGCCCATGGGGCTGCGTGTTGTGTTTAGTATCCAGCCCGTGGGGCTGTGTGTTGTGAAATATTTTATATGGATCCCATCTGTGGTGATAGATGTGATATATTCATGTGAATATGTAATACAACAAGTAGTTTAGCGTGAGCCGTTGTAGGGGGCGATGCCCATGATACCAACCCCGGCCGTTGCAACTGTTGTTGGGATTGATGTGTGTTGTATGGATGATTTACTTTCATGCTTTTATGTTGTGCATATTATAAGTGCTTTGTTACTACGGGGATTCTTTAGAATCTCACTCTCCCAAAAGTAAACATTTTTAGACAGGGCTGAAAGATCAAAAGGCAAGCGAGTGATGAAGAGCGGGTAGAGCTCCGTGTTAGGAGTTTATTTTGGTTAATGGTTATCATTGTATATCATTTGGATATTTTTGGTAGAAACGATTGTATATATTAGATTTTGTGTAATCCCCAAGTAAAGGGTATGAATTGTGGGCTTTGTGCCTTTGTGTAAACCCTTTATATTAATTAATGGAACTCGAGTGTGTCGGGAATTTATGCTGTACTCTGTTATGTATGAATGAAATCGACTTGTACAGGCCATTTATGTGTTGAAATGTGAATATGAGACCGCTGTGAACAGCTTTTGTAAAATTTTTTGAAAACCCTGATTTTGGGAAGTTTAATTTGAATAAGTCCCAAATCATCTTACGGTCTCTAATTCAAACTTAATTACGTGTTTATGAACGTAAATCTCAGCCTTAATCGTGAAGGGGGTTACAAAAGGATAGAGAGGAATATGGGATTTTCAAATATATCCAAATGACCAACATTGCCTCTGAGTTATGTGGCAAATAAAAACAAAACAAAAGTTGTTATTCTCTATACATAAATTATTATTAACCCCTTAAATTTGTGCCTTGAAAAGTGGTTAATTTCAATTCTCAAGTTGTATACATCTCCACTTCTTTGTTTACTAGCCTACCCTTTAGTTTAGTTTGGAGACTCAAATCCAAAAGTTGTTATTGACAATGACGTGATCCACCATGTGTGACCTAACAAATTGTGGAAAATAGTAGATAAAATAGTGTACTTGTGTGTGTAGATATGTTATTGTACAGTGTAGCAAGTTGGTGTCTTTCAATGTGGGCCTTAATGTTCTTTAAGCCCAATCCCCTATCTACTTAAGATAGGTCAAGATATATATAACATGATGTATGAGCATATTTTCATTCAGTAATAATAGTTCTCCAGTTTTTGGGCCACACGATTTAGCAACATGGTATCAGAACCATGTTTTGATCTTAAAACCTATGGGTTATGGGCCCACCATGCTTCTTTGTCTAGGGAATTGGCAAATGGAATGGCGTATCTCAGTGACGCAAATATAGTATGGATCGACCTGAAGGAAAGGTTTGATAAGGTCACAGGGTCTCATATTTTTCCCATCCATAGAAAGATTAATTCCCTTCAGTAAGGGGAATCATTGATTGCTGCATACTACTCTAGACTAAAGGAATTATAGAAAGTAGTCTTCCCTGGTGGCAGTAGGCCCTACTTGTAATTGCTGTAGATGTAGGGCATCCAAGATATAAGGTGATTTGGTGCAGCAGCAAAAACTACTTTAATTCTTGATGGGGTTGAATGAGACTTATCACATTGCAAGAAGTCAAATACTGTTGATGTCTCCCCTCCCCACTGCCAATCAGGCCTTTACAATGGATGCAAAAGATGAGGCTCAGAGGGCTCTTATAGGGCCGGGTAGAATGAATCCTACCTAAGGGATAGGCATGGCAGCCATTGGGAGAGGGAGAACAAGAGGAAGAGGTAGAGGAAACTCCTCTTTGAATTGTTCTCACTGCAAAAAGAGTAGGCATACTAAAGAAACTTGCTACCAGCTAATTGGCTACCCTCCTGACTTTAAAGGGTTGAAAGGAATGATGGCACAAGAAACCAACTAGCAAAGAACTGAGATCATAAAGGACACAAAAAAGGCTATGCATTCCTCAAGCATGATTTCACGCTCTCTTACACATGAGCAATATGACAGATTACTTGAGCTCTTGAGGAAGGAACCAAAAGAAAATGTCCATGCTCTGATGGATACATGTTTGACTAACTCTACCTTCTATAAAAATACATGTGTAACTTGGGTTATTGACTCTGGAGCAACTACACACCTAGTTAGTGACTTATCATTGCTAGATAATTATAAGATTTGTTCAGGGGCAGTTAGAACTGTTAAAATTACTAATGTAGATAGGGTGCACATAACTCACATAGGAATCGTTAAATTTTCCAATGGTATTACATTATGTGGTGTTTTATATGCTCCTATGCTTAAATTTAACTTGATTTCAGTGTCAAAGTTAGTTGAGGAGCAAAGATGTGTGGTAGCTTTCTTTCCTAACCTTTGTTTGATATAGGGCCTTAAGGGTGGCAAATTGAAGGGGATTGGTAAGCTGATTGAAGGATTATATGTTTTACAATGTAACCAAGTTGATATAGTGAATACGGCTAATGTTTGTTCTAAAGAAAGTAAACATGTTGATGTATCATGTTATACAATAGACTAGGTCATGCTCCTATTTCTATACTGCAACATTTGGATTTAGTAAATGACAAAATTGTTACTCTTACTAAAAGTTGTAATGTTTGTTTCGAATCTAAACAGATAAAGCTCCTTTTTCACTTCTAGCTGCATTAAGACTAAAAGGATATTTGAGCTTTTACACATGGATGTATGGGGACTATATTGGATAGAGCCAGGAAAACGGGTCAAGTAGATGGGCTAAGCCCTTTTAGACCTTAAATTGACAAGGGCCGAGCCTCAGATTTTTGCCTAAAAAATGAAAGCGGGCCTAAAAGGGCCAGCCTTGTAGGGTCGAGGGCCTAAAAGGGCTAGCCCTTTAGGCCCACTACTACAAAAAGATTGAAAGGTGGCGCACATTTTGTGGCACTTCTTTAAAGAAGTGCCACAGCTGCCCCTTTTTTTTATTTAATTTTTTTTAATTTATGGGACCAGCTGTGGCGCCTGGTGGACCAGGCGCCACAGCTGGTGGGGACAATTGTGGCGCCTGGCAAGGCAGGCGCCACAATTGGCCAGCCACCAGGCGCCACAGCTGGTCATACCCAAAGGTGGCGCCTGCCTTGCCAGGCGCCACAATTGGGTCCTAAAAAAAAAAATTAAATAGAAAAAAAAGGGGCAGCTGTGGCCACAATTGGCTGAATAATGAATTTTTTCAACTCTCCCGCCAATCAGATTTCCCTCCTTTAACTTTACTTTTTATCTTTTCCCTCCCTTTTTCCTTTTTATTCCCTCTTCCTTAGCTCATGTTGACGCCTCTCCCCCGTAAAAGATATCACTTTCTCTTGCACAACAAAAACACACACTCGTCTTCTTCATTAAATTCTCTTGTCCCTTTTTCCATTTTGTTTCGTCTGTCCCCACTTTTGTTCCTAGTTGTTTCCTTTTCTTCATACTCCCTGTCTCTCTTCCTCTTTTGAACCCCACTACAGTTGATCCCTACTCCACTCCACAGCTCACATTTGCTCATCCTCGTCACTCAAGCTAGCGTCACCAACGTAAGAAGAAGATTGTTTCATTCTAGCTTGCTTTGTTTAAATTTTTTTAGTAATCTTTTAATTTACTTAATCAGTTGTTGATGTACTGTGTTCACATATCAAGTTCTTGTATTGTGATATTTTTTATGTTAGCTTTGGAGAGTATTAATGTAAGAACATTATTGTTGAGGAAATGACAATAAATATATTGTTGTGTAAGAAAATTATTGTTGGGGAACTTGAATTTTAAATGTGAAAATTATATATATATAATAGGTTGAAATATAAAATAGAAAGATTGAAAATTTGAGAGATGATAAACATGAAAGCAACTCATTATAAAATAAAGCTTCACAATCAGGAAGCAAAAAAAAGGGCCACAGGAAAGAAAACGCAAAAAAAAAAAAAGGCCTCCTGTGGCGCCTGGCTGACCAGGCGCCACAGGAAGGTAGCCTCCTGTGGCGCCTGGTTGGTCAGGCGCATCAGGAGGCTATTTAAAAAAAAAAAATTTAAATAGCTGTAGCGCTTCCAAGCGCCACAGCTTTTTTTAGTAGCGTTAAGATAGGTGGCATTTCGCAAGGGCCACAGCTAATGCAATTATAAGCGCCACAGATTTGGTTTTTTGTAGTAGTGGCCCTGTATATATTTTTTTAAAATTATTTATATGATAATATTATTATTGATTTTTTTTATATTTTGTTAATGATGTTGCAAATATTTAATTGATATTAAATTTTTTAGAATTAATTTTCATAAGAATATCTTTTATTAATAATCCTAAAAATTAAAAACTTATAAAAAATATTTCTTATTTCATAAGTATTCTTACCAATTTTGTATTTTTTGACTTATTTTCTTGTGATTGTTTTATTTATATCTTGTGTTGTTTATTTTATTGACTACTTACACTTTTCAAGACATACTTAGAAGAAGTATTTTTAATTTTGTTAAGTCTTCTCATTACTTTTTTCTAATTGCGGTATGTAGACAATAGTTTACCTTTAATTATGACTTAATGACCATGTTTATTTGTTGCATGATGCATACTGTTTATACTCTAATTTTGACAATATTTATGTTTTAAATTAGGAATTCCATTGTTGTAATTTTTTTTTTTTAAAAAAATTTGTTCAATATTGTGGAAATGGCTTCAGGCCCTGCGGGCCGACCCTGTCCCTTATTCTTTAAGGCCGGGCTTTGAAAAATAGCAATTTTTCTTACCCCGGGCCTAAAAGGGCCGGCCCACACATTTCTTACCCCGTTGACCATTTTAGACATCCCTTTAACATTTTGGACCCCCACACATTTTGGTTTTCGATATTTTTCTTACAATAGTTGATGACTTCTCTTGTGCAACTTGGTTATTTATGATGAAACACAAATCTAAAACAATAGGACATATTCAAAATTTTATTGCATATGTGGAAAACCAATTTGCTGTTACTACTAAGAGGATTCGTAGTGACAATGGGTCAAAGTTTATCAACTATACTCTTAGAGACTTTCTTTTGAGAAAAGGGATTCATCATGAAACATCATGTGCATATACCCTCGAACAAAGTGGTATAGTAATGAGTAAACATAGAACACTAATGGAAGTTTCTAGTAGCTTAATGATCGAGTATTAAGTAACAATTAGGTATTGGGGCGAATGTGTGAGACCTGTAGCCTATATATAATCAAAAAGATTTCTTCTAGAGTTCTAGGATTTAGGACACCATATGAGATTGTTTATGGAACCATGGCTAACTACACACATCTTAAGGTTTTTGGGTGGCTTGATTATGCAATAAACTATAAAACAATGATAAATTACAATAAAAAATAGTTTCTTGTGCATTCTTGGGTTATCCGGCTAATCAAAAGGGCTTTATACTCTATAATATTAAGAGCAAAGAAATATTTATTAGTAGACATGTAAGATTTATTAAGAACAAGTTTCCCTTCTTAGAAGAAAGGGCTTCTCGGCCAGGGGGAGAAGATCAGAATGTTGCAGGTGATCTATTTTGGTTTGATGGTGAACAAAGGTAGCACCAAGCTGAGTGCCTTAATAAAGGTACAACACATGAGGACACACCAGAAAATCAAAGTAACAGTGATAATAGGACTGATTATAAACCTGAACAAGATATGAGTTCAGCAAGGCCAGTAAGAGAAAGGAGGCTACATATTTGGTCTCAAGACTACGTATGCAATTTGATTTCACAAGGAAATGTAGGTAAGTCTGAGTTGCAACTGAGTCAACAACTTAAAGGCCATTATAAGTACCCCATTGCAAACTATATGTCTTATGAAACTGTGTCATTGTGATATCCCGAATTCTGAGACTTGAGGCCAGGGATTAAGCCTGGATTAAGTGGATTGCTAAGTCCTGGTTTAGCAGGATCCCAAATTTGATTAAGGGATTATGACTCTAAAAGTATATGGGATTAGTGATAAATAGACCCTTTTGGAGAATATGGAGTGGATTGTACTCGTTTGTGTTATGAGTAGTGTCAAAGCTCTGTATTTAAGTTCAATTGTGGATTAACATCCAAATTGACTTAGAATAGAGGGAGGGTGCATAATGTGGTGATATGGAATGAGAATAATGTGTTTTGTAGTGATTTAAGATAATTGCCATAATCAGGGGCAAAACGGTAAAGTTACTGGCCAATTGATCGTTTGCCAAAGAGGAAACTCATTGGTAACTTGAAGATCAATAGTTGTGATTGATTTGTGTAGAGATCAAAGGGTGGAATCCCATGTGCATGTGTGTATCTGAGTTCATGGGAGGTGTGTTGAGATGGTGACAAGTGGCATGGTGTGAGCCCTTGATCAAGTCAAAGTTTCAAATCTCTTTTCCTCTCTCCTCTCTTCTCTAAGTCAGTTTGTGTGTGTTTTGGGGGCCAAAAATCTGTGCCTTCTTTATCATTTTTCTCTCTTTTCATCCTCCATTTTCGTCATGCTTGAAGGAAGAAAGAGAAAATGAAAGTTGGGTTTTTGGTTAGCTTCTTGTCCTCTTTAGCTCAAATACCTGTCTTTAAAGTTGTTCATAGTGATGAGAGTTTCATTGCTATGGTTTTAGATTTGGGAAAGAAGGTGTTTGAAGGCTTGAGGAGATTTAGAAAGATGAGGGATTAAGGATTTGGCTTGGGTAAGAGGAAGAGGTGAGTATTTGTACCCTTTTGATCTAAGTTTTGTGATATTTGGTTAAGTTTTGGTGAATTGAGGTATTTGCCCTGATTTTGGTATAATTGTGAAATGGATGATTTGAATGTGGTATTGAGGTAAAAATGGTGTACTTGTATGTTTTGATACCATTGGGGTTGATTTGAGTTATTGGAAGTATAAATTGGTGTGATTTGGGTAATGTGTGGGAAGATTGTGACCAAAAGGGGAAAATATTATTATGATATGATTTTGGGTGTTTTGAGATTTCCAATGGGTTCCTTGTGTGAAATTATGTGGGAATAGCTTTGAATTAGAATTTTAGGACTATTGGAAACATATTGGTTAAGTTTGGGAAAATTCTGGTATCTGCTGCGTTTTGGGTTCTGATAGAGCCTCACTCGAGTGAACATGGGTCTTACTCGAGTACAGCATGATGTTTTCTCTTTCCCCTTCGGTTTTGGTTACACTTGTTCATGGAAGAAGCAAGAGTGCACTTCCTCACCTGCTAGTGATGTGGGTAATCACTCAAGTAAAGGTGGTCTCACTCGAGTGATCATGTGCTTCTGCACTATGAGCCGCTTCTCAGGTTGTCACTCGCAGTTGGTTTGTCAAGAGTGCAAATTAGCACTCGCAAGTTTTGGGCTATCATTCGAGTGAGGGTCTTTGTGCTCGAGTGCACTTTTGGCTCTGGGATTTCTATTTTCTTGGGTAAGCACTTTTGGAGCTTCACTCGGTAGGACTCGGGTGATTGAGAAGGCATTACTCGAGTGTTGAGGTTATCACTCAAGTGAAAGACATCCATCACTCGAGTGAGGTCATCTTCACTCGAGTGCTACAGTCAAAAAGGGGATTTTAAGGATTCAAAAGATGGTCTTTTGTCAAGTATTTCCCAACCCTTTAGGCATGTGTTTAGGCTTTGAGTAGCCACCTAAAGGTTGTGAATGATAACCAACTTAAGTGTTTAAAAGTTAAGGAATTGGAAAAGGGATTAACCCTATGTCCTTGTTTTGGTTATAGGGTTTGATGATCGCCCTGATAAGAGTGTTGGGAACATATCTCTTCTGTATGTATTTGATATTTGTGTTAGTGTGTTGGTACATGTCTTAGCTTTGCATGATTATATGTAATTTGAAGCTATGTTTCAATTTATGCTATGTCCATTAGTATATTGTTCGAAGCATTAAGCTTACAAATTGTCATTGTGTTAGCATAAGTTATGTGATGCAAGCATGTCATACATTAAACATTTATCGTACGTGTATATTGATATTGTTTTCCTACTGAGATTCTCTAGAATCTCATCCTCCCCTACTAACCTTTCAGACAGGGTAGTGGATCGAGGATGGAGCAAGCAGCCAAGGGCGACGAGGACTCCTTCAGGTTATCGTTTTGGTAGTTGGCCATCATTGTAGTTGGGATATTTGTACTTGGATTTGGTTGTGTATATATGAATGAGGATTTGCTTATGTGTATGAGATAGATTTGTGTAATCCCCATATGAGGGCTTGTAGGGCCGAATATGCCCTGTAAGGCTTTGATTAATGTATGGAACCCGGGATTGGCTGGGAATTATTTTACGTACTCTGATATTTATATAAATGTGATTTATCTTTGTGTAGTAATTTTATTCAGAATGTGAATGAGAGACCAGGTTATAAATGATTTTGAAATGTTTTTATGAAAACCCCGTCTGGTAGATGGGTTAGCAAATGTTATTTGATTGTTATTGGTCTCTATTTCACTTTAATTGCGTAATCCGAATATAATTACGGCAAGGGGGTTATAGTCATCATCTTATTTATGCTTCTTATGCTCAATAGATTCTAGTGTTGAACCCACCTCTTATAATGGGGCAATTAAAGATAGTAGGTGGATTAATGCCGTGAAATTAGAAATAGATGCCTTACAAGCTAATGACATATGGGATATTATTTCTCTTCCAAAGGAAAAGAGAGCAATTGGTTGCAAATGGGTTTATAAAATTAAATATAACTCAAAAGAATCCATTGATAACTATAAAGCTAGGCTTGTAGCCAAGGGCTACACCAAACAAGAGGGCATAGACTTCCATGAAACATTTCCCCTCGTAATTAAAATGATTACTGCTAGAATTGTGCTAAAGATGGCTGTTGTATTTAGGTGGAATTTCAAGTGGATGTACATAATGCTTTCTTGCAGGGAGATTAAGATGAGGAGGTATACATGTGTGTGCTACAAGGTTTTGAAAAGGTTGAAAATGGAATGGTGTGTTAACTAAAAAAATCCTTGTATGGACTTAAGCAAGCTTCATGTCAGTAGAATTATAAATTGACTACAGCTTTATTAAATGGTGGATTTAGACAAAGCAAACATGACTATTCTTTATTCATTAAGGAATGTGATGATAGTTGTGTTTTGGTTCTTGTCTATGTAGATTATTTGATTATTATAGGTAGATCAGATAGCAAACTTGTTAAGGTGAAAGAATTTCTCCATAAGCAATTCAAAATTAAAGATTTGGGTGAGATGGGATACTTCTTAGGAATAGAAGTAGCTAGTTCCCAAAAGGGGATTATTCTTTCACAACGTAAATATGTTTTGGATTTGCTCTAGGATATGGGAATAAGTGGATGTAAACCCTTATCAATACCAATGAAGGTCAACTTGAAGCTTTTAGCTTATGAAGAGGGCCGAGATCGAAAGGAAGATCTATTAAGTAACCCTGAACGTTATAGAAGGTTGGTTAGAAGTTTGATTTATCTAACTAATACTCATCCTGATATCTCATTTCCTATACATGTTGTAAGTCAATTCATGCAGAAACCTACCAAGGCACATATGGCAGCAGCTTGAGACATTGTTAGATATCTAAAACAAAGTGTTGGTGTTGGTTTGCAGCTGAGTTCAGATCAAAATCTCACTCTGTTATGCTTCATTGATGTTGATTGGGGAGCTTGTGAGACTACAAGACGTTCGGTCACAGGCTACTTGCTCAAACTTGGGGATTCTCTTATCAAATGGAAGAGTAAGAAGCAGGAGATAGTGTCATGATCATTAGTCAAGGCAGAATATCAAGCTCTAAGATTAGGAGTTGTAGAAGTGGTTTGGGCCACTGAAGCACTTAGGACTTGACAATTTCAACTAAGGGTTCAGTCCTATCTTCCATGCATATTGCGTCGAATCTTGTGTTCCATGAATAAACCAAGCATATTGAAATATATCTTCATTTTGTAAGAGAAAAAATTCAAGCTGGTTTGATTGAATTAAAGCATGTTCGCTCTCACAACCAGGAGGTAGATATATTCACTAAAGCTTTGGGGAAGGAAGTTCACAGTAGGTTACTTAGCAAATTAGGCACATTAAATGTGTTTCTTGCCCCTAATTTGAGGGGGAGCGTGGAAAATAGAAGATAAAATAGTGTACTTATGTGTGTAGATATATTATTGCATAGTATAGCAAGTTGGTGTCTTTCGGTGTGGGCCTTAATGCTCTTTAAGCCCATTCCCCTATCCACTTAAGATAGGTCCAAATATATAGAACATGATGTATGAAGCATATTTTCATTCAGTAATAATATTTCTCCAATTTCTGGGCCACAAGATTTAGCAACACAAACCCCGCTCCACCTGTCACCATGATTCAAAGCCTCCTTCCGCTTAAGACCCAACAGGATCTTCCTGCCCGAATGAATGAGCGTGGGGTTTTGGAGCAAGTGATTGGATTCATCACGAGAATAAGGTTAGATTTGCATCACAATGTCGTCAAGAGAAGAAAAGCTCACATTTGGTTTTTTGGATGGTGGAAGGCAGCAGCAGAGATGGAGACGGTGTGGGAGAAGCAATGATGGAATCTGGAGATGAAGACCATATCTTTAGAGGTGAGATTTCAAGCGAGGAAGGAGAATTGGTTTCAGAACAAGGAAGACGACCTGTAAGGGAGAGGATAAAGGAGAGATATAATGGGAAAATGATAAATAAGTAAATTTACAACATTTCATTATCCCAGATTCCTCCTTTTTATCTGACTTGGGATTTCAGATATTGGCCCCCTTATTTGTCTTTTCCCTATTTTAACAGTATTTTTATCATATTTTCCCATGCTATTCTCCTATTTTTAATTCAAAAAATATAATAAAAATTCCACAATATTTATTGAAATTATAAATATTATCTAATTAAATTGTAATGATTTAATTGTTTTTGGAGTTTGAGCTTAGTAATAGGGATAAATGTGTTACATGTGTACTTATTTATGTTTATTTTCAATTTAGGTAAATATTTTACATTTATTTCTAATATTTATAGTACTATTTATGTATATAACATTATTTTTAATTAAACTATTATTTTACTAGCTCGACTGATGATCCAATCGATTTGACCAAATAAATCGTGACTCACTAACCTTTTGGATTAATCCACTAGTATCCTACACTTCTAGCAATCGACTAACACTATTACAAAAAAGGGACACCTGTGGTGCTTATTTTTAAACTAACTATTGTGGCGCTTAGGAAGGCCACATATCCCATCGCTACTAAAAGAAGCTATAATGTTCCCAGCACACACACACATACTTAAAAAAACACTTCTTGTGGTGCTTCCCTAAGGAAGGGCCATAGGATGTGCAAATTTCCTGTGGCACTTTCTCAAGGAAGTACCATAGGAAGTCTATATATTTTTTTAAATTTTCGCTTCATGTGTAACTTTTCTAAGGAAATGCCATAATAAGTATTATTTTTTAAAAAAATATTTTTTTTTCATATTTTTCTTTTAGAATCCTTAATTATAGTTAATAACACACTTTAAACACATTTCCATATCCACAACAAAATGAAGAAAAGCAAACCACAATCAAATAACTCCAAAATGATATAAATTAACAAATAATTAATTAAAAAAATCACTACTAAAGTAAAATACAAGTGCTAAAAATAAATAATTATTTTACTTATATAACTCATAAATGATAACAGTTACTACAACAACTAAAAATTATAACTACCAAATATCTTCACATACATCCCATATATAATAACATTTAATTTTATCTCATTTATTTTTCAGCATATAAAAATGAGAATAATTTTTTCAGATTTTATAATAAATTAAATATAAAAGACATTAAGCAAATTAAACTATTAACTACTAATGAAATTAGTTTTGTAAGCTCAAAAAATTTAAAAACTTACAGTGTATATAAATCTTGAATAGAGAGTTGAAATCTCAAGCACAATACCTGAAAAAAAAAATTAATAAAAGAAAAAGACAAAGACAAAGTTGCATGCATGCTTAAAAATAAAAAAGAAAGAAAGAAAAAGGGTGGTTAAGAAGACAATGTATTGTATATAGCTTTAAAATATTAAAAACAAAGGAAAAGTAAGGGGGTATGTACTTACAGGACGAAATGAAACTATAAGAAGGTTGAAATGGGACCAAATGGTAGGAGGAGTGGGGTTAGTTTGGTGCAAGAAATGGAACCAAAGAAATGAGGAGGAAGTGCTGAAAATGAAAAGAGTAGGAGGATGAAATGTGAGAAGTGATGGAACAAAAGAATGAGGAGGAAGTGCCGATTGAATTGGGGACGGTGATGAGTGACAAAAAGAAGAGAAGGAGGAAATGTGGGGACTAAGAGGATAAGGAGTGATCGCATGTGTTCGATGAGGAGTGGGGATCAAGAAGATAAAGGTGATTGAAGCAAATCGCGCGAGAGAGAAGAGTTTGAAAAAAAATAAAAAATATATTACTTTGTGTGGCACTTACTAAACCAAGTGTCATACAAAGTGCGCAGCAGCTGTGGCACTTCCTTGAGTAAGCGCCACAGCTGCTATTTCAGTTTAAAAAAAACACCTTAGGTGGCGCTTGGTCAAGCAAGTGCCACATAAGGCCACCAAGCATCTATGGCGCTTCCTTAAGGAAGGGCCACATCATGCCAATTTGTTTTTTTAAAAAAAAAATTAGAAGAAGTTGTAGCACTTCTTTAAAGAAGTGCAACAAAACATGCACCACTATTCTCTATTTTTGTAGTAGATCAGAGTAGTTCGATTCGCGGGAATGTAGGCCAACAATGGGGCGAACCTCACTACCATCAAGTAATTATCATGGCTGCATACCCAAGACTTGAACATGAGACTACTGGTTAAGCTAGAATTGCCCACAACTAGTTGATTCAAACACTTGGTGGTAGGCATTTTTACTAAAATACTACAAACAGTATAAAAAATTACTAAAATGCTATAAAATAAAAAGTATTTATCAAAATGCTGCATTAGAACTCGTTCACTAGAAGAATGACTTTGGATTTATGAAGAAATCGTTCTTCACAAGAACGATTTCAATATCTGATATATATTTTTTTAATTAAAAATATGAAAATCATTAATGAGGTGAACGCTTTCACCTCTGTTTTTCCGTACCGCATGCTTTCTCTTTCTATTCTTCTTATATTCAATGAAAATCACACCTAAAGATCCCATTTCCACACTTTTAGACTTTTCAATTTCCACGCTTTTATAGACCTGTCGTATCAAGGTAAAAAGAGATTCCCATCAGTAAAATTAATGTAGAGATTCATGCTTTTTTAGAGATTCCCACGGCCTCATCAAATCAAGGATGCATGTGATTACACAGTATTTTTTTTTAAGTATATTTGTGCATCCAACATACTTCTTCAACAATCTTATTCCGGCATTGAAATCCTTTTGATTTCTCCAACTCCCTTTATTCCATTTTCCTCCTTTTGAAGCCCTCTCTTCTCCGCCTGCTCATTCCATTCCATCCTCCTCCTTTAAAGTGTGGCATTTGTGGTCTTAACTAGTTGCACTATTTATTTCAAACTTGGAGCTCGATCTTTCATATGAGTAAGGTACATTCTCTTGGTTAATTTTTCTTATAATTTTTGTATTCCTTTTGTTGAATGATACCACTAAGATATTTCATCATCAAATTGTTTACATGTTAAGTTTTTAAAAAAATTATAGATGTAGACATGTAAATAATTTTATTATAAAATAAATTTTAGTTTACTTCTTTTATTAGAAGATTAAATAAGATTATATGCATATTCATGAAATTAATCCCATTCATATGTAGTAGTATATCTTTTTTTTTAATATGCATTAGTATTTATATATGGCAGTATATGTATTCTATATATATATATATATGGCTTATTATGAAAATATATAATATCAAAATCACACAAATAATTAAATAAAATCATTGTAAATAAACAAGCTTAGTGTATATTATGTTTGAGATGACAAGAACGAGAACTTTTACCTAAAATATCCTCATTCTGCCATTCTTTTAATTTCTTTCTCATCTCATTTAACTCTAACATCTCCATCTCTCCTTCTTACATATTACTCAGTTCTTTCCACCTCCTCCTTACTATATTCTTTTATTTTGTTATTCCATTCTTGGTTATTTGCATCGGTCTTTTTTCTTATTGTTGTTGTGGGTAAATTGTTTCTCTAGGTTTATTTCTTAATTTGGTAGTTTGTAATATGTAATTTGAATTTCATTTATGTTGCCCTTGATAACTATTATTTTGCTATTTTTTATTTTTAGGCGGTCAGTGGTTGGTTCAACAATTTGGAAAATCAAAATAAGTGCCTCTTATTTTGACTCTAAGTGTTATCCTGTATTATATAGTAATATAGGTAAGTTTTGAGTAGAGCTAGGAACTAGGGCCGGGACAGCCCTACAGGGCTGGCCCTTAAAGGGCCAAGGCCTAAAAGGGTCGGCCCTTTTAGGCCCGGGGTAAAAAAAATTGCTATTTTTCAAAGCTCAGCCAGAAAGCATAAGGGCCAGGGCTGGCCCGCAAGGCCTGAAGATATTTTCACAAGATTGAACAAATTTTATTTTTTTCAGTTTTTTTTAAATCACAACAATATAATGGAATTCCTAATTTAATACATAAATATTATCAAAATTAGAATGTAAACGGTATGCATCATGCAACAAACAATCACGGTCATTAAGTCATAATCAAAGGTAAACTATTGTCTATATACCACAATTACAAAAAATTAATGAGAAGACTTAACAAAATTAAAAATACTTCTTTTAAATATGTCTTGAAAAGTGTAAGTAGTCAATAAAATAAACAACATAAGATATAAATAAAACAATCACAAGAAAATAAGTCAAAAAATACAAAATTGGTAAGAATACTTATGAAATAAGAAATATTTTTTATAAGTTTTAAATTTTTAGGATTATTAATACAAGATATTCTTATGAAACTTAATTCCAAAAAAGTTAATATCAATTAAATATTTGCAACATCATTAACAAAATATAAAAAATCAATAATAATATTATCATATAAATAATTTTTAAAAATTTAAAAAAATACAGGGCCTAAAGGGCCGGCCCTTTTAGGCCCTCGGCCATACAAGTCTAGCCATTTTAAGCCTGCTTTCATTTTTGAGGCAAAAATCTGAGGCCCGACCCTTATAAATTTAGGGCCTAAAAGGGCTGGCTCGGCCCATTTTCCCAGCTCTAGTTTTGAGATCTCAAAATTTAAATTTGATCTCTATTTTTAAGTATGTGATTTCGCCTATATGAACCTTGTGTCATGATATTAGCAAATATGGTTTTATTTTGTGGAATATTTTTTGTATATTTAAGATATTTTGCCAAAAGACTAGCTCACCCGAAAACTTTAATGTTGGTAGGATAAAACTTAAAAAGAAAAAGAAAAACATTCGGGGTACTGTTCAGTTCCAGTGGTGATTTTTCGATTTTTGGACCAAACTGGCATTTTGTAAATTCGGGGCAATGTTTTGTAACTTCCGCTGATATGTTCTTCACTGAAGGTAGCGGCTAATATTACAGAAATGACCCTTATTTCTATCACAATTCCCATTGCCACACGTAGAATTTCATTTTCTTCTTTAGTCCTTATGCATCTTTACTTTTTGGTCCTTCATCTCCAAGTTTCCAAAGTGACCTATAATTCAAATCAATATCTTATAATATCTTTATTTAAAATTCAAATTTAAAGAGCAATCACAAGTTTATAGCAAATATATCATTTTAAGATTTATTTTCACACAATCATTTTTAATTCAATCATTAAAGAGAAATCACAAGATTATAGCAATCATTATTTCTTTTATTATGTAATTACTATTATTATGTAAAATAATAGTAATAAAATAATTTAATTATTAGCATAAAAGGTATTTTTTTACATAAATGCGCTCATTTCTTCTATTTTACAGGAAATAAAATAGAATCATTTTTAAATTTTTTTGAAATATAGGATAAATGTTTCTGTGAAAGCCCAGCAACATTTATTCTATATTTCAAACAAATTTAGAAACGAGTCTATTTTATTTCCTGCAAAATAGAAGAAATGAGCGTATTTATATAAAAGATGACTATTAATATAGGGCTTCAAGTTGCAAGACAGAATGGTTTCCAAAGGGCCTTAATTTATATGAATTCTTTGGAGGCTTTCAATTGTTTGATGAGAGAAGGGGGGATTGATCACCCATTAAGAGATTTCATTACTTACACAAGGGGTTTGCTATTTGAAGATTGGGAGGTGAAGTTGCACCACACAAGCAGGGAGTTCATTCGGTGTGCGGATTTCATGGCTAGATGCAGACATAGCAGTTCCTATAAGACTGTTCTGGTTATGAATGCTCCTTAGGCGTGTCAAGAAATTATGCTTTGTCTGGCAATGGACCATCAGAATTATAGTGATAGAAGTTAATAGTTGTTGATTTTGTATTAGCTATTGTCTTGGGGAACTTCTCCATTATATCTATATAAGCTACGGCTTGCCTTTATGATTCCAAAAAAAAAAAACAAATATAGAATAAATAAAAAAGGACTAGTGGGTCTATAACTATAATTTTTCCAAATAAAAAAAAGAGTGTGGAAACTGAAAAGTCTATGAAAATGGGGTCTTTAGGTGTGATTTTCACTAAAAATAACAAGAATAGAAACAGAAAGCTTGAGGTACGAAAAGGCAGTGGTGAAATCGTTCACCTTGTGAACGAGTTCCATCTTTTTAATTAAAAAAAATATATCAGACATTGAAATTGTTCTTATGAAGAACGATTTATTCATAAATCCAAACTCGCTCTTTTAGTGAACGAGTTCTAATGCAGTATTTTGATAAATTCTTTTTATTCTATAGCATTTTAGTAATTTTTTATACTATTTGTAGTATTTTAGTAAAAATGCCCTTGGTGGTACCCACTAACCTTTTCAGCTTGGCATCTAGTCCAACTTTACAATTATATTTAATAATTATGTCATACAATTAATTTTCATTTGTTCATAAAAAGTATAATTTCCATTTTTAAATTGGTTAAGAGTAATCCTAAAAATAATAATATATGTTTTAAAAATTTAAATATTTTTCAACTTACTTTAACTAATTCATGCAAAAGAGCTAACGGATCTTTATAATAAAAAAATCAAAATAAGAGGGAGTATATGCAGTAAGCATTTTAAGCCTTTTACATGTTCTGACTCCCATTGTAAATCTAAACGGGCTCTCTATAACTAATAACAAAAACCAAATTCTGGAATACGAGCACTAAAGAGAGGAGATTGTTTTAATTTCTATTTAAAAGTCATTTCATTAAATTTTTCATATGAATATATAATTTTACTTTTATTATTGTATAGACTTCATTTTCATTAAGGCATTAGGTATATTAAATATGAGTAAAATAAAAAATAACTTATAAATAGAACCAAATAGTATATAGTAAGTAGTGGATCACATATATAATTACTCTATAGAGCGAACAATTGCCATTTATGCCGGTTTAGTGGCAAGGAATTGCATTATAAAAAAACACTGAATTTTCGACGGAATTTGCCATGGAATTGAGAGTTTTCGACAGAATTTTTGACGAAAATGGATTTCAGATGGAATGGATTCCGTCGCTAATAACAGCGTGAAAAAATAATTTCCGACGGAATTCAGGTTCCGTAAAAAATTTCCTACAGAAATTCCATCAGAAACTTGCGGCGGAATTTAATTCCATTAGGAATCTGCGAGGGAATTTCCTACGGAATTCATTTCCGACGGAATTGCAATTTCCGACAAAATTCAATTCTGTCGCAATTTCCTACTTATTTTTTATTTTTTAAATTTTAAAAAGTCAAGTGGCAACTCTGGCGGCGGCGCGTGGCAGCTCTGGCGACCTCCACCTTGTCGCCGACACCCAGATCTGCCACGTGTTGCAGCCTCCCTCCGCCACGTGTCGCAGCCTCTTTTTTCCTGGAAATGCAACTCAACTTGGCCTCCTTTAGTTCGAACTCACAACCTCGTCCGTACGAGCGCAATGCCTTATCGGATGGGTTCGACTTCTTTGGCGTTCTATTATTACACAATTATATATATAATCTTATTATACATAATCAATTATTTATAAATATATATTTGTTTCTTATATATAAATGTAATAATAATATAAAATAATTTTATATATTCTTATAATTTTTAATATAAATTAACTTCAAATTAAAAAATTTTACATCTTAAATAAATTTCATATGACTATATTTTTGTCTAATTTCTAAAATTAATTTTTTTTATTAACATTAATTAATAAATCATAAATAATTATTAACTAATATTAATTAATAACTAATAAATTTTATTTTTTACCAATAAATTTTTATATGACCATTTTGCCCATATAGGAACCAAAACCTATGATTGGAAATTAAAATATTTTAGAAATTAGAAAATAATAATTAAAAAATAAATTTAAAATTAAATTATAAATATTAATTAATAACTAATAAATTTTATAAAAATATTTTTTAAAAATTAAATTAAATTAAATAATAATAATTAATTAAAAATAATAATTTTTAAATTTTGTCACGGAATTCCTAACGGAATTGAATTCCGTCGGAAATTGCGACGAAATTCAATTTTGTCGGAAATTCTCTCGCAATTTCCAATTCCATCGCAAATTTCTGACAGAATTTCGGTCAAAAATTTGTGACGAAATTAGTCCGACGGAAATTCTATGGCAAAATATGGAATTTGCTATGGAAAAAATTCCGTTAGGAAATTTTCCTATGGATTTCCTACGGAATTTGCTTGAAATTCTGTCAGAAATTTCATGTTTTTTTGTAGTGTTGGGAGGGAAAGAAGTAAGTGGAACCTAAAATTTGTGTTTACCATGACAATGATGACATGCAAAAACCTGAGACCATGTATGAGCAATTATCTTCATGGACAAGGTCGCAACAATCATGAAGTCTGCTCCTTCTTCTTCTCCATATTAGATTTAGCCCAAGCTCAACAAAGAAGCCATGAGGGAGAGGTCACGATATTTCTGCTTGTGCTTTTGTTTTTTTTTATGTTTCTTTATTTCTGTTTTATTTTTGAGTTACTTTTGGCTATTAAGAAATATCATTTGTGCAAAAATGGATAATGGTTAATTTAGTGATGGCTGAAGGTTGTTTTATGTGGTGGCCAGAGGTTGTTTTTGCGGAGCCTACATGTATATTAATAAAAAAATTTGGGTGAGGGTGTAATTTTAACAATGTTTTATAATGTCAGGGGCAACTAGCATCATTAATTTTCTATGGGCGTTAAATACACATAAATTTTATAAATTTGGGCAATTTTACCATAGGCCATAATTGTTTTTTTTTTTTGTTTCAACCCATAGGCGTTAATTCAAAGCAAACAGATGTTACTTTAGCCTGTGGGTCCCACACGGTGTTTACACTTGCCATTTCCAAGGGAAGAGGAACAATCAACTAGGTTTTCAGAAACCTAACAAAGCAAGGCTTAGCGCTGTCGCTCCTAGGACCTTCATCACTCACAATCCCAGTTTGCCTCTTGGCCCCTTTACCAGATGGGATTGGCTTCTCTCTGGTACCCCTTCCCATCTTTTTTTCCTTTTCCATCATTAAATTAAGATCTCAATGATCCAGATTTAAAATCTTATAAAAATATTATTATAATTTTACTTAGAGGATACAAAAATAAATTTTTATATTTTTAAAAATTTTACTTAAAATTAAATTTTGTATCCTTTAAGTACTATTATTATAAGATGTTAAATTTGGACCATTAAAATCTTAATTCAATTGTGGAAAAAGAAAAAGGAGGGAAAAGGATGGGAAGGGGTATTGGGGAGAACCCAATCGCTTACCGGAGGCTTCCATAGGCTTTGAACGGTTTGGCTTCAAGAAAGGTAAATTGAACTTAAAATTAGGGAAGAAAGAGAAAACAAAACTAGGTGCTTTAGGGTCTTCCTCTTTTATCACGATTTCTTTGCTTTTGGCCTTTTTTAAGATTGGGGCTAATTCGTTAGACGGCGAAGATCATAGTGTGGAATGGAATCAGTGGTGAATGAAATAAGAAGATATATATAGAGAGTTGGGATTAGAGTAAAAAAGCTTCAGAGAAATTCCATAAACGGCGAGACAAGGTTCGGCGTCTGTCTCAGTTTTCTTTGGCTCCATGTTCTTGAGGGCCAAGATTCTCCAGAAGTTTGGAAACTTTTTCTTTTTTATTGATTAAAATAACGTTCGGAGAAAGAAAATCCTTCTTTTTTATTGTCTCATGTGAGAATTAAATTTTGTTTCTTCATTTCGTTAGGAGGTAGGCATTAATATATACTTTGAGTTTTCATGGAAGCTGTATGTGAATGTGCTATAGAGGAAGAATAAGGGGTTGTTAATAGAAGAAGGAGGACAAAAAAGAAGAAGAAGAAGAAGGATTGAAATGGAAGAAGGAAGAGCAATGAAAGAAAGGGGAGAGAGAGAGAATCAAATGATGATTAAAAGGAGGAGAACAACCAAATTTTGTTTTGTAGCGGAGGAGTAATGTCAGTTTGTTCCAAGTTACCTTTGGTAATATTGTCCCAATTCATAATGTTTATGTGTATTTTAGCACTCTTAAAATTTTAATGGTGCTTGTTACCCTTAACATAAAACATTGTTATTAAAGTTGCACCTTCACCAAAAATTATCAAAGTTTTATAAGTATGCCAAACAAACTTTTAAGTTTTAACCTTCCACTTCCATGAAAAAACTCTTTCATAGAGTGACCCAACACGATAGGAATCTCTTCTCCAACATATTTTTTTTAAAACTTTCTTTTAAGGATGCATGTTAAGCATCTGATCTCCAATGTCCCCGTTGGGACAACTTTTCCATTTAAAAGAACAAATCTGTGTGTAACCAATGTACGTACATACACCTACATACATATGTGAGTTAATGCAAACTCTTGATACCCAAAAAGCTGACAAGCTTGTCTATGTATAGAAGAAACTCCTCATTCATCTTTCTCACTCATTTAAAGCCTGTTGATCACGGTAGCACACCCAAAACGTGCGGTTGACCCCTAGAAGCGCAGTAGCAGTGAACAAGGCTGTTTGGGTTGACTGTGAGCTCTACTGGACTTCTCTGCCGAACGTGGCTTCTGGAAGAAGCCCAAATTATGAGCTTTTTGCCGTGGTGACAGCTTCACAGTGAGAGACAAGAGAGCTCAGAACCAACCATGCAGCATCTTCTGTTATTCACCATCGCTGGAAACGACTGTCAGCTTCTCTCTCACCGTAGAGGGCCGCGACATTGAAGCAGAGTTGGGACCGTGGAGGTGCTGCGACATGGGAGAACTGAACTTAGTGCCATTTCTGGGAGTTTGATGAAGAGACGGAACTTCACTCACCACTCTGCCATTACCTTCGTCTTCTTCCTTCTTCATCTTTGCTGGAGTTACGTTCATCACTGCAATAGACCACCACCGACCATATGAATAGCTTACGTTCATCCACTGCTCTCTTCCGTTGGTGCATGCCCGAGTTATGCTTTGTTTTGCTGGTTCGTTTTGTTGCGGGTCTCTGTTCTAAGGAAGAAGAAGATGCTTTGGTCAAATTAGGATTTGACTAGGGACTTCCTTGCAAACTTTAAAAGTTTTAAAGGAGGGATTAAAGTGTAAATTTTTGAAATATTTGTAGGGTAGATATGCAATTTATAAAACATTTGGGTAATTTTGTATGATTTCCTCGGTCCTTTTCTTCATGCACTTGTAATTTTCATAAATTCTAGGGTCCTTTTCTGTAATTTTCTCTAGTCCTCAAAATATTAATTCGACCCTCCAAAATCTCTAATTTTTTATTAAGCACCTACAATACAAGATTAAGCACAAAGTAGCATTAAAAGTTCAGAGATCATTTGTATGAATAATTAACAAATTTTGACCATTTTGCCTCTTATTACAATTAATTCAATATGAATGTCCCTAACTCAAATTAGTGCTTAATCATGCAATGATGTCCCAAAAAAATGCATTAATTTGACTCTTTGTATTTTATCAAATTTTAATTTTAATTTTTCACTTCAATTATCACAATATATAGAAATAATATATATATATATATATATATATATGATTCATGCCCTTTTTAGTCATTTTCCATCTAAACGGGCTTTTTAAACACTAATCCAAATAGGTTTAAGGTTAGAAAAAAAAGTCACTTCTGCTACCGCCAATCCAAACACAAATCACATCTACAATCTGACTTTTTTTCTATCTAACTTTTTCAAAAGCCCATCTGCAAAAAAAGCTCATTTTCCACCGCTAATCCAAACAGACACTTATTCATATTAATTTCAAATTACTTGTCTCCTTTTTGGTTTCTCTAGCATTCTTCAAACATGCATGCTCATGGACTCTCTTTCGCTCTTAGTCTCTTTCTTTTGTCTTACTAATATGATCCTTAATATAATATCTATATTTATCTAATTTGGAAAGATTAAAGAAGTTAAATAAATGATTTAATTATAACATATATATGGGACACGATTTGTCTAAAATACTTTTGTGCAACATTATATTATATATCAGTTTATAAGTTAAGCAAATTAATTTGGAGTAAAACGATAAATACATATATAAAATGGAAAAAGATCTTACATTTAAAACCAAAATTCACCCCTAAACTAGGTTTAGGACCAGAAGAGTATTAATTAAATAGAAGAAGGGTTAATATCCATTTTTATCCTGGAAGTTGTCAAAAATGTTAATTTTTCCATGAAAGTTCTTTTGCAGCATTGTTGCCTCGAAAGTTTTCAAAACATAGCAATTTGATCCCAGCTATTATCCAGGTTAAATTTGATTGTTAGTTAATCAAATATGCTGAGTTAATAGGTCCACGAGTCATACACGTCATTTTGGTTTTGGGTTTAGGTATAAAGTTGCCTCAAAAGTTCTCCTTTAAAAGCTACGTTGCCTTAGAAGTTTTTAAATAATAGCAATTTCACCTGGACTATTATTCAAGTTAAGTTTACTTGTTAGTTGACCAAATATACTTATTTGGCAAGTCCATAAGTCATCGATCCCAATAATCTTTCTCAATGTGTGTTGAATCCGGTAATTGTATCTTTTTCTTCTCTAGAGAACGTGATCTCCTCCTCTATTTGTGGCTTCTTCTTCAATGTTGTTCACGTTGTCAACTTAGTATATTTAGTCAACTAATAGTCGAGCTTAACTTTATGATGGCCAGGGTGACATTGGTACAATTTGGATACTTCCACGGCAATATTGAACCCAACAAATTCCCGAGGCATCATTGCTCATGAGTGAAAACTTCTAGGGCAAATTTGCACTTTAATAAAAATAATGTAGATGACATGTGGGCCTTCCATCTTAGCATATTTGGTCAACTAATAGTCAAACTTAACCTGGATAATGGCAAGGGTAAAATTGCTACGATTTGAAAACTTTTGGGGGCGACATTAGTCCAAAAAAAAACTTCCGAAGTAAAATTGAGATTTTTTGACCAATTTCAAGAAAAAAATGGACCTTAATCCAATAGAAGAATCTCTTTTACAACGTATATCATAGCGTCAGTACTACTACAGCGAACAATTGCCAACATTTAGGACTTGTTTTTTTGTAGGCAAAAAAATTGAGACTTGCTTTTTCTTTTTCTTATGATCTTATTGGCCTTTTAATAAAGTGCATGTTTGGGAGAGCTTATATTTGGAAAATAAGCCCTTATTACGCAAGCCGAGAAAAAACTCCTCTCACATACTTACCTCGTATACCGTGAATCACGAATTATAAGCACTTATTGCCCAAAAATAAGCTATTCCAAACACACAAAAAGCCGATTCATGAGTCACGAGTAGTGACCCAATAGAAAGAATCTGATTTCCAACTTTTTTTTAATTGACTTGTGTTTTTTAAGGATGTACTGCCCCGTCCTTAATACAAGACATATTTAATTTGATTAGATTAAGAAAGTTAATTAAATTAGCTAACATGACATGTATTTTCTAAAATGCCTTAGTATTTTTCTTAATTTCCTAATTACCTTTTCTCTTTGATTATTGTCGAAGAAACATCAATAGGGGTAAATTAGAAAAATATTGATAAATATGAAAACCATGTCTTATATTTAGAATTAATATTAACTCTAAATATGTTTTATATTAAGGACATGAAGGAATATATCATAAGGTGTTTTTGCCCTGGTATCGCATGATGACGTGTTTGGGAAGGCAGTGGTGAACTAATATGGAGTCACTAGCCATAAGTATTTAATCAATTCCTACGGGGGAGTGATGGAACATAATAATTATATTTGTATATCATTATCAAGTTAAAAAATAAATATTCCTTTGTAAATTTATGTTTGATTGGATTAAAATAGTGCGTCAGGTTGCCCCACCTTACAAAAAAAAAAAAAAAAAAGGTGTGTCAGATGACACATTTAAAATGAAAATGATCCAGGGTAAAACTTCTAGGTCAAAGGATTTTTAACCTTTCCTAACAAACAAAAATGATAGTGCACACACACCAACAAGCACTGGTCTTATTATTAGAAGGGGTTGTAGCTGCTTAAGTCTTAATTTTGAATTTGTGTAGATACAAAAAATGCTTTTGAGAGAGTTACTACCAGCTAAGCCTGCCAATAGTCAAATTTGACCTAATTAGATAGTTATATGAAAAAATGAAAATAATAACAACCATACTTTAATAACCCAAAGGTAACGCAAACCCATCCACCAATAGGAGCACATTGCCCGCTCACTCATCCTATTTTCCTGTTCTAAGATGTGCCCTTCGGATACGTTAATTCAAACTTTCTAAACCACAAAACACGCAAAGGAAAACCCCATTCTATGAAAGGTCATCTATTCATATTTCTCTTGCTCTCCTCAAACATGCATAATTTTCTTTCACACTCTTTCACACTCATCTATTTTCTTTTATTAATTACTTGTTTTGATTATATATATTTTTCCTTTCCATTCTCCAACAATTCTTACTCTTGAACATCCTTTTGTTGCCACATACTCCTAGTTCTTTTCTGATCTACTCCTCTTTCTTAGTTCTTAAGTTCCTGTTGCTTTTCTCAGTTTCTCTATTAATATTCTTCAAACATGTCTCCTTTTCACACTTCTTTTTCTCTCTCGTTTAGTGCTGTTTAATTTCCCCAGCACTTTCCATGAATTTTTCTCAAGACGTCTACAGCACGATTGGCTTTCATCATATCAGCGATCAATAAATGTGAGTCTCTTCTCGATGCGCAGAGAGAGAGAGAGAGAGAGAGAGAGAGAGAGAGAGAGAGTGAGTGATAATGGCACCCTTACAGCTTAGGAGAGAGAGAGAGAGAGTGAGTGATAATGGCACCCTTACAGCTTAGCAGCATAAAAAATCACTTATAAACGAGAGGGTGTGACTTTCATCCCGTTTGTAATAATCAAACCATTAGTGCTTGCATCTTTTAATTTAGAGAGAGAGAGAGTGAGTGAGTGATGTTTTACTTTCAAATTTTAATTAAACAACAAAATCTCTCAGCTTGGTATATAGATAATATGTACTCCTATGAGACACTTTAACTAATTCATTAGAATAAAAAATGCAATTAACTCATTAAATGTGCTTTAAATTGAAAATTTTTTCCAACCTTTTACCCATATTAAATTAGGTTTCAAATGAGATAGAACATACAAAAAGTCACATTTAAGCATTAACCACATGGGCAAAGTTGATAAATAAGTATTAGTTACTCTTCAAGTGACTTATAATGTGACCTAAGACATTCTTCTAAGAGTGACTTATATTGTGAACTAGAGGAGTATGTTAATATAATCTACAGAAAAACTATGTGTAAAAAAAGGGGAAAGTGATATCAAGGTCTCAATTAAAAAAAATAATATCTGAAAAGTTACGTAACTTGTCAATGATAGCCCTTACATTTGTCAATGATCTCTCTTTCACTTATCATTAATAACCTATGGAACTTTGCTGATATTATTTTTTTTATTTGGGGACTTGATGTCATTTTCCTTAAAAAAAAAATAGAGACAAACTGGACTAATGCATATTATATATTAATGAAATAGAAAATATAACAACACGAGTCAACGCAGGGAATTGACGCGGACACTTTATGACCCAAAAATCACGCAAATCCTTGCCCTTTGTGAACCGAAAATCGCGCAAACTTCTCTTTCTATAAAAAGAAGCACCTCAAGCTCCTTTCTTGCTCATCCAATCTGCTTAAAATTAGTTCTATCCTTTGTGTAATTTCACAAGCAGTTTTTCAAAAATGCATTCTCAATCACTCTCTTTCGCTCTCATATTTCTCTTTCTCTCAACCTTTACCGTTAATTCCAATGCAACAGAAAAGCTCCCAAAAGGTTTCAGCATCGACCTCATTCATCGTGACTCACCATTCTCACCCTTGTACAACTCCTCAATGACCCAATCTGAACGAGTCCAAAACGCTGCGTTGCGCTCCATGTCCCGAGCTAACCGCTTTGGCCAGTCATCGTCTTCTATGGCTGAAACAAGTGAGTTAGTAGAAACTGAAGTTTTCCCAAACGATGCAAGTTACCTCATGAAGATATCTGTTGGTACTCCTCCTGTAGAGAGATGGGCACTTGCTGACACAGGAAGTGACCTTATTTGGTTCCAATGTTCACCTTGTCCACAGTGCTACCCTCAAAACGCACAGCTTTTTGATCCAAAAAGCTCTTCCACTTATATGTCTCTCTCATGCACCTCAAACCCTTGTAGCGCTCTGCCTCATCGCTTCGTGCAAGGCCAAACGTATCCTAAATGTGGAACAACCAATGAGTGTACGTATTTTTATTCATATGGGGATGGATCATACACTATAGGAGAACTTGGCTCTGAATCAGTTAGTTTAGGCCAAGCTGCTTTGTTTCCTAAGACAGTGTTTGGCTGTGGACACAACGACAATGGGCTATACAACATGAACAACGCAGGACTTGTTGGACTTGGTCAAGGGGCTTTGTCGTTAGTTTCACAAATGGGTAACGTTGGTCGCAAATTCTCCTATTGTCTGCCTCCTTATAATCCAAAGACTTCAACTAAACTAAGGTTCGGGGAAGAAGCCACCATATCAGGAAATGGGCTTGTGTCTACTCCGTTGATTGCCTCATCTACTTCCAAAACCTTTTACTACCTCAATCTTGAAGGTATATATGTTTTACTAACATTATTCATTTGTTTTCATTTAAAAGCTGACTTTAAATGATATATATATATATATGCATATGAGTGCAGTGGTGCCTATTCTTTAGGTATAAGAGTTTGTAGGGAACCAGTCATGGTGCCTATTCTTTAGGTAGGCACCATAAGCTCGTCCCATTTGCACATTCGGATTTGGACAGTCCATATAAAATATTTTTTAAGAGATGGTTTTTAAATGAAAAAAGGTTAATGAAGTGAATATCTTTATTTTAGATTCTCCACTCATTAAAATAATTTGTTTAAAAAAAAAAATGGATCTAGACTGTGCATATGTGATGAGCATATAGTGCCTACATAATCGGTTCCGAGTTTCTAGAGGGTTTGTATTCGTCTTATATATAAGATTTCAATCTTTTGTGTGCCCCAAATTTATAATTATGTTCCTAAATTATGTTTATTGATTATATATGTTAAGGGAGTTTTTCATTCAATGAAGTGCTATCCAATGCAACTGATTAAAAGAGTATTTTAGAGAAACCAATCTATATCTTTTTTACAAATAACTAACGTAATTAATCATCTTAATATTTATAAATTAGTTATCCAACTATTAACTAGAGAAACCAATCTATATCTTTTTCTAAATGCAATGGTTGTTTACTGCAGGTATCACCGTTGGACAACAAACAGTGTCGTTGACAAGTCAAAGCAATGGAAACATAATAATTGATTCTGGGACCACATTGACACTTCTTCCATCAAGCTTTTACGACCAGGTTGAAGCTTTGGTGAAACAAGCCATTGGAGCCGACCAATTCATAGTACAGAACAATCAATACAAATTGTGTTACACAAATGCTAACTCCATCCAGAATTTTCCAAATTTCGAGGTTCATTTTACAGGAGCCAACCTTTCCTTAAAACCTCAGAACTTTTTCCGTTTGATATCCAACAATGTTATGTGCTTTGCAATGTTTCCTACAGATAAACAACCCATTTACGGAAATGTGGCTCAGATTGATTTTGAAGTCGAGTATGATCTTGATCAGAAAAAAGTTTCTTTTGCTCCTGTTGATTGCACTAAACAGTAGAGACTCGAGACCAGAACTTATGTGTGATTAATAATATACTTTGGCATATATAAATGTAGCTCAAGGGGAGTATAAGCATTGTAATCCCTATATTTACTTTGCTACAAACACGTGTATTGTGTTTTTAGAATAATCGGAATGCAATCTTGTTTCTAAATTAGCTAGCCTTTAAATACAAATTAAATTATAAGGATGATACACTAAAATGACATTTGAGATTAGCTATTACGTGTATTAATATATATTTTCTAAAGCTAATTAGAGCTTGTTTGGCATTGTGTTTAAGTCATGAAAGTGACCTTTTGAATCAAATAGCTAATGGAGGCAGGAAAATGATGTTTGGAATTGTGTTTAAAACAACTAGCTTTTTTTTTAATTTAAGAAAAAGTCATTTTAAAGTTGAAGCAACTTTTTTTAACTTCTGATTTTTCAATTTTCTTCGTATTTAAATGTTACGAAACTAACTTTTCAATAATTATTTAAAAAAATTTATATCAAATTGATTTTTTTCTTATAAAATCAAATCAAAATATAAATCACATCACAGTAATTATATTTTATCCCAACTCCATTTTACATGTAGGATAAAAGTCACTTTTATAAAGGTTAATCCAAATAAGCCTTTAATCAAAAAGCTCCATTATTTATATGTTGGTTTCAGAGATTTTGGTATATCATCTTATATCTTTTTTAATTAAATCCTCAGCGTGTCCTAATTTTGGTCTTGCATAATTTTCTTTTTACCCCAAAGCATCTGATTGTAATAAGCTTCAGCGCCAATAATGAACTTAACCCTCAAGCGTTACAAATGCCCAAAATATTAATAGTGAAACATTTCAATTGTTACCATTACGCGTGGAATTAAATGTAAGCAGATTGTTACAATGTGTTAAGCATATCTCAGATACATTTATTTTTAAAAATTAAATTTCCTTAGCTATATTGATTGACTTTTTTTTTTTGTTTGGATTGATATATTGATTGACTTGACTTGAAGTAAATTGGTCATTAGTCATTATTTAGGCTATTAGTGATTGACGTTGGATTCAACTCAATATTAATAATTACTTCTGGTCTCGTGATCGAGTTGGATTTAATTGTCTCAAATACTTGTCGTTCCAAATATTTTTCTCTCTAATTTTTTCTCCATCCAAATTAGGATAAGTAACAACAATATTGTTCCAAATATCTTTGTGAGTATTGACTATTCCAAGACCCAACACGCCAAAACGTGAGACATGCTAAAAACTCAGAGAAACACCAAAACGAGAGAGATGCTCTAGGCTCAAGAAAATGTGTTAAGTCCGTAGTTGAACGTAGACATATATATCAATAACTAAAAGGAAGTTTATACTTTTTACCTGCTTTTCACAAAACTTAGTTGGCCAAAACGAGCGCCTTTCACCTTAAGATAGGGAGAGCGAGCCAGTTAAAAAGGTTGAATGAATCAAAGTGTGGAGTGAAAAGTGGGCGGAAAATAGAGGGGGAAATATTAGAAGAAAACTTTCAAAAATAATAATTTTTTATACTATTTCTTATCCTTAATATAAGATATATTTATCAAATTTGATTAGATTAAAGAAGTCAATATGACATATTGTATTTTCTAAAACACCATAGTTTTCTTTCTTAATACCATCCTTCCCTCTTCTTGATTATTGTTAGAGAGCATCAATAAGGGTAAATTAGGGAAAAAAAATGAATAAATATGACAAATATGTTTTATATTTAGGATCAAAATCAACCCCTATATCTTACACGAGAATGTAGTGATATTACAAATGGCTCTTGATCCTATGGTGTGAATTGTCTAAAAGAACATTTGGTTGTTTGCAGGTATCACCGTTGAACAACAAACACTGTCGTTGACCACGAGTCAAAGTGATGGGAACATGATAATTGATTCTGGGACCACATTGACTACGTTTCCATCAAGCTTTTATGACCAAGTTGAAGCTTTGGTGAAGGAAGCCATTCGAGCCGACCAATTCATAGTACAAATCAAACACTACAAAATGTGTTACTCAAATGCTAACTCCATATATCCAGCAGAATGTTCCAAATTTTTTGGTTCATTTTCAAGAAGTTTCCTTAAATCCTCCGAACATTTTCCGTTTCATATCCGATGATGTTATGTGCCTTGCAATGATTCCTACAGAAATGTGGCTCAGATTTGTTAGGATTTGAAGGATTGAAATAGAGAGGAAACAAGAACCTTTAGAATATTATTGACTCCTTAATAATTAATCCTTGAATCAATGATTGTACAAGAGCCTTTGCATAGGAAAAGCATAACCTAAACTAATCCTAAAATATAATATAATCTAATATAAATAAATCTTAATCAAATATAAACTCTAATAATAATATTTCTAAAATATATCTAATATCAACAAATGATATATAATATCTCAAGATGAGAATATAACAAATATTACTATAAGATATAATAATATCTTAACAAGATTGATTTTGAAGTCGGGTATGAACTTGATCATAGAAAAGTTTCTTTTGCTCCTGTTGATTGTACTAGACACTAGAGACTCGAGAGCAATTATGTATGAATTTTAAGATACTTTGGCCTGTATATGTAGGTCAAGTGAAGTATAAGCATGTAAACACTAAATTTACTGAATGTATGCCTGTTTTTCCAAATTAGTTGGCTTTTAAATATAAATTACTTATAAGGATGATATACTAAATTTACATTTTAGATTAGCTATTACGTATATTTATATATTTTTTTTTTATAAATGTACTTAATTTAGAGCTTGTTTGGCATTGTGTTTAAGTCATGAAAAGTGATTTTTTGAATCAAAAAAGATAATTGAGGCAGGAAAATGATGTTTGAAATTGTGTTTAGAACGTAACAACTAGCTTTTTTGAGGGAATTTTTTTTTGACCTCTAACTTTTGGCTTTTATTCATATTTGAAGGTTATGAAACTAACTTTTCAATATACTCCCCCCTGGTCCTAATTATAAGACAAAGTTGACTTTTTTGGAGAAATTAAGGAAGCCAGTTAAATTACTTTAAAGTATTTTTATTTTAATTTTTTTCTCTAAACTAATTAATTTGACTAATAAACTGATATATAATATAAGGATACTAAAAATATAAAAAATCTAAAGTAATTTAACTGGCTTCCTTAATTTCTACAAAAAAGTCAACTTTATCTTATAATTAGGACCGGAGGGAGTATTATCAAAACAAATTTATGTCAAACTGATTTTTTAATAAAATCATATCAAAATTAAAAATAAATCCAAACAACTCTTCAATAAAAAAAATTCTATTATTTATATGTTGGTGTTGGAATATACTAGTCCACCCTTGGTGGATTAGGGCCTTGGCCCAATTCAAGAGGGGCTATTATAGAGAGATATGGATTCATAAAGAGAAATATCCCTTTATGATTTAATAATTATGTCTATTCTCATGTAACCGTCTGGTTAAGAGTTATATCCATTCCTATGTGACCATACGTACGCTGTGACACCCTAGTGTGGTCTCCAATTCACAGCGGTGTAGATGGTGATTCCATAGCCTATGATTCTTCTTCTCTCCATTCTCTGTTGGACCTCGCTCGTGGCTGCCTCCCCAATGGTGTTGACTCTTTTTTCTCCAGGTCTTGCTTGAAGGTGACAAAGGTCAAGAGCAAGAAGAACCTTGATGCCTTTTATTTTTTTTGTGATTTGAAATCTCTGTCAAATACCCTACAAGTGCGGCCTTCCTGAAGGAAGCGCCATAGGAAGTCTATATATATATTTTTTAAATTTTTGCTTCCTGTGGCACTTTTCTAAGGAAGTGCAATAGGAAGTATTATTTTTTAAGAAAATAATTTTTTTTTTGTATTTTTCTTTTAGAACTCTATAATTATAGTTTATAACACACTTGAACACATTTCCATATCCACAACAAAATGAAGAAAAGCAAGCCACAATCAAATAACTCCAAAAACTAATAAATAATTAATAAAATCACTACTAAAGTAAAATACAAGTGTTACAAATAAATAATTATTTTACTTATATAACTCATCAATGTTAATTAACAATTACTACAACAACTAAAAATTATAACTATCACATATCTTCACATACAACCTATATATAATAACATTTAATTTTATCTCATTTATTTTTCAACATATAAAAATGAGAATAATTTTTTCAGATTTCATAATAAATTCAATAGAAAAGACATTGTGCAAATTAAACTATTAACTACTAATAAAATTATATTTGTAAGCTCAAAAATTAAAAAACTTACAGTGCATGGGAAGTTTGAATAAAGTGAGCTGAAACTTCAAGCATAATACTTGGAAGAAAAATTAATAAAGGAAAAAGAGAAAGACAAAGTTGCATGCATGTTTAAAAAAAAAAGTAAGGAAAAAGGGTGGTTAAGAAGACAATTTTCTGTACGTAGCTTTAAAATATTAAAAAAAAAAGGAAAAGTAAGTGGGTAAGTACTTTTAGGATGAAATGAAACCATAAGGTGGATGAAATGGGACCAAAAGGGAGGAGGAGTAAGGCTAGTTTGATGCCTGAAATGGGACCAAAAACATGAGGAGGAAGTGCTGAAAATGAAAAGAGGAGGATCGAGGAAATGTGAGAAGTGATGGAACAAAGGAATGAGAAGGAAGTGCCGATTGAAGTGGGACGGTGATAAGAAACAAAAAGAGAAGAAGGATGAAATATGGGGACTAAGAGGATAAGGAGTGATGTCACGTGTTGGATAAGAAGTGGAGACCAAGAGAATAAATGTGATGAAAGCAAATCGTGAAAGAGAGAAGAGTTTGAAAAAAAATAAAAAAATATAATACTTTGTGTCGCACTTACTAAGTCAAGTGCGACACAAAGTGCGTAGTAGCTATGACACTTTCTTGACCAAGAGCCACAATTGCTACTTCAGTTTCAAAAAAAAAAAAGACACCTTAGGTGGTACTTGGTCAAGCAAGCGCCACATAAGGCCACCAAGTAATTGTGACGCTTCCTTAAATTAAGAAGGGCCACGACATACCAATTTTTTTTAAAAAAAAAATTCCAGAAGTAAAAAAAGAAGTGCAACAAAATGTGCACTACTATTCTCTATTTTTGTAGTAGTATAATCTGGTTCATGGGAATGTAGGCCAATAATGAGGGAAACCTCACTACCTCCAAGTAATTATTGTGGCTGCATACCCAAGACTCAAACATGAGACTACTGGTTAAGCTGGAATTGCCCACAACCAATTGATTCAAGTGCTTGATAGTACCCACTAACCTTTTCAGCTTGACATCTAGTCCAACTTTACAATTATATTAAATAATAATGCTTTACAATTATATTTAATAATTATGTCATACAATTAATTTTCATTTGTTCATAAAAAGTATAATTTCCATTTTTAAATTGGTTAAGAGTAATCCTAAAACTAATAATATACTTTTTTAAAATGTAAATATTTTTCAACTTCCTTTTACTAATTCATGTAAAAGAGCTAACGGATCTTTATAATAAAAAAGTCAAAATAAGAGGGAGTATATGCAGTAAGCATTTTAAGCCTTTTATATGTTCTGACTCCCATTGTAAATCTAAACGGGCTCTCTAAGACTAATAACAAAAACAAAATTTAGGAATACGAGAACTAAAGAGAGGAGATGTTTTTCTATTTAGAAGTCATTTCATTAAATTTTTTATATGAATATATAATTTTACTTTTATTATTGAATAAACTTAATTTTCATTAGGGCATTAGGTATATTAAATATGAGTAAAATTAAAAAACAACTTATAAAATAGAACTAAATGGTATATAGTAAGTGGATCGCATATATAATTACTCTATAGAGTGAATAGTTGGCATTTATGCCGGTTTAGTGGCAAGGAATTGGGAGAGAGAGAAGTAAGTGAAACCTAAAATTTGTGTTTACCACGACAATGATGACCTACAAAAAACCTAAGACCTTATATGAGTGACGATCTTCATGGACAAGGTCGCAACAATCGTGAAGTCTGCTCCTTCTTCTTCTCCATTAAATTTTGCCCAAGCTCAACAAGGAAGCCATGAGGGAGAGATCGTGATATTTCTGCTTCTGCTTCTGTTTTTTTAATGTTTCTTTATTTCTGTTTTATTTTTATGAGTTACTTTTGGTGATTAAGAAATATCATTTGTGCAAAAATGGATAATGGTTAATTTAGTGATGGCCGAAGGTTGTTTATGTGGTGGCCAGAGGTTGTTTTTGTGGAGCCTACATACATATTCATAAAAATGATGGGTAAAGGTGTAATTTTAACAATATTTTAGGTTAGGGGTAACTATTTAAGGGTGCTAAAATACATATAAATTTTATAAATTGGGGTAATTTTATCAAAGGCGTTAATTTGAAGCAAACATACATTACTTTAGTCTGTAGGTCCCACACGAGGTTTACACCTGCCATTTCCAAAGGAGGAGGAACAACTAATTGAGTTTTCTGAAACCTCACAAAGCTAGGCTGAGCACTATCGCTCCCAGGACCTTCATCACCCACAGTCGCAGTTCGCCTCTCGGCCTCCTTAACTGAGGGGATTGGTGTCACACCCTTATTTTATCTTCACATTTTTTAGAGTGTTTGAGCGTAGTTCGGTGAGTAATATAGAAATAGTATAAATATATTGATACATTGATACAATGTACTTGATTACATTACAGGAATCTCTCTGTAGGGTTTGATTATATATACAACTTTGGTCCAAAATATTAAAAATATAAATTAATGATAACCAACAGCTCTATTCTCTTGATCCATACACCTCAGTTGCCAGTATCAACCGTTTTGCCCTTATACACTAGCTTCTGCTGGAAAATTTTAATTTTGAAAAAAGGTGAGATTCAAACTAATCTCAGTAGTAACAAATAATTAATCAAAGAAAATGCAATAATAAATATGCCAAGTACCATATACAACAATATTATAATAACACGTAATTTGGTTTGGTTGAAAGTGTTCAGAGCCAACCACTATTGCAACCTCTACTTATTCCGTACCTCAGTTGGGCTCAAGACCATAGACTGGGCATAATTCAGTGTACCTGTATGTACTATAGTTTGGTGTACCCATAGGCACTATGTTCTATCATGTTCAGAGTACCCGTAAGCACTATGTTCGGTGTACCCGTAGGCACTATGTTCGGTCATGTTCAGTGTACCTGTAGGCACTATATTCATACATATTATGGAAGATTGTACACACAAAACATATAAACATTGACATAATATATGAAAGATAGAGTTACTACCTTAAGTCCTTTTTTGTTCGTAAACCGTTCCTTGAATTTTGTTTCGACGACTCAGGCTATCAATCCGATCCTAAAATTCGAAATGTACAAGAATTAGGTTAATACCTATTCATGTACCACTCTAGACTTTTTCAAATTACTTTTGTTGGTTATATTAGTCTAAAACTGCAAAATTACCAAAATGCCCCAAGGGACATGGTTTAAACCCATTTTTATCTAGTCCGATTATACTTTTCCAAAAATTTTGACTCAGGCTATTCCTACATAGTTTTATGTGTAGAATTCGTTTTTCACCTTGGTTTTTGCAAAATCACTGCCAAAAAGAATTTTGTCCTTGCAAGCCCCTATTTAGAGTTTAGGGATATTTTCGTAATTTCACTTTCTAGGGCTTATCTCAAAAAGTGATCAACATCAACCTAACACAATTTTCCCTCCTGAACACCATGAAACCCTTAGATTAATGAAATTCCAACTCTAACCCCCCTGAATTCATGATAGCCAAAAATAACACACAAGAAAGGGAAATTGTGATTTTTGAGTTTCAACCCTTTAAAGCTTTCTCCTTTTCATTCATAACCACTTATTAGACCATTTAAACACTTATTAGACATGATTTGAGGAAATTTGGGCAGCATAACCCCTTAGGGTTTCAACATCCCAACTTTGCAAAATCAACAATTCAAACCACAAATCATGAAAAGAATCACATCAACAACAACAACAATGCATCAAAGGATTTAAAGTTCTTGAAGTTACCTCTTGATCCTTTCACTTTCTCTCTCTAGGCATCATCCTCTCTCTCCTTCCTTGGGATTTTACTGTGCTACACATGATTTCCATGGAGATCAAGAACTTAGAGAGGCTATTATACAAGACGGAAGGTCTAAACACTTGAAATCTCAAAGCTTACCTTCGATTTTTGTTCCTCAAGCTCTCTTGTTTCTCTTATGACTCAAAGCTCTTCACTCTCTCTTTTTCTTGGTGTGTAGGCGTGAAATGAGAAGGGAAAAAGATGACCAAGAGCTTTAAATTATATCCCCCATCTTTCTTTAATTAAGTATTTAATTAGGGGTTTATGACATAAGTGTGTACTTGTCCTTATCTCCTTCTAAGTATGTCATAAGCCTTCCATTACAATTGAACTAATTTCCTTCCCTCCTCCTTAGCCCAACTAGACACCATATAGGGTCTGTCATAACCCAATTTAGTTTCCTCCATTTCCCAACTAATTGCACAAGATATATTATTTTATGGAAATTCCACCTTTTTGACTTTTCAACCTTTATTCAAAATATGATCATAAGTATCAAAGAAATATTTTCCTCCTCATTTCTAGCCCATTTGGACGAAAATGAGTGTATGCGCTGAAGAAAATAATTATTTTTGGTTTAATATGACAAATTATCATTTTACCCATATATTTTTTGATTTTGGCCCAAAACTGGTAGCATTTTCACCCAACTTTGAAAATTTATATATTTTTTTTGTAGACATTCAATTGAGGCGCTTCCAAAGGCTACTTAACCCTTATTGAATCTAGTTTTAAGAAAAAATATAGCCTTTAGCCAACTGGAAGTTGAAAAACCCCAAAATTTCAATCTTTGGACACTGTTCCAGAAAGTAGCTAGTTTCACTGGGTAAACTTCAAAAATTCATAACTCTTTGTATATAGCTCCAAATGATCTGTATGATCTATCAAATTAAAGCTTAGAGTGTTTACTTTCATTTTTGAAAAATTTCACATTTTTTGAAAATCATTTGATCATCCAAAGTGACATGATAATCTTGCTGCCTTATCGGAAATTACACTAGCAGCACTGTTCACATTCCAATTTTTAGTGTTTAATTCCTATGATCCAGAATTTATAGCCGGAGGCTATTCAAGGTGGGTCAATATATATGCACCATTCCATTTCCTTAAATGCCACAAGTAATTACAAAGCATATTGGTGAATACAATTAGGGGCGTTACAATTGGCTTCTCTCCAATACCCCTTCTCATCCTTTTTCCTTTTTCATTATTGGATTAAAATTTCAACGGTCCAGATTTTACATCTTATAAACATATTATTATAATTTTACTTAAATGATACAAAATAAATTTTTATAATTTTATAAAGTTTGCTTAAAAAAAGTTAATATCTAATAATAATAATAATAATAATAATAATAATAATAATAATAATTTATAAGATGTTAATCTGAACTATTGGGATCTTAATTTAATAGTGGAAAAATAAAAATGAGGGCAAAAGATAAAAAGGGGTATTAGAGAGAAGTCAATCTCTTATGGAGGCCTCACAGGCTTTGAAGGGTTCGGCTTCAAGAAAGACAAATGAACTTAAAATTAGGGACAAAAGGGAAAATGAAATTGGGTGCTTTAGAGTCTTCCTCTTTTCTCATGATTTCTTTGCTTTTGGCCAATTTTGAAGATTGGGGCTAATTTGTCAGATGACAAAGATAATAGTGTGGAATGGAATCAATGATGAATGAAATAAGAAGATATGTGATTAGAGTAACTGTGAAACTTTCACGATTAGGGAAGAAAGGGAAAACGAAACTGGGTGATTTAGTATCTTCCTCTTTTCTCACAATTTCTTTGTTTTTGGCCATTTTTGAAGATTGGGGCTAATTCGTCAGACGACAAAGATAACAGTGTGAAATGGAATCAGTGGTGAATGAAATAAGAAGATATGGGATTAGAGTAAGTGTGAAACTTTCACATATGGGCCAGAAAAACTATAATTTTATTTCTTAGTGAAAAATAATAGTGGTAACAGTCACAATATCTCACATCCCTGTTCTATTTATAGACTCCTAAATACACCCTAATGGACCTTAATGGGTTTAAGGCCTGACTAACCTAATAATCCTAATACCTTTATATCACAAACTATAAATCAGCAACATTACAATACAGAACCTGTATGCTGTAACCCCCTTCACGATCAAGGCCGAGATTAAGTTCATAAATACGTAGTTATGTGGAATTAGAGACCATAATACCAATTGGGACTTAATCAAAATTAAACTTCCCAAAATCAGGGTTTTCAAAAACTTTTTTAAACTTTTTTCACAATGGTCTCATACCCATAATTCAACGTCACAAATGGCCTATACAGTACGATTCCATTTATAAATATCAGAGTACACAATAAATTCCTGACACACTTGGGTTCTATTGACTAATTAAGGGTTTACAAGGCACAAATGCCCAAATAGTTTCCCATAACAAGGGGATTACACAAATACTATCCAATATGTACATGTAATTCCCAACAAAATAACCAAATGATTTACAAAATGATAACCAATATGCAAAATAAACTCCTAGCCCGGAGTGTTATCTACTCTTTGTCACCCACTTTCCTTTAAATCCTTCAGCCCTGTCTAAAAATTATTTTTGGAAGAGTGAGATTCTAAGGAATCCCCATAGTAACAAATCACTCATAGTATGCACAACAATAGGACATGAAAGCAAATCATAACTCTGACATAGCAACTACAACTGCAGTCATAGGGGCAAGGGCAGGTATGACTCATGTCACCTTTACGTTTGCTCACGCTGAAGTGCTCGCACTGTATTTCACCATAACACAGTTCACAATAATATATTTCACCACAGTTGGGATTCATATAAAGCATTTTATAACGCAAGACATACTGCCAAGATTCACAAAGATCCATGTCGATTACAATGGTAGTTCAACGGCAGGGGTAGGTGTGATAGACATCACCCCCTACGACTGATCACGCTGAAGTGCTCGCGCTGTAATAGACCATGGCACATACATTTTACAAATCTCAATGTCAAGTCATGCATACTATATATCATACACAACATGAGAGAAAAGTCACGACCTGGTTCGCTTCGGGCATGCTCTGGCACCGGTCTCTCCTGAGTAGGGCAAATGTCGTATCCTATAATTCATAATTAGGGACAAAGAGTCAATTCCTTAATCAAATGTTCAATAACTTCTCAACTCTTAAATTAGTTATCATTATTGTCCCTTAAGAACCCATATATGCCTCTAACAAAAACCCTAAAGGGTTGAAAGAACTATCCCAAAGATCCCCTTTCAAAAGCACAAAAACTAATTTTTTTCACTGTTGCACTCGAGTGAAGATGACCTCACTCGAGTGATAATGTACGGACACTCGAGTAAAGAAGACCTCACTCGAGTGATGGACTAATGCTCACTCAAGTTCTAGGAAGTGAAGCACAGAAAGTGTTAACCCAAGAGCATAAGAACTTTTAAAGTAGAGGAGCACTCAAGTAAAGAAGACCTCACTCGAGTGACAGCTTAACACTCGCAACTGTTAAGGCACACTCTTGAAACTTGGCAGCGAGTGACAACCCGAGATAAGAGTTTATGGTATCAAATATACCTGCACTCGAGTGAGAGGAGGCTTACTAGAGTGCGAATCCACAACACTCTCAAGTGAGGCAACACTCTTGCCTTTCGCCCGAAAGTGCAACATGAAAGCTAAAAGCAGAAAGGGAAAATGCACTACCGCACTCGAGTGGACCTATCCTCACTCGAGTAATGCTCATCTCGCACTCGAGTGAACCCCAGATCACTCGAGTGATACTTATCAGAAACCAGAAAACGCAAAAAAACTGACAGCACTTCCAGATTTTTACCTAAGTGATTCCAAATGGTCCCAAATATCAAACCAAAGCTACTCCCACACAAAAATGCACAAGGAATCACATGGAAACATCAGAATTACCAAATTTCTATTCCATTACCATGCTTTGGTCTTAAGCCACAATCAATGCAAATTTCCAAAATCTCCAAACTAACATTTCAACCTCTATTCCATTTCTATCTATCCAAAACTCATACCAAAACACCATTTACCATAACCATATCATGCCAACTACCAATGACCCTAATTTTCAAAAATAAGGTCAAAAATCCTAGAAATTCCAAGTTTCATCAAATGGCATAAAACATAGATAGAATGGTTTGTTTCACTTACCTCTTCAAATTTTCCAAAGAGGTTTCTTGATTCTCAAAGCTTCAAAATTCCTTGGGAGTTCAAACCAACAGCAATGAGCAAACTAAAAACA
The DNA here is from genome assembly GCA_963210345.1 of Inga oerstediana. Classification (NCBI taxonomy): domain Eukaryota; kingdom Viridiplantae; phylum Streptophyta; class Magnoliopsida; order Fabales; family Fabaceae; genus Inga; species Inga oerstediana. Next base: position 69,704,558 of record OY723406.1, read on the forward strand.
TAGAATTAAAGCTCTCAATCCAAGGAACAACATTAAAGAAGAGAGCTTAAGCAAAGGAGGTCATCTACTCATCTTAAATGCAAGCTTTTTCTTTCTCTCTCTTGCCCAACAATGGTCGCCGGAAATAGAGAAGAGAAGAGAGAGAAGAGTGTGAAGGAAGAAGGTGAAATGATGATCATACTCCCTCCCATGCTTGTTCAGCGAAAATGATGGAAAGAGAGAGAGGGAAAATATTAAAATAATGCATTTGACTTTTCTCACTCTCTTGCTTCATCTTCTTTTGCCACATGTCACCATTTCATTGGTTCTCATAAAGTAATTATCTAATTAATCACTTTAATCCCTCCATTAGCCATTCAATCACACTTCTCATTTTTCTCTTAGTTAGCAATTAATTTCTCCATTAACTACTACAAAAAGATTGAAAGGTGGCGCATATTTTGTAGCTCTTCTTTAAAGAAGTGCCACAGCTACCTTTTCTTTTTTTTTTCTTTTTCTATATATGTAGTTTGTAAATTTTGGGTACTAGCTGTGGTGCCTAGTGGGATAGGGGCCACAGTTGGGATGACCAAGTGTGGCGCTTGCATAGGCAGGCGCCATACTTGGTGCCACAAACGTAGCTGTGGCACCTGGCGGCTGCGTTGTGGGAATATCCAGGCGCCACAGCTGGTTAAGCAAGTGTTCTACCAACCTTTTGGCAGGTGCCACACTTGCCTATTACTTTAAAAAAAATTTCAAGAAAGGATAGTGTAATCCATCTCCAGCCAATAGGAATTCCCCTGCCCTAAACCTTATCTCTTAATTTCAATTCCCGCGTAGTGGTCCTGCGTCCTCATTCCTTCTCTTTTTGACTACTACTCCACTTTAATTATTCAACCACTCTCTCCTCCATTAAACTACTTTCCCTTTCTCATCTTCATAGTATTCGTCGCCCCCTTCCTCCATTTCCTATCATCTTCACACTAAAAAATACACCCACACGCTCACACGTCTTCATCAGCGAATCTATACTTTGTTTTAATTTGTTCCAAATGCCATCCATCCCCACTCCTGTCCCTTCCCTTGTCTTTGTACTATCTTCGATCCACTTTTGGTCCCCATTCCATCCAGTTGGTCCCAACTGCTCAAATTTCCTCCTCCTCCTTACTAAAGATTGCGTCACCAACAGGCAATATGGTCCCCCACTACACTGCACTGATCAATTAAACTGTAAGTTCAACGTGCTTCCTTTTTTTTTTCAAGTTGGTCTGCTTTTTTTTGTTATCACATGCATGTGTGTGTGTGTGTGTGTGTTGATTATATTATATTCTATGATGTGCTTTTTTATCTTTTTATGACAAGCACGTATATATATATGTTAAATATATTAACTAGAACTAAGGAAAAGAACCTGAAATCTGACTTTTTTCTTGTTATCACACGCATGCACCTTTATATTTTGGCATCAATTATCACACGCACCTTAAATATATTAACTGAACCACATGTCTCCTTTTCTCCTTCACTTTTCATTTCTTCTAATCTTATCTTGCATGCTAACCAAATAGGTCAACATCTTTTTTCTTTTCTTATAAAAAGAAAGTTATTTTCTTTGTATTCTCTTCTCTAGTTAGTTTTCTCTTTCCCCATTTATTCTCCATTCAAATATGGGGCTAAGGTAATTCAACCGGTAAATAACTAGATTTTAACTCTACATGGTTTGATATTTTTCTTTTATCGAAAGAAGTCCATATATTGCCTTGATGAGAAAACAACTAAGTACAACAATAAAAGGGTAATGAATTAAGTTATATATATATTAAATAATTATTTGCTTAAATTCAATCTCATTCTTAGAATATATATATATATATATATATCAACGCATATATTTTTTATAAAAAATATTTCAAAAAGTATTTGGTACTTTAAGGAAATTTTGTTTTAAGAAAAATCTATAGATAATTTAATTTGAAAATTATAAGAAAAAAAAAAGATACGCTAAATTTATTTTTTACTTATATTCTAGCAAAAAAAAATTGTTACTTATGTGTTTGGAATAATTGAGAAATACAATTGATGTCTAAATTTATTTTAAATTTTTTAACATACCCTTAATTTAATTAATTGAAGTTCGCGGATTAGTGTCTCTTTGTTTTTTTAAGTAAGCTAGTCAAAAATAATTTTTTTTATATTCCCAACATTGAGCTGAAAATAATTTAATTAATGTTGGGATTATATATATATATATATATATATGCTTTCCTTTTTGTTTTGTTTTATTTTCTTTCTTTCTTTTTGAATCATATTTTATTTTACTATATATTGATGTTTTGCATACATTATTATTATTAAAAAAAAATTTACAACCACTAATATTTTATTGACTTTTTTTATGTGTAATTTGTGTTTGTAGTTTCAGCTCAGCAGTCTATTAAAGCTTTTATTTAAGGTATGTTTTTTTAAATTTTGAGCTTACAAATGTGATTTTAGTTGAATTTAATAATAGTTAGTTATAATTTATAGGTGTTCTAATGATTGTTATGGATTAGTTGCATAAGTAAAATAGTTATTTATATATTCTTAACACTTGTATTTTATTAACAGACTTGTAATGTTTTCTAATTTACCTATGATATGTTGTGGAAAATATGGTTTCTTTCGTTATGAGTTGTGAAAATTATTATAATGCCTAGGAATAATGAATGGATTATTTGTCAATTAAAACATAGGGTTTAAGACTTAGAAAGCTTCAATTTTGAGGATTTCATGTTGGGAATTTATCTTAAAATTGGTAAGAGAATATAAAAGTAATTAGTAAATGCAAGTCATACAACTAACCATGTACTTTTTTTAAAAATAGATTGAAGGCATAGTGGATCGTAAATGGATGTCATCTAATCGGTGTTCAAGGAAATATATAGATGGAGTGAAAGATTTTATTACATTTGCAATTGAGCACACAAAAGATCCTAACAAAATCTTATGTTCTTGCTTATCTTGTTGTTTTGGAAAGTGGATTAGTCCACTTGATTTACTAGTTCATTTAGTGTGTTACGGTATTGATCAAACATATATACGATGGACAAGGCATGGTGAGACGAAGGATGCATGTAGTGATCAGGTGCATACCACGAGTGGTGCTTTGGATGAATTTGATCAAAGCATGTTTGATGAAGATGATAGTCTTGAAGAAATGCTAAATGTGGTTGAAGGGATGCATCATAACTGCCCCAATGAATTTGAGAAGTTGAAAGGTGATGCAGAGAAACCATTATATGCCGGTAGTACTAAATACACCAGATTGCTAGCAATGTTGAAGTTGTACAACTTTAAAGCTCGCTACGGATTGAGTGATTCAGGTTTCATCACACTGCTTGAACTGTTGCAAGATATGCTTCCAGAAGAAAATGTACTTCCTACCAAGACATACGAGGCAAAGCGAATTCTTTGCTCTATAACAAGCATGGGATATGAGAAGATACATGCATGTCCTAACGATTGCATATTTTTTCGAAATCAGTATGTAACGTTGGAGAAGTGCCCTAAATGCAACGCATCTCGCTATAGGAAGAAGAAAGGAAAGAGTCCTTTGAAGGTCTTATGGTATTTTCCCATTATTCCGAGATTCAAGTGACTGTACAGTAATACAGAGATTGCTAAGCAGTTGACATGGCATGTAGATGAAAGGATTAAAGACACGAAGCTTAGGCACCCTGCAAATGCTCCTTAATGGAAAAAATTGATCATGAGTACCCTGACTTTGCGGATGAAGTAAGGAACCTTCGCCTTGCACTGTCAACTGATGGAATTAACCCGCACGATGTTCAGAGTAGTACACATAGCACGTGGCCAGTGATATTAATGATTTATAACCTTCCTCCACACTTGATCATGAAACGTAAGTTTATGATGTTGTCCATGTTAATTTATGGGCCAAGGCAACCTGGGAATGATATAGATGTATACTTGGCTCCTTTAATTGATGACTTAAAGCTGCTTTGGGAAGAAGGCGTCAATGTGTATGATGGGTACAGGGAAGAAAGTTTCACTTTAAAAGTCATGTTGTTTGGCACAATTAATGATTTCCCTTCTTATGGTAATTTTTCGGGATACAGCGTCAAAGGATATGGTGCATGCCCTATATGTGAAGATGACACTCATTCAGTGCAACTTCATCATTATAAGAAAAATGTTTACATAGGGCATCAAAGATTCTTACCATCACAACATCATTGGAGGAAGTGGAAAAAGCCTTTCAATGGTGACTCAGAAGAAGGTAGCCTACCGAAGATGTTGACCGGTGCCCAAGTGTATTCTAAGGTAAAAGACTTAGATAACAATTTTGGCAAGCCTTTTGCAAAACAAATCGATACAAGTGGTTAGAAGAAAAAGTCTATTTTCTTTGAACTTCCATATTGGAAGTCTTTATATGTGAAGTATTTTCTTGATGTAATGCACACAGAAAAAAATATATGTGATAGTCTAATTGGTACGTTGCTCAATATCCAAGGAAAAAGCAAGGATAGTGTCAATTCGAGGTTGGATTTGGTGAACTTGGGAATTAGAGAAGAGTTGACACTAATTGAGTAAAGGCATCATACCTACCTACCGCTAGCGGCATACACTCTGTCGAGGAAAGAGAAGAAATTGTTTTGTGAGTTTCTGCAAGGAATTAAAGTTCCCGAGGGCTACTGTTCAAATATAAAGAACCTTGTATCAATGAAAGAGTTGAAGTTAAAGAACCTCAAGTCTCATGATTGTCATGTGCTCATGTAGAATTTCCTACCGGTTGGTATACAATCCATTTTACCCAAAAATTTATGAATCACCATCACTAAACTTTGCGTATTTTTCAAGTTGATCTACAGTAAAGTGGTAGATTCAACTAAGTTACAAGATTTGCAAAGGCTGATTGTATGTACTCTGTGTGAACTTGAAATATATTTTCCACCTTCTTTTTTTGACGTTATGGTACATCTAACCGTACACTTGGTCAAAGAGATTCAATTGTGCGGTCCAGTGTACTTGAGATGGATGTACCCGAGTGAGCGATTCATGAAAATATTAAAAGGGTATGTGAAAAATAAATATCGCCCAGAGGGTTGTATCGCTGAAAGGTATATGGTTGAAGAAGTAAGTGACTTTTGTGCTGATTTTCTATCACATGTTGACCCTGTAGGGATCCCCAAGCCCCATCATGATGTGTGAAGATCAGGGAAAGGAACAACTGGGAGGGATGTAATAACGATATCGGCGACTGAACGGGAGCAAGCCCACTTATATGTGCTACATAATACTGATGAGGTCAAACCGTATGTAGAAGAATACAAGGATGCTCTTCAATTGGTACATGGTGATAGGAATGAAAATTTGTTAACAAAAGAACACAATAAAAAATTTTCAGGCAAGTTGAAAAATCACATTAATGATGAGATAGAGCGGAATCCTGATTCAGTTTCTAAAAAAATTAAAGTGGTTGTTGAAGGGACCAAGCTTAAATGTATTATCTTACAATGGTTATACAATCAACAGTTACACATTCTATACACAAGACCATGATACACAGAGCACGATGCAGAATAGTGGGGTAACACTTGTTGTTGATTCTTGGCATAGATCCAGTACTCAAGACATACACCCTATCTATGCATTAATGTCATACTTTGGTGTCATTGAACGCATATGGCAGTTAGATTACTCTATGTTCAGGGTCCATGTCTTCAAATGTAAGTGGGTTAACAACAACAGTGGATTGAGGATAGATGACTTAGGCTTTGTTCAAATGGACCTTTTTAAAGTTTGGTATGAAGATGATCCTCTTATTTTAGCAGTACAAGCAAGCATTTTTCATTCCGGATCCTGCTAAAAAGAATTGGTCTATTGTACTCCCATCTAACAAGAATCGTCAAGAACAAGTTGATCTTGAAAGTAATGAAAATTTGAACATCAATTATGACATTCCTGCTTTTGAGAATTTGTGGTTAGTAGAGATTGATATAGATGGAGATGTAAATAAAGATGGAGATAGAGATGGAGATGGACTCGTATACGTGAGACATGATCTTGAAGAAGGAACTTGGGTCAAGAGAAACACAATTCTCAATCCAACACAAATTTTGAAGATTAAAATTTTAAATCAAACCAGAAAAAGGAAAAGATAATGAATGCCTTGACTTGTTTACTTGTACGCACGTTTTTATAAATTTCAAAATAATTTGCTTTCGTTGACATGGTTGACATTATACACTGATGTTTTATTTTGGTGTATTTCACTTCTAGGAATATGGACTCACCACACGATGAAACTGATGATGTTCCTCAGCACATTGGTAGACAAAGATTTGAGGCGAATGTAAGACGTGGCTAGATAGTTATAGCGAGATTCATCAAATTGAGAAGTTAGGGAATCAAGTTACAACTGGAGTGGAATAAAAATGGAAACTCGTTCAGCTAGAACGGTAAGTCATTAAATAACTTGATTGGGACTACAGTTCGAGACAAAGTCCCTATTACAGTTCAAAACTGGAAAATGGCCAAAAAAGATTATGAGGATGATATATGGGATGAAGTTCAGGTAACACATTAATTATATTATTGTTCGGTTTGCTATGTTTCACTTAATTTCAATCTTACATATTATATATGTTTTTTTTATTGTTACAGAGCATTTTTATTATTGATGATGATTGGAAGAACTTCGTGCTAAGAAAAGCTAGAAAACTTATGAGAAAGTTTCGTTCTGATCTTGTCAAATACTACTTGAGGGATGATGATAACAATATCATTGATACACCGCCTTATCCATTGTACGAAGTAATTATCACTTAAGAAATGTGGGATGAGTTTATTAGAACACATACAACTGAGGAATTTCTGGTAATATAATTTGTTTTACTTTCCCTATTATTTATAATGTATGTATTTGTAATTAACATTTATACATTGATATGAATCATTTTGATCTAAACAGGAGTTGAGCGAGAAAAATTGCGCTAACGTGCTCAATATGCCATACCGGTACACACAAGGACCTGTTTCATATGCACAGTTAGAAAGAAAAATGGTACGAACTAATTATTATTTCATTTGTAGATAAATTGTATGAATATCATTTAACCTCAACTAAATTTTTTGTGCAGATAGAAGAATCAAGTTCAGGTATTACACAGGTTCTATGACATGATCTGTGGATAGCCGGTGTCACAAATAAGAAAGGTGAAATTCATAGTGAGGAAGCAAGAAGAGTAACTGAATATTGTGTAAGTATTAGATTATGTGTACAATAAATAATTTGCTTTACTTAAATGAACTTGATTTATAATAACTAATATTGTTGTAATTCTTTTTGTGATAGCAACAAGTGTCACAGGAGGATCCTTTGTTGGCGAGCTATGTTGGTCAGGATGATTTGTTGAGCAGAGTGCTTAGAGTACCCGAGTATGATGGTCGTGTTCGGGGTACTGGTTTTGCTGTCACCCCATCAGCATACTTCGGACGTCAGAAGTGCCCTAGTAGAGGTAATTTTTCCCAGCTGTGTGACGAGATGACTAGTTTCAAGCATTAAATTCAAGAACTTCAAGAACAAATGCGCCATAAGGAACAACGAGAAGAACAATTCTTAGAACAAATGTATTTGTTGCAAGAACAGAATGTGTTGTTAACAACACAAATACAATAGTTTGTGCAGTGTAGGCCAATACAAAATGTTCCCTTCTGTGATAGTCCAAGTGTTAGAGATAGTTGCACTTCCATGCCTAAAGTCCCTTTTCCTTTGGTAATTAATTTCTTCTCTACTTAACTTTATGTTACATTATAATTTAGCGAACTATGACACACTACTACAAAAAAGTAGTGTAATGGCGCTTATTTTATAAAATACTTTGGCGTTTAAGAAACGCCAAAGCTTTTGACGCCATTAAAAATTCCTGTGGAGCTTTTCAATTTACAGAAACGCCATACGTTACTTTATTAAATTAAATAAATATATTAATTATATATAGCGTTTCGGGAGGAAAGTGCCAAAGGAGGGGTACCCTCCTTTGGCATTTTTCCTTCAAACGCCAAAGTAGGTTTAATTTTTTTTTAATAATTTTTTAAAATATTTTTTTTTCTGTGCAGTGTAATACCTGATGACCATATATAGTAGTAAGCAAATGACCATATATTTCGTCTAATAGGCAAATATTACAATACAAAACGATGATGGTCATTTGTTCAAATAACTACAATGAATAATTATAATGTTTAACAACTACAAAATATATTGTATTAACAATGATTATATAGTGTACAACTAATTTTATAAATGATTAAACAAAATAAGAATAGGCAAGAAAGAAGCTACATGCCTAAATTAACTAATTGCTTGACCATATATTCACACCATTCTTCAATGATTTCATCCATTTGATGGTCAGACAGCTCAGCACAACGTGCATCTTCATAATACTATATAAACAATCATGTATACAAAGAATGAAAATCACTAAATTTAGACACTTTGTCAATTAAAATTAAAACACAATATCAATTGCAACTAAAGGGAACTTACTTTCACAGGAATTACAAGGTGGTGATGAGTAACTATATCTTTCATAAATTTCATAACATAATAACCACAATCATTATCATTCGGCTGGAATGGACACTGCAACAATACAATGAAATAATTATGTCAATTTTTGAATAAATTTTTTTTACTAACAAGAATGGAGTAAATTCATATATAAGTACCATAATCTTCCTCCACGCATAGCTATTGGCTGGGTCATTGCGTCTAGAGTAGGTCAATCCAACTTTTCCTCTAAATGCGGTTAATGCACTAATAAAACAAAGAAGTTCCTGATTAATGTTGGTTATTCAATAATCACACACGAAATGATTTACACATACACCCATACACTTACTTATTGAAGATAATCAGCATATCAGGGCAATTATCTGGATAAGCAGTTTCTATAGGATCTAGATAGTAAATACGAGGGTTTTCTGCTGCTGCTGGATGGACAACAATTAATATCCAATGTTCCCTAAAAACACATTTTGAAAATTTTATTTGGACAATCATTTAATGGTAAAAGTGAAAAAATAAAAAACATACATTCAAATATTGTCATAAATCACTTACCCTACAAAACATGAGTAAAATATTTTAGATGTGTTTTTTGTTTCAATTCTCATCCTTATAATTTTATTATAAATAAGTTAATCTCCTGCTATATGTTTTGAAATGCGAAATATTTTAACATTACTCATTTTTATATTTTTTTCCAGCACTCATTTGTTACATTACATACGTCATAATATAATTATAATTTTAATTTCAATAATGTCAAATAATATAATTCAAAATGTGTTTTTGTATTTATGTTTTATTCATAACAAGTGTTACATAATTAAAATATATTTTTTTATTTCAGCTTGTTGGATATATTTTGTAACTTCGTTAACTTTTTATTAAATTGGATTAAAGCCCCCCTAAGTGCACATGTATTTAAATTGTATAAAAAAAAATACCACCTCCGGTCTTAAATATAAGACAAAATTAATTTTTTTGGAAGATTAAGAAAACTAATTGAATTACTTTAAAGTATTTATATTTATCTTTTTTTCAAACTAATTTGTCCGACTTATAAATTAATGAGTAAAATACTATAACCACCCCTATGTTTTGCCTTAATTATAGACCTCCCATCTACTTCCTCCATCCCTATATATAAGAGCCTTTTTTTTTTTTTGAATGAGATTGTCCCTAAATGTTAGATCCCTTTTGAGTTTTACTCAATACCCCTAAATTAATTATTGGATTACATACACTCTCTCTCATCATTTTCTCATCATTACACACACTTTCTCTCACTCATTCATAAATTGGGGCATTTTTTTGAAAAAATTAAATTTTCTACATAATTATTACATTTAATTTAACTACTTTGAACTATTTTTTAGAATCTCATGATTCGGTTGAAAGATTCTTATACATAGGGACGGAGGGATTATTTTGAAAACCTATATAAATCTCTCTTAAAATGAAAATGTATGCTACATAAACCTCCCTTATATTTTAAGATTATAATTCCATCCACCCAAATTGTTAGTTGACCAGTAAGTTTAAATTTTTTTGGGCAAAAATTCTAAAAAAAATACCTTGGAATATGTAAAAGGACAAATCAGTGTGGTGAAATTCGAAAATCTCAGGTCAGTGCTGTGTCAATACGTAGGAGAAATTTGGGATTTTGAAATCTCAGCGAAAAGACGAATGTGCCCTTCAACTGTCCCTCTCTCTCAGCTCGGAATAACAACACCTTTATCTCTATTAACAACACCGAATTCTACATTATCAACTCCGTTTTATTTTTTCACATCTTCGTATCTCAAAATATGGTGTTTTTAATGTAAAATACGGTATTGTTAATAAAGAAAGAGGTGTTGTTATTGGCCCTGAAATTTAAATTATGAAGTTTTGAAACAAGAAAGTGGAGTTGTTAATGTAGAATACGGTGTTGTTAATATAGAGACCGGTGTTGTTATTGTGAACAAGAAATTCAAGTTGTTAATATACAATACGGTGTTGCTAATAAAGAAACCGGTGTTGTTATTGTGAAAGTAGAAAGATGAGTTGTTAATATAGAATGCGGTGTTGTTAATAAAGAGGCCGATGTTGTTATTCCGAGCTGAGAGAGAGGGACAAATGAAGGGCATATTTGTCTTTTCGCCGAGATTTTAAAATCTCATATTCCTTCTCCGTACTGACATAACAATAACCTAGGATTTCCAAATTTCCCCACTAATTTATCTTTTCCTATATTCCAAGGTATTTTTTTGGAATTTTCCTAAAAATTTATACAAATAAGAATTAATTCTAATAGATTTTCTAACTAACTAATATGTTAAAAAATTTATTAATTTTGAGATTATAAAATTTATAATTGTAATATTTCCTCGCATTATAATTTATTTATTTTTAATTCTTAAATTACTAAAAATGTAAATCAAACACTTTTTTTTCCTCTCAAATAAAATAAATTATATATGTAAACTTTAACCCAATATACAAAGAATAACCCCGGTGACGAAATTCACTTTTATACAATGAAAATTTTATACAGGACCGTTTTGATCTAAATATAATCTTACAGTCCTTAATATAAGATATGCTTACTTAGTTTAATTAGATTAAAGAAGTTAGTCGAGTTAGTTAACATGACATGTATTTTTTAAAATGCCCTAATCATCTTCCTCAATCTCTCATTCCCTCTCTTCCTTGATTATTGTTAATGAAGCATCACTAAGGATAACCTAGGAAAAGATTGACAAATATGAAAACTTTTTCTTATATTTAAAACTATGATCAACTCTTCAAATATGTCTTATATTAAAAACTGGAGGGAGAAAATTATATCAGTATATATAATTTATCAATGGGAGGTTCATTTTTATTTTTATACGAGTTTGAAATAAAGAAATATTTGTAGAATATTTTTAGAATATTCTTAACGGAATTAACGGTTTAGACTTAAGTGTATGTTTTCAAAATAAAGGGGAGATCTTTGTAATTAAAACAAAACAGGAGGGTGGTTAGATATTTTATCCTAAATTGATATGTATTTTAATCATATACAATATATAATATGATTAAGTGACTTATTAAACTTCCTTAATCTCTTAAAAAAAGGTCAAATAGGTCTTATATTTAGAGTAAAAGGGAGTATTACATTGTGATCTAATTTAATAGTGTTGAGATTTTTAAAAACAAAAGAATTGCAAATTAAGCAGAGTGGTGGCATATGCCTCCCAACTGCCGAGGTCTTATGAAATGAGCTGACCACTCGTAACCTGGGGCTTGCGACCATTGAGTTCATGAGGTGATTGTGTTTGTGCAGTGATTGTGTTTTGCAATGGTTGTGTCAAAGTGATGGTGCCATTGCCCGTGTGGGGTGACAGTGGAACAGTACGGTGACCATTTGTGTCCCAAGTATCATTTATCAGAAAGAATTGAATGTGTGACAACACGAGTGAATGGGGTTACTGGAAAACTTTCAACCTGGAGAGCAAGTACCATCCGGGTAAAGCTAATGCCGTCGCAGATGGTCTTAGTTGGAAGGCGGTGCTAGTGGCAACGATGATGATCCAGGAAAGGAAATTGATAGAGGATTTTTGGGATTTCAACTTCTCGAATGACATCCTGTGTGCCAGTTATGGTGTTGTCCAAGGGGAGAATGACCTTAAGACTGAAATTGAAGAGGCTCATATGCATGATGAGCGAGCCCAGTCCATCCGAGCTATGATTGAGCAAGGAAGGACTCGAGATTATGATTTGTCACCTAGTGGACTAGTTCGTTATCAGAAGAAAATCGATGTCCTACTGAAGGCGGACTTGAGACAAAGAATTCTAGATAAGGCTAATAAGAGTTAGTATACTCTTCACCCAGGTATGACCAAAATGTATCACAATTTGAAATCTATGTACTGGTAGACAGGGTTGAAGAGTGACGTGACCAAGTATGTGGTGTGGTGTCTTACCTGTCAGAAGGTGAAGATTGAACACCAGAGACCACGAGGATTGCTTCAGAGTCCAGAAATTCCAAAATGGAAGTGAGAGAGTGTGACCATGGATCTAGTGGTGGGTCTGCCCAGGATCAGATAATATGATGCGATCTAGGTGATTGTTGATCGACTCACGAAGTCAACGCACTTCATACCTATCAATGCTAGCTACTCTCTTGATAAGTTGGCTGAGATATACATCAAAGAAATAGTAAGACTCCATAGTACATCAAAAAACATTATCTCTAACAGAGATCCTCGATTCACTTTGAGATTCTGGAGGGCTCTGCCTGAAGCTATGGGTATGCAATTGAGGTTTAACATGGCCTACCATCCTCAAACAGACGGACAGTCAGAAAGGACCATTCAAATGCTAGAAGATATGCTGAGAGCGTGTGTCTTAGACTTCAAAGGAAAATGGGACTACTTCCTTCCACTTGTCGAGTTTTCCTATAATAACAGCTATCATGTGAGCATTCAGATGGTGTCGTATGAAGCACTGTATGGAAGGAAGTGTCAGTCACCATTATGCTGGACAGAGTTTTCTGAGAGGAAGTTGTATGGGCCGCATTTGGTTGATCAGACCTTAGAGAAGATTAGAATCATCAAAAAGAGGCTCCTTGCAGCACATAGTCGACAGAAGAGTTATGCTAACAAAAGGAGAAGACCTCTAAAGTTTGAAGTGGGGGATCATGTCTTCTTGAGAATATCTGCAGTCACAGGCATCAGAAGAGCAATCAAGCGGAAGAAGCTGAGCCTAAGGTACATTGGTCCATTTGAGATTCTAGCAAGAATAGGACCTATAGCGTACCAAATAGTCCTACCTCCGAATTTGAGCAGATTCACGATGTATTTCATGTCTTACAGCTCAAGAAGTACCAACCAGACCCTGAGCACGTAATAGAATATAAGGATTTTGACTTGCAGGACAACTTCACTTATGCGATAGAGCCAGAATGAATCATTGATCAAGAAGATTGGTGGCTTAGACACCGAAGCTTACCGTTTGTGAAAGTGGTATGGAAGGAAATGTCTTCGAGGGAAGCAACCTGGGAAGTAGAAGCGGACATGACGAAGCGATTCCCAGAGTTTATGCCCCAGGATGTGTAACAAATTTCGAGGATGAAATTTATTGAACGGGGGGAGAATTGTAAGGCCTTAAATTTTGATTAAGAGCTAATGACAATTATTGAGAATGTTTATGTGAATTAAAGTTGATTTGAGACCCAAATTAATTATTGAAAATGCCTAATACCTTGTAGTTTAGCATAATTATGTGACAAAGTAATTTTTGGTATGAAATAGAGGGAAATGATGCATGGAGAAGAAGAAAAGAATCAAAATATGTGTTATGTGGCAATTTAAGTTAATATGCCACAATCAGTGGAAAAAATTGAAAGAATGGAAAATTATCGACCAATTAATCAGTGATTAATGGAGAAATTAATTACTAACTAAGAGAAATGAGAAAGGTAACTAAATGGCTAATAGAGTAGTTAGAGTAACTAATTAGTTACTTACTTTATGAGAAGTCATGAGATTGAGACAAGTGGCACCATTGGATGAAGAGGAAATTGTTGGAAAGTCAAACAAATCATTTTATATTAATTTCTCTCTCTCCCTCTCTCTTTGTGCTAATGAGTATAGGCATGGGGGTAGAAATTCTACCATTCTTCATCATCATCATCTCAAAACTCTCTCTCTCTCTCTCTCTCTCCAAGCTCTCTCATTTCGCCATTTTTGAAGGAAGAAAGAGAAAAGGAAAACTCAAGATTTAGGTAAGATCTTGACCTTGAATGCCAAAATCTCCTTCTTTAAAATTGTTCCTCTTGTTAAGAGCTTTCATCCTATGATTTTAGATTCTCAAGAGGTGTTTTTGTGCTTGAGAAAATTTGGAAGTTGGTGAATCAAGAAACAAGTTTGGGAAAGTGAAAGAGGTGAGTGAAAGCTTCATTTTGGTATATAAGTTGTGACTATTTGTTGAGCCTATAATTTTTGGAATTCCTGCCCTATTTTCGTTGGATTAGGGTCTTAGAGAGTTTGGTATGTTGTAATCTTGGAAATGGTGTTTTGTTGTGTGTTTTGGATAGATAGAATTGATTTGAGAATTAAATGTCAAGTTTGGCAATTTTGAGTTTTGTGTTGAATATATGCCAAAAATAGAACATGTTAAAGGAATGAGAATTTAGTTGTTTTGATGTTTCTAGTGGATTCCTTGTGGAAAATTGTATGGGAGTAGTGTTGGAGGTGAATTTTGAACCATTGGAAACTTAGGTTTAAAAGTTGCAAGAATTGGTTAGTAAAAATCCTGTTCAGGCAGTCAGATTGCATGGACTTTTTGAATGGGTAAATGGTGACAAAAATTTCTAAAATTTTTATGGTCTAGTAGTAGACATACCAAGCTTTAATTTGATATATTAGGAGGTAATTTCGATGTGTGTGCTGGGAGTTATGAATTTTCAAAGTTTGATGTCAAAACTAGGATCAATTCTAGAACAGCAAGGAGAATTGTTGAATTCTATATTTTTGTGGGTATAGAAAGCAATTATTCATATTTTTCCAATAAAGAGGATTTAAATAGCTTTCCATTGGCTTTGGAATCATCCCATTTTATTTTTTTGGAATTAGTTATGATTTTTGGAAGTTCAACTCAAAAACGTTTGACCTACTTTTGGCCACAGCCAAAAACTCTCGGACCTTAGTCGCAGCCCAAAAGTTTTTGACATATTTTTGGCCACAACCAAAGATTCTTCACCACGACCAACATCCAAAAATCACAACTTTTCACTAACGTAAGGTGGTCTTTGAAATAGTACTTCTCAACCTTTTAGGCATTTGTTTGGGCTTTTAGTAGCTACCTAAGGGACTTTAATGATTACCAACTCTAAGTGGTTTGGAATTTAGTTTTGGATTAGAGAGTTACTCTTCATCCTTAATTATGGTTCTAGGATTTGATATTTGCCCTGCTCGCAAGAGACCAACGCCTGAACAAGAACGGAAAGAACAAGCTAGTTACACTTTCTCCTATATCATGTTTAATGCATTACTTGTTTGTATTTATCATTGAATGAGCGAGGGGACGTGGCGTTTAGCCTGGCCTTGAATGACCGAGGGGATGTGACGGTTAGGCTGGCTTTGAATGAATGAGGGGATGTGGCGGGTAGCACGGCTTTGAATACTAATATTGCTGCATTATGATATGTGCTTACATGCTTTATTTAATTATGCATCCTATACATAAAATGTTACTACTGGGATTTTTGGAATCTCACTCTTTTTAATTAACAATTTTAGCCAGGACAAGTGGGTCAAGGGACAAGCAAGTGAATAAGGGCAACTAAGATTACCAGTAGTAGTCTTAGCTTTTGGTTTTTGGTTATCATTTTGGACAATTGTATATATTGGATTGACCATAGATTTGTAGTTATTGTGTAATCCCCGGTATGAGAAATTGAGATGGGCAATGATGCCTTGTAAGACTCTTGGATTAATGATATTATCCCGGGTGAATGTCAGGAATTGTGCTAGCACTCTGATATTGTGTATGTAACAAACCGAACAAGCCAAATATTTTTATTTCAAAATGAATGGAGATCTTATTTTACAGGTTTTGTAAAAAAATTTTAAGTATCCTTGATCTCTCATTTATTTATAAAATGTGTTTTAAACACTAATCACGGCCAAGCTTGAGGGCGGGGATTACAATGAGTGAGGTGATAAAAGGGGGAGAATAATCACTATAATGAAGTTCATCAGAATTATTGGAATTAGGCATAGGAATAGAATCCGTGGGTGAGGAACAAGTGCTATAAGGAAAATTTATTCATAAAAGATAACATGTCTGGAGAGAAAAATTTGAAGATTATGAATGTTAAGAAGAACATAACCTTTGGAGCCAGTTTTGTAACCAAGAAAAACACATTTTTGGGCTCTAGTGTCAAACTTAGTTCTATGAGCAGAAGAAGTCCAAGCAAAACATAGTGATCCAAAAACCTTAAACTGAGTAAAATTTGGTGTTTGATCATGCAAAAGGTGAAAAGGAATTTGATTATTTAAAGCAAGGGTTGGAAGGCGATTGATGATATAAACTGCATGAGAAACAGTATAACCCCAGTAAGATAAAGGTAAGTGAGATTGAAACATTAAAGCTCTAGCTACATGTAAAATGTGTTGATGCCTTCTCTCCACAACACTATTTTGTTTTGGAGTTCAACACATGAAGTTTGATGAAGAATACCTTTTGAAGAATAAAAGGAATCTATTTGAAACTCAACACCATTATCGGTTCGAACAATTTTAACAGGATGATCAAACTGATTTTCAAGACAAAGAATGAGAGACTGCAAAGAAGAGCGAGCTTTAGACTTGGTTTTTAAAAGACAAATCCAAGTATAGTAAAATCTTCTACAACTGTTAAAAACTAATGATGCCCATGTATAGAAGAAAGTTTGTATGGTCCCCAAATGTCAACATGCAACATTTGAAGACAAGAAATAGTTTTAGATGTACTAACTAGAAATGGAAGTTTTCTCTGTTTTGCAAAATGGAAAACATTACAAGCACCAGAGGGATTACATGAAATAAAAGAAAATTGTTGCTTCAAGACATTCAAAACAAGGGAAGACAAGTGTCCAAGGCGAAAGTGCCATATATCAAAGGGGAAAGTGGGTTTACAGTGGGTAGCTGAAACAAAACTAATACTAGCAGTCATAGGTAAGTGACAACTATGCAGCTTGAATAATCCTTGAGAAATATCAGCTATACCAATCGTTTTCCATGTCTTCAAATCCTGGACAAGACAACAAGAGGAGGAAAAAATGAGACAACAAGAAAGCTTATTAGTTATTTGGGAGACAGAGACAATGTTATACTGAAATTCTGGAATATAAAGGACATTGGTAAGGCGAATATTCTCATTGATTTGTATAGTACCGATATGCTAGTGATGACAATGGATTTAGTTGGTAAAGTGACTCTAATAGGAGGGATATTGTTAGATCCCAAGTTTTGATGATAACAATAATTCAAGTATGTGTAAAACATGTTTTTAGAAGGTTAAGAAAAGATTCCAAATTACCAAATGCATATTTGAAGTTTGCTGATATCTGCTGTGAAATTGCACTTGAGTGCTCGAGCATGAAATCTGCACTCGAGCACAAATCACTTCTGTACTCGAGCAGGTGTGAGAGAAAGCCAGGAAGTGAGTACCCGAGAGGGATTCTCCCTTTATATTCAATGGATCACTTGAAGCACAAGGGATGCACTCGAGCAGTGAAGTCATTCTCACTCGAGCACGTATGCGAGTGAGGGCATGCGAGTGCTTGGCCGAGAGCAAGTAATGGCATGCTTCCTCTCCTCACTCGAGCAAGGCATGCGAGTGCTTGGCCGAGAGCAAGTTAAGGTATGCTTCCATCATTCACTCGAGAAAGGCACTGCAAGTACTTGGCCGAGAGTCTTAAAGTTCAGAAAAGTACAAGTGTGCTCGAGCACACTCATCCATGCTTGGAGTGACTCGTCCATGCTTGCGAGTAATATTTTCATCCCTCTCCAATTCAGATGCGAGTGCTTGTTCAAGAGAGCATATTCCTTGAGAATATGCTTCTCACTCGAGCAGAGGTAAGTGTGCTCGAGTGAGGGCCAAAATCACTCGCGAGTGAAAATTCTATCCCTCTGAAATTCTGGTGCGAGTGATGGTTTAGAGAGCATATTCCTTGAGAATATGCTTCTCACTCGAGCAGAGGTAAGTGTGCTCGAGTGAGGGTCCATATCACTCGCGAGTGCAAATTCTCACTCTTGTCAAAATGGTATGCGAGTGATGACCCGAGAAGACATTCCCTGTGTAAAGTACAAAGATCACTCGAGCAGAGATTTTGTGCTCGAGTGAGACCTCTCTTCACCCGCGAGTGAAGATATTTTCTCTCTATTTTTCCATGCAAGCACAACCCGATAACAGAGGCTTATGAAGGAAAATAGGAGATCACTCGAGGTGAGACCTTCATGCTCGAGTGATGCCCTGTTTAACCACAGAAAATGCTAAGTATCACAACGTTCATTACGAATATAGTTTATTGTTATTAATTCATATCATCATTACTTTTTATCTTTGTTTAACATTGTTTTGAATATTTTAAGAGGATGATACAGGAATATGAACGTTTGAATTGAGCCACATGAGAAAAGTGATACAACGGCAGACAAGATGATTATAAACATGCTGGCACCTACCGCACTCAGTTTATTCCATTTCAACATTCATGTGCCTGCCAATATTTTCAAAAGACCCGCTCCTCCAATATTGAGTGTTCAAACAGGCAAAAACTGAGGAGGCTCTATATATACAGAGATTCATGGAGAACAAAAATAGATATACACATACGCAGAGAACGACGTAGCACAAGAATTCACAAGCTCATATCAATTCTCTGTTCTTCATCTAATTTCTCTGTATACACTTTTGATCTTCAGTGTTTATCCATTTACTCTGTAAGAGAGTCTTCATACAAACTCAAAATACTATATTTGTGTGATCTCAAGATATTGGGATCTTGAGAGGGTAGTTATTCCTTACGAGAGAAGCAGTTGAGAGAAATCCTTGTAGTGTCTTTCACTCATAAGTCTTATAAGATACAAGCAGGAGAGAACGTTGTTGTTCATAAGACTTACAGTGGTGTAAGTGGAAGAAAACGTTGCTGCTCATAAGTCTTGTATACATAAGCAAGTGAGAAGAGTCATAGGTTGTTTCTCTGCACATAAGACTTGTCGTAAGGGGGAGAGAAGTTTCTTGTTGAGAGAATATTTCTGCTCGTAGTCCATTCAAGGACAATTGTTGTCTTGTGGCGTTCTGAGAGCCCATTGAATCTTGGAGATATTGTGAAAAGCTCAGTAGGTCTTGATCTCTGAGGACTGGACGTAGGCATTGTTGTTAGGCCGAACCAGTATAACTCTCTGTGTTCAAATCTTCTCTACTCTACTCTATTCACCTTATTTACATATCACCATCTCAAACGAAAAATTTATAACATCACCCAATTCACCCCCCCTCTTGGGTGAAGCTTGCCTCTTACATTTGGTATCAGAGCCACGTCTTCTCCGAAGAGCCTAACAGCTTGAGAAGGATCCGACAAATGGCAACAATGGGTGAAAATATCCTTCCAGACGGTGCTTCAATCACTAGACCTCCTGGTTTTGCTGGAGAACATTTTTCGTTCTGGAAAGCCAAATTCAGAGTGTTTGTGATGGCCAACGAATACGGATTATGGAATGTTATACAAGATGGTGACTATGTTCCAGTGAAGAAAATCGAAGATAGAGCAGTTAAAAAGAGTCCAGATGAGTTTGACGAAAATGACAAGAGGTTAGTAACATTAAATAGCAAAGCCATTTTAATGATACAGAGTGCTCTTAGTCAAAAAGAATATTTTCGTATATGTACTCTACCTACTGCCAAAGATATGTGGGATGCCCTTGAAATTGCTCACGAAGGTACATCTGGAATCAAAGAAAATAGGATCAATACTTTAATTACAGAGTATGATTTATTTCGTATGAAATCTGGAGAAAGTATATCAGAATTTGAACTAAGGTATACTCATCTTGTTAATCAATTATCTGCTCTTGGAAAGTCGTTTGATCAAAATTCCCAGGTAAGAAAAATTCTTAATATTCTTACGAAAGAATGGGAAGCAAAAGTGACAGCCATCGAAGAAGCCAAAGGAGAGTCTATGAGATCCGTAGCTGCTCTCTTTGGTAGTCTTTCTGAATATGAAGGTAAGTTGAGATTCAAAAAGGAACTTGAAGAAGTCGATGATAGAAAGAAAAAGGGAGTTGCATTTAAAGCTAGTAAAGAAGAAGAAGAAACTTCCGAGAATGAAGATATTCCTAGTGATGATGAAATGGGAATGATCGTGAGAAAGTTCAAGAAATTCTACCGAAGAGGACAAAGGAATTTCAAGAATTATCAAGGCGGACCAAGCAAGAAAGAAAACAAAGAACACCAAATAGTATGCTATGAATGTGGAAAACCAGGACACATCAAATCTAAATGCTTCAGAAATAAAGACAAAAAGAAGCAGAAAAAGAAAGCATATATATCATCTATTTGGGGTGATAGTTCGTCAGACGAAGAAAATGACAACGACGAAGTAGCTAATCTATGTTTGGTAGCTAAGGAAGAAGAATCAGACTCCGAGGTAAGTGACTCTGAACCCTCTTATAATGAATTGTTATCTGAATATAATGCATTGCATACAGAGTTTATTAAAGTTGCTAAGGAAATGGTTAGTTATAAGAAGAAAGTAAAAGAATTAGAAAGTAATGTCATATCATCACATGAAATATGTAAAGAGAAAGATAAGAAAATAGAAGACTTAACAAAGATTGTTGAAAAATTTACTAAAGGAAGTGAAACTCTCAAGGTTATCTTAAGCTCTCAGAAAGTTTCCTTTGATAAATCTGGAATTGGATATGATGCTGTGCATAATAAAAATAAGAAGAGTAGTAGAGACTATCTTAAATATTTTAGGAAGTCTGTGCATACATCAAATCCATTTGTGTCTTGCAATTTTTGTAATAGGAAAGGACATTATACTTCATCGTGTTATTTCAAAAAGGGAAAGGTTGTTGGAACATATAAATGGGTTCCGAAAGGAACACATATTCCAAATACTAACCACAAAGGACCCAAGAAAGTGTGGGTACCTAAAACTTGATAATCTTATTTTAGGTATGTCTCAAAGCATCTCGAGCGAACAAATGGTATATTGATAGTGGATGTTCGAGACACATGACTGGTGACAAAAATAAGTTCACCATGTTTGAACCTAGAGAAGGAGGAAAGGTGACTTTTGGAGGAAATCAATCCGGACGTATTGCTGGAATTGGTGAAGTGGGAAAAACAGATGGCTTTCAAATCAACGGAGTATATTATGTTGAAGGTTTATGCCACAATCTCTTAAGCGTGAGCCAAAGCACTGACAAAGATAACTGGGTGATTTTCGACTCAAAAGAATGCTTGATAGTCAGTAAGAAAGATCTACCTCTAAACAAAGAAACTATCAAGGCAAAAATCCGAGCTCAAAGGGACGGTAATTGTTATACAATTGACTTTAATTCAAATTCTTCTGAAAATTGTTTTCTGAGTCGATCAGAGGAAAGTTGGTTATGGCATAAGCGTTTGGCTCATGTCAATATGAATCAACTTGACAAATTGATCAGAAAAGATTTAGTTGTTGGCCTTCCTAAGCTAAAATTCAAAGATAACATGATTTGTGAAGCATGTCAAAAAGGCAAACAAACTAAATCTTCTTTTAAAACAAAATATGAAATTTCTACTTCAAAACCTTTACAATTACTTCATATGGATTTGGTAGGACCTGCAAGAGTAAAAAGTTTTGGAGGAAATTTATATATGTTAGTAATTGTAGATGATTTTACTAGATTTGCTTGGACTATATTCATTGCCTCAAAAGATGAAACTTTTGCTGAATTTATTATGTTTGCCAAAAAGGTTCAAAATGAGAAAGGTATTTCTATTGTCTCTATTAGAACAGATCATGGAGGAGAATTTGATAATCAATTATTTGAAGATTACTGCAACAACGAGGGGATAGATCATAACTTCTCTGCTCCTAGAACACCTCAACAAAATGGAGTAGTGGAAAGGAAGAACAGAGTGCTTACAGAAATGGCAAGAGCTTTACTTAATGAAAAAGAAATGTCACAAGTGTTCTGGGCAGATGCAATGAGTACTGCATGCTATATTTCAAACAGAGCATATATTCGTAAATCTCTTGGAAAGACACCATATGAACTCTACAAAGGAAGAAAGCCAAATATTGCTCATCTTCATATCTTCGGGTGTAAGTGTTTCATTCACAACAATGGTAAGGAAAATCTAGGTAAATTTGATTCTAAGTCTGATGAAGGTATTTTTCTAGGATATTCAAATAGAAGTAAAGCTTATAGAGTTTTCAATAAAAGAACATGTACTATTGAAGAATCTATTCATGTTGTGTTTGATGAAATTGAATCTCAGACAAAAATCAATGATGAAGAAGAAATGGATTCAATCAAGAAAAATAAATCTATTTCAAAACAGGATGTTTTTGAAACAAATGATCTTCAAAATTTGGAAGATGTTAATGATCTTGATCAACCTAAAGCATGGAGACATGTGAAGGATCATCCCATTGATCAAGTTATAGGAGATATTCATGAAGGTGTCAAAACCAGAAATAGAATCCTCAATGAGGTAACATTTTCTGCTTTTATTTCTGAGATTGAACCTTCTAATATAGAAGAAGCTTTATCTGATAATGATTGGGTGATTGCTATGCAAGAAGAATTAAATCAATTTCAAAGAAATCAAGTTTGGGATTTGGTTCCTCGACCTAAAGATCATACGGTTATAGGGACCAAATGGGTTTTCAAAAACAAACTTGATGAATCAGCAATCATTGTGAGAAATAAAGCAAGATTGGTTGCCAAAGGCTATAATCAAGAAGAAGGTATTGATTATGAGGAAACATATGCTCCAGTGGCAAGATTGGAAGCAATACGAGTACTCTTAGCCTTTGCTTGCATCAAAAGTTTTAAACTTTATCAAATGGATGTAAAAAGTGCTTTTCTAAATGGTTATATTATGGAGGAAGTATACGTCGAACAGCCTCCTGGTTTTGAAGATGAAACGAAACCCGATTATGTCTTCAAACTTAAGAAAGCATTATATGGTTTGAAACAAGCTCCCAGAGCTTGGTATGAAAGACTAAGCAAATTTCTTCTTGATCAAGGTTTTGTCAGAGGTAAAGTTGATACAACTTTATTCATCAAACATAACAAAAATGATATTCTAATAGTTCAAATTTATGTTGATGATATTATCTTTAGTGCTACTAACGAATCTATGTGTCAAGATTTCTCTAAGATTATGCAGGGAGAATTTGAAATGTCCATGATGGGAGAATTGAACTTCTTTCTTGGACTTCAGATCAAACAAAAGAAGAATGGCATATTTATATCTCAGACAAAGTATTTGAAAGAGTTGCTGAAGAAATATGGTCTAGATAATGCTAACGGAGCTGATACTCCAATGAGTTCTACAACACTGTTGGATGCTGATGTAAAGGGACCTAGCTTCAACATTACAAAGTATAGAGGAATGATTGGTTCATTACTCTATCTTACAGCAAGCAGGCCAGATATTCAGTTCAGTGTAGGAATGTGTGCAAGGTATCAATCCAATCCTAAAGTATCTCATGCAGAGACAGTAAAAAGAATTTTCAAATATCTAGGAGATACTTCAGAGCTTGGACTTTGGTTTCCAAAGAGAGGGAACGAGTATTTAATAGCATATTCAGATTCAGATCACGGTGGATATAAAACTGACAGAAAGAGTACCAGTGGACAATGTCAATTCCTCGGAGGTTCTCTAGTATCATGGTTCAGCAAGAAGCAGAACACAGTTTCATTATCTTCGACTGAAGCTGAATATATAGCTGTGGCAAGTTGCTGTTCTCAAGTGCTATGGTTAAAACAACAACTTCAAGATTTGAGAATTTATTTAAAAGAAATCCCAATCTATTGTGATAATACTAGCACAATAAGCTTGGCAAAGAATCCTGTACAACATTCAAGAACCAAGCATATAGACATTCGACATCATTTCATTCGAGATCATGTTCAAAAGAAAGATGTCAAAGTAGAATTCATACCAACTCATCTTCAACTTGCGGATATTTTCACAAAACCAATTGCAAAAGAACAATTTCTCTATATCCGAAGAGAATTGGGAATGGTTAATCCCAATGAGCTGTAAGTTTTCTTGTTAAAATGTCTAATTAAGTGTTTGTTTTGATGATAACCATACTGACTTTGGCATCGGAGTGGCCAAAATGTGTTTTTGCAGGAGTCTCACTCAAAGCACTGGAGGCACTGCTCGAGTGAGGAGCTGTGTCACTCGAGCACAAGAAGCTCTGCTCGAGCACAGCACTATTCATGATGCTCTGTTCTCTTATAGTTAGAACAGAGGTTAACAGAGGAGTTGTGAACAAAAAGGAATATATCATAAACTACTGTGAAAATTGAGCTCACTTGCGAGTGAGGAATTCTCACTCGAGCATGGTATGAACATGCTTGAGGTGAGGAATGCCTGCTCGAGTGAGAAAGGAAAAATTTCTGTGCAAAAGCTATCCAAATCATGGTTACTCAAATGATCTTGGAGGATTTGAGTACAAAGATGCAAAATATGTCAGGGAATCAACAATCCAGGTACGTTCTACTTGTTTCTTTATTTTTTCCAGAACATCACTCGAGCACAGATAGAACACTCTCGAGCACAGTATGAACACCACTCGAGCACTAGGGTTCATGCTCGAGCACTGTCACTTATATCAGTTACTGGGGAGCTCAGAACGTCGCACTTCCTCCTCTCACTCGAAGTGCTCTCTCACTCGAAAGACACAACTCTTCATCTTCAACCGTTTTCTCATCATTCAATCACGTCCTCCTGCTTCAAATCGCCGTTACAACCTCTCAATCTTCTATAAGAGGTGATTCTTGTCTTCTGCATTTTTCACTTGTGCCCTAATCCCTACTTATTTTTTTTTCTCTCAAAAACAAGAGTTCTTGTTTCTCTTCCACTTTTCCAATGGCAAGAACAAAGTTACCCGTTATTCCCCAAAAGTCTCATTCTCCTTCTTCCACTCACTCTGCTGCCAGTGAATCTGGAACCCCTGAACTTACTCCTCCATCTCCCAAAAACTCACCCTCACCTTCACCTCCTCCTAAGCCCAAAACCAAGAAGAGGACTCCGAAAACACACCCAAAGCCTAAAGTTCCAAAGAAAGACCAACCTCCTCAAAAGAAACCAAAGGGTGTGGTCTTCAAGGAACCCTTAATCAAGGAACCTATAATCACCCGGTCTCAATCCAAAGAGGTACAAGGGAAGGGAAAGAAGAAGGATTCAGAGCAACCCCAATCATCTTCTTCTTCTGGAGATACCTTCAGTAAACAACTCAGGGAAGCAATAGAAAAATCCAAATTGGACAAGATAGTTGGGAAGATCACATCTCAGGCCGGTGTTTCAAGTTCACATCAAGTTATGCACACAAGTGCTTCTGCTTCAGGAGCACCTTCTGCCTCCCAAGCACCAGTGGATGACCAAATCACTAGCCCTCCTGAAGGATTCAATGTGACAGAGCTTAAGGCTTTACCACAGAAGGTATATGATGATGAATTCAAACATAGACATTTCTGCCCAGTAGTATATGTTGATTTGGATTATCTGAAAAAGAATTGTCATTTGGACTTGTATCCTTACCTTCAGTACTATGCTCCTTGGCTAAATATTCATATGCCATATTCCCCCACTGTTGTGAAAACATTTTACAGCAATATGAAAGTTCATAATATTATGTCTAGATCTGGTGATCTAATTGAAGAAGCTGTATCTACAACCATTAGAGGGAAATTCATTATGATTTCTGCCAAAATCATTAATGATTTGCTTGGTTATGTTGCACCTCCTACTGATCCACCCACATTCTCTGCCAATGAAACTTTTAACATTTTGAGACCAAAAGACCCAATTGGCCCCCTCACATTCAAGCCTATTGATATGCCTGATAATCACAGAATCCTTCATTACATTTACTCCCGGAGCATAATCAATAAATCCAAAAACTTTACCCACTTTGCACAAAAGGATTACTATCTATTGGCTTCATTGGTGGCTGGGCAACAAAGGAATGTAGGGGAGATCATTTTTAGTGAGATGAGAAGGTTTCGATTTTCTTCAACAAGATCCACAACCATACCATACCCTCAACTTGTTTCCTTCATCTTGATGAAAAACAAAATCTGGTACTTGGAAGGAAAAGAAAGGGTTCTCATCTCAAGGTTTGGAAAGACTCAATTAACTCACATGGGTATCAATCTTCCGGTGAGTCGGACCAAAGCCACATCAAAAAGGGAAGCCACTCCATCCAGAGGAGATGAGGCACAATCATCTGCACAAGGCCCTATTCCTCCTTCTTCATTTCTCAATGCCTCTCTGTCCAATCATCTGACTGAGGTAATTAATCATGCTGTGTCAAGTTTGAAGAAGGAGCTAGTGACTGAGTATGAGAAGCTTGTGGAGAAGATGGAAACACAAGTCGTTAAATTGGTAGATTAGGCCAATCTTAACTTTGAACTGATGTTCAAAACACAAGATGAGATGTCACAGAGGATCACTAATATGGAGACTTTCCTGCATTCACATTTTCCCTCCTCATCTTCCGGGGTGCCTCCAGAGACCACTCATACTTCACCCCCTCATCCAGAGACTCATGTCCTATTCACTGATCCTGAATCCAATGTTTATGTCACATTTAATCCTGACCAGCCCATTGACCCTCTCTCTGCCATGATATCTTTTGTTCCACCTCCAGATCCCCCTTCTGATGTTGACAAACGGGGGAGAAGGATGTGTGATGTATTCTGAGCTTTCTGTAGGCTGTAGGGTGTATATGGGTGTTTGGGTAGTTCTCTGTATTGGGTAGGATTTGATATGTAGGTCATTTTACTATTTTGAAGTTATACTCTGAAATTATCTTGTTGTTCAAGTTTGTTGCAATTAATGACATGGTTCAAGTTTTTTTTTAATTATCAAAATTTCAATGTTTCAAGTTTTTAAATTCTTGTTAAGTTATTTACCTCATACTATACTTATCTTGGCTATTAAGTGTCTAAAGGAAACATTGCAGGAAAACTTGATATGCATTTTGGAAACTTTGAAGAAATTTCAAAACTTTTCAATTTCATACAATTTCTTTTAAACCTTCATCACAAAGAGTTTTGTCATCATCAAAAAGGGGGAGAATGTTAGATCCCAAGTTTTGATGATAACAATAATTCAAGTATGTGTAAAACATGCTTTTAGAAGGTTAAGAAAAGATTCCAAATTACCAAATGCATATTTGAAGTTTGCTGATATCTGCTGTGAAATTGCACTTGAGTGCTTTAGCATGAAATCTGCACTCGAGCAGGTGTGAGAGAAAGCTAGGAAGTGAGTACCCGAGAGGGATTCTCCCTTTATATTCAATGGATCACTTGAAGCACAAGGGATGCACTCGAGCAGTGAAGTCATTCTCACTCGAGCACGTATGCGAGTGAGGGCATGCGAGTGCTTGGCCGAGAGCAAGTAATGGCATGCTTCCTCTCCTCACTCGAGCAAGGCATGCGAGTGCTTGGCCGAGAGCAAGTTAAGGTATGCTTCCATCATTCACTCGAGAAAGGCACTGCAAGTACTTGGCCGAGAGTCTTGAAGTTCAGAAAAGTACAAGTGTGCTCGAGCACACTCATCCATGCTTGGAGTGACTCGTCCATGCTTGCGAGTAATATTTTCATCCCTCTCCAATTCAGATGCGAGTGCTTGTTCAAGAGAGCATATTCCTTGAGAATATGCTTCTCACTCGAGCAGAGGTAAGTGTGCTCGAGTGAGGGCCAAAATCACTCGTGAGTGAAAATTCTATCCCTCTGAAATTCTGGTGCGAGTGATGGTTTAGAGAGCATATTCCTTGAGAATATGCTTCTCACTCGAGCAGAGGTAAGTGTGCTCGAGTGAGGGTCCATATCACTCGCGAGTGCAAATTCTCACTCTTGTCAAAATGGTATGCGAGTGATGACCCGAGAAGACATTCCCTGTGTAAAGTACAAAGATCACTCGAGCAGAGATTTTGTGCTCGAGTGAGACCTCTCTTCACCCGCGAGTGAAGATATTTTCTCTCTATTTTTCCATGCAAGCACAACCCGATAACAGAGGCTTATGAAGGAAAATAGGAGATCACTCGAGGTGAGACCTTCATGCTAGAGTGATGCCCTGTTTAACCACAGAAAATGCTAAGTATCACAACGTTCATTACGAATATAGTTTATTGTTATTAATTCATATCATCATTACTTTTTATCTTTGTTTAACATTGTTTTGAATGTTTTAAGAGGATGATACAGGAATATGAACGTTTGAATTGAGCCACATGAGAAAAGTGATACAACGGCAGACAAGATGATTATAAACACGCTGGCACCTACCGCACTCAGTTTATTCCATTTCAACATGCATGTGCCTGCCAATATTTTCAAAAGACCCGCTCCTCCAATATTGAGTGTTCAAACAGGCAAAAACTGAGGAGGCTCTATATATACAGAGATTCAAGGAGAACAAAAATAGATATACACATACGCAGAGAACGACGTAGCACAAGAATTCACAAGCTCATATCAATTCTCTGTTCTTCATCTAATTTCTCTGTATACACTTTTGATCTTCAGTGTTTATCCATTTACTCTGTAAGAGAGTCTTCATACAAACTCAAAATACTATATTTGTGTGATCTCAAGATATTGGGATCTTGAGAGGGTAGTTATTCCTTACGAGAGAAGCAGTTGAGAGAAATCCTTATAGTGTCTTTCACTCATAAGTCTTATAAGATACAAGCAGGAGAGAACGTTGTTGTTCATAAGACTTACAGTGGTGTAAGTGGAAGAAAACGTTGCTGCTCATAAGTCTTGTATACATAAGCAAGTGAGAAGAGTCATAGGTTGTTTCTCTGCACATAAGACTTGTCGTAAGGGGGAGAGAAGTTTCTTGTTGAGAGAATATTTCTGCTCGTAGTCCATTCAAGGACAATTGTTGTCTTGTGGCGTTCTGAGAGCCCATTGAATCTTGGAGATATTGTGAAAAGCTCAGTAGGTCTTGATCTCTGAGGACTGGACGTAGGCATTGTTGTTAGGCCGAACCAGTATAACTCTCTGTGTTCAAATCTTCTCTACTCTACTCTATTCACCTTATTTACATATCACCATCTCAAACGAAAAATTTATAACATCACCCAATTCACCCCCTCTTGGGTGAAGCTTGCCTCTTACAGATATGAGAGTATGAAATGAAGAAATTTAGAGAATAGCAAATGTGAGCAGTAGTTCCACTATCAATAATCCATTGATTAGAAGAATCAGAGGCTAGAGTTGTATAGATACCTAATGAATCAGC
Organism: Inga oerstediana; assembly: GCA_963210345.1. Classification (NCBI taxonomy): domain Eukaryota; kingdom Viridiplantae; phylum Streptophyta; class Magnoliopsida; order Fabales; family Fabaceae; genus Inga; species Inga oerstediana. The sequence goes on from OY723406.1 coordinate 69,734,115, forward strand.
ATTAAGAATCAAAGTGAGAGAGGATAGCTAATTAACACAGTGAGGAGCAGCAGAATTTGAAGCAGGGATAGAAGTAGGTGATCTATAAGTAACAGTAGTTTGAGGTTTTAATATAGAAAGTAATTGACTATATTGATCTTGACTAAGAAATTGATTAGCAGCAGTAGGTGTCAAAGATAAAATACCATCCGAAGGAGAACTAGGAGAAGATGTTACCATATTATTCACCGAAGCCTTGTTGCAAAATTTATATCCAGGAGGAAAGTCATGCTTTTTATAACAAGTTTCAATTGTGTGCCTCGGTTTGCCACAATAGGTGCACTTCTTGTTGTTGTTATTGGATTTAGGTTGGGAAGCAGACTTTGGAGTGGAACCGGCTCGAATAAAACAAATATTCTGTTCAGTGGTTCCTGTGAGATTACACTCTTGCGGAGGACCAAAGAGAACACCTTATTAATGGAAGGAAGAGGCTCCATTAACAAGATTTGAGAACACACATTAGAGAATATGTCATTAAGGCCCTTTAAAAATCGTATGACATAATCATGACGAAAATACTCCTTCAATGAACAAGAATAGCCAGCAATTGGACGAAAATTGAGTAGTTCATCCCAAATTATTTTGATCTTGGTAAAATAATTTGAGACGGAAAGATCACATTGACAAATTTGAAACAATTCATCCTGCAGCTTCGCGACTCGAAATGCATCACTTTAGCTGAATCGGTCTTTTAAATCATTCCATGCATCCACAGCACGATTAAGCCAAATGACACTTTGACTAATCGATGGAGATATAGATCGGAAGAGCCAAGTGAGAACCATAGTGTTACACCTTTGCCATATCGGAAATAAAGGATCAACGGTGGCCAGAATCTTCAGAGAGACATCAATGAATTGGTATTTGTTTTTGCTTATCAAGTCAATCATCATAGCACATGCTTAGTGGTGATAGTTGGAGCCAATCAAAGGAGGTGACACAAGAACCAGTGACGGATTCTCACTTGGATGCATGAAGTAACAGCTAGATGGATCTTGGCACAGTGCCATCAGCAATAGGTAAGAAGAACTTGTGGTGGCCATCGACAATTGCAAAAATCAAGATCGCAAATCAAGAAGGAGATCGAAATCAGAAGCAAATCAAGAAGCAAAGCCCTCACACAATGTGTCTGATTTTAGAGAAAATCAAGAAGAATTGAGGCAGTTTGTGAGTGGAAGAAGATAAAGAATGAGCAAGGAGAAAGAGAAACTCCATTGATGAGAGTGGAAGGGAGAGAAAAGAAATCAAAGAAATGATACGCAATAAAGGCTGAGAGAATGAAATATTTCTTTTTCAAGGAAAAAATGATACTTAATGTGTACAATATGTTTGTCTTATATACAAACTAATTACCAAAGCTTGACAGCTCATACATACAAATTAGTTACAATAGATTGTTATAAAATAAGTGAAGACTAACTAACTATTGTTAAGTAATTGACTCCATTAAATGGGATGAAAGCCACAGAGCACATTTAAAGCTTGCTTCGATAACAAATCTGCGGCTTCATTAGCACAACAGGGAAGACTAAGTTGAAAAGACCTTCTCTCATAAATAAGGTTTTTAGCCTAATTAATATGTATTAACAATCCAGCTAGAATTTCATAAACAATTAACAATAATTGAAAAGGTTCAAACCATATCTTCTCCCTCGATGATAGCAATGTTGCATTCGAATCGGATTCAAAACTACCAGCCTGCACTAGTTGAATGGCTTCCATGGTTGTAGCGCCCGGAATTTTGAAAAACATGGAGCCGCCACCAAAATTTTAGAAAAAAGGATAATTTTGGAAACCTTTTTAAAAATGGAAACTGATCTACAAAAACCATTTAGGGTTCGGGAGTCGATTGTGTGTGGGGAAGGTGTTAGGCACCCCACAACACCCATTCATGAGAATGGTTACCCTAACTTAATTATTTAAAAATACTATGGCCTTTAACTTTATTATAATTACCCAAATAAAGACAAAAATAAATGAAGAACTAAAGGGAAAAAAAAAGGAACATTTATTTACAAAAAGAAAATAAGAAAAAATATATTTATTTAAAAAAAAAGAACATTTATTTACAACAAGAAAATAGAAAAAATATATTTATTTACAAAATTGGACTTGACCTAGGATGAAAACCTAGGGCCTACGTACCCTTTAGAGGGATCAAAGCCCACGTAGTTCGAGGGGGTAGAAAAGCGTGTCACTTGGTTGGTGATTTTTAGAAAAAATGTTCATTTAATTTATTTGAGAAAAATAAGTTTTATATTTGGTTTGTATTTTTTATTTTTTTTTTTTTAAAAACGTTTTTTTTTTATTTATGAAAGAACTTCTTTTATTTTTTATGAAAGAAAGTTTTGCTATTTTATTTTCATTTATAAAAATGTGTTAAAATATTTTTTTTTTGAAAGAGGACCTAAGAAAGGAATAAAGAAAAAAGAAGAAAAAGTAACACAAGTTAAACAAAAAGGAAGTCAAAGGTAAGGAGATTTATGCGTACCTTTTTCCTTTTGAACCCTGCTACAACAAGAGATAGGGTGATAGAACCACATAATAAACAAGAGGCAAGTACAATTATATTATCTATATTTATTAAGCATAACACCTAATATCATAAGAAAATAAGACAGCACATACCTCTTGCCTATGTATGAGATAATTCAGTTGGATAATAAAATGCAAATCCACAAGACCACAATGAGCTAAAACACTATTGGATAAAGTCATAGTGCATGAATGATGAAGTAAGCATTAACCAAGGGATATTAGATGAAAGAGAGAAAAACGAGATGTAAAAGTGAAATCAAAGAAAAGGATGAAAACTCAACCACTGACCTTATCTCCTTGCTCTCCCAAAATTCTTCCAAAATTTCTGTCCCCCTTTGCTTCAACCCTTGCACTCCTATTTATAGTCTCAAGGTAGGGTTTTCTTCATAAATGCTCCCTTTTTTATTTTATTTATTTTATTTTTCGTTTTTTGAATTTTTTGTATTCTATGTTAAGAACTACCTAACTTAACCCAATCACCATCAATGGAGATTTTTTTTTTATTTTCGTTTTTTTTTTATTTTTTTGTATTTTCTATTGATAAAACTTCCTAACTTGACCTAATTACTATTAGTGGAGATTTTTTCATTTTTAATCTTTTTTTTTTCATTATTCTCCCCACAAGTAACTTCCTAATTTAAACCTATCAACATAAATGAGATTTTTTTATTTTTTATTTTTCGTTTTTATTTATTTATTATTTTCCCTTAATGGATGACAATGCCAATCATATCAATTAAGAGATTTATTTTAATTTTCGTTTTTTTTTAAATTTTTCCCTTTCAATGATGATTGCCTATTTAGACACCGATCATCATCAATAGGAGGATTTCCTTAATTTTTCTTATTTTCGTTTTTTTTTAATTTTTTCTTTCAATGATGATTGCCAATTTGGACACCAATCATTATCAATCTTTTTGTATATTTTTTTAGTGGGGCCCGGACAAAATAGGGTGTTCACAGTTGCCCCTCTTTACTTGTTTCGTAGCTGAGAAAAGTGAGATTCTTGTCTATGAAGCAAGTAAAGATAAGAACACGTATTTTGTCCGGCCAGAGAACAAGGTGCCCCCCTTGGAACCAAAGAGGGTTTGGACAAAATACAGTGTCCATGCCCCTCTTTACTTGGTTCATAGGGGAGAAGAACGCAAGTGGAGATAGATGATTACCTGGAATGGAAGTGAAGCTCCTAGTAGCATAGGACTTTGGTAGGGCGTAAAAGAATTGTGCCAGCCGGTACTGGGCTTTGAGAGTGCCTGCTGATACAGGGCTTTGAAAGAATAGTGCCTGCCATTACAGGGCTTTAAAAGAATTGTGCCAGCCGTTACTGGGCTTTGAGGGTGCCTGTTGATCAGGACTTTGTAAGAATAGTGCCTGCCGTTACAGGGCTTTAAAAGAATTGTGCCAGCCGTTACTGGGCTTTGAGGGTGCCTGCTGATACACGACTTTGAAAGAATAGTGCCTGCCGTTACAGGGCTTTAAAAGAATTGTGCCAGCCGTTACTGGGCTTTGAGGGTGCCTGCCGATACAGGGCTTTGAAAGGGTGCCAGCCGTTACTGGGCTTTGAGGGTGCCTGTCGTTACAGGGCTTTGAAAGGGTGCCAGCCGTTACTGGGCTTTGAGGGTGCCTGCCGGTACAGGGCTTTGAAAGGGTGCCAGCCGTTACTGGGCTTTGAGGGTACCTGCCGTTACAGGGCTTTGAAAAAGGTGCCAGCCGTTACTGGGCTTTGAGGGTGCCTGCCGGTACAGGGCTTTGAAAGGGTGCCAGCTGTTACTGGGCTTTGAGGGTGCCTGCCGGTACAGGGCTTTGAAAGGGTGCCAGCCGTTACTGGGCTTTGAGGGTACCTGCCGTTACAGGGCTTTGAAAAAGGTGCCAGCCGTTACTGGGCTTTGAGGGTGCCTGCCGGTACAGGGCTTTGAAAGGGTGTCAGCCGTTACTGGGCTTTGAGGGTGCCTGCCGGTACAGGGCTTTGAAATTGTGCCAGCCGTTACTGGGCTTTGAGGGTGCCTGCCGGTACAGGGCTTTGAAAGGGTGCCAGCCGTTACTGGGCTTTGAGGGTGCCTGCCGGTACAGGGCTTTGAAAAGGGTGCTATGAACATATGATGCCCCTTGGAGTAGTGCTTATGAAGATGATGACATTGATGATGACAGTGATGATGATAAAGAGGATGATAATGGCCATGATAATGAAGGGAATATCAGGATAGTGATGTCATGATGGAGGTGATGACACTAATAATGATGATGACAGTGATGATGGAATCCTAATAAGGATGATGAATACAATGATAATGCTAATGATGACAATGATGATGATAGTAATAATGATGATGATGTTAATGGTGATGTTGATAATGGAGGTGATGACATGCTAACGAGAAAGAGTGCAATAATTGTGGTGTTAAAGAATAGCCTGGCGGGTGATATTGCTCCTTCTTCGTCCAAGTGCCTAACTAGTACCCCGTTACTTGTACAGTCTTGCCAGAGGTATGAAGATGTGTATAATGAGATTCACATAGATGCCACAGCCTAGAACCCTCAGTTTAGATTGTGTCCCTTTGTCAAATGTTTGACCCCACAACAAAAATTCCAGTTGGGACCTTCGCTAATGATCCTGAAATTACACAAGTTGAATGGGAGTAGAGGACACCATGTATATCAACGTGAGTGTTTATCCAGACAAAAGTTGTGCTTTCATTAAAAAGAGTTACCCTTATACAAATCATGGCACAAAGTTTGATATGCGATTTAATAGAAGGGAAAGAGATACTAAGGATGAAGATTCATTTAAAAGAAATGATCTTCCAATATTCAAGTGGATACATTATGATGAGCACATATTGGTGTAGGAGTGATGTTATTAGGAGGTCCTTCGCTTTTAGTTCCGTGTAGTCCCCCTGATGGTGCCGTGCTTAATTGCCAGAGATATACATTTTTCGATGAATGATTATGGAGTCTTCCAAATAGACAAGTAGAGAGTCATGGGGCTAGGACTGATAACCTTGCCTTTGACTTAACAGCTCCCAATTTTTTTTTTTTTTTGCTCTAAATTTTGCCTAAGCCGCCCTTTCGGGTTTTCAACTTAGCGAGCCTTTTTTTTCTTGCTCTAATTTTTACCTAAGCCGCCCTTTCGGGTTTTCAACTTAGCGAGCTTTTTTTTTTCTTGCTCTAATTTTTGCCTAAGCCGCCCTTTCGGGTTTTCAACTTAGCGAGCTTTTTTTTTTGTTGCTCTAAGTTTTGCCTAAGCCGCCTTTTCGGGTTTTCAACTTAGCGAGTTTTTTTTTTCTTGCTCTAACTTTTGCCTAAGCCGCCCTTTCAGGTTTTCAACTTAGCGAGCTTTTTTCTTGCTCTAACTTTTGCCTAAGCCGCCCTTTCGGGTTTTCAACTTAGCGAGCTTCTTCTTCTTTTTTTTTCCTCCAATTTCTGTCTAAGCCGCCCTTTCGGGTTTTCAACTTAGCGAGCTCCTTTTTTGTTTTGCTCAAACTTTTGCCTAAGCTGCCCTTTCGGGTTTTCAACTTAGCGAGCTTTTTTCTTGCTCTAACTTTTGCCTAAGCCGCCCTTTCGGATTTTCAACTTAGCGAGCTTCTTCTTTTTTTTACTCCAATTTCTGCCTAAGTCGCCCTTTCGGGTTTTCAACTTAGCAAGCTCCTTTTTTGTTTTGCTCAAACTTTTGCCTAAGCTGCCCTTTCGGGTTTTCAACTTAGCGAGCTTTTTCTTCTTTACGCATAGTATTTATTTACAGCATCTGAATTGATTGGCCTTGGTAGATCTTGGCCATTCATGTTTGTCAATATCAATGCCCCACCAGAGAAAGCTTGCTTAACAACATATGGGCCTTTATAGTTCGGAGCCCATTTACCTCTATCATCTTCTTGATTTGGGAGGATCTTCTTGAGGACTAGGTCTCCTACTTTAAACCACCTGGGTCGTAGTTTCTTATTAAAGGCCCTTGCCACTCGTGATTGATATAACTACCCATGACATATGGCTGTGAGCCTTTTTTCTTCAATCATATTTAATTGTTCAAATCGAGAACGTATCCATTCGCTTTCATCTAGGTCTGATTCAGCCAAGATTCTCAGGGATGGTATTTCCACCTCAATTGGAGTAACAGCCTCCATGCCATAAACTGAAGAGTAAGGGGTTGCCCCAGTTGAAGTACGCATTGTGGTACGGTATCCGTGTAATGCATATGGAAGCATTTCGTGCCAGTTCTTATAGGTCACTGTCATTTTGCTGAGGATCTTCTTAACATTCTTATTGGCTGCCTCAACTGCACCATTCATCTGTGGCCTATATGGTGCAGAATTATGATGTTTGATCTTAAACTGATCACATAATTCTTTAACTGCTGCCCCGTTGAGGTTTGGTGCATTGTCAGTTATGATCCTCTCTGGTAACCCATATCTACAGATGATATTAGCCTTTAAGAATTTGATGAAGGCCTTCTGAGTAATACTGGCAAAGGAATTGGCTTCTACCCACTTAGTGAAATAGCAACGAGGATGAAACGATGACCATTCGAAGCTTTTGGGTTAATCGGCCCAATGACATCTATTCCCCACATGGAGAATGGCCATGGAGATACGAGACTATGCATTATAGTCGGAGGGGCGTTAGCTTTGTTGGCATATATCTGGCACTTATGACACTTTCTAACATAATTGATACAATCCTTCTCCATAGTTATCCAGTAGTAACCAGATCTTTGAGCTTGTTTAGTTAATGAGTGGCCATTTGCATGTGTACCGCATACGCCTTCATGGATCTCTGCCATAATCTTGTGCGCCTCCCTCATGTCTACACAGCGTAGCAATGTCCCATCAAAGCTTCTCTTATATAGGACGTTATTACTAATAAAAAAGCCCATGGCCAATCGCCGGATGGTCTTCTTTTCATTATGTGTTGCGTCTGGAGGGTAAGTACCATGCTCCATATACATCTTAATACTATGGTACCAAGGTTGCTCGTCGTGCTCTCTTCCAATATTGAAGCAAAATGCTGGCGATCTTCTAGTCTCAATCTGTATTGGTTGAACTTAGACCCCACAATCAAGTTGGATCATAGCTGCTAAAGTAGCTAATGCATCAGCGAAGCCATTCTTTTCTCTAGCCATGTGATGAAAATTGATTACTTCAAAGTTTTTGATCAACTCTATCAAATACTCTTGATAAGGGATCAACTTTGGGTCTTTAGTACGCCATTCGCCAGTTACCTGATAAATTATGAGAGCTGATTCACCATAGACTTTTAGTTTTTTTATCCCAAGATCTATGGCAGGCTGGAGACCATTAATACAAGCTTCATATTCTGTCATGTTATTGGTGCAGTCAAATCCTAACTTTATAGCAATCGAAAATTGCTTTCCGCCCGGGGATATGATTACTACCCCTACACCATTGCCATGCATGTTTGCTGCCCCATCAAAATACATTTCCCACCCTTTCGATTTGCTTTCCTCGATCGGGTCTTCTGTAGCACATATGTCTTCATCTGGAAATTTGAAATCTAGTGGCTGGCATTCATCTATGGGGTTTTCCGCTAAGTGATCTGCTATCGTACCACCCTTGACAGATTTTTGAATGACGTATCTTATATCATATTCAGACAATATTACTTGCCACTTAGAGAATCTTCCAGCTACATGCGGGTTTTTAAAGATGTACTTGAGTGGGTCTACTCTTGAAATTAACCAAGTGGTGTAGTAAAGCATGTATTGCCTCAACCTCCTTGTAGCCCAGACTAAACCACAACAAGTTCGCTCGATCATCTGGTAATGTGACTCACAATCATTAAACTTCTTGCTCAAGTAATAGATCGCTTGTTCTCTTCGCTTAGATGCGTCTTGTTGCCCCAGCTTGGCTCCCATGGAATTCGGTCGTATTGTTAAATACAAAATTAAAGGTCGTCCTGGTACAGGAGGAACCAAAATTGGGGGATTTAACAAATAATCCTTGATTCTATCAAATGCCTGTTGGCAATCTTCATCCCACTTCCTGGTGCAGTTCTTCTTTAAAAGCTTGAATATCGGCTCACAAGTTGCAGTCAAGTTGGCAATAAATCGTACTATGTAATTCAGTCGCCCCAAAAAGCTTCGAACTTCCTTTTCTGTTTGAGGAGGGGGCATTTCCCGTATTGCTTTTACTTTGTCTGGATCTACTGTAATCCCTTTTTGGCTTACAATGAAGCCCAACAATTTTCCAGATAAAGCTCCAAAGACGCATTTGTTAGGATTTAGTCGTAGCTTGTACTTGCGTAGCCTTTCAAATAGCTTTCTTAACACCACAACATGGCTTTCTCCCTCAGAAGATTTAGCTACCATATCATCCACATATACTTCAAGTTCTTTATGCATCATATCATGGAAGAGTGCCACCATGGCACGCTGATAAGTTGCCCCAGCATTCTTTAGCCCGAATGGCACGACGCGGTAACAATAAGTTCCCCATTGTGTAATAAATGTGGTTTTTTCTTTCTCCTCTTTATCCATAGGGATTTGGTTATACCCTGAGTACCCATCCATGAACGAGTACCTATAGCTACGGGCTGTATTATCAACCAAGACATCAATATGAGGCAATGGAAAATCATCTTTTGGGCTAGCTTTGTTCAGATCTCGATAATCCACACACATTCGAATTCTGTCGTCCTTCTTTGGGACAAGAACGACATTTGCTATCCATTGTGGGTATTTAGCTACTTCTAGGAAACCCGCTTCTAATTGCTTCATCACCTCCTCTCGAACAACTAAGGACATATCGGAAGTGAGCCTCCTCAATTTCTGCTTTTTAGCCTTAGTGTCTGGGAATAAGGGGATCTTGTGAGAAGCAATCCCTGGATCAAGGCCTGGCATGTCTTGATAAGACAATGTGAACACATCTGTGAATTCTTTGAAGAGTTCAACCATTTGCTCTCTTTCGGGGTTATCTACTATCTTTAGTTCTCTCTTTTCTTCCTCCGTGCCTATATGTGGGCACATTCTATTGTCGTCGGATTCGAGGATTTTTTTGTATACTAGAATGATCTCATCATCATCATACTCATAATCATGCATATCAATGGCAACAAGTGAATCATCATTCAGGGATTCAGGAACCTCTGCGTTGGACAAGAGTTCCGAGGAAATCGATTTCCTAGAGGGCGAAAAATGAACAACGAATGAATAGAAGGAAAAAGAAAGGAATGGATATAAATAAGTGAATTGTATTCGCATATCATTCTTTATTCATGGTTCATATAAGAGCTCGCCTAAAGGCGTATACAAAGTATAAAAAAGACAACTTTTAGCTAGGCATGTTACTCTAAGATAATAGAATTGAAGGTGTCCTCAAACTCCCAATTTTCCAGAGCCCTTCCAGAATCACCAGCTGAAATCCACGTGCAGGTCTTTTTGCCTATTGTTGAAACCATTGCAACAATCAGCTTGTTTAGCACTTTAGAGAACATCAGGAATTTCTTCCTTATATGGGGATTTTTAGAGTGCTAATCTTCCCTTCCTATCCAATGATTCATATTAGATTCGGCTTCATTTGCACTGCTTGCTACCATCTGACGACTACGTGAGTGTGTGTTGTATGAACGCGTAGGGGGTAACTGGCGAGGACATCTAGATGGAGCAATATTATGTCACGTGCTTATAAAGGAACAAAATATCATTAGCTTATTTGAACTCATAATTTCAAGCAGGCATAACGAGTTATCCATGGTGTATTGGCATAAAGGTATTCCGGCACAAGCATCCTCTAACTTCCTCAGGGAATCTGTTATTCCACAGGGAGAACTAGAGTTGATCATTAGATAGGAGGGACCTTGAATCCTATCCTAGCCAAGATCTTGTCATTGACCATAGTGATAAGAATGTAATACACCTTTCCTATATGAACTTGATTTAAACCTGGTTCTTGTGTCGTTTAACCTTTGTGCCAAATTTTTAGTTGCTAGCTAACTTGCTTGTCCTTTATTAAAGAAAATAGCAGGAAGAGTCAGAAAGTATTTCTGAATGCATGCTATGCAGATGATTACATGTGCTTTCTAGCCTTGATATGGGTGATGGATATTGAGAAAAAGAACTTCACCTCCTCAAGAGATCCAATACCCCATAGGGAGGATGAAGTGCCCATTAACCTGCGAACGGCCCAAGCTATTACGCAGTTAAGGGTTTTGTTAAATGTTTATTATGTCCAAGGCCCATATCAAATGAAGCTAAATACCAATTGATGATGCAAGGATACCTCATGAGACATGAAAGAGCGATGACTTATACTCCAAATTTTGATATGGGTGATGGACATTAAGAAAAAGAACTTCACCTCCTCAAGAGATCCAATACCCCATAGGGAGGATGGAGTGCCCATTAACCTGCGAACGGCCCAAGCTATTACGCGGCTAAGGGTTTTGTTAAATGTTTATTATGTCTAAGGCCCATATCAAATGAAGCTAAATGCTAATGGATGATACAAGGATATCTCATGAGATATGAAAGAGTGATGACTTATACTTCAAGTTTTGATATGGGTGATGGACATTAAGAAAAAGAACTTCACCTCCTCAAGAGATCTATTATCTCATAGGGAGAATGAAGTGCCCATTAACCTGCGAATGACCCAAGCCATCACGCGGCTAAGGGTTTTAAAAAATGATGATTATGTCCAAGGTCCATATCAAATGAAGCTAAATGTCAATAGATGATGCAAGGGTACCTCATGAGACATGAAAGAGTGATGACTTATACTCCAAGTTTTGATATGGGTGATGGACATTAAGAAAAAGAACTTCACCTCCTCAAGAGATCCAATACCCCATAGGGAGGATGAAGTGCCCATTAACCTGCGAACAGCCCAAGCTATTATGCGGCTAAGGGTTTTGTTAAATGTTTATTATGTCTAAGGCCCATATCAAATGAAGCTAAATGCCAATGGATGATACAAGGATATCTCATGAGATATGAAAGAGTGATGACTTATACTTCAAGTTTTGATATGGGTGATGGACATTAAGAAAAAGAACTTCACCTCCTCAAGAGATCTATTACCTCATAGGGAGAATAAAGTGCCCATTAACCTGCGAATGGCCCAAGCCATCACGCGGCTAAGGGTTTTAAAAAATGATGATTATGTCCAAGGCCCATATCAAATGAAGCTAAAATGCTAATGAATGATATAATGATACCTCAAGAGTCCTAAAGGATTATCTCTCATTGAGATGTTTTCTAATATGATTGATGGTCTTTTAGGGTCATGGACCCTTAGACTAAGGTTGGCTATCTAATGCATACACCGTCCTTGTGATGTATCTTTATGTGAAGTGATGCTAGATACATACTCAAGTGGAGCGACAGTTAGTCACTTGATCCTAGGGGTTTCATTGATAATGCATGGATGACAATAATGATTATCAACAATAAGTAAATATATGCCCTCCAGTGTCCTATTTTAGGAATAACCCTAGGTTAGTAGTATCTATCCTAAGAAAGGTAGGTACTAATTAATTGGGTAGGTTTATAATTTCTACTAATAGGTGCAGTGGTTTCAAGGTGGTTCTAATTCTCATAGATAAAGGTCTCCTAACTGCCCCCATCGTAAAGATGAAGACCCCATTTGATGAAATTGACCTTCAGGGGGTTCTGAAAACCCCACAGGGATCAATCTCACCAAATGAGTAACAGCTAGGATGAAGTCTTCACAGTAACCTCAGGGGGTTCTTAAAACCTCACAGGGAGACCGCTAGAAACTTCCACTCACCTAAGGAACTCACAGACCCGGGTATAGGGCCCAAAATGTGTGTGAGGAGAATAGTGTATGTGTTCAATGTGTGTGGAGAGCATACCAACCTATGGGCCTATGTTCTACCCAACCCTCATCTACTAAGCAGATCACAAGATAGATAGAAAAAAGGAGAAAAAAAAAACAAACAAATAGATGAATAAGGAATTTAATAAATAAAAACAACTATTCACAAAATAATAATAATAATAATAATAAGAAAAGGGTAATTAAAATAAAATTAAGGCCAAATTATTTTTAAACATTTAACTTAAATGGGCTTGACTCTCAATCATATCCCCAGTGGAGTCGCCAAGCTGTAGCACCCGGAATTTTGAAAAACATGGAGCCGCCACCAAAATTTTAGAAAAAAGGATAATTTTGGAAACCTTTTTAAAAATGGAAACTGATCTACAAAAACCATTTAGGGTTCGGGAGTCGATTGTGTGTGGGGAAGGTGTTAGGCACCCCACAACACCCATTCATGAGAATGGTTACCCTAAGTTAATTATTTAAAAATACTATGGCCTTTAACTTTATTATAATTACCCAAATAAAGACAAAAATAAATGAAGAACTAAAGGAAAAAAAAAAGGAACATTTATTTACAAAAAGAAAATAAGAAAAAATATATTTATTTAAAAAAAAAGAACATTTATTTACAACAAGAAAATAGAAAAAATATATTTATTTACAAAATTGGACTTGACCTATGATTAAAACCTAGGGCCTACGTACCCTTTAGAGGGATCAAAGCCCACGTAGTTCGAGGGGGTAGAAAAGCGTGTCATTTGGTTGGTGATTTTTAGAAAAAATGTTCATTTAATTTATTTGAGAAAAATAAGTTTTATATTTGGTTTGTATTTTTTATTTTTTTTTAAAAACGTTTTTTTTTATTTATGAAAGAACTTCTTTTATTTTTTATGAAAGAAAGTTTTGCTATTTTATTTTCATTTATAAAAATGTGTTAAAATATTTTTTTTTTGAAAGAGGACCTAAGAAAGGAATAAAGAAAAAAGAAGAAAAAGTAACACAAGTTAAACAAAAAGGAAGTCAAAGGTGAGGAGATTTATGCGTACCTTTTTCCTTTTGAACCCCGCTACAACAAGAGATAGGGTGATAGAACCACATAATAAACAAGAGGCAAGTACAATTATATTATCTATATTTATTAAGCATAACACCTAATATCATAAGAAAATAAGACAGCACATACCTCTTGCCTATGTATGAGATAATTCAGTTGGATAATAAAATGCAAATCCACAAGACCACAATGAGCTAAAACACTATTGGATAAAGTCATAGTGCATGAATGATGAAGTAAGCATGAACCAAGGGATATTAGATGAAAGAGAGAAAAACGAGATGTAAAAGTGAAATCAAAGAAAAGGATGAAAACTCAATCACTGACCTTATCTCCTTGCTCTCCCAAAATTCTTCCAAAATTTCTGTCCCCCTTTGCTTCAACCCTTGCACTCCTATTTATAGTCTCAAGGTAGGGTTTTCTTCATAAATGCTCCCTTTTTTATTTTTTTTATTTTATTTTTCGTTTTTTGAATTTTTTGTATTCTATGTTAAGAACTACCTAACTTAACCCAATCACCATCAATGGAGATTTTTTTTTTTATTTTCGTTTTTTTTTATTTTTTTGTATTTTCTATTGATAAAACTTCCTAACTTGACCTAATTACTATTAGTGGAGATTTTTTCATTTTTAATCTTTTTTTTTTTCATTATTCTCCCCACAAGTAACTTCCTAATTTAAACCTATCAACATAAATGAGATTTTTTTTTTTTTTATTTTTCGTTTTTTTTTATTTATTATTTTCCCTTAATGGATGACAATGCCAATCATATCAATTAAGGGATTTATTTTAATTTTCGTTTTTTTTTTAAATTTTTCCCTTTCAATGATGATTGCCTATTTAGATACCGATCATCATCAATAGGAGGATTTCCTTATTTTTTTCTTATTTTCGTTTTTTTTTAATTTTTTCTTTCAATTATGATTGCCAATTTGGACACCAATCATTATCAATCTTTTTGTATATTTTTTTAGTGGGGCCCGGACAAAATAGGGTGTTCACAATGGTATTGACAATAAGTTCTGAATGTTACAACGCAACCATCTTTAGGGATCAGACATGGAGAAAAAACTATGGCCTTGCACATTGACCATATGTCTCCATAGTTCCTTCATCTCTAGGCAATCCCTGAACACATGCAGTCGTGTTTCAGGTTCAACACGACATCTAGCACATAGAGTATATATCATTAATCAAACCTCTGTGAGCCCTTTCTTCATTTTTTTAGGAGTTTACTATGTAACGCAAGCCACATGAACATCCTATAATGTTGAAGAGATAGTATGTAGCTTCCACACCTTAGGCCATTTGGGATCATGATTGGGCTACTCTTTCACTATATCACTATAACTAGATTTCAAAGCAAATGTACCACTTCGATACGGCTTCCAACGGGTAGTCTAGGTTAAATTATTAACTTTTGTAGCTTCATGCATAAACTTCCAGGCTGCCGTAATGCCCTTTCACATATTCGAACCAGACCTTTCAATATCTATCACAGGAAGCAGATCCTCCCCACATCTATACTTACTCTGAACAACCTGCACCCATAAATCATTTCTCCTCGTAATGAGTTGCCACGCTAGTTTGGTCATATACGCCTGGTTCTGGTGTCTCAGATGTTTCAATCCCAGTCCTCCATTACTTTTTGTGGCACAAACTTTATCCCATGCAACCAAATGGGTCCTCTATTTTTTGGGCTGTCAAACCTCACACAAAATTGCTGTTGCTTTTCTTCCCTGGTTCACAAATCGTTACCAGCAACGACGTTGTCTACATGGTGTAACCAGGAATAGTAGACCTGACTGAAGAAACCCAAGTAACTCAGCCCTGCTAGAGAGAGAGAATTAGCTCGCCACGTGGATAACCTTGTACGCACTTTATCAATCACACCCTCAAGAGAGACATTTGTTACTTTGTTATGATGTCGAGGGACACCAAGGTACTTTCTCAAATCCGTCGTCATCTAAAAACCCAATAACTCATTGAGTTCAGCTGGCCTTATATGATGCACATTCTTTGAGAAACAGGAACGAGTCATTGAGGCATTCACTTTAAGACCAGAACTTGCACAGAAATTATCAAGACATTGCCTAATACAATCCGCTTGCTGAACATAAGCTTCTGCTTTCAAAATAATATCATCAACAAAAAATAAGTGAGATATAGGATGACCATTCTTACACAACCTTATCGGTTTCTATACTCCGAGAGATTATTCTTTACTGAATAAGATGGGTCACTTTCTCCATATAGATCACAAACAAATATAGTGATAACGGATCACCCTGTCTCAATCCTCTTGTTGGCTTAAACTCCTCTGCTTTTTCACCATTCCATAATAATTGCATTACCAGAGTAGTCACACAGCTGTAAATAATGTTAATTATATGGGGTGAAAGTAAAGTTCACTAAGGCAAGAATGAAGAAAGTTATAATTAACAAGATCATAAGCCTTCTCAACATCAATTTAAATCGCCATAAAACCTTTTTTCCCCATGTACCACTCATAGAATGAATCATTTCTTGTGCAAGAATAATATTGTCTAAGCAATGTCACTCTGGCATAAAGCTACACTGATTTGAACTAATTATATGTGGTAAAATCTCCTTCAGCCAGTTTGCAATCACATTAGTAATTAAGCACTATGAAAATGACATTGCACAAACTAATAGGACGTAAATCCTTCAACTCCTCTGGTCGGTCCTTTTTAGGAAGTAAAGCAATCAAAGTACTGTATTACTGTTTATGCTACAAATGTCTGACAGATGCAACCAGAGAAGTTTAAGAAAATCAATAACCGAAGGAGCTACATGTTTTCATTGGCTTTGATAAAACAAAGCATTCAACCCGTCAAGCCCTAATGACTTTAAAGCGCCCATACTAAAAATGGCACCCTTCACCTCCTCCTCTAAGATCCCATGGCCAATATGTGTTAATTCCTCCATGCACATATTCGGGAACGTAACAGCAGAGGAAAGTGGTTCACGAAGTACTCTTTCCTCATTAAACAAGTTTGCAAAAACCGAGGTTGCCATTTGTTTTATTTCCTCCTGGTCATAACTCCAATCACCTCCTTCCCTACGAAATTGCATCAATATAATTTCGTTTACGTCTTCCATTCACCTTTAAGTGAAAATAACGAGCATTCGAGCCTCCACCAATTGCCCACTCACTCTTCTACTTTTGAGCCCATATCAATGCATCTTGCATCATCACTTCCTCAAGCTCCATCCACAGACTAGACTGTAGTTCTTAAAGTTCCGTTGATAAAGTATGACGCGCCTCCACCTTAGCAATGCCATTAAGTCTGTGAATTAGAGATTGGTTTCATACATGAGTAAAACCAAAGATGTCTTTGTTCCATTTTTTGGCATTGTGTTGTGAAATTCGTCACATTCTCATCCCAAGCTATACCATTTCCCCATTGCTCCAGAACAAACTTCTCAAATCGATCGTCTAACACCCAAGCTGCTAAGAAGCAAAATGGTCTTAGCGCTCGTGAGGATTGCTTCAGGCCATATAACTTGAGTAGTAGAGGTCTGTGATCTGATTTATACCAAGGGAGGTGAGTGACACTAGAATTTGGAAAAACTTCGACCTAATCATTAGAACCCAAGCATCTTTCAATTCTGCTCTCCACCCCTGAGCGATGCCATGTGAAGCGAGGTCTTGTGAATCCAAGATCACAAAGATTAGTTTCTTCTACAAACTTACAAAAGTCCCTATCGGGTCCACTACTTGTTCCAGTTGATCGTCTCTCATCAAATAAAAGAGTTGCATTGAAGTCCCCTCTCAAACACCAAGACCTTGAATAGTACTCCCCATACTAAATATAAGAAAAAGTTAATTTTTTTGGAGAGATTAAGGAAGCTAATTAAATTACTTTAGAGTATTTTTATTTTTATTTTTTTCTCCAAATTAATTAATTTGATTAATAAACTGATATATAATATAAGAATACATGACATATGATATGATTAAATAACTTATTTAATTTTCTTAATCTCTCTAAAAAAATTCAATTCTGTCTTATATTTAGGACCAGAGAGAGTATCCTGTAAATGACGTAAATTCTACCATAACGTTCGTCTAGTGATTAATTGGGGACTAGCATAGATGAACGTTAACGACCAACCAGTAAGATCATTATTCTCCAACCGACGATGCACATATTGGTTAGTCTGTTCTATAAAATCCACAGATCGAAACTTGTCAGACCATAGACATTAGATCCCACCTCGAAAACCTTCAGCATCAATAATAACATTATGAGAAAAACCCAACTTCTCTGCTTTGATTATTGTGTGCCAATTGAATAATCAAAATTTGTTAAAAACCCAACTTCTCTGCTTTGATTGTGCGCCAATTGAATAATGAAAATTCGTAACAAGTCATACTATTTATAGATTATAGATAAATAGTAAATAATGTGTCTCAAATTCTATGAAATATTCCGGCCTAAAAAGCCCTACATAAAATATTTAGAACAAGATTGTGGTGCCCATATAATTATAAAGATTAGGAATCTAATTAGGAAATGTACTTAAAGTCATAGTATAGATATTATGGAACTCAAAATTTTATAAGGCCTACGTTTATTTAGTTTTTTTTCCAAGTTTTATCATCACATTAAAGTTTAAGCCTATTATTTTCACCATCGTGTCTAATATACCCTCTCCTCATATCTAAAAAATAAAAGCAATATAAAAATAAGGATAAAATAATAAACATCAAATGGAAAATGACCTTATTTTCATCCTCGTGTCTTTATTGCTAATAATATTTAATTTTAAATAACTAGAAGTGGCTTTAGAGGGGTCAAAGATGGTGACATGTCAAGAAATATTTAATCAGAAATTGGAGTTTAAATTGGATCCATTTTCAAGGCATATTCCTCAAAAGTTATATAAAGACAAGACCTACAATGATTTTCATGGACCATTCGTGTACCAATCTATATCTAACTTTAAATGTCATGTTCTTTCTTCAATTTATTTTCCAATAAACTTGCATAGAAATCCATTTATGCATTGAATCTTTCCGAGAAGAGATAAAAATACAACCTTGATCCATGACAGCTCACATTTCATAATTATATTAATTCACTTTTCCTCTTGTTATTTCTAGAGAGAAAGATATATCAAACCATCAAAATTTGAAAATCCCAACACAATCCCATGAAATAACTTAATTCTAATAATTTTTTTTTTTTTTTTAATTTCTCAGGCAAAAATTGTTAATATGGATACTTGAGTTGTTAATAACAATATTAGAGTTGTAGATGGGGTATTTCATATTTGTTGAATCACTATTAATAACTCAAGTAATGATATTAACAACTTTAGCATGAGAAATTAAAAAAAAAAAAAGTCATTAGCTGCCGAAGCTCTGATGAAAGTTATTAAAAAGTATTCAACAAATACTCCATTTACACATTTAATATCACTATTAACATCTTAAGTATCAATATTAATGACTTTTTCTTGAGAAAGTAAATATATATATATATATATTAGGCCGTCGTTTATAGCTTTAGTATCGCTATTAAGTATTAACATTTCAAATATCTATATTGACAACTTTTACTTGAGAAATTCATTTAAAAATATAGTGTGAGGGCTGAGGTGTTTTGATTTGTTTGAGCCGACAAGAAACAGTGCTAAGCCCAATTACCCAACCTTATGGTTGAGATAACCCTATTACCCACTACTAAAAATTATTATAAATATCTGTCTTTATGGGCCAATTCCCCTCACTTTTGGGCCATATCAATTAAGATTGGGCTTGTCTTTTGATTTGTTTGAGCCGACAAGAAACAGAGCTAAGCCCAATTTATTGCTAAAAAGAAATGCAAATCAAATTTAGTCCAATTTCCTGTGGACATGACAACATCTGAAGAACCAGATTCAAGTAATGATGATAAACTTCTGCCAGCCACAAAAAAAAAAAAAAAAGTATCTGAAATTTTAAAGTTTCCAATACTTGTGTGTTCAGGCTTCCCAACTTCTGAGACAAGGATCAAGACAATTTTCTAAGGCACTTCATTAGTATATCTGTGTGTTCAGGCTTCCCAACAGACACACGAACATAACCATTCAGCTCTTTCTTGTCATAATGGCGAATCATCACACCCATTTGTGCAAGGTCCTCCTGTGTTTCACATCATTCAAACTCTAATCTAAGTCCCCAATAAAATATAGCAAACACGATTGCATAATTCAAGGACCATATACATATATGATCGGCAAAAAGAGAAAAAAAGGACCAAAAGATAGGAAGGTACCTTCAGCTTCTTGGCGTTCATTCCAGAAGTAACCTCACAAAGAATGAAGTTAGAATGGCTTGGAAATGGTCGCAGGAACGGAACTCCCTTCAAAAGGTCATAAAGCCTATCTCTTTCTTTGACCAAAGCATTTTTAACGTTCTGGGTGTCACAGTGGATTGGTTAGATAATTTAGTTCACAAACAACATATGAACAAGTGTTGTCTCTCAAAATCATCAGGAATTTACCTCTAGATAGATGGGGTTCTGTAAGGCTGCACATGCAGAAATTTCAGCAGCAACAGATACATTATAAGGTTGCTTTGCTCTCCATAGATACTCAATTATACTCAAAGGAAAAGCTCCATATCCGACACGAAGTCCAGCCAAACCTGAAACAATTATTCATTTTGGAACTTCAGAATTTAATGGCTCAGAATTCAAATCGAAACAAGAATAAATAGTCATGTCATATGAACTTACCACTTGAAAAGTCAACAACAAAAACATGGTTGATAAAATTATTCAACATCATATCCACAAATGGGATTTTATAATACAAACAATTTTTTCAAATGAAGGTAAAATGTGACCTTCAATAAAAAAAGTAACCTTTAAAATGAAAAAAATAAAACGCATTATAATGTACCAGCTCTTTTGCTAAACGTCCGAAGAACAATCAAATTCTCAAATTTCTTCACCCAACTCATCTTCGACTCAATACTAGAAAACTCAATGTATGCTTCATCCAGCACCACTAGTATGGGAAGCTCAAGTATCTTTAAGAGAACTTCATCATCAATTATACTGTTGTGAAATTGAAAGCAACAAAAAATAAGCAACTTCAAACCAATGAAAAATTGAAAGAAAGAAAATTTCAGTACATATTTAATTATTGGGTGAAGGTAAAAAAATGCCCATGATCTTTTCCCAAAAGAACATTTGGCACCATAAACAAAAATACCCATAAACTTTTCCAAACGAAGCAAAGATGCCATCTACTTTAAATATCTCAAACACCCTTACTTTTCTTTTTGTGGGTCCCCCTATAATGTCCAGGTGTCCATTATATGCTCACTTCACCCCTAACCAATCGAAAAATAACACTTACTTTAACATTTCATTCAATTGAAAAATAATGTAGGTTTTGGTAGAGAGGGATTCCTCTTTTGGGTATGAGAAATCCTTGACTGTGGTGAAATGACGAATAAGATGGCAAGGGATTGGCATTATTGATGTTATAGAGTAAATGATGGTGGTGGTGGTGGAAGTTAAAGGATGTGTTGTTTTTTGATTGATCCAAGGCGAAGTGAGTTGACATATAACTTACACTTGGACATTATGGGTGGGATCCACAAAAAGAAAAGTAATGGTGTTTGAGATATTTAACGGAGATGACATTTTTGCTCCGTTTGAAAAAGTTCATGGGTCTTTTTGAACCCAAAAATTATTTATGGTGCCAGATGCTCTTTTGGGAAAAGATCATAGACATTTTTGCACCTTCACCCTTAATTGTCTACTTACTTGAAAGGAAAGAGAACATTATTAAATAGGAAGACCAATATAGTTGAGGAGGATAATAAGACAGCTTCAAAAGGAAAAGCCCAACAAATTGGTGGAAAAAGGTCAAAGAAAATGGCAAAGCCCGATTCTTATGTATACGAGTCAAGGAGACTCCCATGATATAACACATCAAAAGAGAACAGATCCTTTCCTATATGTTATTTAGATTGCATAAGCATCCCAGTATTTCTTTCCAACCAAATAGGCCAAACGTCCAAACCACAACAAAATCTCCGCAAAGCCTCAAAATTGTCATTTTTTTCTTAAGCCATTCTATCAAATCAACAAGTATCGATTGAAACATTTTGGGAAAACCCAAATTGAGATTCCACACACAAATTCCAAACAACTTATCCAAGGGGACGTAGCCATATAGTGATGTAATAAAGTTCAAACTACCCTGAATTATGACTTAATCAGTGGAAATGAAAATTAAAAAAATCAAATAATAAAGCTAAATTATAACACCACAGTCATATAAATTTTTAGAGCCCACTACAACACCATGCACTATTTTGTAAAGTGAATGACTAGAACCATGCAAAATACGCAAAATCTTAATGAGACACTTTGAATTAGATAGCAAACATTCTAACAATCATGTACAAAATAAGTAAAGACGACTCAATAGTTACCTTCCATCTGGATTGTTTGGCGATGTTAAGAATATACATTTGGGTTTCTCTTGCTCAACAACCTCTGTTATTCGTTTTACATCCAAGCTAAAATCTTCCCTCCTGGGAACTGCAGTATGACCAACGCAGAAGGTTTAGCACATCTGACATGATACTATAAAAATCAAAGCACACTGAGCTGGTAACAAAGAAGTTTACAATTAGGGGACTAAACTATGTCATTATACACAGACCTTAAATATATATATATATATATTATAAGTTAAGAGCTGAAGTTTTCTTATTTGTCTAATAACGAGATTAAATAAATTCACAATCTATAGTTCAATCTGTTTGAGAATCTCAGATTTTCTTCATCAGGTATGAAAGAATTTATAATCTTTGGATAGAAATATATTTACAATGTATAATCTAGTTTGCTTGGAGGAAATAGTATCCTTGCCTTTGATTACAAGTGCCCCATTAACTGCAGCATCAAACTCATACATGGTGAAGGTTGGAGGGCAATCCAAAATCTTGTCTCCAGGATCCAGCACACAACTGCATCATACACAAACCTTGTATGAAACCTCAAAGGAAAAAAAGGGAATTATTATCAGCCATTAAGTCATCATATGCAGACATTTAAGACAAAAGTGAATAATAATTTGAGGCATGTTAAACTGCAAAAATATCATGTTCCATACCGCATGATCAAATCAATAAGCTCATCTGCACCACATCCTGCAAGAATATATTCTGACTCAAGGCCTGAATCTTGGGCGAGGGCTGCACGCAATCTACGGCTTTCAGGGTCAGGATAGACATAAGGGAATCTTATTGATCCCAAGGCTTCCATAACCTGTCAGAAACTTTGATAGTTTGTTCAGAAAATAATATACAGATGAAACGCTCAAACAAATCCTGACACAACCTTAAAACAAACTTCAGCATCAAAATCTTGTAAACATTCAAAAGCTGAAATATAATTTTTAACCCCACGCTCATTTTTTTAACATCATACCGAGTATTCAATACCATGGAATTGAAAAGCAAGAATTAGAGCTTGCCTCTGGAGGAGGACCATAAGGGTTTTCATTTGCATCTAACTTGATAATATCCTCAGGTTTTCGCCCAAGACGAGAAGATAAAACCTACAGCAAAATGCCTACATTTGTTAACAAATTGAATTGCAGTGCAATGAACAGGGTCTTTACAATTGTCCAGTAAACATAGTCTCTAATACAAAACTGAGACATTAAATTAGATTGTAACTTTAACACATTGTGTAGCATTAAGAAATATATTACTAATCCAAAGTAATAATTCCAAGAGTGTGCTAAAAAAGCCTTACTATGGAATCCAGTGTACTTTTAAGATAAATGCGATTGTGGCTATTGTCAGGTAGAATCAACAAAACTAACAAACAAAAACAGACTTTGATGAGATCAGAAGAGTGACCTCAAATGGCAAAATGGGCTGGTAAGGGGACAGCTTCCTTAGATGCTCCCTAATAAAGGCATCACCCATTAATTTATTGACTTGCTCTACAGGAATGGTGGAGGCCATTGCCACAAACTTCTGATTCCTCCCAAATGAACAATTAGGTAGCGATAACAGCCGAAAATTAGTAGAGTTGCACAAATCAATAACCCCCATTTATTTCCTGCACAAACTCTTGAAAAGTATATGAATTAGATAGAAAAAAAATGAAGTGGATAGGAAAAAAAATAGTTCCTGAAAAGATTCTTTTTTTTCAAGAGTTGCCAAAAGCTAATATCTGCTTTTTGTTTAACAAAGGTACTTCTTTGACTTAAGTGTT
Source organism: Inga oerstediana (assembly GCA_963210345.1). NCBI lineage: Eukaryota > Viridiplantae > Streptophyta > Magnoliopsida > Fabales > Fabaceae > Inga > Inga oerstediana. Next base: position 69,757,803 of record OY723406.1, read on the forward strand.
AGTATAATGTTCAAAAATTCTTTTAGGTGGCAGATTCATCATTTTCATCATGTTTATATCCGATAGCATCAATTAAATGATTCCAGACATTAATAAGAGATAAATGGGAACACGTAATAAAAATGGAACGAAAAATAAAACAAAAATAACACTTTATAAATAAAAATAGTTCTTGTATTCTTCAGCCAAAAAAAAAAAAGAAGAAGAAAATAATTAGTACGAAACAATAACAACAGAAGCACAATTGAGATTATATAGCTTGAATTTTATATAACAAAAAGAAATAATAAGAAATTAGATATTTAGTCCAATATTTTTATTGGTTTTAAATTTAGTCCATATAGTTTCATAATTTTCATAAAGATCCCGGAAATATGTAAATGTTTGTGCAAGTCCTCAATATTGTATAGAGTAACCAATCCACTCTCAAAATCTACCAAATCAGTGAAAAATGAATTTAGCCAAGGTTAAGGAATTACCTGCTGATTTGTGCTTCACTCAACTGAACTCGAGGCAAATTTTAATTGCTGCAACTGAGTTCCATTCCTGTGGCAAATAATTGAATATTCAATCCTAAGATGACGCTTTGATGTAAAGTTAACAATGCAAAAGAAAAAAAAATCGACTGAGTAAATTTTGTGAAGCACATAACTAGAATGTAGAAATTGTTAAAGAGAGAGATAAAATAGGGAATGGATACAAAGGAAAAGTGAATCCCAAACATACTTCAAAGCTTTTACATCAATCTTCCCCACTAAATATATGATGCATTACTGCATTGGATCTCAATTCGTTGTTCTGATGCCTGAACAATCGACTTTCAAGAAGATAAAGATATTCTACCAATAATCTCCACAAGAGCATTCTCCTTCCTTAAAATGATGAAAACAATTTGAATCCCTCAAAATGATATGACAAAGGAAGACTCTTGATATATATTTCATAGCAGTGTGGCAATCCCCACAAACTCGGATATTCTTAAAAATTCGAATTGGTGCACCTGATGGTGAAGCAATAAGTCCAAAAGCAACAGCCAGCTTCTCGCTGTGATAAGCAAGCCCAATCTCCTTTCCCTCCTTATCCATGTCATGCAAAGCAAAATTCATATCTGGAACATAGCCAGCTTCCTTGATTCTAGTTATTATTTCATCTATTTTGGCATATATCTCAGCTGTTCTAGGATGCCCTCTGTCTTCAGACAGGAAGATATGAATTTTGCTGTTCAGCTCAATCCAACTGCACCCTGGCTCTTTAACTATTCCCTTTGATTTCATCAACTTCCGAATTTTCCCAGCATCATCCCATTTTTGAGCAGCAGAATACATGTTAGACAACAGAACATAAGGCATAGCATTCATGGGTTCCAACTCAAAAAGGTTTTGGGCTGCCATCCGTCCCAATTCTATGTCTCCATGAACTCGACATGCAGCAAGTAGTGCCTTCCACACAGTTGCATCTGGATTGACATCCATTTGACTTAATAATTCTTTAGCCTCGGTAAGCATTCCTGACCGGCCGTAGAGATCAATCATGCAGGCATAGTGAGCAGGACCAGGTTTTATTCCATAAACCTTATCCATTTGCTGGAAGTACATTCGACCATTGTTTACAAGTCCAACATGGCTACAAGCAAATAATAATCCAATAAATGTGATAAAATCTGGTTTTATGTCACTTGAAATCATTGCATTATAAAACATCAAAGAGTCCCTTCCTTTACCATTTTGTGCATAACCAACTATAAGAGCTGTCCAAGTAACTACATCCCGGGTTTGCATAGAGTCAAATATGCAATTGGCATCATCTAAGCATCCGCATTTTGCATACATGGTCACAAGTGAGTTTTCTACCGATAGTGATGATTGAAGGCCAGATTTAATAAAATCTGAATGCACTTGTTTCCCAAATTCTAGAACAGTCAGTTCTGCACAGGCACTCAGAACACTAGCAACAACAAACTGGTCGGGTTTTATTCCAACAATTCTCATGTCACAGAACATCTTCAAGGATTCTCCATGGGATCCATTGTGCGCATACCCGGTCACAAGGGAAGTCCATGAAACAACATCCTTCTCCTGCATATGACTGAACACTACATATGCACAATTTAGATCTCCAATTTTAGCATACATGTCGACAAGGGCATTGCTAACAAGCTGATAATTCTCAAATCCGCTCTTGATTACCAAACAGTGAACAGATTTTGCATTTATACAGCCCATTATGCAACAATTTAGGACAGATGGGAATGTATAATCATCGATCTTCATATTTCTAGCATGCATTTTTTTGAACAAAAGGAGAGCTTCATCTTCAAACCCATGCCTCACACACCCAACTATCATGGAGTTCCATGAAACAACATCATCAACCTCCATAGTTTCCAATACCTTTTTAGCAATATTCAGGTCTCCACATTTTGCATACATATTAACCAGTGCACTTTGAACATATATGTTGGTCCCAAAACCACTCTGAACAATGCAACCATGCACCTGTTCCCCAAAACATTGAGATGAAATAGCAGAACATGCTGTCAATATGCTTGGAAAAGTAAAATGATTCAATTCAACCCCTTCTCTGTGCATATCACGGAAAAACTCAATTGCCTTGTGACCATCCCCATTATGAGCATAACCACTAAGCATAGATGTCCACAGAACATGATTCTCTCTACTGTTAGGCAAGAACTTGAAGAGATATTCAGCTTCTGATATGCGCTTGCACTTAGTGTACACATCAACAAGGCTAGTCAAAACATATACATTAGATTCAAACCCAGACTTTAACACATACCCATGGATCAATTCCCCACTTTGTATCAGCCCTAACATTGAACAAACCGTTAGTATACTTGCTAAAGTGTATTGGCTGGGGTTTTGACCCTCCAACCTCATTTGTTGAAACAAATTAAAAACTTCGTACCCATACCCATGTCGACAATAGCCAGAAATAAGACACGACCAAGTGATAGAACTTTTACACCGAATATCATCAAAAACTTTTCTTGCTTCAACTAGCCTTCCTGAATCAAAATAAGCAGCTATCATTGTGTTCAAAGTATACTCATCCCGTTTAGGCATACTATCAAACACTTTCCGGGCCTCCTCAATTTGGCCAGAGTTTGAAAGCTCCTTTAGAAACTGATTTGAACGGAACAAAGTTGGACAAGAATTCGCAATGCTTTGAACAGAACGAGCAAATTGCATCGATTTGAGCTGGTTGCATGTGTGGTTTGGAAAACTCAGAAACTTTGAATTTAACATGTATATAACCACTTCTCCGTGCTCTTTTATTGCTTAAAATGACGTTCAACTTCAGTAAATCAACAAAAGATCACACATTTTACAGAGAGAATATGATAGTAAATTTAACATCAAAATCCTCACACTCAGGAGCAGATCAATGATATGAACAGAATTACAAAAATAATAGCTGGTCATCCACAATGAGATACATAGTCCACTAACCATCATAATAATCATATTATTCCGATTGGAAATTGATCGGCACTAGTAAGAAACAAAACTTCAAATTACGATCACACAAACAGATAAGCACTGGTCCTGCTTGTCAGAATGTGTATCATTAAAGCAATTTATTCTATTCAGTAGCATAAAAATATGGAACTTTATATAAAGCCAAAACATGATTTGGGGGATGGGAAGTAACAAAAGGAAATCAAGTAACAGAGATTTTAAAAGTGGGACATCAGTTTATATAAGAAAAAGAGAAGTGAACAGAACATGTAAAACACAAGGCCAATAAGCTGAATAACGAGCTCGATGCTTACACTGAATCGACGGCGTTTCAAGGTCAAAGTCGCCGGAGGCAGAGCAGTAGAGACTAAAGAGGTGAGTTCGTGAGTGGACGAGCGGAGGATGAAACGAAACTGTCGCAGGCCCTGCCTCCCTCTCACCTCACCTGCCCCAAGAATTAAATTTTTTTTAAAAAAAACGACTGGCTAACCATGGTTTCTTTCAGGGTTGAAGGTTGATCATGGACCAGACCAGGTTAGACCTCAACCCGAGGTCTGGTCTGCATAATACCTCGGGCTGAACAAGATAGCCCGAGGTCCGGTCTGGTCCAGCACCAGCCCGAGCTTGGGCTGGATCAGACCAGGTCCAGTGGACTGTCTGGAGCAGTCCAGACAGTCCAGCAAGTCAGCAACTATACTAGATTGAGTAGATTCTGCAAAATTAATAGTTTTAAAATAGCAGATTTACTGATTAAACTTGATGGTTCAAAATTAATTGTTTTAATCAGAGTAATCGACCTACATATTCATCCATGACAGTCAACCAAACACCAGCACCAGAAACAAAATATGCACTACAATTTAGAGATTCCAAAGATTCCAAATCGGATGAGCTTTGTACATGTACTGAAGATTGTGTTTTTTTGTGAATGAAGACAAAAAATTTAAGCCCGAGAGTGAAGACAGAAAGTGGAAAGCAGAGTGAAGACAGGAAATTTAGAGATTCCAAATCTGGTTACCGTGAGTTAACCACTGAGCCTGACGAGAGTGAAGACGTGAGTGCCGATGAGATTAATTGAATTAGAGTTAAGCACTGAGCCCGACGGAGATGGAGACTGAGCCTGACGGAGAGCGGAGAGCGGAGAGCAGAGTTAACTAGAGAGGAGAGGTGACGAGCGGAGCAGACCGGAGACGCCCGACGAAGACCGGACACTCGAGAGACGTCACAGACTTCACCTCACCTCTAGAGTGTCAGGGTTCCACTTCCACCGTTCCAGTCCTCCAGACTCCAGACCCGCTTCTGCAATCTTTCTGAACTCTGAATCTGAAGTGATGAAATGAAAAGTGGGTTCTGGGCGCAGTGAAGACAGAAGAGTAGTGAGGGCCTGAGGGAGCTGAGGGAGTGAGGGGGGCTGTGTCAGACAAAGCTGAGGGAGTCTGGTCCATCACTTTCGGCCCATGCAAGACAAGTGGGGGATTTTTTTAAAAAAAATAATATATATATATACACTTCTCGGGCCAGATTGGACCAGCCCAAGGGGTTTTTTGCTCCGAAGTCTAGTCCGGCCCGAGAAGACCAGTCTGGTCTGGACCACTTGATTTTTTTGCTCATCCCTAGTTTCTTTACATGGTTATCATAATTACAATTATGCCATTGACTAAAAAGATTAAAAAGGCCCAGTCACCTACAAAAAAATGGACAAATAATAACAGAATAAAAAACATCAAAACCAAATAAATAGTAGGAAAAATTGTTCATAAATCCTTATTTGAAAATTTATTTGTGAAATAGGATATGAGATCATGTAAAATTAATTAATTATCATATATATATAAATATACATACATATAATTAATTAATTATATACATATAATTAATTATTAATTAAATATAATATTATTAAAAATAATGAAAAATTTAATAAAAACGAAAAAAATATTTATATATTTAAATTAAATAAATTTTTAATTAAAATTATTTAATAAATAATAATTTAATATTATAAATATTATTTTTAATATAAAATTATAAATATAATATTAATAACATATATATTAATAAATAATAATATAATTTTAATAATTAAATTTAAATATAATTATTTAATAATTATTATTTTAATTTTATAAATATTATTTTTTTAAAAATTAAAAATTAAAAATTTTTCCAACGGAATTTCTATGGCAAATTGCGAAGGAAATTTCCGTCGGAAAACTTTGCGACAGAATTTTCCGTCGAAAAACGTTGCAATGGAAATTCCGTCTGAATTTGCCAAGGAAAAAATTCGGTCAGAAAATTTTCGAAGACAAATTCTGACAGAAATTTCCGTCAGAAAACTTTGCGATGGAAATTTCCGTCAGAAATTGCTACGGAAAAAATTCTGTCAGAAATTCCGTGGCTAAATTTGCCAAGGAAAATTCTGTTGGAAAAATTTGTGACGGAATTTCCATCGGAATTTACCACGGAAAAAATTTTGTCGGAAATCAGGTATTTTTTTGTAATGATAGGGACGCCTAAAATAGATTTTAGGCATCCCAATTCAAAGTTGAGAAGCCTAAAGCCCACCCAGAATTATAAAAATGTCACCGCCTTTATTTTCTACTTCTCTTTTTGAAAAACGGACGTCTTTTGGAGTAGTAAAATCTATATCTTGTAGTAGTGATAGTTTCTTTTATGAAAAATTTTTATGTTAATCAACAAGTCTTTATACTTAACCCTTGCTTAATTTAAATTAGTTACCTATAATTTTTTTGGGGGTAAATTACATCCAATGTCTTATGTGATCTTTTTATCTATAATTTAAGTAGATTAAAAAGTTAAATAAATTACTAAATTATAACATATAGGGTAAGTTATCCCTAAAATACTTAAGTGTAATATTAAGTTATATAAAAGCTGATAAGTTAGGCAAATTAATTTAGTAAAAATGATAAATATGAAAGATAAAATAAAAACTATTTTACATTTAGAACCAAAATGATTTAACTCTCAAACTAAATTTTAGATTTAAGATGGCGTAGTATTAATTTCACATATCAAAAAATAAATAAATCAATAAAATTTTTTAAACTTGCCCTTATTATTTTTTTATCTACGTTTACAAATCATACTTGCATATTTATCATTTTCTAACAGAAATTAAATATGGCTAAAATGTGAAAACGATCATTAATAACTTTACAAATGACTTACTCCTCTTATATATTTATAGGGCATATAGAAAAGAAGCTTTTTTTGTGTGATATTTATAAGGCACCTCATTAAAGTGTTAATATGAATGTATAATTTTATCCTTTACTTATTTTATTCTCAATGATATGTTGGAAAGTTATTGAATTTTATCACAAAGCTAACGAAGTTTAAAGTTTTTTTATTGGTATGTGTGAAAGAAGTAACTTATAAATAGGACTGGGGTATGCAACAAACCTTTCTCTCCCAAGTAACTTATAGTAAGGACAAGTGTGGTGTCCTAAAAAGCAGCTTCTATGTGCCCTAAAGCTTCGACTACACTGGACCTAAGTTTTTATTTTTTAGTTACAAGGGCAGGTACTCACGACTTGAGTTACAAGTGGAATTGAACTCACGACCTCCCATTTATAAGAGAAACATACCATTAGGCTATAAGGCCTTTGGTACACTGAACCTAAGTTTCACAATCACATTTTCTGACACATCCCATAACTACAATTCTTCCTTCTATTAGCTACGAATCATGTCACACTCCGAATTTATGACTAGCAAGATCTCGAAATTAAAGCAATATTTTGAACAATGAAAATCATATTGGCCAGAGAAATAAACAAACAAAAAATCAATATTTTACAGGTAGGGAACAACTAGGGTGGGATATTTTGCTTTCAAGGGAGGCAATTTATATATGGGCCTCACAGTTTCAAATGGAAGATTTAAAAAAAAAGAAATCTTTGAGAAATGGAAGTTCTTGATACTGAATTACTATAGGCAGAAGAAAACTTAACGGTAGCTACTAGTATAGCAGTTAATTTTGGTAGATTCCATTTTTAGGAATATTAAGTAAAACTGGTAGTAGCCTTACCACCATGCCGCCATACTTGAGGTATAGCATTCTCTCCACAAACAGCTTTTCTCCGCTGAACTTAGATAAATTTTTTTAGGGAAAATATCGTTAAGGTCCCAATCAAGGAAAATAATATTAGAAAAGTTCCATTGACAAGTAAAAGAATTACCGTTGACCCAGGTTTTTAAACCCGGGCTGGAAACCGGCCAACCGGCTAGTAAACTGGTCTAGTCAGGTATTTTTTTATTTATTTTTAAAATAGATTTTTCTTATTTTTTCTTTATAATTTCATATTAATAACCCTTAAATCTTTAATTTCTCACCGGTTTGTCCCCGGGTAAGCTCCAGTTTGACTCCAGTCTAACCCACTAACCCTTGACCTAGTACTTTGGCCGGTTCAGTGACCAGTCTAGGTTTCAAAACCTTGCCATTGACAAATGAAAGAGCTACCATTAGCAAGTTACAAGACTTGTTATGATATTCTTTTTTTTATTGGGACCTTAATGGTATTCAGGAAAATCCCAGAAAAATACATTTAAAATAAAGAAAAGACAAATAAGGCGGCAAATATCTAAAATCTCATATCAAAGGACAGGGAGGAATATGGGATTTTCAAATATATCCAAATGACCAACATTGCCTTTGAGTTATGTGGCAAATAAAAACAAAACAAAAGTTGTTAATCTCTATACATAAATTATTATTAACCCCTTAAATTTGTGCCTTGAAAAGTGGTTAGTTTCCATTCTCAAGTTGTATACATCTCCACTTCTTTGTTGGCTAGCCTACCTTTTAGTTTAGTTTGGAGACTTAAATCCAAAAGTTGTTATTGACAATGATGCGATCCACCATGTGTGACCTAAGAAATTGTGGAAAATAGCAGATAAAATAGTGTACTTATGTGTGTAGATATGTTATTGTACAGTGTAGTAAGTTGGTGACTTTCAATGTGGGCCTTAATGCTCTTTAAGCCCAATCCCCTATCTACTTAAGATAGGTCAAGATATATAGAACATGATGTATGAAGCATATTTTCATTCAGTAATAATATTTCTCCAGTTTTTGGTCCACACGATTTAGCAACATAGTATCAGAGCCAGGTTTCGATCTTAGAACCTATGGGTTATAGGCCCACCATACTTCTTTGTCTAGGGAATTGATGAATGGAATGGTGTATCTCAGTGACACACATACAGTATGGATTGACCTGAAGGAAAGGTTTGATAAGGTCACAGGGTCTCGCATTTTTGCCATCTATCAAGAGATTAATTCCCTTCAGCAAGGGGAATCATTGATTGCCGTATACTACTCCAGATTAAAGGAATTATGGGAAGAGCATTCTTCCCTTGTGGCAGTAGGCCCTACTTGTAATTGTTGCAGATGTGGGACATCCAATATACAAGGTGATTTGGTGCAGCAGCAAAAACTACTTCAATTCTTGATGGGGTTGAATGAGACCTATCACATTGCAAGAAGTCAAATACTGTTGATGTCTCCCCTCCCCACTGTCAATCAGGCCTTTACAATGGTTGCAAAAGATGAGGCTCAGAGGGCTCTTGTAGGGCCAGACATAATGACTCCCACCGAAGGGATAGGCATGGCAGCCATGGGAGAGCGAGAACAAGAGGAAGAGGTAGAGGAAACTCCCCTTTGAATTGTTCTCACTACAAAAAGAATAAGCATACTAAAGAAACTTGCTACCAGCTCATTGGCTACCATCTTGACTTCAAAGGGCTGAAAGGAAGGATGGCACAAGAAACCAACTAGCAAAGAACTGAGATCATAAAGGACACAGAAAAGGCTATGCATTCCTCAAGCATGATTTCGCCCTCTCTTATATAGGAGCAATATGACAGATTACTTGAGCTCTTGAGGAAGGAACCAGAAGAAAATGTCCATGCTTTGATGGATACATGTTTGACTAACTCTACCTTCTATAAAAATACATGTGTAACTTGGGTTATTGACTCTGGAGCAACCACACACCTAGTTAGTGACTTATCATTGCTAAATAATTATAAGATTTATTTAGGGCCAGTTAGAACTGTTAAAATTACCAATAGAGATTGGGTGCACATAACTCACATAGGAATCGATAAATTTTCCAATGGTATTACATTATGTGGTGTTTTATATTCTCCTATGCTTAAATTTAACTTGATATCAGTGTCAAAGTTAACTGAGGAACAAAGATGTGTGGTAGCTTTTTTTCCTAATATTTGTTTGATACAGAGCCTTCAGGGCGGCAAATTGAAGGATTATATGTTTTGCAATGTAACCAAGCTGATATAGTGAATACGGCTAATGTTTGTTCTAAAGAAAGTAAACATGTTGATGTATCGTTGTTACACAATAGACTAGGTCATGCTCCTATTTCTGTACTGTGACATTTGGATTTAGTAAATGACAAAATTGTTACTCTTAATAAAAGTTGTAATATTTATTTCCAATCTAAACAGACAAAGCTCCCTTTCACTCCTAGCTACATTAAGACCAAAAGGATATTTGAGCTTTTGCATATGGATGTATGGGGACCATATTGGACCCCCACACATTTTGGTTTTTGATATTTTCTTATGATAGTTGATGACTTCTCTTGTGCAACTTGGTTATTTATGATGAAACACAAATCTAAAACAGTAGGACATATTTAAAATTTTATTGCATATGTGGAAAACCAATTTACTGCTACTACTAAGAGGATTCATAGTGACAATAGGTTAAAGTTCATCAACCATACTCTTAGAGACTTTCTTTTGAGAAAAGGGATTCATTATGAAACATCATGTACGTATACCCTCGAACAAAATGGTATAGTAGAGAGAAAACATAGAACACTAATGCAAGTTTCTCGTAGCTTAATGGTCTAGTTACAAGTACCAATTAGGTATTGGGGTGAATGTGTGAGAACTGCAGCCTATATATAATCAATAAGATTTCTTCTAGAGTTCTAGGATTTGAGACACCATATGAGATTGTTTATGGAACCATGGCTAACTACACACATCTTAAGGTTTTTAGGTGGCTTGATTATGCAACAAACCTATCAAACAATGATAAATTACAATCAAAATCAGTTGCTTGTGCATTCTTGGTTTATCCGGCTAATCAAAAGGGCTTTATACTCTATAATATGAAGAGCAAAGAAATATTTGTTAGTAGATGTGTAAGATTTATTGAGAACAGGTTTCCCTTCTTAGAAGAAAGGGCTTCTCGGCCAAGGGGATCAGATCAAAATTTTACAGGTGATCTATTTTGGTTTGATGGTGAACAAAGGCAACACTAAGATGAGTGCCTTAATAAAGGTACAGCACATGAGGACACACCAGAAAATCAAGGTAACAGTGATAATGGGATTGATTATGAACCTGAACGAGAAATGAGTTTAACAAGGCCGGTAAGAGAAAGGAGGCCACCTATTTGGTCTCAAGACGACGTATGCAATTTGATTTAACAAGGTAATATAGGTTAGTCTGAGTTGCAACTGAATAAACAACTCAAAGGCTATTGTTAGTACCCCATTGCAAAATGTATGTCTTATAAAACGGTGTCATCATCTTATTCATGCTTCTTATGCTCAATATATTCTAGTGTTGAACTCACCTCTTATAATGAGGCCATTAAAGATAGTAGGTGGATTAATGCTGTGAAATTAGAAATAGATGCCTTAGAAGCTAATGCACATGGGATATTGTTCCTCTTCCTAAGGGAAAGAGGGCAATTGGTTGGAAATGGGTTTATAAAATTAAATATAACTCAGATGAATCCATTGATAAGTATAAAGCTAGGCTTGTAGCCAAGGGCTACACCAAACAAGAGAGCATAGACTTCCATGAAACATTTCCCCCGTAATTAAAATGATTATTTTTAGAATTGTGCTAAAGACGGCTGCTGTATTTAGGTGGAATTTATATCAAATGGATATGCATAATGCTTTCTTGCAGGGAGATTAAGATGAGGAGGTATACATGTGTGTGCCATGCGGTTTTGAAAAGGTAGAAAATGGAATGGTGTGAAAACTAAAAAAATCCTTGTATGGACTTAAGCAAGCTTCATGTCAGTGGAATTATAAATTGATTACAGCTTTATTAAATGGTGGCTTTAGACAAAGCAAACATGACTATTCTTTATTCATTAAGGAATGTGATTATAGTTGTGTTTTGGTTCTTGTCTATGTAGATGATTTGATTATTACAGGTAGTTCAGATAGCAAAATTGTTGAGGTGAAAGAATTTCTCCATAAGCAATCCAAAATTAAGGATTTGGGTGAGATGAGATACTTCTTAGGAATAGAAGTAGCTAGGTCCCAAAAGGGGATTATTCTTTCACAATGTAAATATGTTTTGGATTTGCTCTCGGATATAGGAATGAGGATGTAAACCCTTATCAATACCAATGAAGGCCAACTTGAAGCTTTTAGCTTATGAAGAGGGTCGAGATCGAAAGGAAGATCTATTAAGTAACCCTGAATGTTATAGAAGGTTGGTTGGAAGTTTGATTTATCTAACTAGTACTTGTCCTGATATCTCATTTCCTATACAGGTTGTAAGTCAATTCATTCAGAAACCTACCAAGGCACATATGGCAGCAACTTGAGACATTGTTAGATATCTAAAACAAAGTGTTGGTGTTGGTTTACAGCTGAGTTTAGATCAGAATCTTACTCTGTCATGCTTTACTGATGCTGATTGGGGAGCTTGTAAGACTAGAAGACATTTGGTCACAGGCTACTTGCTCAAACTTGGGGATTCTCTTATCAAATAGAAGAGTAAGAAGCAGGAGACAGTGTCATGATCATTAGCCGAGGCATAATATCAAGCTTTAGGATTAGGAGTTGTAAAAGTGGTTTGGGCCACTGAAGCACTTAAGGACTTGGCAATTTCAACTAAGGGTCTAGCCAATGTTTATTGTGATAGCAAGGCATCCATGCATATTGTGTCGAATCTTGTGTTCCATAAACAAACCAAGCATATTGAATAGATCTTCATTTTGTAAGAGAAAAAATTCAAGCTAGTTTGATTGAATTAAAGCATGTTCGCTCACACAACCAGGAGGCAAAAAAATTCACTAAAGCTTTGGGGAAGGAAGTTCACAGTAGGTTACTTAGCAAATTAGGCACATTCAATGTGTTTCTTGCCCCTAATTTGAGGGGAAGCATGGAAAATAGCAGATAAAATATTGTACTTATGTGTGTAGATATGTTATTGTACAGTGTAGCAAGTTGGTGTCTTTCGGTGTGGGCCTTAATGCCCTTTAAGCCCATTCCCCTATCCACTTAAGATAGGTCCAAATATATAGAACATGATGTATGAAGCATATTTTCATTCAGTAATAATATTTCTCCAATTTCTGGGCCACACAATTTAGCAACACAAACCCCGCTCCACCTGTCACCATGATTCAAAACCTCCTTCTGCTTAAGACCCAATAGGATCTTCCTGCCTGAATGAACGAGCGTGGGGTTTTAGAGCCAGTGATTGGATTCATCATGAGAATAAGGTTAGATTTGTATATGTCGTCAAGAGAAGAGGAGCTCACATTTGGTTTTTGGGATGGTGGAAGGAAAAAACAGAGATGGAGACAATGTGGGAGAAGCAATGATGGAATGTGGAGATGAAGACCATATCTTTAGAGGTGAGATTTCAAGCGAGGAAAGAGAATTGGTTTCAGAACAAGGAAGACGACCTGCAAGGGAAAGGATAGAGGAGAGATATAATGGGAAAATGATAAATAAGTAAATTTACAACATTTCATTATCCCAGATTCCTCCCTTTGATCTGACTTGGGATTTTAGATATTGGCCCTTTATTTGTCTTTTCCCTATTTTAACAGAATTTTTATCGTATTTTCCCATGCTATTCTCCCATTTTTATTTCAAAAATATAATAAAAATTCCATAATATTTATTGAAATTATAAGTATTATCTAATTAAATTGTAATGATTTAATTGTTTTTGGAGTTTGAGCTTAGTAACAGGGATAAATGTGGTTACATGTGTACTTATTTTGTTTATTTTCAATTTAGGTAAATATTTTACATTTATTTCTCATATTTATAGTACTATTTATGTATATAACATTATTTTTAATTAAACTATTATTTTACTAGCTCGATTGATGATCTAATCGATTTGACTAAATAAATCGTGACTCACTGACCTTTTGGATTAATCTACTAGTATCCTACGCTTCTAGCAATCAACTAACACTACTACAAAAAAGGGACACCTGTGGTGCTTATTTTTAAACTAACTACTGTGGCGCTTAGGAAGGCCACATATCCCATTGCTACTAAAAGAAGCTATGACATTACCAGCATATATATATATATATATATATACACTTCTTGTAGTGCATCTTTGAGGAAGGGCCATAGGAAGCGTAGACTTCCTATGGCACTTCCTCAAGGAAGCGCCACAACAAGTTTATATATATTTTTTAAATTTTTGCTTCCTATGGCACTTTTTTAAGGAAGTGTCACAGGAGGTATTATTTTTTTAAAAAATATTTTTTTTCATATTTTTCTTTTAGAATCCTTAATTATAGTTAATAACACACTTTAAACACATTTTCATATCCACAAAAAAATGACAAAAAGCAAACCACAATCAAATAACTCCAAAATGATATAAATTAATAAATAACTAATTAACCAAATTACTACTAAAGTAAAATACAAATATTAAAAATAAATAATTATTTTACTTATACAACTCATCAATGTTAACGATTACTAAAACAACTAAAAATTATAACTACCACATATCTTCACATACAACCCCCATATAATAACATTTAATTGTATCTCATTTATTTTTCAGCATATAAAAATGAGAATAATTTTTTCAGATTTTATAATAAATTAAATATAAAAGACTTTGAGCAAATTAAACTATTAACTACTAATAAAATTAGTTTTCTAAGCTCAAAAATTTAAAAAATTATAGTGTATATGAAGCTTGAATAGAGTGAGTTGAAATCTCAAGCACAATACCTAAAAAAAATTAATAAAAGAAAAAGAGAAAGATAAAGTTGCATGCATGCTTAAAAATAAAAATAAAAAAAAAGGGTGGTTAAGAAGACAATGTGCTGTATGTAGCTTTAAAATATTAAAAACAAAGGAAAAGTAAGTGGGTACGTACTTACAGGACGAAATGAAACTATAAGAAGGATGAAATTGGACCAAAAGGGAGGATGAATGGAGTCAGTTTGGTGCAAAAAATGGGACCAAATAAATGAGGAGGAAGTGCCAATCGAAGTGGGGACGATGATGAGTGACAAAAAGAGGAGAAGGAGGAAATGTGGGGACTAAGAGGATAAGGAGTGATGACATATGTTGGATGAGGAGTAGGGATCAAGAAGATAAAGGTGATTGAAGCAAATCGCGAGAGAGAGAAGAGTTTGAAAAAAGATAAAAAATATATTACTTTGTGTGGTGCTTACTAAACCAAGTGTCATATAAAGTGCATAGCAGCTGTGGCACTTTTTTGAGTAATGCCACAGCTGCTACTTCAATTAAAAAAAAACACCTTAGGTGGCGTTTGGTCAAGCAAGCGTTGCATAAGGCCACCAAGTAGTTGTGGCGCTTCCTTAAGGACGAGCCACATCTTACCAATATTTTTTTTAAAAAAAAAATATGGGAAGAAGTTGTGGCACTTTTTTGAAAGTAGTGCGACAAAACTTGCACCGGTATTCCCTATTTTTGTAATAGAGTAGTCCGATTCAAGAGAATGTAGGCCAACAATGGGGCGAACCTCACTACCTCCAAGTAATTATCGTGGCTGCATACCCAAGACTCGAACATGAGACTATTGGTTAAGCTGGAATTACCCACAACTAGTTGATTCAAACGCTTGGTGGTACCCACTAACCTTTTTAGCTTGAATCTAGTCCAACTTTACAATTATATTAAATAATAATGTTTTACAATTATATTTAATAATTATGTCATACAATTAATTTTCATTTGTTCATAAAAAGTAAAATTTCCATTTTTAAATTGGTTAAGAGTAATCCTAAAAATAATAATATATTTTTTAAAATTTAAATATATTTCAACTTACTTTAACTAATTCATGTGAAAGAGCTAACGGATCTTTATAATAAAAAAATCAAAATAAGAGGGAGTATATGCAATAAGCATTTTAAGCCTTTTATATGTTCTGATTCACATTGTAAATCTAAAAGGGCTCTCTAAGACTAATAACAAAAACCAAATTCAGGAATACGAGCACTAAAGAGAGGAGATTGTTTTCTATTTAGAAATCATTTCATTAAATTTTTCATATGAATATATAATTTTACTTTTAGTATTGTATAGACTTCATTTTCATTAAGGCATTAGGTATATTAAATATGAGTAAAATAAAAAGTAACTTATAAATAGAACCAAATAGTATATATTTAGTGGATCACATATATAATTACTCTATAGAACGAACATTTGCCATTTATGCTGGTTTAGTGGTAAGGAAATTCACTACAAAAAAACATTGAAGTTGTAACCCCCTTCACGACATAGACCGAGATTAGTTCGTAAAAACATAATTATATGGAATTAGAGACCAAAAGAAGATTTGAGACTTATTCAAATTAAGCTTCCCAAAATCAGGGTTTACAAAAACTTTTACAAAACCTGTTCACAACGGTCTCATATTCACATTTTAAATACATAAATGGCCTGTACAGGTTAATTCCATTCATACATATTAGAGTACAGCATAAATTCCTGACACACTTGGGTTCCATTAATCAGAAAAGGGATTATACAAAGGCATAAAGCCAATAAATTCTTTTCGCTTAACTTGGGGATTACACAAAACTACACTATACTTCCGAAATATACAACTATTTACCACAAAATATCCAATGAATTTTACATTGATAACCATTAACCAAAATAAACTCCTAAGCTGGAGCTCTAACTACTCTTCGTATCCTGCTTTCCCTTAAATCCTTCGGCCTTGTCTAAAAGTTGTTTTGGGAGAGTAAGATTCTAAAGAATCCCAGTAGTAACAAATCACTCATAATATGCACAACATCAAAGCATGAAAGTAAATCATCTATACAACACACAGCAATCACAACAACAGTTGCAACGGCTGTGGTAGGTATCATGGGCATTTCCCCCTCAACGATGGCTCACGCTGAACTGCCTATTGTATTGCACATCCACATGGACAAATCACATATATCACCACAGCTAGGATCTATATAAAACATTTCACAACACGCAGCCCCACGGGCTGGATACTCACAGGAATCCATGATTCCATAACGCAGCCTCGGAACTTACAACGACAGATACAATGGTCGAGGTAGGTATCATGAGCATTGCCCCCTTACGACAGCTCACGCTGAACTGCTCGCGCTATAATGCCCTATGGCCGATAACATATTCACAACAATAAACATGTATACCAAGTATCATACACAACATGAGAGAAGAGTCACTACCTTGATCCTTCCGTGGATGTCCTAACGCCGGTCTCTCCCGAGTAGGGCAAATGTCAAATCCTATATTCATAATTAGGGACGAAGAGTCAATTCTCTATTCCAATTCTCAATGACTTCTTAACACTTAGTTTGGTTATCATTATTACTCTTTTAGTACCCAATAATAACCCTAACAATAGCTCTAAAGGGTTGGAAGACTATCCCCAAATATCCCCTTTTTGAAAGCTTGAACCTGATATTTCTCACTGAGATACTCGAGTGAAGATGGCCTCACTCGAGTGATATTGTACGGATACTCGAGTGATGGTACGGTCTACACTCGGGTACTAGAGAGTGAACAATAGCGAATGAATACCCGAGAGCACAAGAAACTTTTCAGAGATTAGAAGGACTCGAGCACAGCCTATTACACTCGAGTGAATACTACATACCCGCGAGTAAGAAGGCACACTCTTGCACCATAACCGAGAGTGACAACCCGAGAGGCAAGTCCTTGGTGTCAAATACACCCGCACTCGAGTAATAGGAAGCTCACTCGAGTGATGTCCCACCATACTCGCAAGTGAGACAACACTTGCCTTTAACCATGGAAGTGCAACAAGAACACAGAGAGCAGAAAGGAAGTTTGCACTACCACACTCGAGTGGAACTCATCACTACTCGAGTGATGTTCATCCCTCACTCGAGTGAACTCACTCTCACTCGAGTGATTTTATCAGAAACCAGAAAATACAGAAGGTATAACAACACTTCCAGACTTTTTACCAAATGATCCAAATGAACCCAAAACCTCTACCAAAGCTACTCCCACACAAAAACATCCAAGGAATTCAATGGAATCATCAGAATTATCAAAATTCTATTCTATTATCATGCTTTGGTTTGGGCAACATAATCATCCAAATTTCACAATCATCTAAACATACTATTCCCATCCCAAATCAATCTGTCTATCCAAAACTCATACTAAAACACCCATTTCTATACCAATAACATGCCAAACTACTAATGACCCTATTCTAATGAAAATGGGCCCAAAATTCCAAACATTCAAATCTTAATCATTTGGCATAAAACTTTGATAGATAGATTAGTCTCACTTACCTCTTTCACTTTGCCAAAGAGATTTCTTGATTCACCAACCTTCAAAATTTCGTGTGGTCACAAAACAACACCAATAGGCACACTGTACACATCAAAATGAAGCTCTCACTCCAAGGATCAACATTAATGAAGAGAACTTGAGCAATGGAGGTCATTTACTTACCCAAATCACAAGCTTTATCTTTCTCTCTCTTAGCCAACCATGGAGGACGAATTGGAGAGAGAAAATGAGAGGTGAGGAGTGTGGAAGAAGAAGACATGATGATTATTTCTCTATGCCCATGCTTCATCCGAAAATGAGGGGGAGAGAGGAGAGAGAAATAATTAAAAACTCAATTTGACTTTTCCCCATTCTCCTTCCACATATGAGCTTGCCAAGTGTCACAATGCCATTGGCTTTCATGAAGTAAACACCTAATTAGCTTCTCTAATCCCTCCATTAACCATTTAATCACATTTCTCATTTTTCTCTTAGCTAGTAATTAATTTCTCCCTTAATTACCAACTCATGGCCAATAATTCCATTCTTCCAATTTTTCCACAAATTATGACATATTAATTAATATTGCCATAAAACACATAATAATTCCAATTTAAATTCACAATTATCCATAATAATTGTCATTAGCCCTTAATCAAAATTGGGATATTACAGAAGTTCTGACAGAATTTGCCACGGAATTGAGAGTTTCCGTCAGAATTTCTGATGAAAATGGGTTTCAGACGGAATGAATTCTGTCACTAATAACAGCGTGACAAAATAATTTCCAATGGAATTCAGATTCCATCAGAAATTTCTGACAGAATTTCCTTCTGAAACTTGCGGCGGAATTTAATTCCGTCAAGAATTTGTGAGGGAATTTCTGATGGAATGCAATTTCCTACTTATATTTTATTTTTTAAATTTTAAAAAGTTAAGTGGCCACTCTGGCGGCCACCACTTCATCAGCGGCGGCGGCGCGTGGCAGCTCCGGCAGCCTACACCTTGTCACCGACACCCAGATCTGCCACAGGTCGCAGCCTTCCTCTACCACGTGTCGCAGCCTCCTTTTTTCTGAAAATGCAACTCAACTTGGCCTCATTTGGTTCGAACCCACGACCCCGTCCGTACGTGTGCGATGCCGTACCAGATGGGCTCGACTTCTTTGACATTCTATTATTACACAATTATATATATAATCTTATTATACATAATCAATTATATATATATATATATATTTCTTATATATAAAAGTAATAATAATATAAAATAATTTTATATATTCTTATAAGTTTTAATATAAATTAACTTCAAATTAAAAAATTTTACATCTTAAATAAATTTCATATGACTATATTTTTGTCTAATTTCTAAAATTAATTTTTTATTAACATTAATTAATAACTAATAAATAATTATTAAATAATATTAATTAATAACTAATAAATTTTATTTTTTATAAATAAATTTTTATATGACCATTTTGCCCCTACAGGGACCAAAACCTATGATTGGAAATTAAAATATTTTAGAAATTAGAAAATAATAATTAAAAAATAAATTAAAAATATTAATTAATAACTAATAAATTTTATAAAAATAATTTTTTAAAATTAAATTTAATTAAAAATAATAATTTTTAAATTTTTCCATGGAATTTCCGTCAAAAATTTGTGACGGAATTAGTCCGACGGAAATTCCGTGGCAAAAGACGAAATTTGCCACGAAAAAAATTCCGTCAGGAAATTTTCCTACAGATTTCTAATGAAATTTCTATGGCAAATTCCGTAAGAAATTTCATATTTTTTTGTAGTGTTGGGAGGGAGAGAAGTAAGTGGAACCTAAAATTTGTGTTTACCACGACAATGATGACCTGCAAAAACCTGAGACCATGTATGAGCGATTATCTTCACGGACAAGGTCGCAACAATCGTGAAGTCTCTCCTTCTTCTTCTCCATTAGATTTACCCCAAGCTCAACAAAGAAGCCATAAGGGAGAGGTCACGATATTTCTGCTTGTGCTTTTGTTTTTTTTTATGTTTCTTTATTTCTGTTTTATTTTTATGAGTTACTTTTGGCTATTAAGAAATATCATTTGTGCAAAAATGGATAATGGTTAATTTAGTGATGGCTGAAGGTTGTTTTATGTGGTAGCCAGAAGTTGTTTTTGTGGAGCCTACATGCATATTAATAAAAAATTATGGGTGAGGGTGTAATTTTAACAATGTTTTATGTCAGGGGCAACTAGCATCATTAATTTTTTCCCATCTTTTTTCCTTTTCCACCATTGAATTAAGATCTCAACGATCTAGATTTAACATCTTATAAAAATATTATTATAATTTTACTTAAAAGATACAAAAACAAATTTTTATATTTTTAAAAATTTTAATTAAAATTAAATTTCATATCCTTTAAGTAATATTATTATAAGATGTTAAATTTGGACCATTAAAATCTTAATTCAATTGTGGAAAAAGAAAAAGGAGGGAAAAGGATGGGAAGGGGTATTGGGGAGAACCCAATTTCTTACCGGAGGCTTTTATAGGCTTTGAAGGGTTTGGCTTCAAGAAAGGTAAATTGAACTTAAAATTAGGGAAGAAAGAGAAAACAAAACTGGGTGCTTTAGGGTCTTCCTCTTTTATCACGATTTCTTTACTTTTGGCCTTTTTTAAGATTAGGGCTAATTCGTCAGACAGCGAAGATAATAGTGTGGAATGGAATCAGTGGTGAATGAAATAAGAAGATATATATAGAGAGTTGGGATTAGAGTAAAAAACTTCAGAGAAATTCCACAAACGGTGAGACAAGGTTCGGCGTCTGTCTTAGTTTTCGTTGGCTCCAGGTGTAATACCCCGAATTTTAAGACTTGAGACTAGAGAATAAGCCTGAAATAAGTAGATTGCTAAGCCCCGATTTAGCAAGATCCCAAATTGTGATTAGGGGTTAATGACTCCAAAAGTGGACGTGGTTAGTGATCAATGAACCCTTTTGGAGAATATAAAATAGATTGTAGTCGCTTGTGTTATGAGCAACGCCAAAACCCTTTATTTGAGTTCAATTATGGATTAACATCTAAATTGAATAAAAATAAGGGGAAGGGCGTATGTATGGTGTAAACGAATATGAAAATGAGTTTGATGGTGATTCCAAGGGAATTGCCATAAATAGGGGCAAAACGGTAAAGTTACCGACCAATTGATCGGTTACCGAAGAGGAAACTCATTGGTAACTTCAAGATCAATGGTTAGGATTGATTTGTGCAAGAGATTAAAGGGTGGAATCATGTGTGTGTGCGCCTATGTGAGCTCAAGAAGATGGAGCAAGGGTGTGACACTTGGCACAATTTGGACCCTTGGATCTTGGTTAAAAGTTCAACATATTCCCTCTCTCCTCTCCTCCCTCTTTGGACGTCTAAGAGGCCACTTTGGCTCAAAAATCTGATCATCATCCTTATTTCTCATCCCTCTCTCTCCAAAACCTCCATTTTCGTCCAAACCTTGGAGGAAAGAGAAAGCAAGAGGTAAGTATTTGGCTTGTTTGTGGTCCTCTAATGGCTAAATCCTCTTCACTAATCTTAATCATGTTGATGAGAGCTTCATCTCATAGTTTTAGATTTTTGAAAGGAGGTGTTTTAGAGCTTGTGGAAATTGGGGAAGATGAAGAATCAAGGAATTTGTTTGGGAAAGAGGAAGAGGTGAGTGTTTGCTTCCTTTTGATCTATTAATTGTGGCTTTTGGTGGAGTATTGTGAATTGTGAATTTTGCACTGATTTTGTGGTATTTTCGTGTGGAATGTAAATGGTGGAATTAGATGTTGTTTTATGTTGAAAATGGTGTCATGTTGTGGTATTTAATCATTGGAATTGATTTGAATTGGATTGGACACATTGGTTGCAAAACTGGAAATGTTGTCCATGTCTGGGCAGTCTTCTCGTGTGGATGTTTTGACTAGGCAAATAATGTCATAAAATTATGAAACTTTCAGTCTTAAAGTTCACATCCCAAGATTCAAAATGGACATATAGTTTGTGCCATTTCGTTTTGGGAACTGGGAGATATGACTGTCCAAAGTTTGAGGTCGAAAATGAACACTGTTTTGGGACAGTCTTGAGTTTTGGCGAATTCTGTATTTGTGTGGTGATTTATAGTAATGGCCAATATTTTTCCTCTGTAGAGGACTTGAATAGCTTTCATTTGGCTTTAGAATCACCTCATTTAGATTTTTGTGGAATTAGTTATGATTTTTGGAAGTTCAGCCAAGAAACAAAATTTTCTTGGCCGCGGCCCAAATGTTTCTGACCTGTTTTTGGCTACGGCCAATGGATTTGTGGGCCGTGGTCAACCCCCAAAAATCATCATTTTGGAATTTTAAAAAGTGATCTTTGGTCAAGTGTTTCCCAAGCCTTTAGGTATGTGTTTAGGCTTTGATTAGCCACCTAAAGGTCATGAATGGTAACCAACTTTAAGTTATATGAAAGTAAGGTTTTGGAATAGAGAATAACCCTATGTTATTGCTTTGGTTATAGGGTTGATATTCGCCCTGATCGTGGTTCGGTATTTGTTCTGATCGCGAGTAAGCAGAGCTGGAGCATACGTGGAAAGAACAAGTGTAGGGAACTTACCTCTCCTGCATGCTTTGATATTTGTGTTTGTGTATTGATGCATGTATTGCTTTGCTTCATTATGTGAAACATGTATGAATGATTGTAGCTCTGTTTCTAGTTTTGCTATGGCCATGAGTATGTTGTTGAAACATTGAGTACGCAGATATGCCATTGTGCGATCATAGATATGTATTTCAAGCATGTCATGCATTAAACACTTATCTTACATGCATATTGGTATTTGTTTCCTACTGAGATTCTCTCGAATCTCACCCTCCCTACAAACATTTTAGACAGGGTAGGTGGATCGAGGTTGGAGAAAACAGGCAAAGGCGATGAGGACTACTTCAGGTTGTCATTCTGATAGTTGGTTATCATAGTTGAGAGTATTGTGTATTGGATATTTGTATATGTGGATGAGGATTTAACTATGTGTATTTGAGGTGAGATTTGTGTAATCCACGAATGAGAACTTGTATATGGGTGTATTGCCCTTTGTAAACCCTTTTGTAAAGATGTGAACCCGGGATTGCCGGGATTATTATGTTGTGCACTCTGATATTTATATAAATGTGATTTATCTTCGTATAGTAATTGTATTCAAAATTTGAATATGAGACCAGGTTGATTAGATTTGAAAGGCATTTATGAAAACCCCACCTGGTAGATGGGTTTGAGATTGAATTTTAATTATTATTAGTCTTTATTTCACTTTAATCGCGTATTTCGGATATAATTACGGCAGGGGGTTACATTTGTGGTATCAGAGCTGCAGTTCCTGGTAAAGATAGGATTTGCTAGGATAATGGAAGTAGTTGCTGCCTTAAGTCATAGAGGATGTTTTGGTTTGTTTGTGGTATACACATTAGTGACCGTGCTATTTATGGATATGTGAGTATTAAGGGTTGTGTGTATACATTATCTGTGATGTAGATGTGGTGAATCAATATGGTTCGCCCTAGAATTTGAAGAATAGACCCAGTGTTTAAGACATAACTAGCTATGTACAAGCTAGAAGGGTGCTGATCATTAGTGGCGGAGTATCGCCCGGACGTTATGGAAGTGGAATGTACCATTGACCTGAGGATGGTTCTTGATAGAACAAATGAATAATTATGAGGTATAGTCTTAAGATTGAGATAGAAAATGGAATGTGTGAATGACTTTTGAGTTCTCGTTACAATTATACCTTCATCTTGAGACAACCAACTGGAAAGAGCTATCTACAGAGGATTCAGATTGGAAAGGGCTACCTACGGCGAGTTCTGATAGGAAAGGGCTACCTACAGAGAGTTCTAATCTGAGAGGGCTACCTATGGGGAAATCTGATCGCAAAGGACTACCTACAGAGAGTATGGTATAGTAGTGTGGAGCCACCGTGATGACGAACCATAGTGTGGAGCCACCGTGACGACAACCCTAGAGTGTAGCCACCTTGACGACGATCCATGGAGTACAGCCGCCGTGAT
This sequence comes from Inga oerstediana, assembly GCA_963210345.1. Taxonomy (NCBI): domain Eukaryota; kingdom Viridiplantae; phylum Streptophyta; class Magnoliopsida; order Fabales; family Fabaceae; genus Inga; species Inga oerstediana. The sequence continues at coordinate 69,781,933 of OY723406.1, forward strand.
GTTGAATCGTAGATTAGCGTTGCGGAAGTGTTGGCTCTCAATGATGGTGTATTGTAATGAATCCCACAGTGAATGGGTATTCTTAAGATAAGAAGTCATATGGCTTTGAATGATTCAAGTTTAATCGGGCCAAGGTCTGGCACAGATGAATATATGTTGTGAATGTTGTCAGTTGTAGTGGGAGATTCCTATGGGATTCCTGTTAAATCAACTTGACATTGTTAAATCACAGATGAGGAGAAAGACCTCAGAGTGTGCAGCGGAAGCGTGGTAATGTGATGTGTTTGAGTACAGCACTAAGTAGGAGCTCAAGTTTGCAGAAAGTGCAATGTGTTAGTGATGGCTTTGAGAAGTACAACTCCGAAGTCCAAATAATTTTGTGAGAAGGGTTCTTTAAGGATCCCAATATGTGAAAAGAATTCATGGTGTTGATGGTGAAATTATTAAGATGCCTGGTTCCAGCTTGTTGTGATTGTGTATTGTGAGTCTATCTCCCCGGTTAGGCCGGATCGGGTTGGTCTGGTGGTCTGCGCCTAGTAGGCATAGGCTTAGGATGTGACGGATATTTGTGAGTCTTTCACCTGCGACCCATCGGGTGATTCCGGTGGGAGGATCGTGCCTTCGGGGCGGTGGAGATACGGGGGACTGGCTATTTGTGATGTCTCTCACCTGTGGCTTCATGGGGTGGTTCCCAGTCGGAGGACCATTCCGATGGGGCGGTAGTTTACGAGGATTGACTATTTGTGGAAACCAAAAGGCTATGTGTAAACACTGCCATGCCAATAGTCCCTGAGTTGCTAACAACAATTTGGGTAAAGACTGTGTGTCTTCCCGACTGTAAAAGGGGATGAGGGTGGAGTGTGATTGTGGATCTTATGTGTATGCACCGCTACGCTAATAGTCCCTGAGTCGCTAGCAACAATTCAGGTAAAGACTGTGTGTCTTCTTGGCGGTAAAAGGGGATGAGGGTAGGGTGTGATTGCGAATCTACTATTGTGAGCTAGAATGGCTATATGGGTGCATTGCCACACTAATAGTCCCTGAGTTGCTAACAACGGTTTGGGGTAAAGACTGTGTATCTTCCCGGCGGTAAAAGGGGATGAGGGTGGAGTGTGATTGTGAATTTATGACGGTTGTGAACAAGTTGGGACTGGGGTAATGTGCCTCCAGCACGTGTTCAGGTCACAAAATATAATAACATGCATCATACAAATAGTCACATAGTATATGAGAGATAACAGTCCCTACCTTAACCTCTTTCCTGTCTCAAAGGATCTGCCTTGTAAAATGTGTCAACTATAGGCATCCAACTCGGTCCTAAAACATCAAATGTACAAGAAATATGTTATAACCTATCCAAGTATCATTTTAGACACTTCCATAGTGTTTATTGTGGTTATATTAGCCTATGGTGAAAATTTACTAAAATACCCCTAGGACCCGGCCCGGCCCGACCCCGTCGTACCCGGCCTGATGGCACGTTTTTCCAAATTTTTGACTAAGGCTATCCTGATGTATTTTCATCCAAGGAATCCATTTCCAAACTCAAAATTACCAAATTCAATGTCAAATTATGAAATTGCCCTTGGCAGCCCTACTTTTAGGATTTTAGGGGCGTTTTCGTAATTATACTTTCTCGGCCTTTTCTGAAAAAGTGCCTAACTGTAACCCCACCTAATTTTCCCTCCTAAACCCAATGGAACCATAAAACCATTGAAAATCCAACTCTAAGGCCTTCAAACATCCCTGGCCGAAATTATGGTGTTCTCCGGGAAAAATTGGGGTTTTACGATTTCGGCTCTGTAAACGCGTTCCTTTATACTTCTAACCACTTTATTAACCATCTAATTGAGTTATAAAAACTATTTAAACTAAAATTGGGCAGCATAACTCTTAGGCACACACTTTTCCAAAATTTAAAACCAATGGCAATCAGGCGAAATTTCACCGATTAAATTGCCCACAGCAGCCAGAATAGTTAATATACGAAGGTTTGGAAGTTACCTCGAGCTCCCACAAGCTTTTCCCCAAAGATGGCTGAAACCCTAACCCTTGGACAACAAATTTTGAGCCTCCAAACCTTAAAGAACAAAGAGGAGTAGCTTAGGGTCGGAGTTATACGCGTTAGGAGCTAAATCGTCGGAGAAATCGGCTTACCTTGCGAGATTTCTTCCCTTTCTCTCTCTAAACTCTCAAATTTCTCTCACTTATTTTAGGTCTGTTGCAGCACGAAAATGGGCTGAAGAGGATGATGATATATTTATTTATCATATATTTTGCAATATTTTATTTATTTGTTTTATTTTCCAAAATTACAAAATTGAACTTATGTACATATAACCATGCTCATTAAGCCCAATCAATATTTCCTTATTTATGCCACATGTAGGAGACACCTAGGGGTCCCTTCCTATGGTCTCAATTGGCTTCACAACTTGTCCAGATTACGTATACACGTAAAGTCTTAATTTTGGTCAAAATTGCATTTTTGCTCAAATTTTCCATAAATTCATATTAAATTGACCAAAATATTTTAAATATATATTTTCCCTTTATTTTCCTTAATTAATTGAAATTAACTTCAATTAATCAAAAAATAATTAATTTTGCGATAATTTGGCACAATTACGATTTTGCCATTACCTTTCTAATCCAATTTCTTCTCTTATTTTTCTTTGGCCAATTTCCGTCTATTTTTGGACCAAATATTTTCTCTAACATTTCTTCATTTTTGGACCTTAATATTGGGCTTTTTAAATTACCCAAATTAATTCCTTAATTATTTTTGCCCAATTTCTCATGAAATTGAACATTTATAAATTCATAAATTCCAAATTCATGAATATTCACCATTTTATTGAATTTCTCAAATATTTACAATACTTTTGGTGAATATAAATTTTGGGGTGTTACAGTTCTCCCCCACTTAAATAAATTTCGTTCCCGAAATTTGCTACACCTGATCAGCCATAAATTTCGGGTAACGTTTCTTTACACTTTCTTCTGTTTCCCATGTAGCCTCTCTGGGCGATACCCCTTTCCAGACAATCTTGATGAATGGAATGCTCTTGTTTCTGAGCTGTTTTTCTTACCGATCGATGATTCGGTCAGGTGTGACTTAGTAAGTCAAATCGTCACGCATCTCCATATCTTCATACTCTATTACGTGTTCTGGATCAGGTTGATACTTTTTCATCTGGGAAACATGAAAAACATCATGTAGTCCGCTCAGATTCGATGGTAAAGCGATACAATATGCTACAGGCCCAATCTTTACTAAGATCTCAAACGGACCAATGTACCTTGATTGTAGCTTCTTTGCTTTCAATGCCCTACCAATACCCGTAACAGGTGATACTTTCATGAATATGTGGTCACCGACTTCAAATTCCAGAGGTTTTCGCCTCTTATCTGCATAACTTTTCTGTTAGCTCTGAGCAGCTAGCAATCTCTGCTTGATCAATTTTATCTACTCCATTGTCTAATCAACAAGATCTGGCCCTAGCAATTCTCTCTCAGATAACTCAGTCCAGCATATTGGCGATTGACACTTTCTCCCGTAGAGTGCCTCGTATAGAGCCATTTGAATACTCGAATGATAACTATTGTTGTAGGCAAACTCTGCTAATGGAAGGAATTTGTCCCAACTACCTTTGTAATCAAGTACACAAGCCCTTAGCATATCCTCAAGAGTTTGAATCGTTCACTCTGTTTACCCATCAGTTTGAGGATGATATGCTGTACTGAATCGAAGCTTGGTACCCAAAGCTTCATGAACCGCCTTCCAAAACTTAGAAGTGAATCGTGGATCTCGATCAGAGATGATGTTCTTCGAAATACCATGCAATCTCACAATCTCCTGAATGTAAATTTCTGCTAGTCTATTAGGAGAATAGTGAATGCTAATCGGTAGGAAGTAAGCTGTCTTCGTGAATCTATCAACTATCACCCATATAGCGTCATGGTTTCTAACCTTTGGCAATCCTGTCACGAAATCCATGGTAACGCTTTTCCACTTCCATTTAGGTATCTCAGGATTCGTCAAAAGCCCTGAGGGTCGCTGATGTTCAACTTTCACTTTCTGACATGTTAAGCAATGAGCAAAGAACTCAGTCACCTCTCTTTTCATTCCCGGCCAATAGTATTGAGCCTTCAAGTCATGGTATATCTTTGTGGCTCCTGGATGCAGAGTATACTTACTCTTATGTACCTTCTCCAGGATTTGTCGTTTCAGTTCTGGTTGCGGTGGAATATAAATATGCTTCTTGTACCTGACTAGCCCGCTGGGTGACAAGTCGTGATCTTGAGTCTCATCCTTATCAATCATACCTCTGATAGATAGAGCTTCATCATTGTTCTGTTGGGCTTCCTCAATTACCACCCTCAGATCGTTGTATATTTGACTTACCCCATTGCCTAATAGAATCTGACTAGACAGATTTAGGTCTCTGAAATCCTCGATCAGTTTCTGCTCATAGATCATCATGGCTGCCACCTGCACCGATTTCTGACTTAATGCATCAGCAACAACATTAGCCTTACCGGGATGGTATTTGATTTCTAGATCATAGTTTTTTAGCAACTCCATCTATATGTGCTGTCTCATGTTGAGCTCTTTCTGATCATACAAGTACTTCAAGCTCTTGTGGTCACAGTACAACCCTATATTCTCACCATAGAGATAATGTCTCCAGATTTTCAAAGCAAACACAATTACCGCCAACTCAAGATCGTGAGTGGGATAGTTTAGTTCATGAGGTTTTAGCTGACGAGATGCATATGCCACCACTCAGCCATGCTGCATCAACACACATCCCAATCCCTGCCCACTGGCATCTGTATAAACAATATACGTAAATTATGGATCTGGGATCGTTAGCACTGGTGCTGTAGTTAGCCTCTGCTTTAACTCTAGGAAGCTCTTCTCGCAATTCTCATCCCACACAAAATGTTGAGCTTTCAGCGTCAATTTCGTCAACGGTAATGCAATTCTGGAGAAATTCTAAATAAATCTTCGATAATAGCCAGCTAGACCCAGAAAACTGCGTACTTCAATACAGTCTCTGGCCTCTTCCAGCTCAGTACTGCTTCCACTTTGCTAGGATCAACAGAGACCCCTTGCTGTGAGACAACGTGGCCCAGAAACTTTACCTCTGAAAGCCAGAATTCACACTTGTTCAGCTTGGCATAAAGTTGCCTATCTCGCAATATGTTCAACACCGTTTTCAGATGCTGCTCGTGTTCAGCTTTACTCCGTGAATACACTAGTATATCATCGATAAAGACTACAACGAACTGGTCTAGATATGGATAGAAGATTCGATTCATGTAGTCCATGAACACAACAGATGCATTGGTCAACCCGAATGGTATCACAAGAAACTCGTAATGCCTATATCTAGTCCTAAAAGCAGTCTTCGATACATCTTCTGCTTTTACCTTCAACTGGTGATATCTCGATCACAAATCGATCTTTGAGAATACACAGGAACCAGACAATTGATCGAGTAAGTCATCAATCTAAGGAGTAGATACTTGTTTTTGACGGTCATTTTGTTCAGCTCTCGGTAATCAATATAGAGATGCAGGCTTCCGTCTTTCTTCTTTACGAAGAACACTAGAGCATCTTAGGGTGATACGCTAGGTCATATGAACCCTTTCTCAAGTAGCTCCTCAATAAGCTTCTTTAGCTCCTTCATTTCACTTGGAGCTATATAGTATGGGGTTTTGGAAATTGGACCTGCTCCAGGCTTCAGATCAATTGAAAACTCCACTTCCTTATCTAGAGGTAATCCATCGATATCCTACGGAAATACATCAGGAAACTCACTCACTACAGGGATACTTTCCAAGGCTACACCGGTCTTTGATTGCATAGAGCAAAATACCATGTACCCCTGACAACCTTTCTGTAAATATCTCTCAAGCTTATCTGAAGAGACAAGGTTAAGAGTGATTTTTGTGTTAGCTTGCGGTTGTGGATTCAAATATATAACTCTTTTCTGTTTACAATCTAGTAACACACCGTTCGCTGTCAACTAGTCAATCCCCAAAATTACTTCCAACCCTTGCAGTGGCAAACAAATCAGATTTACAGTTGACTCATGCCCCTCAGTGTTTATCTCGCAATTCAAACAAACATCAGTCGTCACAATTCGTGTGCCCATAGGTGTAGATTCAACCAAATCATATGGGGATTTATGCATATGTAAATTCAATCGTCTCACGCAGTCATATGCAATAAATGAATGGCTAGCACCAGAATCATACATAACATGCACTAGACTGCCATTGAGAGAAATCATACCTTGAATCAGCTTCAAAGATTTTCGATCTTCTTCCTGTGTCAGTGTATAGATCCTTCCTGGAACCCTGGGTCTAGTCTCCTCCTGTTGCTGCTTCTGTGGACAATCTTTCGAAAAGTGCCCTGGCTTACCGTAGTTATAGCAAGTGAGTGGTTTGTTAGGATCCGTTCTAAATAGGGCTCCACTACACGTTTTTCTAGGATGAAATGGCTTGCGGCAATGCCAACATATTCTGCCTCTTGGGAAACCCTGGCTCCCATGGCTTCCAGATTGATTCGGCCTCTTATTATCGCCCCTAGAAGGTCCACCCTACTCTTTCCGCTTCTGTGTTGAGCCACTGCTTCCAGAAACACCTCTATTTTCAGTCTATGTTGACCAGCTCAATAGACGTTTCTCAATATATAGGCACTCTTCTGCCACTTTACTGAAATTAGTAAAGTGTTGGGAGATCAGTCTGTCCTTGAACTCAGGTCTCAGCCCCTCTATCATCATATCTGAATTCCACTCATCATTGTTGTTCAGCTTGGCATATGACGAGTAGCATGACAGTCGGATATATCGGGCCAGATAGTCATCAAAACTCTCCCGATCGTACTGCTTGATGTTGAGGAACTCTTTCTCTTTCTCTCTCTTGATAGTCAGAGGAAAATACTTCTTGTTAAATTCCTCTTGAAATAGTTCCCATGTGATAGGAACATTCTTCCTCTTTAGGATAAGGTCCATGCCTTTCCACCAGCTATCGGCATCACCTTCCAGCTTGTATATGGCTAACCGGGCTTTCATCTCATCTGGACATTGCAGCTTTTCAAAAATATTTTCCAAACGAGCTAACCAGGTTTCTGCTTGTTGAGGATCAAACTTCCCTTTAAACATAGGTGATTGTTGCTTACTGAATCTACTCAGCAAGCTTGGATATCCACCTCAGGCTCTGGTGGTAAATCCTCTGGTTGGGGTTCCTCTGGTATTTCTTTATAATCTTCCCATATAAATTCATCCAGACGATTCTCTAGATGATCCTGCCTTTGCTGTACTCCTTGAAGGTCACCTCTTATTTCATTCATTATAGTTTGTTGCTGTTCTAACATATCCAGTATTAGCTGCTGAATAGGGTCAGGCCTTGGATCTTCCCCATTGTTACCATGTCCATCACGCCCTCGGCCTCGACCTCTACCTCAGCCTCTACTACCTTCTCCTGTTTGTATCATCTCCATAATTCTCTCTACATGAAATTAGAGAAGAGTAAATTTTGATATAAGAGTAATGAGCATTTTTGTCATTTCATAAAAGTCAGGGTACACAGATATGTCATACATAGCATACACAACTATGTATAGTAGCTACATAGAAACAAAACATCAAATAACCTATAAACTATTGTACATGATATATTGTTCCTTATTACATTACATTTTCCTATTTGTACCCTCCCCAAAATAACGACCCTGGCTAAATCATTTTTGTCTGTTGGTTCCGCCTGTCTGCCCTTGTCTTATAATATGTGCCGATCAACTCCGGTCACCCAAAATATACCACGTGGGTCCCATGTCAACCTAGATACATATATTTCGATACAAGGGTGTTCACGTGATCCAGGAACTCCCAAAAGTTCCTACTTGGACCTCTCTCTACAATATCATTCTTCTATCTGTTCCAATACGCTGTATCTGGAAAGAAGCCCATAGTAGTATATGCCCAGACCTTATTCTTGAAACATACTCCCATATCCTCCTGAAGCTTATATATCATTCCCACACCTATCAAGAACGTAAGATACTGATCGTGGGGAGTGTCATGTTCCCGTACCGCTCAAATATATTGGACTGCAGATAGTGCCACAACTCGAGGTTCAGCTGTAAGTTATATGGCACCTGCACCGGCTCTGCTCGAGACTCACGGTTGCTCGACTCGTCCTCAGGAATCTCCTCTGGATCATCATTAGGATCCCACTCTAGATCCTCCTCAGAGTCCTCCTCGAGATACTCGTTGGTCTCTCCTACCCGAGACTGCCCTGGAGAAGCTGGCCTGGGTTCTGGTCCATATACAGGTAACTGCGGCACACTCTTTCATGCCGTCCGCCTCATACGAACGCCTCTAGGTCCAAAGTACTTGATGAAAAGCTGCCCGTATGGTATCGGCTCGGTAAACGCGTTCCTTTATACTCCTAACCACTTTATTAACCATCTAATTGAGTTATAACAACCATTTGAACTAAAATTGGGCAGCATAACCCTTAGGCACACACTTTTTCAAAATTTAAAACCAATGGCAATCTGGAAAAATTTCACAGATTAAATTGCCCACAGCAGCCAGAATAGTTAATATACGAAGGTTTGGAAGTTACCTCAAGCCCCCACAAGCTTTTCCCCAAAGATGGCTGAAACCCTAACCCTTGGACAACAAATTTGGAGTCTCCAAACCTTAAAGAACAAAGAGGAGTAGCTTAGGGTCGGAGTTATACGCGTTAGGAGCTAAATCATCGGAGAAATCGGCTTACCTTGCGAGATTTCTTCCCTTTCTCTCTCTAAACTCTCAACTTTCTCTCACTTATTTTAGGTCTGTTGCAGCACGAAAATGGGCTGAAGAGGATGATGATATATTTATTTATCATATATTTTGCAATATTTTATTTATTTGTTTTATTTTCCAAAATTTCAAAAATGAACTTATGTACATAAATCCTTATGTACATATAACCATGCTCATTAAGCTCAATCAATATTTCCTAATTTATGCCACATGTAGGAGACACCTAGGGGTCCCTCCCTATGGTCTCAATTGGCTTCACAACTTGTCCAGGTTACGTATACATGTAAAGTCTCAATTTTGGTCAAAATTGCATTTTTGCTCAAATTTTCCATAAATTCATATTAAATTGATCAAAATATTTCAAATATATTTTTCCCTTTATTTTCCTTAATTAATTAAAATTAAATTCAATTAATTGGAAAATAATTAATTTTGCGATAATTTGGCAAAATTACGATTTTGTCATTACCTTTCTAATCCAATTTCTTCTCTTATTTTTCTTTGGCCAATTTCCATATATTTTTGGACCAAATATTTTCTCTAAAATTTCTTCATTTTTGGACCTTAATATTGGGCTTTTTAAATTACCCAAATTAATTCCTTAATTATTTTTGCCCAATTTCTCATGAAATTGAACATTTATAAATTCATAAATTCCAAATTCATGAATATTCACCATTTTATTGAATTTCTCAAATATTTACAATACTTTTGGTGAATATAAATTTTGGGGTGTTACAATTAGTCCAAAAAAAAAACCTTCTGAAATAAAATTGAGATTTTTTTACAATTTTCAAGACAAAATTGGACCTTAATCCAATAGAAGAATCTCTTTTCCAACGTATATCATAGCGTCATTACTCCTACAGCGAACAGTTGCCAACATTCAGGACTTGTTTTTTTGTAGGCAAAAAAATTGAGACTTGCTTTTTCTTTTTCTTATGATCTTATTGGCCTTTTTATAAAGCCGACTCATGAGTCACGAGTAGTGACCCAATAGAAAGAATCTGATTTCCAACTTTTTTTTTTAATTGACTTGTGTTTTTTAAGGATATACTGCCCCTTCTTAATATAAGGCATATTTAATTTGATTAGATTAAGAAAGTTAGTTAAGTTAGCTAACATAACATGTATTTTCTAAAATACCCTAGTGTTTTTCTTAATTCCCTAATTACCTTTTCTCCTTGATTATTGTCGGAAAAACATCAATATGGATAAATTAGAAAAATATTAATAAATATGAAAACTATGTCTTATATTTAGAATCAATATTAATTCTAAATATGTTTTATATTAAGGATATGAGGGAATATATCATAAGGTGTTTTTGCCCTGATATCGCATGATGATGTGTTTGGGAAGGCAGTGGTGAACTAATATGGAGTCACTAGCCATAAGTATTTAATCAATTCCTACGGGGGAGTGATGGAACATAATAATTATATTGTATATCATTATCAAGTTAAAAAATGAAAATGATAGTAACCATATTTTAATAACCCCAAGGTAACGCAAACCCATCCACCAATAGGAGCTCATTGCCCGCTCACTCATCCTATTTTCCTGTTCTAAGGTGTGCCCTTCGGATACGTTAATTCAAACTTTATAAACCACAAAACACTCAAAGGAAAAGCCTTTTACTCTTTCACACTCATCTATTCATATTTCTCTTGCTATTCTCAAACATGCATAATTTTCTTTCACTCTTTCACACTCATCTATTTTCTTTTATTAATTACTTGTTTTGATTTTATATATGTATATATATATATATATATATATTTTTTTTTTCCTTCCCATTCTCCAACAATTCTTACTCTTGAACATCCTTTTTGTTGCCACATACTCCTAGTTCTTTTCTGATCTATTCCTCTTTCTTAGTTCTTAAGTTCCTGTTGCTTTTCTCAGTTTCTCTATTAATATTCTTCAAACATGTCTCCTTTTCACACTTCTTTTCCTCTCTTGTTTAGTGCTGTTTAATTTCCCCAGCACTTTCCATGAATTTTTCTCAAGACGTCTACAGCACGATTGGCTTTCATCGTATCAGCCATCAATAAATGTGAGTCTCTTCTCGATGCGCGCGGGGAGAGAGAGAGAGAGAGAGAGAGAATGGCACCCTTACAGCTTAGCAGCCTAAAAAATCACTTATAAACGAGAAAAAATCACTTATAAACTAGACGGATTACCCCGTGCGATGCACGGGCCCGTTCCTTACAAACTTCAATAAAAAGTAATAATCCCTGTACGATATGGAAAGTAGACCTTATTACGCAAAGATAATACTTGTAATAGATGAGATAATTATGGTTTGTTCGGTAATTTAACTTACACTTGTAATAAGAATCAAAGATAAGAACTGTAAAAGGATTTTTGAAAGCATTGTATGTTATGAATTTTGTGGTACATAGCTTAGATGAACGGAAAGTGAGCTAGAAAATTGTGCATAATACAATCAACCAATTTTGGGTTTGTGGATACCATGTTTAGTAATTTAGCCCAAAAATAGGTAACTCCAGACAATACATTTTGCAAGGAGGAGTATAATGAAGATACTATAAATCAAATTACATGATATATGTACATTAATTAAATTTACATACAAATAATACATGCATCACAACAATACAAAATATAATATCAAAGTAAAATACTATAAGTTAGCGAGAAAGCAACAAAAAAATTATATTGACATTGGACATTGGTTTTATGAAAGGGGTGAGAGATATATATGGGTTAAATGTTATAATTATTATTGTATATAATGATAACTCACATTGAATTATTAGTTAAAGAAGATGGACAAAATGCTTAAAGCCTTTTTTTTAATATAAAAAATTAAAGCTTTTAAATCAATATCATCATCATCATCATCATCATCATCATCATATATATAAAACCTCTTCCCCAAAATACTGTTCACAAGCAGATAAGCCGATCATCATCATCATCATCAATATCATCATCATCATCAATATCATCATCAATCAATATCATCATCAATATCATCATCATCAATATCATCAATATCAATATAGATATAAAATCTCTTCCCTAAAATACTGTTCACAAGCCGATCATAAGCCAATAAACAGTTTCGACTCCGTCTTGGGCTTCGCGTCCGATTCCGTCTCAAATGCTGGGTATAGTTTCTAAGTCTTTCCTATACTATTAAATTAAATTAAATTAAATTAAATTCTATATAAAAATCATTACTTGCCCCGTGGACCCTACCTAGCTCAAAAGAAAGCCAACAAGTTTTCAGATGCACAGTCCTTCCACAATTCAGTTTGATAGGAGCATATGAAACGCAAACCAGTTTGATAGGAGCATCCGGTGGTACATCAACAAAGCAAACCAGTTTGATAGGAGCATATGAAGCGCCGGTCCGATGCTGTTCGCCGGGACCAGCTCCGACGCAGAGACCATTGTGAACCCTCAAAAGCAGCTGCTGTGACGATTTTTTTAACGAACACGCTGACACTGGTCGATGAGAAACACGTTGCTCCAAACTGTGATGTCAATCCGTCGACAATGGACAACCATGAAGATATCAACGAAGTATATCCAGGGCCGGTGCCGGTCGACGGAAATGGCGAGACTACGGTCAGAACTTATTCTCTCTCTCTGTTTCTCTCTCTACGAATCTGTCTCAGGTCCAGCCCTTTCTACTTTCTCCGCTTCTTAAGATCTCTCGCCGCGACTCTGTTATGCTTCTTATGTGTCTCCGGTGCTCCGTCTCTCCGTCCAACTTGTGGAAGGTGGCTGTGGTGAGACCGGAGAGGGAAAGTGACGGTGGTGATAGAGATCTCGTGGTGACTCTGTCTCTTGTAGATCTCTGAATCCCACACTCACTGAAGCTCGCCACCGTGGTGAGAGTGAGAGGATGACGGTGGTCCACTACGCTGTGTCTCTCTCTACCAAAAAGACAAGGATGCCGGCGGTGGTGAGGAAAGCAAACCAGTCTGATAGGAGCATATGAAGCGCAGGTCCGATGCTGTTCGCCGGGACCAGCTCCGACACAGAGACCATTGTGAACAACTTACTCTGCAAAAGTTTTAATTAATGTGATCTCTGATAGATGGGTTGTCCGAAATCGCGTCCAGACCAAGCGATTGTTCTCCTAGAGCTGGGGACATAGCTGAAGACAGACAAGGATCAATATTTTCAACTTCTTCCTGCTCTTTCACCATCACAGTACGTACAAAACTTTTGCAGAGTAAGTGACGAAGCAAGTAAGGTCACTGTAGCAAACTCATCCGATATGAGATATGATTAATGCAAAGAACCTCTCTCCCTCATGGTGATCAAATATTTTTTTGCAAATAACCTCTCTCCCTCAAGAACCCTTTCTACGCTGGCATGCAATGATAGAAACACTTTCCTCTTTTGAAAAAGTTGATGTGCGTGCTGTGCCTCTAATTTAAAAACATATTATCATTCCTCTTTTTTTTTTGTCATACCAAACATTTTCTTTTTCATTCCTTTTTCATTCATAATTTTTCTAGCAGCCAATTAGAGCCTAAAGGCATGGAACACGATGTTATTTTTTTTTTTTGCTCAAAAAACATGATGTTATTACTTTACCATTACCAAGTGGTTTTATGAGACATTACTGGGTGTTTCGTCCATATTCTCCTCTCCTTACTTTCTTTCTGTTCCTTTTTTAAAAAAAGGAATTGCTCCTTCTTTTACTATCGATGAAATTATCCTTGGTCCATACCATTTTAATATGTTTTAAATTTTGTCACAAATTTAAAAACTCTTGTGCAGTAATTTTTAAAGAAAATGGTTAGAATTATCATCCAATAATTATATATAATAGATTCAGATCCCTTAAAACTTAATAATTTAAGCATCTTAAAGTTTGCATGGCACATTTTATACGTTATTGTCATTAGATTTAAATTTTCAAATTGTGAATTCGTGACGTTCAATTATTTTGATATTATATCTGCGCAGAGAAAAAGTAAAATGCATTACCTACCTTTTACCAAGTGTGAATTCGTGACGTTCACCATATTTTCACTAAGTGGGAAAGGTGTGTTGGTGAGAGGATGAAGGTGAGGTGAGGTGTTGGTGAGAGGATGAAGGTCTCATGTTCGTTCTTTTGATAATTTAGAGATCTTGTAAAAATTAGTTCGAAGTAATTAATTATTTAGCGAATTTATACAAAAAAATAATTAAAAATTAATCTCTGCTACGTGCAGAGGGCACTCATCATTCACGCTAAAACAACAAACGCTAAAAAAACAAATAAACAAAAGAAAAGAAGAAAGTGTTAAATTAATATGCACACGCATAAATAAGTTTTGATTAGCTACTACCTCCGGTCATAAGCAAAAATTAAGTTTTGATGAATAGCCTTCCTTCATAAATTATGGTAGGTGATCTTTCTCTTAAATAAATCATATTCGTGATTTAATTAGAGACTAAATTATATGGGATATGTGATTCAATTAGTCATGTAATATTATTTCTCATAAATAATAATGATGATGATATACAAATTGGAAAGGAGTTATCAAAAGTTCAGATTTACTAAGTCCGAGTAAGTTATAGGTGAGTTAAAAATTAAATGATTAAAATATTATTTTTGCGTATTATTATTATTAGTTTCTTAGTAGATGATGCTTTTGCATTAGTAGTCTGTGTGTCGGTTCAGAAAAAATCGATCCTACCATTCCCTTTCTTTCCCGTCGTCATCAGATGAATACGTACCATGGGTGTTGCAGCTTCATCTTCTTCTTCTTTGTCTTCAAACAAATATGAAGTGTTCTGAGTTTCACGGGGAGAGGACACACGCAGATCCTTCATCAGCTATCGCCATACATACTTTGAGAGTTGATTTTGGTTATAAATATAAGATATAATTTTTATATTTATTAATATTTTTCTAATTTATCCTGTTAAATTCTATCAATAATAATTAAGAAGGAAAGAGAATGACTAAATTAAGTAGGATGACTAAGATGTTTTAGAAAATACATGTCATATTAACTAATTTAACTAATTTTCTTAATTTAATCAAATTAGATAAATATATCTTATATTAAGGATAAAAAAATCGGTTGGTATTGGTGAGGCTTTTGCATTATTAGACTCTGCGTCGGTTCAGACAAAATGGATCCTACGACCTTTTCTTTCCCGTCATCAGTGGATTAAAGTTGCTGGCAAAGTAAAAGAATACATGTGATGTTATGATTTCTTTGTCTAAATTATATTAAAGCGTTAAAGATAAATACTTCTTCCTTAATTGTACGAAGGATAAAGACAATATTGTGAAAACTGTTAATTAAATTTGGGTTGATGAGCAATAACAAACTAATCAAATCTTTTACCTCCACGGAGATAATTACACACACACCCAGCTGGTCAAAAAAAAAAAAAATTACACACACACCCATAGATTATTGGGAGAACTATAACCAGGTCTCTAACAAAAATTTTTTAAAAATGATTTTGCTATCGATTGAAATGTAGTTGTACGTGTTGGTCTGGGATAGCTTATTTTTAGACAATAAGTGCTTATAAATCATAATTTACGGTATACGAGGTAAGTATGTGAGAGGAGTTTTATTTCGACTTACTTAATAAGTGTTTATTCTTAAAAAAATAAGCTAATCCAGACATGCTTTACAAATTATGTTTAGAACATAAATAACTTATGTATAATTTACACTCCCAAATTTGTAAGTTTGAATTTTTATTCGTAATTAATTTTATACTCTGTCTATCCCTGAATATGAAAATATGCATGTCCTAAAATATAAGCTCCGTTTCAGTTTCGTTTCTAAATTTATTGCATTTTTTTCCAACTTTACTCTTTAATTATATTTGTTGTATTTATTGACTCTCTCACTTATCTTCTTTATAAATAAGAGTATAGTTAAAAAGAATACTTATTTATTACTTTTAAATAATTTCTTGGTAAACTTCAAATCAGTTGTTTAAAACTTATATTTAGAAACAGGGGGAATATAATTTTTTTTCAGGATCTTATTATCATTTTCCTTTATAATTATGTTACTAATGATTGATTAAGAATTTAGAACTGGACATATATCCATATAATATTATCTTTTTTATCATATAAATCGTTTATATTTCAACAAACTGAAGAAGCTATTATATCTATTCTTATTTAAATTTGAGTCACGTTGTTCTATATTAAGAACCAAATAAGTATAACATTACTTTAATAAAATGCTCCCCACGCAACGCGTGGGGAAGTAAACGTTATTTCAAAGTAAAACCTCTCCCCCTAAATACTGTTCACAAGCCGATCAACAAAAACATCATATTATATTCCTTCCTCGGCTTCACTCAAGCCGTTCCACACTAAAGGAGATATTAAAGAAAAAAGGCACCCAAACTCCCCTTAGTCCTTCAGCGATCACGGGATTTAGAAATAAAGGAGCCAATCAATCAATATATTATAAAATATAATATTTCTTCCTCCGGCTGCGAACAAACCATATCCTGTTTGAAATTCAAACTTTAAAATGAACGTTAAAACGTACGATTATAAGCCTCAATTATCACCTCTGCCATCTATTCTGACCCACCGAGTCCAAGAGAAAATGGATTAAAAATATTATTTCACAATGGACATGTCTCAAAAGCACCAACTCATCCTATATAACAGCAAATGGATTAAAAATATTATTCCACAATTGATATGTCTTAAAAGCACCATCTCACAGTTGACCAAAGACATAACTGAAAGGAAATGAATGGCTCAAATCACAAGCAGAGAATCTTTTCACAACAATTCAACGTCTGACAAATTTTCTCTAATAAATTATTCCCTCCTCTGCCTCCAACGAAGCTGCTAGAATTCTCCCTCCTTTCAAAGTTGAATTTGAAGTTTCAAACTCCCCGCCCAAAACATCATACTTTCTTCCTTTATAACGCACCACTGACAGTGAGGAATGTTTGCTTTCAAACTGATCAATTCAAAATTTCAAAAATCCCACCATCAACATAGGACGTTTGCTTTATAATCGTCGATGCCCATCACAAACGTCTTCATCCACAAAACTATTACCTCCTCACTTCATTCTTTCACCTCTATTGGGCTTTGCCTCAACCTCTTCTAATTCCTTCTTCTCTACCTTTTTCGATAGGTCTGTTGCAATTAAATAATACATGTAGCCTCTTATGGCAAATCGCTCCGCCCACATTGAACTCAATTTTTTGTGTACATCGATGAGCAAAAGATGAGAGAAGGCAAGTGGAAAAGTTTTTGTGTACATTGATTTACATTTCCCTTTTCCTCCTTTTAACAACGAAGAGTGAGAAATAAACTGCACAGATTTCACTTATGTAATTTTGCCTGTATATGTTTGTGACTTTATCAGGTATGCATCTCCAATTCGGCTGGTGACAATTATGGGTTTATATGAGAAGGAGATGGTCCCAACACAGGAGACATACAGAAGAGGTTTTTTTTATCTAAACTATTCTCAATCAATGCTATTGAGTTGTTTTGTGGATTGTATTGTCTCAAGGTCTATTCTTTATGTGTTTACAGGGTAAGGGATCAGGTACACTGTATTCTGAGGGGCTTCACGTAGTTCCTTATCTTTAATAAAGTAGGTGTTCCTACCTTAAGGTCCTTCTCTGAAATTCACCAGAATATTCAAGAACTCACCGGAAATGGGGGTCGGAAAACTTAACGCTCGTCGGAAAAATGCTCCAACGCTGCTTTTGATTCGATCTGGACAGTGATGATCTGGTATAGCGAACTCCGATGGTGATGAAGAAGACGCGCGGTGGCTGCGAAGGAGGGATGATGGTGACTCGACGGAGGTGGAGATTACAGTGGTTGTTGACGGCGCTGGTGAGAAGGGCGAAGTGAGAAGGAAGTTCTTAGTTCTCAGCTTGCAGTGCCCAACTCCGAAACTGACAGCTGTGGTGGTAAGCGTTTGGTGGAGGAGGAAGGATGAGTGGTGCTCTGCGGTAGTAGGGAGAAGGAAGACTGAAGTGTTGGTAGAGGTGTGTCGCCGGAGATGGTGGTTGGAGAGAGGAGGGTCGCCAGCGACCAAAGAGGAATGGAGGAAGAAGTGATGAACGACAAATGAAGATGCTGTTCGGATGATGATATGATGATTTTTAAAGGAGGAAAAAGGGAGAAGATGGTTGTTGAGATGATGATGATGAAGGAAGCAGAATATGGTAAGATGATGATGATAATTTCGGATGTACACAAAAAATTCCACTCAGTTTTCTTTTTAAAAGAGCAGTATCATCATGGCCCACCTAAAGTTAAAAAAAAGTCATGAAAAGGAGACTTTGATTTGAAGAGAGATGGGTCTGATCATTAGAAGAGTTCTGACGTTTGTTTTCAAATGGGTCTGATCATATGTACATGCAGGAGATCATATAAAAATGCAATATACAAATAATTACACATTATGTAATATATTATGTAATATATATATCTTCATAAAAGACTTCGCAAACTGATAGGAAAGTAGCGTATATTTTGAAGAAGCTATCGAAAGTTCTTTTCCCCTTGTAATGGTGGTTTTTTTTTCTTCCCCTGATATTGGTTCTGATTTTTCTTTGATCTGAAGGAAGGAAGGCGTCGGTGATGATGGGGATGACGCTGGGAAAGAAGGGATGATGATGCTCCAGTTACATGAGCCAGAGATGAAAGCACCGAACTTCATTCCTTCCTTCATCGCTGCAAAAATGGTGGAGAGATCTTCTACTATTCATTTGCCAGGAAGACAGATATTTTCGCCCAAAAAAAGATCTGCAATGAAGAAGATAACTAAAGAGAGATATTTGGTTGCCCATCCCCAATATGGAGAGATCTTCTACTATTCATTTGGTTCAGTCGCACATTATCAATGATTAGCTTTAATTGATTCCAAAGAGAGATATTTCGTTGCCCATCCCCAATATGTGCTGTCTGCCGGTTTAGACTAATGATTAGTATTGTAAATGAGATAAATATTACAATCCATCAATTTTTTCAAGCATAATTTTTCAAACAACTTTTTAAATAGCACATGTAATAACTTTTTTCAGCAACTTTTTATAAAAGCAATTATTTTGATTATAACTTGGCATATGCTTAGTTTTCTTTTTCTATTCATTCTCATGCGATTCCATTATCGTGTCGTCTTGACTTTCAACCTACACATTTCTTCACTTAAAATTGTTCATTTCAACATTATTTATGTTGTTTTGATAAAAAAAAACATTATTTATGTTGTCCAAATATTATTAGTATTGTTAATATAAATATTTTCTGTGCGTGTTGAATAAAAAAGTAATATGTAAATTGGCCACCATCAAAGAGGGCCAGCTTTGTGCAATAATTGTAGTATGGAAGGAAGTAAAAGTGAGTATAAAGAAAGCAAGTGGGTCGAGCTCATAAAGATCAATTTTAAAGGGTGGGCCATCCATTATAAATCAAGTCTTAGAGCAGGCTGGTCAGGGTGCAGATTCTCGATATACAGAAATGCGAGGAAACATGATAATAATGTCCCATATTTATTATAAAAATAATTAATTTAACTAATTTTATTAATATCCATAAATTAAGAAATTGAAGCAGCATAATGTCAATTTTATTTGCGGAACTAAAAGGGTTCAAGTGTGTCAGCAAGATTGGCCAAAAAAAAAAAATGTGTCGGCAAGAGCCTAAAATAGAGTGGTCCCAAATCATATAAATAGCATGGTGCGGTGGCATCCCGTGACTGTCCCAACAATATTCCATTAATTATTCTCAAAGAAAAATGGGCCATCCCCACCGTCCCCACTACCCCTCATACCGGCACACATAATTTTTATCAAATTTCCACAATTTGGTATCAAAGGAAACTGAACCTAGCACACATCTTTACTTTGTTTAATTAGATTTTGTTAATTTATCTTAGATAAATCAAAATGCAAAATAATATCAATCTTATAAAAATGAATAATACTTTAAGATGACCCTAAGAAAGAGTGTAACACCCTAAATTTTATATTCACTAAAAATATATTATAATTAATTGATAAATTCACTAAAATAACGAATATTCATGAATTTAGATTTTAAACCATATCCTGTTATTGAATTTTATATTCACTAAAAATATATTATAATTAATTGATAAATTCACTAAAATAACGAATATTCATGAATTTAGATTTTGTGAATTTTGAAATATTCATATTCACAAGGAAATGGGTAAATAAATTCAAGAAATGAATTAAATTACAAAGGTGATAACAAATTCAAAAAATCATTTATCACTTTCGAATTTCTCCAACCAGTTGACAGAAAAGGCATAAGAAGTAGGAGAATAGATCTGTCGATTGTCGAACACCATCACCAGAGATAAAGAGAACGGAGTTTTTTTTTTCCGGGACCTTTGTGAGAAGAGGTGTTTGAACTTTGAAACAAAGAGAAAAACACGAGGAGGAGGAAGAAAAGGCGTCGGGCAGAGTGTTTGAACTTTGGATACTTGCTTTATGTTATTTTTTAATTAAAAAATTAATTAAGTACCTTGAAAGTTGGAATTCGAAGCTGGAATGCATATTTGCTTTTTTTTTTTTTTTTTTTTTTTTTTTACCAATGGGATGCATATCTGCTGGTGAAGACTTTCCCAACACCAATCAATTACGCTTAATTATAAAAAAATAAAACTCATAGATAAACCAAAAAAAATTTTAAAGGCAAAAAACCGAATAGATTTTAATTTTTTACAAAAGTTTGCTTAATTAATTTTATTGAAGTAATAATCATCACTTATATTTTTGCCAACATAATTATCATTTATCGTTGGGTTTAAAATTATCATGTTATTGTTATAAAAAATGTATCATGTTATCATTTATTTAAATTAATTATTATATATATACACATATTATTTAAACTATATGATTTTATAGATTATTTAATGGAGAATACTATTAATAGAAAAATAACTTTAAAATTATAAAATATTAAATAAGGTTGGTTATCAAATATAATAAGGGAATGATGAAATTTAATAAGCAATTCAAAACTCATTTTTTTGGAAATCCCTAATTTAAAATTTTACAATTTCAAAGTTATTTTTTTTATTTTTTTCCCAAACTATTATGTGTCATTAATATTGAGATGTAATGTACATGTAAGCTTATTTATGTTTATTTTCAAATTAATGTAGAAATTTTATATTTATTTTTACATTTATATCTTTATATATGTATATAATTTATTTTATATTTAATTATTATATTGGCATACAGTGGAGAAGAGAAGTTTACATAATGAATATTTCCATTTTGTAGGTGCCTCTCTTTTATTAATAAATAATGGAGTTGTCATTTTTGTTATTTCTGCATTTTTTCAAGATGGGACCAAGGCAAAAAGATCAGACTACAAGATGGAAAATTGATTCTTGGAATATAAGGAAGGAATATGAATTGATAAAAAATTGTTAATAACTAATGCTAGATTTCAAGGGTTGTAGGTAAGGGAAAAAGGAGAAGAGGGACGGACAAAAGCGAAAGAAAGAGGGGATGACCAATAATTTTTTTATATAGTTAATCACAATAGTTTATTATTTTTATGGGTTTAAGAGAAAACCAATATTCTTTGTTAAAACTTTAGACAGTTTTTTTTTAACTAAAGTTGTTAACTTATTATGACCAAAAAGCATATGATTACTTTCGACCAAAAAAAAAAAAAAGCATAAGATTACATTTTAACGAGGAGATGACCCTACATTATATATTATATAATAAAATATATTTCTTGTATACTCAATGTTGTCAATTAACAATTGTTTTACCCAGTATGTCAATTAACAACCATACATACTTTTTTCCCACTCCATGTACTTGATTAACTTAGTTAAAATCTTCTTTAATTTAAAATAAAAATAAGTTGAATTAAATATTTTTAACATTAATTTACAAATTTAACTTATTGAAGTAAAAAATAATACTTTGATAAATTTATTCATTGAAATCAGTTAAATTAAGAAAAGAGTTAATCCTCTGCACAAATAATGATTAAAAGTAACAATAATGAATCTCTAATCCTGGGATCTATCTACTGTTGTCTAAGAATAATGATAGAGTTTTAGGGGCTGTTTGATATGAGGGGAGGGGAGGGAAAGTGAGCAAAGGAAAAAAAATTTTTAAGTTAGATTTAAAACAATTAGAGAAATGGGGTTAAAATTCTTTAATTAATTTTTTTTACTCTTTTATTTTACATATTCTGTTTAGCAAAATTTAATAACTCCATTTCTCCAATTTCTTTAAATTCAAACTAGGTGCTTGATCATGAATTTAAGGAAAGTCTATATATAATTTAGGTCATTAAAGTGTCTCAAATCACTAAATGATAGCAATAAATCCAAATTATTATAATTATTCCAGCTAAATATGATTTAATAAAGGCAAAAGACTTTGAGTTAGGGAGGGACGGACAAAAGCGGAAGAAAGACTTCGAGTAGGAGCACTTGAAATCCTTTATTAAAGCAAAGCTCTTGAATTTCTTTATTATAGTGGCCACAGATAAATTAAAGAAGCGATAATAACTTTCCTATATTAAATCAAAGCACTTGAATTCCTTTATTTTTGTCTTTTCCCTAATTCTCTAATGCCCCATTCCCAAAAACCCTTTCATCTACTCACAAATTGAGCAGATGTTTTAAAAGTCAGAATATTTGATTCAGTAGGGGACGATAGTTTTAACCTTGAACTGGAAAGGTAATGAATGTGCAGGGAGGGTAAGACAATTAGAATGAAGTAAATGAATAGTATAGATT
Organism: Inga oerstediana; assembly: GCA_963210345.1. Taxonomy (NCBI): domain Eukaryota; kingdom Viridiplantae; phylum Streptophyta; class Magnoliopsida; order Fabales; family Fabaceae; genus Inga; species Inga oerstediana. Next base: position 69,804,527 of record OY723406.1, read on the forward strand.
ATCATATGAAAATTGGTTTCACACAAAATTTATTCTTAGATAGATTCTCATATAAAAATTGGTTTCACACGAAAATTGTTTGCACCATTCTAAAAAAAGAAAAAAAAAGTACTAAAAAAGAATATGATGAAAATATCAGGATAAAAAGGGTTAGTGTCCTGCTCAACTATATGAAAAAATGATAGAATATATTTGCATGGAATTAAAAAAAGGCGTATTCATTTGGTAGGGTTATCATTTCTTTGAATAAATTTACTTTGGCAAATGTACATATAAACAGATGCACAAGACAAAGTCTTTTGCGATAACTCCAATCCAGAATAAATCATATTAAAGATAGTAATAGAAAGAAGTTTATAATTATGATTGCCATAACATAATGGCATGTAATGTTAGACTTCTTGGACGCCACCATGCATATGTCATAATCAACTACAAATTTGAAATTTCATGTTCAACACATAAGGGATAGTATCACTAGAAAAGTTGTTCTATCACCTACCCATAAACAAAATCAAGCAGTTGAATTTTCATGAGCCTTTATTATTGTGTTTTATTTACTAAAATCCCCATTGACCCATTATATCATGATGAGATTGTTATATATCACCAATAAACTAAAAGAAGAGTGAGATAACTGTTAGGGATACACTTCACCCTTTATGATTTCATCTTGCATTTTATTATTTCAAGTCATTTTCACTTTGTCTTTCTGTTAACATATTTGCAAATTGCAATATTCTTTCAATATTAGTATATGAAGATGAAGATATAAGCTTTTGTTCAAAATAATTAATAACTAATTATATTTAATTATTATTGTTATTGGTTGAATAATACAATATGCTATAATAAAAGTTTTAGAATTTTAGCATAGTAGAATATCTTATACTAAATGATTATTTCTTTTAATGATGCACATGTTTGCAATATGAAATTTCATATTTTAGATATTAACAGAAATTGACCTCTTTTATCCAGTTGGGGGAATGCATTTTTATATTTGGTCAATCTATAAACCATTGTGGGTTGGGTTTGCTACTCAAATGTCTTTTATTACTACATGCTTGGTCATGAATTTAAAGAAAGTCTATATATAATTTAGGTTATTAAACTATCTCAAATCATTAAATGATAACAATAACTCCATATTATTGTAATTACTCTGGATTTACAAGCTCCCCGTGCAACGCACGGGGGAGACACTCTAATTCAATGCTTATAGAGACCTAATTATATGTTCCAACAAATAGTGTCAGTGCTAAAAATCTCCATACGCCATTCTGGGGGAAAAATGAAGCCACCTACCTTTGTTTTTTTTTTTTTTATGATGGAGCCACCGACCCTACTAACATGATTATGACATGGGACTGTTAGATGTACAGGTATTGTTTAAAAAAAGAACATATTAATTGAGTTATTTTATTTTAATAATTTTATACCAGAAGAACATATTAATATAATCAGATTTGTATAACCCTTGAGTGGTGGATATTTTAAGCATTTATCCTGATAGGTGGCAATTGATGAGGTTTTTAAATGGTGTTTTGTGAATTTATTAATTTCATATGAAGTTAGGCTAATGACTAATTATTATATATGGAGTTAGACTAATGACTAATTATTGTAATATATATATATATATATATATTATTTTTAAATTTAATTATTACGTCATCGGTCCAGCTAAACAGCTCAACCAGTCCAACCGGTTGAATCTTGACCCGCTGACCTTTCCGGCTCGAAGTCCGGTCCGGCTTTTAAAACATTAAGCTGGACTAATGCATATTATATATTAATGAAAGAGAAAATATAACAACACGAGTCAACGCAGGGTATTGACGCGGACACTTTATGACCCAAAAATCACGCAAATTCTTGCCCTTTGTGACCCGAAAATCGCGCAAACTTCTCTTTCTATAAAAAGAAGCACCTCAAGCTCCTTTCTTGCTCATCCAATCTATCCTTTGTGTAATTTCCCAAGCAGTTTTTCAAAAATGCATTCTCAATCACTCTCTTTCGCTCTCATATTTCTCTTTCTCTCAACCTTTAGCGTTAATTCCAATGCAACAGAGAAGCTCCCAAAAGGTTTCAGCATCGACCTCATTCATCGTGACTCACCATTCTCACCCTTGTACAACTCCTCAATGACCCAATCTGAACGAGTCCAAAACGCTGCGTTGCGCTCCATGTCCCGAGCTAACCGCTTTGGCCAGTCATCGTCTTCTATGGCTGAAACAAGTGAGTTAGTAGAAACTGAAGTTTTCCCAAACGATGCAAGTTACCTCATGAAGATATCTGTTGGTACTCCTCCTGTAGAGAGATGGGCACTTGCTGACACAGGAAGTGACCTTATTTGGTTCCAATGTTCACCTTGTCCACAGTGCTACCCTCAAAACGCACAGCTTTTTGATCCAAAAAGCTCTTCCACTTATACGTCTCTCTCTTGCAGCTCAGAGCAGTGTAAATCTCTGCCCCAATTCATCGTACGAGGCCAATCGTATCCTAATTGTGGTACATCCAATGAGTGCAGGTATTTTTATTCGTATGGGGATAACTCATACACTATAGGAGAATTGGGCACAGAATCACTTAGTTTCGGCCAAGCTGCTTCGTTTCCTAAGAGGGTGTTTGGGTGTGGACACAACAACAATGGACGATACAACATGAAGAACGCAGGACTTGTTGGACTTGGTCAAGGGGCTTTGTCGTTAGTTTCACAAATGGGTAACGTTGGTCGCAAATTCTCCTATTGTCTGCCTCCTTATAATCCAAAGACTTCAACTAAACTAAGGTTCGGGGAAGAAGCCACCATATCAGGAAATGGGCTTGTGTCTACTCCGTTGATTGCCTCATCTACTTCCAAAACCTTTTACTACCTCAATCTTGAAGGTATATATGTTTTACTAACATTATTCACTTGTTTTCATTTTAAAGCTGACTTTAAATGTTGTATATATATATATATATATATATGTATGTATGAGTGCAGTGGTACTCCCTCGTCTCAATTATAAGATTTTGTAAGGAACCAGTCATGATGCCTATCTAAACATGATGCCTATCCTTTAGATAGGCATCATAAGCTCGTCCCATTTCCATATTTGAATTTGGACCATCAAGATATAATATTTTTTAAGAGATGATTTTTAAATTGAAAAAAAGGTTAATTAAGTGAATATCTTTATTTTAAATTCTCCACTCATCAAAATATTTTTTTTTTAAAAATAAAAAATTAAAAAATTAAAAATGGATCTAGATTATTTAGATGTGATGAGCTTATAGTGCCTTCATAATTGGTTCCGAGTTTCTAGAGGGTTAGTCTTCATCTTATTTATAAGATCTCAAGCTTTTGTGTCTCAAATTTATAATTATGTTCCTAAATTATGCCTATTGATTATATATGTTAAGGGAGTTTTTCATTCAATGAAGCACTGTTCAAAACAAATGATTAAAAGTGTATTTTAGAGAAACCAATATATATTTTTCTTACAAAAAACTAAAGTAACTAATTTTTTTAATATTTACAAATTAGTTATCCAATTCTTAATTAGAGAGAGTATTTTGATTAATTTTCTAAATGCAATGGTTGTTTGCTGCAGGTATCACCGTTGGACAACAAACAGTGTCGTTCACAGGTCAAAGCGATGGAAACATAATAATTGATTCTGGGACCACATTGACACTTCTTCCATCAAGCTTTTACGACCAGGTTGAAGCTTTGGTGAAACAAGCCATTGGAGCAGACCAATTCATAGTACAGAACAATCAATACAAATTGTGTTACACAAATGCTAACTCCGTCCAGAATAATATTCCAAATTTTGAGGTTCATTTCACAGGAGCCAACCTTTCCTTAAAACCTCAGAACCTTTTCCGTTTGCTTTCCGTCAACGGCGTTGATGTTATGTGCTTTGCAATGTTTCCTACAGATGGACAGCCCATTTACGGAAATGTGGCTCAGATTGATTTTGAAGTCGAGTATGATCTTGATCAGAAAAAAGTTTCTTTTGCTCCTGTTGATTGCACTAAACAGTAGAAACTCAAGACCAGCACTTATGTGTGATTAATAACTAGCATTTACTCCCCCACGCGTTGCGTGAGGAGCATTTTATTAAAACAATGTTATACTTGTTTTCAACCCATGTTAATCCACCACATAATCTAATACAACTTTGAAAGCAAATGATGCTTATTTGGTTCTTAATATAGAACAACGTGACTCAAATTTAAATAAGAATAGATATAATAGCTTCTTCAGTTTGTTGAAATATAAACAATTTATATGATAACAAAGATAATATTAGATGGATATATGTCCGGTTCTATTTGAGAAATGAATATATCTACAATATATGTAAATTAGTTCTAATTATTTGAGTATAATTTTTTCAAACATAAGCAATTGATTATAATTATTTAAAAGTAGACTTTTATAGATATAAAATCAATATGACTCATTGATTGTCCTTTCTTTGTGCTACCCGTGTATTACATGGGGAGCTCATGCTTCTACTTATTATAAATTAGAAACATTATCAATTTGCCCAACATGTTTCATTATCTTACTACCTGAAATGTTCATGACATATATACTAATAATATACATGTAACTCCTACATATTACACTATTAGTAGTCTTACTATCTACATGAAAGAAGAAAAAATTAGTAAAGGAGGAAGTGATAGAGGTTAAAAAGAAGTTAAAAGAGAATGAAATGGATTATTTATGAAAAGATGAAACTACTGAAGTACAAATGTGTGGTCTTGTAAGCTAGATCAGGTTGACCATACAAGATGAATAAGCAACATGAACATGCATGACTATTTATAGATGGGGAAAACTTGAATTTTATGTGGGGAAGAAAGTAACCGCATGAAATAGCACACTTTCACAATAAGTCATTGAAGTTGAGGTTGGAGACTTGGAGTCGGGATGTCAAGGATTGATGATGTGGTATTAGCATGAGATGTTAACAAAAGCAATATACAACATACATCCTTCAAATGGACTCAGGAAATCAGAAATCCATTCTAAATGTTTAAAATAACTTCAAAGTAACTATTGATCTTATTGAATTTAGTATGTAAACGGAGACTATTTTAATGGACAAAACAAATAGAACTTCACCCATGATTCCCTGTAGAATACTTTATGCCAATAGTGATAATGAAGAGTGAAGATTATGCCTTAGCGGTTGGATTTCGTGAGGAAATTTTCAAACTTGAAGCACAGTCAATCTGGACATCAACTAAAGATTTATTATATGAAAATGTGCAATATGCTTTTCAGTTTGGGTAGAAAGTGAAACATACAATATTTAGCAATATAGTGGTGGTATGTAGAATGGATAGGACAAATAATTTTATATGTTGAAAGAGGCCGAAGTTTAAAGCTACTTTCATCATTTTGTTTTATCCAATAGCTTTTTTTTTTATAAAGCAAAATATCCTTTATTATTACCTTTATTCTAATATATTAAATATTTTAATAGGATAAAAAATCAATGTAAAAATTTGTTTTCGGGTTTTTGGACCAAATCGGCAATTTAAAAATTTGAAGCACTTTTCTGTAATTCCGTCAAGATTATATTAATATCAGATTTCTCCAAATTATGCATAAGAGGCCGGAGGAAATCAGTTGCAGAGGTTTATAATGACGGTGATTTTGAGATTTTCGGATTTTTGGACCAAACTGAAAATTTGGAGATTCATGGTTGATTTCTGTAAATTCTGCTGCATGTTATGTTATTCCCTGAAAGTAACGGCTAATATTACATAAAAATACCCTCATTTCTGTCAACATTCCCTTCAGCCACATGCAGAATTGTATTTTCTTCTTTAATTCTTGTTGTGCATCTTAACTTTTTGATCCCTCAGCTATAATTTGCCTAAAGTGAACTTACAATTCAAATCAAAATCTTACAATATTTTTATTCAAAATTTAAATTTTGAAAAGTAATCATGATATCATAAGAAATATATCCTTTTAAGTTTTATCTTTACACAATAGTTTTGTAATTCAATTTAATCATAATAAATATCATTTAGTCTAAAATTAATGATAAAATCCTTAAATAAGATATTAAATATTATATTAAAATTGAAACATATCACTGTTCTTTCAACATCCTGCACTGCATCCGCCTTGATATAGATACAAAGAAGTATAACATCCGGTTGCACCAAGAAAGAATAAAAGAATGACAAACACATTATAAGCATATGCACTTTTAAAGATGAAAAACATCATCATGGAGATATCCATGCATGTAATTATAGCGACTGTCGGTGTACATGTACATGAAATTTAAGCTGAGCTGTAGTACTTATAGTTAATTAACAAATTTTATCCCTCATTTCTTAATATAAGATCTAATTAATTTTTCTTAAAGAGATTAAGGAAACTAAATAAGTTAGTTAATAAAAATATATGTTGTGTTTTATTCGACTATATATTAATTTATAATTCAAACAAATTAATTTGGTATAAAAAAAGATAAATATAAATACTTTAAAACAATTTATATAACTTCTTTAATCTCTCTAAAAAAATTAACTGGGTCTTACAGTAAAAACATGCGGTAGTAATATTTTAAAGACCCGCTAATCATAAATATAAGACCTAAATTAGAGATCAATTTTGTTCCTAAATATAAGATTTTTTTTTTCATTTTTTTATTTATATTTATTGTTTTTCTTCAAACTAATTTGTTTAACTTCTAAACTAATATATATAATCCAATGATTTTTATAGAGATCATGTTACATATGCTATATATAGTTGAGTAATTTATTTAATTTTTTTAAGGGAGAATTGTCCAAAAATACCTTTATGGCAAATTAATTATTGATTGCTACTAAGCGTGCAAGCGATCTTCCGTGTGTGCAAGCGATCTTCCGTTTTGTGCAAACCATCTTCCGTGTGTGCAAAAATCTTCCATATAAATATACAAACAATCTTCCGTTGTATGTAAAATATTTTTTAATATGTGCAACAGATCTTCCATGATAGTATCCAGCAATTAATTTACTAAAAAGATAGTTATCAGCAATTCTCCCTTTTTTTCAAATTATATAACTGAGTTTTATATTTAGCATAAAAAAGAGTATTAATTATTAATGAATTTATGATATATAGCGAGATGTGCGAGGTACCTTAACCATGATAACTTGAGCACAATGAGCCTTAATTGAATTATAGTTTTATGTCAAAGTATATATGATTACACTGATCCATCTTCTTCTTTTTCATTGCAGCTTTTGCTGTCTCTCTTTTTTTTTTTCTTTTTCTTTTTCTTACTCTTACTTTCTATTCAATTGCCCCACACCATAAAGATCTAAATCCCTCCCCAATCTACAACTGATTCAAAAATAAAAATGATTATGACACAACCAATTAAGTCCTCACCCATGTCAATTTCATCTTATGGATTATATAAAAGGAGCTATCGGTTCTAATCACAATAGGAAAAAGTTATTTTTTTTTTCACAATTTTAAATACATAACCAATATCAATGTATCAATATATGTAATGAAATTTATAATAAATTTCACTATTCTGAAGTCATAAATAGTATCAGTTGTTTATTGTCTTAACATTCTGAAATATATTTTTCATATTATTGAACGTCTTATTATAAATTCATTTTTTTTATTAAATAATTGTTTAGTATCTGGATATTAGAGAAAGATCTATGTAATTAAGAATAAAGAGAACACACTAAACGAAAATTATATGCCATATATCAATATACTATAGCTTTAATTTTAGTTTTTTTTTGTTTTCAAATTTTATAAATACAAATTTTCAGAAGCTTCTTACACATGAGCACCTCCCATTTTCATCTCTCTATTAATTTTTTTGCCGCCACTCTGTTAATTGTGTGCATCATAAGATGATATATAAAAGATGAAAAAAAGACTGAAAGCATCTTATATAGTTAAAACAGAACTATCATGTCAATCTAAATTGAAATTGAAATTAAATTAAGAAATATATAGCAAATGGGCAAGTGAAAGTGTGAAATTGGACATTACTTTTTTCGACCAAAAAACTGGACAGCACTTCGTGAAAACAAATAGAATAAATGGGGCAATTACAATGAAATCCCATACAAGAGAAAAAATAATGAAATAGTCCCTGAAGTTGTCAGTGTAAGCTCCTCGACTTGTCATTAACAATTTTAGGGACCATTTTTTCTCTTGTGTGGGACTTCATTGTAATTGTCCCTAGAAACTTAATCAAGGATTTATTGAATTTATCAACTTGATTTAGAATTTTCTTATTTCAAACAACTTTATATAGAATTTTCCTTATATAATTCTGTCTCTATTTAATTATTTCTATGTGATCATATTATATTACCAACCAAGTTGTTGAACTACTCATTTCATCCTTTGACTTGTTCTTTCCCAAATGCTTAACTCAACGGATCTGGGTAGAACTATATATTTTATTTCACTTTTTGACATTGGATACCTAATAATTTTGAAATATAATTAATAGCAATTTATATATAAAATTGGAAAGGCAAAATTGTGAGTGAGGATAATGATGATACGATTTGAGTGTTTTTTGTGAGCCATTAATATGTCGTAGCTTTATTTATGTCATAGCTTTATCAAGTTGCTTTTGGAGCTTTATTTATGTCATAGCTTTATCAAGTTGCTTTTGGAAAGTCTTCAACCCATATAATTAAACGCGTGTCACTTGCTTTAGGGTATGGTTGAACTCATCCATTTGCTTGTCTTTTGTCGTGTTTCGATTTTTTCCTTACCTAATATCCGAACCCACATTTTTTTTAGAGTTCAATATTGTGTTTAAATGTTGAACCCCTGTTGTTTTGTAGTGGGAACTAATATACCCTCCATTTTCTGCGTCATTCACATGAACTAATATACAAAACCAAGATCCCACAACAAATCAATTTTGTTTCGGCTGTTTTATGAACTAATATATTAATATGTCATCTAAAATTCTGAAGTTTGTATTTAGTGCTATATGAAGGCTTGTTGAATCCACAAAAATTCTCAAGATTGTATTTAGTGCTATCTGAAGGCTTGATATTAGTTAAACCCATATATAAGACAACAAAGATCACAACAGTGGCTAACCTGAGTCAAAAAACATTGACCCACTACATAGACCCACTTGAGAATTGATGAACTGACTAAAGTTGAAGTCACCAGAAAAAGGGTTCAGCTGATATGAAGACTTCATAGAAAACAAAATTAACACTTCACAATTTAACATGACATATTAAAAGAACAAAGATAACAACAGGGGCTAACTTGAGTCAAAAAGCAGTGACCAAATCCATAGACCTAAACTCTTGAAAGCCAAAAATGTAATTAAGTTACATCCACCATTCTTTCCACAGTACATTAACCACGAGTTCCAGTTATATACATTGGTTAAACAAAAGAGACTAAACAGCAACAGCAGCAGACCATATCAATTTCCCTCATGCACCATCACAATTTCCCTTGCACAAATGCCCTGTGCTGAACATCGACCCTTAACAACAGCAGCACCATCACAATTTCCTTCATGCAAGTCTGCAAGAGGAATAGCATTGCCGGATGATGCCATGAGAGAGAGACCCTGTTTGGAGAAGGGAAAAACGGAGTATTAGTTGGGTTATTTGAAAGTACGATTCAGAGGAGGGATGAGGTGTGTTATAAATAAGATGATGGATGTCTCGTTGATAGTGTCAGTTTTGCTAAAGAATAATTACCTCTCAACAGGTTGAATTCATGGTGTAGATAGTCAGTTTTTTGCAAAATTAACAGAAAGTCCAGCATTAAAGAGCTTACTTAATGAGTGAGATTAAGAGGGAGGTGATTTAAGATGAACATCCAATATCTAGCTCAAATTCAAAATTTACAGGGTTTCATTTACAATCAGAAGTTCATGTCAATGCAAATTGTTAACAAAAAAGTAGTAAACATCAAATTGATTTAAATATCAAGAGACATGTTCCTCACCCCTCAATTCAAAATATGTAAATCCAAAATTCCAATAGTGTTACTTTATAAAAGTAACAGCTCCTTTGTCCTCTTTTAGATTCAATTCATAATTCAAAATTCACAATTATTCCACCAAACAGTGTTCACTTTGTCCTCATAGGAATTTGGCAGCTAGCATGCATACCCCTGGTTCATGTCTTGCTAGCTCATATTTTTTCACAATTAGCAACTGCCTCACAAAGCAAAAAAAGGATTTTGTTAACAATTTCTCATGATTTAATCCCTTATTCTAAGGACAAAACGTGCATGACCAGCGAGACTGATTATAATAACTTAACATTTATAATGATTAAGATATTATAAACCATGAACATACAAGCTTGCAATTATAAAACGAAATGAGTAAAAATACCAAAACCCAGATCCTCAAATCATCGTTACAAGAAATTAGTTCATGTAACCAAGAAAGGCTTATGAAAGCAGACACATTAGATAATCTATAAGCATAAGATATGCAAACCATAAGGCAAGAAGTTCTAACTTTGGTAGTAAAATTAAATTGCAATTGGCAACAGCGATATGATGATTCACAAGCAATCTCATAACTCATGATAAATCCAACAAACTAAATTGGCAGGAGTATATAGCATATGCATTAACAACAGACTCACAGGCTTTCATGGAGTTCCGTAAATCTGAGAACCTCACCGGAAGTCCCCATGACAGCGATCTGCAGTACCGGAAGTCCCCATGACAGCGATCTGCAGTATAAAGTTGAGAATGTTAGTAATAACTCTACTATGAAAACAATGACAAAACAGGGGCATCGTTGGCATGGAGCATAGTAAATTAGACGTCCTGAAATTAAACTAAAATGATGAATTTACAGAGTATGCACGGAGGATGTAAGAATGGTTGATTGAAGCCATGAAGAACTCCACAGTAGGCAATTCACAATGGATGTGTGAATACAAAGAAAGAGGATTTTCAATTATGAACACCGAAATGTTTAGAATGTTAGTAATAACTCTACTATGAAAACAATGACAAAACAGGGGCATCGTTGGCATGGAGCATAGTAAATTAGACATCCTGAAATTAAACTAAAATGATGAACTTGCTAGAGTATGCACGGAGGATGTAAGAATGGTTGATTGAAGCACAGAGAAGAAAGAAGTGAAGAGAAGAATGAGGAGTGTTTGTGCGGAAGTTGAAGGAAAAAGGAAGAAGTGAAGAAGATGATAGCAGAGCAACAAACAAAGCATAAACAATCAGATCAGATCGGTGACACACAAACGTAGCTCATAACGCAGAGAAACCTGTATATATACCAAAAAGATTACCTTAAATCCGTCACAAACTCCCCATCATCAACATCACAGCCTCGTCTTTCCTTCTCCTCAGGTTGCTTCTCAGCCAGCGTCATCACCAGATCTGCCGATCGAAAGGCCATTTTAGGGCAAAGTGAGGGAATGAAGAAAAGGGGGCGAAGGATAGGCGGAGAGAGCGAGACTGATACAGAAGGAAGGAAGCTGGAGAAGGAACCTCGATGCAGAGAAGCCTCGTCCTTCGTTCTCCTCAGGTTGCTTCTCGGCCAGCGTCATCACCAGATCTGCGGAGAGAGCGAGACTGATACAGAAGGAATGAAGCTCGAGAAGGAAGGAAGCTCGAGAAGGCACTGGTGATGCAGAGAAGGAAGAAAGACAATATAAATGGAGAGAGAGAGGAAGGAAATTAAAAGAGACGGTGAACTATTATTCAGGATCTCGAGGCGTGTATGTGAGGAGGTCTGGAGAAATCTGAGCCGTCAATTCCTTATAAACAGTAACTTACATTACAGGATGTCCGCAATGATGATTGATCCCGAGGAGAAAAGAGTAAGCATGTGATTTAATAATCCTTAGGAACAGTGTTTGGTGGAAGAGTATTTATAGATATATAGATAGATATACTTTGGCTTATATATATATATATGCAGCTCAAGTGAAGTATAAGCATTGTAATCCCTAAATTTACTTTGCTACAAACATGTGTATCGTGTTTCTAGAATAATCGGAATGCAATCTTGTTTCCAAATTAGCTAGCCTTTAAATATAAATTATAAGGAAGATATACCAAAATGACATTTTGAAGCTAATTAAAGCTTGTTTGGTATTGTGTTTAAGTCATGAAAAGTGACTTTTTGAATAAAAAGCTATTCGAGGGCAGAAAATGATGTTTGGAATTGTGTTTAAAACAATTAGCTTTTTTTTAATATAAGAAAAAGGCACTTTAAAGTTGAAGCAACTTTTTTTAACTTCTAATTTTTGAGTTTTTTATATATTTGAATATTATAAAACTAACTTTTCAATATATTATTTAAATGAGTTTATATCAAACCAATTTTTTTTAATAAATTCAAATAAAAAAAATCACATTACACTAATTATATTGTAGAATAAATAAAGGGTATTATTGTAATGTATAGCATTGGATATTAGTTAGAATGTTGTTTTGTAATTAGAGGGAAGTCCCAACTAAGGACTAAAGCTGAGCCTATATATATGGGTTCTGGAGCATTGTACAGACACATTATTATTTTTCATAATAGAATTGAATTCTCAGTCATATATGCAGGGCCTATTTTAACATGGCATCAGAGCCCATGGGTTCCAAATGAAGAAACGGGTAAGCAAAACGTGCAACTCGACCCAACTCACATTGACTCACTGTGTGCTTCGTCTTTCCTCCACCACGTGTGCTATTCTTCACCTTTCTGGAGACAAAATTAGGGCACGAAAACTATGCCTTCGTGAGCGTCCGTAACAATCCACGTCACCGGCCAGCTGCTCGGTAGAATCACCGAGAGAATCAGAGGCAAGAGATTTGATAAGGTCGCGGAAGATTGCTATATGGTGGAGCGGATCTGGAAGATCCTTGCCGATATCGAAGAACTTTACCTTTTAATGGATCCTGACGATTTCTTGTGTCTGAAGAGCCAGCTTTTCCATTCTTGGGTGAAGATCGGGATTGAGACTCAGAGACGCCCGATTATTGGTTCTCCTTAGCGGCGCCTGATTCCATAGAAACCGGTGATGAATCGGACAGCTTCTTGGGCAAGGATTTGATCACGAGCGTTGAAGGACACCTCTATGGATTCCTTTTCAGTGGGTCATCCTGATTCTTGAAACTGAGTGAGTTTTTCTTGAAATTGAAAAGAGATTGAGATTCCTTGTCACCTTCGAATTTTTCAAGTACAAGCGGAATTTATCTTCTTCGGTGTTCTTGCTCGTGATTTTTTGCTGACTTTTCCTGGTAACTGAGTGAGTGATTTCTGATTTGAGATCTTGGTCTTTTGGATTAATATTGAGATTTACCGATATTTGCATTTCTCTGGACGTTTACATCGTAAGCCATCTTCTGAATCTCTGTGTTTCTGAATTTGTGAGAGTATTCACTTAAGAAAATTCTCAATGGCTCAGTCTACCGATGGAAAGTCCACTGATGTAGATTTTCAACACCCATTGTATCTGCATCCTACGGACACTCTAGCTGTCAACCTTGTTCTCAAACATTAATTGGTTCACAAAATTATGCTGTCTGGAGTAGATCAATGAAACTTGCTCTTCATGGGAAGAACAAGTTAGGTTTCGTTGATGGCACCTGTCTTCGTGCAAATCAAGAACCCAGTCATCGCAGCCAGTGGGATAGGTGCAATTCAGTAGTTTTATCATGGTTGATCAATTCCGTAGATAAAGAAATTGCTAGTGGAATGGTATTCTCAGAGAATGCACATCTGGTTTGGATGGATTTAAAAGAACGTTTCGACATAGTTGATAGGGCCAAAATATTTTCTCTCTATCGCTCCATCAATTCTCTTGTTCAAGGGAATTTCTCTGTATCTGCCTATTACACAAAGTTGAAAGAACTATGGGATGAGCACGCCTCTATTGTCCCAATTCCAAGCTGTCAGTGTCAATCCTCTCAAGATTACTCTAAGATAGTAAGGGAACAGCGGCTGTTCCAGTTTTTAATGGGGCTTAATGACGGGTTTCATCATGTCAGAAGCCAAATTCTCCTCATGAACCCACTGCCATCCTCTAATCAGGCTTGTTCCATGATCGTTCAAGAGGAAACACAAAGAAATATGTCCTACCAAGCTCCACTCAATCCTTCAGAAGGTAATATCATGACTACCAACACTACTAGAGGAGGCAGAGGTCGAGGAAGAGGAGGACGTGGCCGAGGACGTTCCCAAGAGTTGTGTACTCATTGTAACAGGAGAGGACACAAAAGGGAATCCTGTTATCACCTGATTGGATTCCCACCTGGTTTCCCAACACCTAAATCCAACAAGGCCTCGGATGATGTGGCCAATCCTGCTGTAGGTGACTCCGCTGCCAAGGGAAATAACAATGGAGTTGAGAATTCATCTGCTGTTCAGAACTCGCCCTCAACTTCCTTATTCACCCCTGCTCAATATAAGCAAATCTTGGAGATGTTGAAAAAGGACCTAGAACCATCAGAGGCTACTGTGAGCATCCAAGCTACAACTCCAGGTATGTCTATTCAATCTTATAATACATGGATTTTAGATTCTGGTGCCAGCTGTCATATAGTAAGTAATTTAGCATTCTTAGATACACATAGACCATATCTTGGTGTGCCAAAATGAGTTAGAGTACCTAGTGGACAACGAATTCGAATAACTCATATAGGAGACGTTAGAATTACTAAAAATATTTCCTTAAAGAACGTTTTCTATGCGAAAGAGTTTTGTTACAATCTGATCTCTGTTGCTAAACTATCACTAGACAGCAAGCTTGTTGTTTCCTTTTTCCCTCATATTTGTGTACTGCAGGACATGCACCATGGAATGACCAGAGAGACTGGTAGTCTTAAAGGAGGCTTATACTTTCTACAAAAGGAATGTAATACTGAACATGCAAATACCACTAGAAAAAAGCATGATTCTAGAAATAAGCATGATTCTGTAGGTTCTAGAAATGGTTTTTTGTGGCATTGTCGACTAGGGCATGCCCCTATTGATATGTTGAAACATTTGAATGATATAAAGGCAGATAAGTGTACTGATTTTTCCCATGAATGTGAAACTTGTATCCAACCAAAAATGTCTTGGTTGCCATTTGATATTAGTTCTTCCAAATCTGATCATTGCTTTCAGTTATTGCATGCTGATGTATGGGGGCCTTATAGAACTCCCACACATCAAGGACATAAGTATTTCTTAACATTAGTTGATGATTTCTCAAAAGGTACATGGATTTTCTTAATGCACCATAAATATGAAACTGCTGGATTCTTGAGAACATTTATCTCTTTTGTTGAAAACCAGTTTAATACTACGATTAAGTGTTTAAGAACTGACAATGGGACTGAATTTGTCAACCGAGAGCTAGGAGAATTTTTAGATAATAAAGGGATTATTCACCAGAAGTCTTGTCCATTTACCCCACAACAAAATGGTCTAGTAGAGCGAAAACATCGACATCTCTTGAATGTTGCAAGGAGTATTATGCTATATGCTCATATCCCTATTAAATTTTGGGGGGAGGGAGTTAGAGCTGCAGCATACCTTATTAATAGAACTCCTTCTCGAGGACTGCATAATCTCACCCCATATCAGATTCTGCATAATAAACAGCCTGCTTTACATCATTTAAAAGTGTTTGGATGTCTTGTGTTTGCTGTTAATTTGACCAATACAGATAAATTCCAGCCTAGGGTTGACCCCTGTGTGTTTTTAGGCTATCCAACTACACAAAAAGGATATATATTGTATAATATAAGAAGCAAAACACTTATAATCACCAGGCATGCCATATTTATAGAGCATAAATTTCCTTTTAGAGATCTTAAGGCAAACAATCAAGGGGGAGTGAGCAATGAAAATGTTAATATTGATCCTTTTACTTATGAATACAATATTCAGCATTCTGTGGAAAGAAACAGAAATAATGTTGAGCAACATGAAGGTAATCAACTATTACAGCCAATAGTTGAACCACAACATGATTATTCTAATGATACTGATGATAGGGAAATATTAACCCCTACACAACCAGCTAGACCGCTTAGGAATAGGCAACCACCTAGGTGGACTAGAGATTATAGATGTGAATATTTGCCTTCAAATCCTGATCCACAGACTTTTGGATTTGATGATCTGCAGAATCATATTGCTTTGCTTCACTCTATTGACTATGATGACTTGTCTTCCTCTTATAAAGTATATTTGTCTGCTATTGATAAGGAAATTGAACCTAATACTTATGAGCAAGCCTCCAAAGATCCTAGATGGGTCAAGGCAATGAAAAATGAAATCAAAGCCTTGGAGGCTAATAAGACATGGAGGATAGTCAATCTTCCCAAAGGTAAGAGACCAATAGGTTGTAAATGGGTATTTAAGACTAAATACAAATCAGATGGTACATTGGACAAATTTAAAACTAGATTAGTTGCAAAAGGATACAATCAAAAGGAAGGCATTGATTTTTATGAGACATTTTCTCCGGTTTTGAAAATTGTGACTATTAGGACTATTCTGAAATTAGCTGCTGTTCATAATTGGTCTTTACATCAAATGGATGTAGAAAATGCTTTCTTGCAGGGAGACTTACATGAGGAAGTCTATATGACTATACGTCAAGGTTTTGAAACTAAAGGGGATCATCACAAGGTATGTAAGCTTGAAAAATCTTTGTATGGGTTGAAGCAAGCTTCAAGACAATGGAACGAGAAATTAACTCAATCTTTAATTAAAGGTGGTTTCAAACAAAGTAAGCAAGATTATGCCCTTTTCCAAAAACAAGTTAATAATAGGATAGTTTTAGTGCTTGCTTATGTTGATGACTTGATGATCACAGGAAATAATCTAGAAGAAATAAATGCTGTAAAGAGATATCTCCATAGTGAGTTTAGAATAAAAGATCTTAGAGTATTGAAATACTTCCTAGGCCTAGAAGTTTTAAGATCAAAGTATGGAATTCTCCTTAATCAAAGAAAATATGCAAGTGAGTTGATTGATGAGACAGGTTTGAAAGAAGATGAAACAGCAATAACTCCCATGGAACAAAACTTGAAGCTTTCCGCTGCTGAAACAAAATCAGACCACTATATACAAAATCCGGGAGTGTATCGAAGATTGGTTGGTAAGTTGCTTTATTTAACTTTAACCAGACCTGATATTTCTTTTACTGTACAGGTTCTGTCCCAGTTCATGCAAGAGCCAAAAGAGTCCCATATGAAAGCAGCATTGAGGCTGGTGAGGTACCTGAAAGATACTCCAGGCAGAGGAGTTTACATTTCAGCAGAGAGTTCGCTGAACGTTGAATGCTTATGTGATTCTGATCATGGAGCATGTCCAGATTCAAGAAGGTCTGTGACTGGGTTCCTAGTAAGACTTGGAGGATCATTAATATGCTGGAAATCCAAGAAACAGACAGTTGCATCCATATCTTCTGCTGAAGCAGAATATAGGGCATTAAGAATGGCTGTGGCTGAGCTTACTTGGATCGTGGGGCTATTAAAAGAGCTGCATGTTCAAGACATAGAACCTGTAAGAGTGTATTGTGATAGTAGATCAGCTATTCACATTGCAACAAACCCGGTTTTCCACAAGCGAATGAAACATATCGACATAGACTGTCATTTTGTAAGAGAAAAGTTAGTAGAAGGGATGATAGACTTCAAACACGTTCGATCAGATGAACAACTTGCTGATATTCTGACAAAAGCACTTGGAAGTTCACAACATGATTTTATATTAAGCAAGATGGGAACTTGTGAATATAAGGTTCCCAACTTGAGGGGGAGTGTAGAATAAATAAAGGGTATTATTGTAATGTATAGCATTGGATATTAGTTAGAATGTTGTTTTGTAATTAGAGGGAAGTCCCAACTAAGGACTAAAGCTGAGCCTATATATATGGGTTCTGGAGCATTGTACAGACACATTATTATTTTTCATAATAGAATTGAATTCTCAGTCATATATGTAGGGCCTGTTTTAACATATATTTTACCCCAACTCCAGTTTACAAGTAGTTTAAAAGTCAGATTTACAAAGGTTAATCTAAATCAGCCTTTAATAAAAAAAGTTCCATTATTTATATGTTAGTTTTAGAGATATTGGTATATCATCTTATATCTTTTTTAATTAAATCCTCAGCGTGGCTTAATTTTGATCTTGCATAATTTTCTTTTTACCCCAAAACATCTTATTGGAATAAGCTTCAGCTCCAATAATGAACTTAACCCTCAAGCGTTACAAATGCCCAAAATATTAATAGTGAAAGATTTCAATTGTTACCATTACGCGTGGAATTATATGTAAGCAGATTGTTACAATGTGTTTAAGCATATATCAGATATATTTACTTTAAAAATTAAATTTTCTAAGCTATATTGATTGACTTTTGTTTTGGACTGATATATTGATTGACTTGACTTGGAGTAAGTTGCTCATTTGTCATTATTTAGGACCAAAATCAACCACGATACATATCTTACACATGAATGTAGCGATATTACAAATGGCCCTTAATCCTATGGTTTGAATCTATATAACATATAAAACTCTTCCACCACAATCACTATTCATAAGCAATGAAGGACTACGATTTCTTCTCCAATTTCAAAATCACTGTTCATAAGAAATCAACGGGCCAGATTTTGTCAGCGAATTCGATGTGCCTGTCCCCACATTCTATTTTATCGCTGCATTCAATTCGAATTCAAATCCCCTGTCTATCTCTTTATCCGCGTATTCGTCCCACTTCTCTTTGCATACATCCCTCATTTTGTCCCCCACGCACTCTCTCTTCTCCATCTCGTGTCCATGTCTTCTGCGTTGATCTTCGTCCTGAAGAGATGTGAACAGGTCTGGTGAAAAATATGAAGGTAAAAATATGGAGATTGTGAAGAGATGCGAACAGATCTGGTCCGACGCTGGTCGACGGGAACAGCTCCGAGGCAGAGACCACTGTGAAGACTGAAAACCAGCTGCTGTGACGAAAACGCCGACACTATCATTGGCAGTGAAAAACCCGTTGCTCCAAACTATGACGAAAACGAGTCGACAATAGAGAACCAGTCGGAGATCAGCAAAGCAAATCCAGGCCCGGTGCTGGTCGACAGAAACAACACCGTAAACAATGGTCGGATACTCTCCTTCTCTCTATTTCTACTAAAATGATCTTTGTAGCGTAAGAGGGGGAAGTGGATGCAGGTGAGAACCCTTTTTCTTATTCTTCATCCCCTACTATAGATGGTAAATGATTAAATTATCATCCATCTGATACTCCTTATCATCCGAAAAATATATTGATTGTATTGCCTGTGGTTAATTATAATAAGTGAAATCCCAAGTGTTGTGGATGTTTCCTAGGCTCCAAGCATTCTTAATAACTTATTCCATACTTGTAAATGTATTATTTTTATCAGCATAGATTAAAATGAATTAGATTATAGAGTTCATGCGGATATGATAGTGCCTGAGCATCTTTATTGATACAGCCTGTAGGTATACCATAAATGTTGTCACTGTCATTTTGATACTGCTCTAGGTCATTTCTACAGAGCTTTTCCCTTCTGTGAAAAATTTTATTCTGGAAAAGGGATTAGTAACAAATATAAGTGAATGCTAAAGTCAAATTTCAGAACAAAAAAAAAAGCTCTTTGTTGGGTGCCAGAGTATACCTGGATATCGGGGAGGGTACTCATCTGCAAGTGTAATTATTATCCTGGAAAATCGAAGTCTTCAAATTATATAATGCATTTATTTATTGAAGATGTGGTGTCTTGCCTTGTGAAGCTTCTGACTTGTCCTACTTCTCATTTATGATTAGAGACTTCTTTAAGAGAAGATAATTCCTGACTCAAATGTTTTTTGTGTTGTCTTATTTTTTGACTAATCATTTAAATCATGTTACAACTGTTTTGGATTTTGATTTTTTTCTATAATGTGGATGGCAGCTCTGCAAAACAGCTGAAGAACATCTAGAAATTGTATTCCTAAAAGTAAATTTTGATGAGAACAAGCCAATGTGTAAAATGATGAATGTAAAAGTACTTCCTTACTTCCACTTTTATCGAGGGGCTGATGGGCAGCGGGAGTCATTTTCATGTTCACTAGCCAAGGTAAGTCTGCTAACCTTTCTCTTTATAATAGAAGAAATATTATTGGTGAGATGAAATAGAAAGGTGCAAGAGGCAGATAAGTTTAGCTCATTGATTTGGTATTGTTTCTTTCCTGAGAAATACCATGTAAATCCAACTATCCAATCCCAATTATTTGCAACAGAGAAGTACCATGTTTCTTTCCTGAGAAATACCATATAAATACACTGTTGCTTTCATGAGAAATACCATGTAAATCCAACTAGAGAGATCCCAATTACATATAGCGATCATTGTTGTTGTTCCTTTTTCCTTCACAAGGTATACGTTTTGAAACAGATGGTATGAAATATATAGTTTGCATCTTCTTCTACCTCAAGGTATTGAACCCATTGTTCTTTTGTAGGTGATGGAGATGGGAACGGATGGAAGAGTAGTATGGTGCTCTTTGTATGATTTCAGCTTGGGCAAGGAAAAAGGCAGAACTAAAGAAATAAAAAAGATACTAAAACACTGTCGTCTCTCAATAATCACAGGGTAAGTTAAATATTTGAGTCCAATTTCCGACCCTTTTTTCCTAAAAAAATAATTGTTACCCCAGAAAGTATAGAAAATTGGAGACCATTGTTCTGATGGTATGGTTGTGGGAATGACGTTTTCTTTTTTAGCTAAATTATACCCTCTTGAATCCTGTAATTAGTTTCTCTGCTCAATGGCTGGCTTTCCTGGATTAGTGGACAATCCTTATGTAGATGAGAGCAGTACAGCTTGGCCCAACCTTTAATTTTTTTTATTATTTGTTTTTTATTGCGTATGAAAATACCTTTGCAAATAGTTATTTGTGATCAATAAATCCTTGTGTAGACTGCAAGTGTTATGGAAAAATTTTATCTTTTAATGCAGGTAAACATTGCAAAATGTTGAATATAGACTTTGCCTTGAGAAGAACCTTGATATGCATGAAAGAGATCTAGAAAACCCGGAGGTAGGAAGTACCGAGCTCAATGCACATGGGTTGATATTTGACAGATTAGATATGATTGACTTATGCAGAAGGAATGATTTGTCTCCCGAAGTTGAGAAGTTGGATGAAGAAGGAAAAAGTCTCTTTTAATGCAGGTATACATTGCGGAATGCTGAATATAGAATTTGCCTTAGGAATGATTAGTTTGTGCGCTTTACTATGATCTACATGATTTTTTAATTGTTTTTTTTGTTTTGTTTTATTGGAACTTTTTCAAAGGTACTTAACGGAGTGAAGAGGAAGAGTGGTACTCTTCATATGCAACAGTTTGTTGGGGAAGAAAAAAATGATTTACTGGATTACTTGAGATCTCTTCAACCTGAATAGGTTTGTCTTCAGAAACATCATAATTGGCATTGCTCTCAGAACTTATTTTTTCTTATGTTGTGTGATGTTTATATGTGTTATGGTGTCTTGCTATAGTTCAGCGTTATGTGATTTTTCGTGGCCCTGGTTTGTCATCCTTCCATGTTATGTTCATTTATTCCTCTTAAAGATTTGGATGCGAAGTACTCAGAATCCTTCTTGGCTATCATATTCTTCTTGTATTGGTGTATTTTGATTATGAATGAGCATAAAGAAAGAGTGGTGTGCTATCTGGTAAAAAGTAATTACATTGCTCTCTGCTCTTGACACATCTAAAGCTTACCCTTTAGGTTTCTATTTTTTGTCTTTTTCCCTGATAAAATACATTTTGTCTGAAGAAAAATAATTTACGGAAGTAAACTTGATTTTCCAAGATATTCTCCTCTAAAAAGTGTCTTCTGTTCCTTCGTTGTTATGATGAAAAATCTTAGGATATACATGTAACCAAACTCAATGTTTTTATTGACCTTTCTTATGTGTTTCTCATTAAAGTATAGCATCATCTGAACTTAAGAATACCATCCACTCTATTGTCCATGGTCTTCTTTCTACTCTTTCACCAAAGATGCATTCAAAAGCTTCAACAATGTCCGAGAACGCAACTGCTGGAACTAAAAATTGGGGGATTGAGGATTGTACTCAATTTGTTGAGAACGCTTCACTACAGTTTCAGCATGTTATTTCATTAACTTGGGACTATCTGGCTCGTCTGCTCTTTTGGTTAGTTACATACTTTGCTTTTGTACCTTATTTTATTTTGATATCTATATTTTTATTTATCATGCCCTGATAATGCAAAGGATGTTGGCTCTTCAAAAATTGCTACTCATGTTTGTTTTCTACCTTAGGACACTTGAGGCATGTCCGGACCATTTTAGAAACTAAACGTTTTTCCATAATGTGATTCCATTAGTTTTTCTGAGATTGGGGAGTGGGTGGGGTGAATAAAAATGGTCTAGTGGGAGGAAAGGTTTTTTTTTGGTTTGCAGGGTGTTTAGGGGGAATGCCGTAGTCTAAAAGTTCGCTATATGCTCATTAAAACTGACAAAAGAACAATGGTTTTTTTTTCCTGAGATTGGTTGTGTTTGGCGAAAAGCAGTTTTCCAGTGCTGCACCTGCTGACACTAATATTCTCATTAAAACTGACATTTGGTTACCTTTTTCCTCTTCTCCTTGTAGGTGCATGCTGTTAGGACACTATCTTAGAGGACTTGAGTACAAGATGGAGTTGATGGAACTGCTATCCCTGAGTGATGACAGCTGAGAATGATTCTCGTGGAAGCTTACGCTGTTCAGGTACGAGCTTATTATCAGTGCTCTTGTCGTTCAGCTCAAATCCCCTGCCTTACATATAGCAATCATTGTTGTTGTTCCTTTTTCCTTTACAAGGTATATGTTTTGACACAGATGGTATGCAATATACAGTTTGCATCTTCTTCTACCTCAAGGTATTGAATCCATTATTCTTTTGTAGGTGATGGCGATGGGAACGGATGGAAGTATGGTGCTCTTTGTATGATTTCAGCCTAGGCAATAACTGAAGAAATAAAAAAGATACTAAAACATTGTCGTCTCTCAAGAACATAACCTCTGCATTGAAAAGTATAACATGAATGCAGAGGAAGAATTGACATAACCTCTGCATCCAAAACATTCGATGATGAATATCTTTGATTTATCCAAGTTGTTGTACTCTATCTTCTTATTTAATTTTTTTGTTGAAGATTCCTAAGTCACTGAATATTAATGTGGATATTTCAGCCGTGTCTTTCAACCTCTTAAATATTTCACTTTTCCATCTCTGGTCTTGATTTTGACTATATCTGCATTTTCCTTGCTTATGGAGCCACGTTTTATTGGAAATGAACGTGAGCATGAGGAAATGTTCTAATCTTATATTGTGCATTTTAGGTGAAAGACACAGTTGAAGAGAGCATATATAAGCTGAACAGAAGCAGGGCTAGCCATTCAGTTATCAGTGGTAACACAAAAAATCAATACCAGCCTATGTTGACCCTGGAGGATGTTGAAACTTTGTTGGCAACAGCTCCACTCCAAGTCTTAGGCACTTGCTACCTTCAATGGCCGCTGCTATTGCTTCTGCACGGAGACTCGATGGACAAAGGGCATGATTTATTAGTGTAACCAAAATTAGTTGATTCTTTATTTAGATATCATTTTTTGGTTTACCTAAAAGAGCAATTTTTGTAGTTGCAAATAAGGGGGGATTTTGTAGGTTTATCTGTAGATTGATGTACCCAAAATTAGTTCTTTATTTAGAAATTAGTTTATACTGTACATATATGTACATTTTCAAGATTTTACGTAGTTGATGTCAGTGTAATAAATATGCATCCTTGGTCTCTTTGAATTCATGTGGAAGTAAATGTAAAATTTCAATAAAATAAGCTAGCATAATTTGATAAGAACATCATAAATTTTTGAAAAATCCCATATTATTGTAAGGCAGTCATAAATTTTTACATAAAGAAGATACTGAAGGTAATCCACTTAATCCATCTATTTTCTTTGTTTGAATTCAGTTAATCCCAGTACATGAAGTAGGAATTATTTCAGCCAATTGACTATTTATTAATTTTATCCCCCAGTTTTGCCTTGTGGTCTTTTTTATTTTAGTTTTACCCCTCAGGTATGTGTTGTACTAATTAATGTATTTTATATTATGTGGTATGTTTGTTAATGTGAGTTGAAATATGTGATGAAGACATGATTGGTTTAGTGTTGAATAGATGTTGTTTCGTTAATTTTAATGTGTTGCATGAATTGCTCCCCGCGCAACGCGCGGGGGATTAAGTGCTAGTTGTCTAAAAGAACATTTGGTTGTTTACAGGCATCACCGTTGAACAACAAAAAACAGTGTCGTTGACCACTGGTCAAAGTGATGGGAACATGATAATTGATTCTGGGACCACATTGACTACGTTTCCATCAAGCTTTTATGACCAGGTTGAAGCTTTGGTGAAGCAAGCCAATCGAGCCGACCAATTCATAGTACAAATCAAACACTACAAAATGTGTTACTCAAATGCTAACTCCATATATCCAGCAGAATGTTCCAAATTTTGTGGTTCATTTTCAAGGAGTCGACCTTTACTTAAATCCTCCGAACATTTTCCATTTCATATCCGATGATGTTATGTGCCTTGCACTGATTCCTACAAAAATGTCGCTCAGATTTGTTAGGATTTGAAGGATTGAAATAGAAAGGAAACAAGAACCTTTAGAATATTATTGAATCCTTAGTAATTAATCCTTGAATCAATGTAGCTCAAGTGAAGTATAAGCATGTAAACCCTAAATTTACTGAATGTATGCATGTTTTTCCAAATTAGTTGGCTTTCAAATATAAATTACTTATAAGGATGATATACTAAATTGACATTTTAGATTAGCTATTACATATATTTATATATATATTTTATAAATCTAATTAATTTAGAGCTTGCTTGGCATTGTGTTTAAGTCATGAAAAGTGACTTTTTGAATCGAAAAGATAATGGAGGCAGGAAAATGATGTTTGTAGTTTGTTTAGAACGTAACAACTAGCTTTTTTGAGGCAACTTTTTTTTTGACCTCTAACGTTTGGCTTTTATTCATACTTTAAGGTTATGAAACTAAATTTTCAATATATTATCTAAATAAATTTATGTCAAACTGATTTTTTAATAAAATCATATCAAAATATACATCCAAAAAACTCTTCTATAAAAAAGTTCTATTATTTATATGTTGGTGTTGGAATATACTAGTCTATCTTTGGTGGATTAGGACCCTAACCCAATTCAAGAGGAGCTATCATAGAGAGATATGGATTCATAAAGAGAAATATCCCTTTCTGGTTTAATAATTATATCTATTCTCATGCAACTGTGTGGTTAAGAGTTATATCCATTCCTATGTGACTATACGTACGCTATAACACCCTAGTGTGGTCTCCAATTCACAGCAGTGTAGACGGTGATTCCATAGCCTCTGATTCTTCTTCTATCCGGTCTCTGTTGAACATTGTTCATGGCTGCCTCCCCAACGGCATTGACTCTTTTTTCTCCAGATCTTGCTTGAAGGTGACGAAGGTCAAGAGCAAGAAGAATCCTGATGCTTTTTATTTTTTTGCAATTTGAAATCTCCATCAAAGACCCTACAAGTTGTGGTAAAATCCTCCAAGATTATAATTAGATTTACCCTCATTTCATATTAGCGATTCAGCAGCCAAAAAATCAGTTTCAGCATAGAAAGACAGTGATTTTCGGATTTTTGAACCAACACATTTTGAAATTTGGGGTCCTTTTCTGTAATTTTTGTTGATCTTTTCCTTATTGATAGTAATGGCTAATATTACATTAAAACCCTTCTTTCTGTCAAAATTCCCATCTAGTCGCACATAGAATTTCATTTTACTTTTTGGTCCTTCATCTCTAATTTTCCGAAGTGACCTACAATTCAAATCAATATTTTATAATATCTTCATTCAAATTTTTAAAAAAAATCACAATATTATAACAAATATATCCTTTTAAGCTTTATTTTCACATAATCATCTTTAATTCAATTTAATCATAATAAATGTTATTTAGCCCAAAATTAATGGTAAAATCCCCAAATAAGATATTAAATATTATGATAAAATCAGGATACATCACAATACTTCCTATAGAAGGACAACCCATTTATGGAAATGTGGCTCATTTTGATTTTGATCAGGCAAAAGTTTCTTTTGCTCCTATTGATGATTGTACTAAACAGTGTAGAGACTCAGAGCACTGCCAATATATGTAGCAGTAATCATCATTTAATCATATACTATCCCCGTTATTAATATTAGATCTCATTTGTAGTGTAATTTGCACTATAAACGAGATTTTCTATTAAGGACTAGAGTAACTATATATATGCTTGTGTATGTGTGTAATTAATAATATTTTGTCTTATACATGCGGGTAGTATTATATAAACCCTAAATTTACTTTGCTAGCTACACATTATTTTAACTTACACATGTATTGTGTTTCAAGAATTATCTGAATGTATGCTTGTTTTCAAATTAATTGGGCTTTACATATAAAGTAGCACTTAGAAGGATGATATATTAAAGTGGCATTTAGATTATAGTTATTACTTATATTATTTTGTAAAGCAAATTATTAGTCGTAAATTAAGCTCACTATTTATAGGTTTGTTTTTAGGTATTTTAGTATGTCATCTGATAAACTTTTTAGCTAATAACTAAACCCTCAGCGTGTCTAAATATACTATGAATGTAGGAATTTAATTTTTTTTGGTCAACAATGTAGGAATTTAATTGACTATATATATGATATATAGAAATATTCACTTTTATCTATGTAATCTTAATTTTGGTCATGGATAATTTTTTTACCCAAAACATCTCATTTTATTTTAATAAGCTTTAGTGACCATAATGAACTTCAAGCTGAAGCGTTACAAATGCCCTAAATATTAATCGAAATTCGAAACAATGTAATTGTTACCATTATAAGCAAAGAACAAAAAACCGGACCAGACCGGCCGGTTCGACTGGTTGAACTGGGAACCGGTCAGTGGTTTGGTCTGGTTTGATGGTTAAACCGTGAAACCGATAAAACCGGTGGTTCAACCAGTTGAATTGGTTTCATTTTTTTATTTTTCAAATTTTTATTTTGTGATTTTTGAGGGGAAAATGGAAGGTTGAAGACCAAAATGAAAAGAAAAGTAGGTAAAGAAGAACAAATCTAAAAAAAAATGAAGAAGATAATGACAAAAAGTATTTAAAAAGATATAATAATTATAGGAAAGGAGATTTCATTGCATAAGTATAGACATTATAACTAATACTAATAGATTTTAAGCATTTCTTTTTCTAAAAATCTTCATTTTTATCTATAGAAGTTTAAAAATTTATTAATATATATTGTTACTAATAAATTATAATATTTTAATATGACCGGTTCAACTACCAGTTAGACCCCGGTTAACCCATTAACCTTTGAACCTGTGCTGTGACCGGTTCATTGCCCGGTCCGATTTTTTATTCCTATTTATAAGTGAAATTATGTAAGCAGATAGTTACAGTGTGTTTGGCATAAATCAGATATATTTATTTAAGAAGTTATATTTCCTTGCAATATTGATTGACTTAACTTGGTGTAAATTAGTCATTAGTCCGGGGGGGGGGGGGGGGAACCAGTCATTAATCATTACTTAGATGCCGTTTGGGACGGCGAAATGGTTGGAGAGAAAAGGAAAATACTAGTAGCTCATTTTCCCTTGCTTGACATGTTTGGTTGGTCATGGAAAATTTCTCTTATTATCCCTTAGGAACCAATCTGCTTCCTTTACATATGGAAAACTAAGATCCTTCCAATAAGCTATGGACAATAAGCTCTTCCACGAGAAAGTCTTGTGAAAAAGCCAAATATATTTCCCCAAATACAAAACATTATCAACCATTTTATTGAACAAAGCTTCTCTCCTCTAACATAGCTCACGGCTGAGCTTCGAGCTGGAATCAACAAATATTCACAATAACCAAAAAATTAAAAAAAGACAAATCAAAATAAATTTATCAATATGAAATTTTATCGATTTATTGAATTTATTCAGGATATAAGTTATCTTTATCATTTCTAATAATACTTAAATTATCTTCAATACTTATTTTAATATATTTCATTAATAACCATAATTATAAATATATATTTTAATATTTTTACTAATAATAACAAAAATTATCTGGAAAAAAATATAACAATAAATAATTATTTTATTATTATTTTTAAATTAAGGATATTAAAATTATTTGCTCGTCACTTGTCATTATATCATCATTTTCATCCAGCTAAACATAAATTATTCTATCAAACAATTTTTCATTCTAATGCATATATCAAACATGTCAATAGTTGAAATTTTTCCATTCCATTTCTTTCGTTTTTATTACAATGAATTCTTTCTACAAATGGCCATTAAGGCTATAAGTTGACTGAATTTTGGAGCCAACTCAATGTTATTCATAACACCAGAGTCTCGTGTGATCTCATTCTTTTAGGCTATTAAGGTGACTGACTTTTAATTTGGAGTCAACTCAATGTTAATCATAACACCAGACGTGTGATCTCACTGTATATGATTATCTCAAAAGCATTCTAAAATCTAAGTGCATGTTTGTTTTAGCTTATTAAAAATGCTTTTATGATTTATGAGATACGTATGTGAGAGAGATTTTGCCTCACCTTACAAAAAAAGGGCTTATGAAACTATAGTTTGAGGGTTTTCCAAGCATGCACTAAATTGCTGGCTCTTGGAGGGGTACTTCTAATTAATTACTCCCTAGGTTCCTTTTTATATGATAACATTTGATGAATGAGTATGTTCGTTTTCAGAAATTTTCAAATATTTAATGCATTTTTTTTCTTCATTTTTACTCTCACTTAATTATTATCACTTTTTCACTCATTCTCTCTCCTACTCACCTTTTCTATAAATAAAGGTTTTTTTTAAAGAAAAATAAGTTGCATTTTTTTACATATTTATTTTCTTTAACCAATTTTAATGAACTTTTTTATCTCCGTAATTTAGTTATTTGTATCTTATAAAAAGAAATTGAAGGAGTAGTTAAGTTGTAGTGAATTTTCACTGACAAATTATTTTAAATGTGATATATTTTACGTATTCTTTTAATCATAATTGAAGAAGCTTATATACTTACAATTTAAAACTTGGCATTCGCTGATGAATAAATAAAATATCTATGAGTGATAAGAAAAACGAAACTCAAGCCAATGGAGTAAATAAATTCTTATCACTTGCAAGAATTTCGTAGGAAATAATTAAACAAATACATAGTAGAAATTCTAAAAACACCATAATAAAAGGATAAAAGCCACGGGTTATCCATATCAACAAAAAATCAGCTCCACTAAGATCAAAATAGATTACACGAGAGTCTCAATTAGATACACAAACAAGAGCAAATAATCAATGCTATAAACTTATAATTGAGAATGAAGAAGCTGCAAAATACTCAAACTAGAGGCCGTAAAGTAAACTCAAGAACTCCCACTCCAGTGAATTAATTGACTAAACGTTGAAAACTATTATCTGGATGTTTCACACCTATTGACTAAATTCTAGCTCAGTCTGATAGTTAGCAAGTATGCAAACATCGATTTACTAAGACTGCCCTATGAATATATGAAAATAGTTTTCTCTCTTTTTCTTTATCAAATGGCTGCCATTTTTCTTTGACACAGTCCTTTCTTTGTGCCTTAATCTGTTCCCTCTCCACCTTAATATAAATCATGAGACACAGATAATCTTCAAACCGCATAGGAGTGGAACCCAATCCCAGCAATAATTAAATAGCTTTTAGACGCTTAACAATGTTATACTTTTCCATCTATCCCTCCCCACCTCTCTCTCTCTCTCTCTCTCTATATATATATATATAGATATATATTATTTTCGTTCGCGTTAAGTTCTCTCTCTATACAATCAAAGGCTGGAAATTTCTCTCACCACTAGGTGTGTAAGAACGTACGACTCACATTAAGAGAACAGGCAAACAAAACAAATTAAAGGTTGGAAATTAAATTTCACTCAAACCATTCAACAAATAACAGTATTATGGGACCAGTGGTGTTTGAAATTAGGCATTTGGAACGACTCGCAATTAGTAGTCAAGAACTGTGTATATTACACAAACAAAAAATAAAATATCAGGACAGAGAGTACAAAAATATATTGGAATGAAAATTTTAGTACGAAATATATAGGTACTTTGCGCATGTTTGCTGGTGTATATGAAAATACTAATAAAGACCAAAAGAATAAAATAGATATTGCCCTTCACCAGCACGTACGCAAAAAAAGGGAAAACATTACGCTGAAGGAAGTTACTAAAAATGCCGTGAACAAGCGTGCATTCCAGATGAATAATATCAACCTGAGATTGATTGATAATTCGACTAGAAAAGTGAATTGTGCAGGCCTAATTGATAATTCTGGATTAAGGGAATATACCAAAAACTCAACTATATCTACTTCATATGTTAAATTGATGGGAATCTTGGATAGATTATTAGAGTTTTGTTGGGTGATTCAAAATAAAATCTCTTCGATGAATCACTCAATAATCAATACAACTGAAGAAATTATGGAGAATTTTATTATATATAACTGGTTTGTTTTAACAATTTTCACGGGGAAAAGCCACGATAATACTGCAAATTATAGATCTTACAACTTTTATTTTTACCATCAAGCCTTTTTCAATATGTGAATTGTTTTAACATCCCAGAGTCAACCAAATTTTTTATTTTTGTTTTTGCTAGGCATAGGTTTCTTCTTATTGGAGACAATCCTTTTTAAGGTACTGTCGGACACTAAATGTGAGCACCTCTTTCAACAGGAATTTGAACCTTGGTTCACTACGTTGTGAGTAACTAACCCCTTCCGCTAAACCCAATCTCCATTGGAAGAAGTCGACCTTCTTTATTACTATGTAATATCTTAAAAAAAACTGATGAATAACAAATTGCGTTATGACCCTAGAGTGGTGTGAAATTAAGCATTTTGAGGACCCGCAAGTCAATGTTCTACATAAATGTTGTTCACAAGGCAATAACTAATAAGAATGTTTTACACGATCCATCGTTCTTCACACATTCATACTCTTTCACACATGTTTTCAAGCTCCCTCCCCTCTCTCTCTCCCTCCCCCTCCCGCCCTCCTCCCCCCTTCTCTGTGATGAAGTTATCTTAGTATACACAATCCTCAAAAAACTTTTGAGCAAATACAAAACGGTAACAAGTCACAGCCACCAATAAACTGTTGGTTGAGAAGATAAGTGGCCTCTCCCCTATCAAATATCGCGAAGCAAACTTATTTGTTGAAGCGAAAACCCTTTGTACTCAAAGTCTCAAAAGAGATCATACTCTGATAAAAAACAAAAAAAAAAGGTAACAAGTCACAGACCACAACCCATTAATTATTTTATTTCTGGGAAAATTAGTCATTCGATATGAAACCAAAAAATATTAATTGAAAGTTCCATAATCACTGGCGTTCATCCAGGAGTCACTGTCGCTGACTTGATCAAAACCCTTATTACAGCCAGCATGCATATAGTTATCTGTATTTAGTGCTTTAATTTGGAGGAAAGCCAAAGCGTGGGAACAACGAAAGGACTAATTCTATTAACCCAAACATCACGCAAAATTGTCTATAAATACAATCACCTCAACCTCTCCTTCATTCATCAATTATCCTTTGTGTTTCTCTCCACCATTAATATTCTTCAAACATGCATGCTCGTTCACTCTCTTTCGCTCTTATTATTCTCTTTCTCACAACCTTTTCCGTTAATTCCAATGCAACAAAGAAGCTCCCAAAAGGTTTCAGCATCGACCTCGTTCATCGAGACTCACCATTATCACCATTCTACAACTCCTCAATGACCCACTCGGAGCGAGTTCAAAACGCTGCGTTGCGCTCCATGTCTCGAGCTAATCGCTTTGGCCAGTCGTCTTCTATGGCTGAAACAAGTGAGTTAGTGGAAACTGACATAATCCCAAATGATGCAAACTACCTCATGAAGATATCTGTTGGTACTCCACCTGTGGAGAGATGGGCAGTTGCAGACACAGGAAGTGACCTTATTTGGTTCCAATGTTCACCTTGTCCAAACTGCTACCCTCAAAACGCACAGCTTTTTGATCCAAAAAGCTCTTCCACTTATACATCTCTCTCTTGCAGCTCAGAGCAGTGTAAATCTCTGCCCCAATTCACCGGAGAAGGCCAATCGTATCCTAATTGTGGTACATCCAATGAGTGTATGTATTTTTATTCGTATGGGGATAAGTCATACACTATAGGAGACTTGGGCACAGAATCACTTAGTTTCGGTCAAGCTGCTTCGTTTCCTAAGAGGGTGTTTGGTTGTGGACACAACAACAATCTAGCATTCTATCAGAACACAGCAGGACTTGTTGGGCTTGGCCAAGGGCCTTTGTCGTTAGTTTCACAAATGGGTAACGTTGGACGCAGATTCTCGTATTGTCTGCCTCCTATTAGTCAACAACAGACCACCTCAACTAAACTAAGGTTCGGTGAAGAAGCCACCATTTCAGGAAATGAGGCTGTGTCTACTCCGTTGATTGCGAGATCTGATTCCCCAACCTATTACTATCTCAATCTTGAAGGTACATACGTACACTCATGATCCTTAACATAAAATCTCCTTTATACTATAATAGCACTATACCACTCTGTGCCCCGGACCTGCATTCATGGCTCATCGCAGTGATGAGCACCCAATTCTCATCCCTTGATAAGATCTCAACCGTTTAAATTTAATCTCAACGGTCCAAATTTACAATTTTTAATTTATGATTTTCTAAATAATAAATTCATTTTTATGAAAAATGGTAGTTATAATATTATCTTTATTTTAAATTTTACATATATTAAAATAAAAATTTATTTAAAATATAAAAATTAAATTACATAAAATCTGTCGGCAAAAAAAAATTACATAAAATCTGGACCGTCCAAAATCAATCTAAGGTGTAGATGAGTAGTGATGAGAACATTCTTGCTCATCAAATTGATGAGCACAAAATGTGCTCCTCTAAATATAAGTCACTTTTATCAGATACCAAAGAATGCATTAAATAGATAAAAGTTTCTACATTTGCCCTTATTTAATTTATTATCTCTCTCTATTTTATAAATGATTTTCATACCTCTCTCTCTTTCCAATTGAAATTAAATAGGGGTAAAATTGACAAAACATCATTCATTACCCTATAAGTGACTTATATTTTGAATCAAACTTTTTTCTTGCAAGTGAGCACAGAGGTACTAAATGAGATCTTATATTTAGGACTAGAGGTAGTATATGTTTTACCAACATTATTCACTTCTTTTCATTCAAGAGATTAAATGATACACACACACACGTATGGTTGTTTACAGGGATCACCGTTGGACAACAAACAGTACCGTTGACAAGTCAAGGCAATGGAAACGTATTTATTGATTCAGGGACAACATTGACTATGCTTCCAACAAGCTTTTATGAGCAGGTTGAAGCTTTGGTGAGGCAAGCCATTGGAGCCGACCAATTAATAGTACAAAACAGTTACTCCAAATTGTGTTACTCAAATGCTCACTTTATCCAGAATGTTCCAAATTTTGTGGTTCATTTCACTGGAGCCAACCTTTCCTTAAATCGTCAGAACATTTTCCGTTTCATATCGGACGATGTTATGTGCCTCGCAATGCTTCCCACAGATGGACAGTTCATTTATGGAAATGTGGCTCATATTGATTTTGAGGTGGAATATGATCTTGATCAGAAAAAAGTTTCTTTTGCTCCTGTTGACTGTACTAAACAGTAGAGTAGAGACTCCCTAGCACTTCCTATATATGTGCCAATAATCATAATCATCATATACTACAAAAATAAAAATAGTTAATTAGTGATGGAATTTAGAGAAGAAATTCCGTCACTAAATTAACTTAGCAACAGAATTCCATCACTAATTACTTATCTAGAAGCAAATCATCCAATTCCATTGCTAAATTCTGTCGTTAATTCACTGTTTATATATATATATGTGTGTGTGTGTGTGTTTGATCAATAATACTACTATTTACTTTGGCTTATGCGGTTCAAGTGAATTTTAAACATTGTAAACCTTTAATTTATTTTGCTAACTGTCATGGCCTTGTAATCCAACTAACACCAAAAAAGAAAAAACACTTCATTAAGGGACCTTTAATATGTTGGAATTGATTTTGATAAAAATAGAAATGGAGATGGAGATGTATATGAATATAGAAATGAAAATGGATATAGGGTAAAAAATATGTTGGGTATGCATATGAAATTTTTATGTAAAAATACCCAAATGCCTTTAACCCAAATTCTCATTCACCTCTATTTTTAACACGAAGCTCTAGAACCCAACCACCACAGTCTTCCCTTCGAGACTTTGATTTTTCTCGTCTTGGTGGCTAGTGAAGATTTCTAACCGGAGATAACAATGGCTTTCAGAGATATGCTTTATCTTGCAACGATCCATTATCTTGCATCAAAACGGAAGAGCCTCCAATATTTTTTTTCCCCATTGAATTCTCTCACCTGTCACGTCTTTGTCACAGACCGTACCACCTGGAGATTTTCAATCTACACAAAACAGATGTTAGGAGAAAGTTAACGTCTTCGATTAATTTGCCCCTTTTTAAATTTATTATGTGTATTTTTGTCCCCCTTCAAACATATTTATGCTAGATATTCATAAACTAAAACTTTGTTGTTAAATCTGCACCTAAACCCTTGCTTTTATCTATAAACAAATTAAAAAATTGTGAAATCAAAGTTTTCAAAGCCGAACTAGACCGGGCAGTCTGATAGGTTGAATTGTCAACCGGTCACAATAGCGGCTTGGATTTTGCTTTTAGGCCGCTTCAATAGTTAGACTGCTTTGGGCCGTTATTTACTCATCATTGAGTCGGAAGCCACTATTGAGCCGGGACCCATAATCATTTTATAAAAACCGGACGGGCCAACATAAAAGGATTTAAAAATTAAAATGAAAAAACATGTATAAAATATTTTAGATGTGTTTTTTGTTTCAATTCGCATCCTTATAATTTTATTATAAATAAGTTAATCTCCTGTTCCATGTTTTGAAATGCAAAATATTTTAAAAGTACTCATTTTTTATATTTTTTTCCAGCACTCATTTCTTACATTACATACGTCATAATATAATAATAATTTTAATTTCAACAGTGTCAACTAATATAATTCAAAAGGTGTTTTTGTATTTATGTTTTATTCATAATAAGTGTTACATAATTAAAATATATTTTTTATTCCAGCTTGTTGGATATATTTTGTAACTTCGTTAGCTTTTTATTAAATTGGATTAAGGCCCCCCATCTGCTCAATGATGTGGTTAATTTTTCTTTATGTTCTACTATCACTAGTACTTTGCAATGTTTCTATTTTATTATTAATATCATTTTTCCTAATTATTAAAAAATTATTAAATTGGATTAAGGATTAATTATATTTTAATCATTATATATTTATATAATATTATTTTAATTTAATTATTACGTCACCGGCCCGACCGGACGACCCAACTAATCTGACCGTTTGAACCATGACCCGTTGATCTTTTCGGCTCCATATCCAATCCGACTTTTAAAACATTGAGTGAAATCAAAATTGACAACCTTTCATCGCATTTATGAAGTTACCTCATGAAGATATCTGTTGGTACTCCTCCTGTAGAGAGATGGCCACTTGCTGACACAGGAAGTGACCTTATTTGGTTCCAATGTTCACCTTGTCCATAGTGTTGCCCTCAAAACACACAGCTTTTTTATCCTAAAAGTTCTTCCTCTTATATGTCACTCTCATGCAACTCAAACCCTTGTAGCGCTATGCCTCATCGCTTGGTGCAAGGTCAAACGTATCCTAAATGTGGAACAACCAATGAGTGTGCGTATTTTTATTCGTATGGGGATGGGTCATACACTAATGGAGAACTTGGCACAGAATCAGTTAGTTTTAGCCAAGCTGCTTTGTTTCCTAAGACAGTGTTTGGCTGTGGACACAACAACAATGGACTATACAACACGAACAACACAGGACTTTTTGGACTTGGTCAAGGGCCTTTGTCGTTAGTTTCACAAATGGGTAACGTTGGTCGCAAATTCTCGTATTGTCTGCCTCCTTACAACCCAAAGATCACAACTAAACTAAGGTTTGGGGGAAAATCCACCATATCAGGACATGGGCTTGTGTCTACTCCGTTGATCACCAAATTTGGTTTACTGTCCACGTTTTTCTTTCTCAACCTTGAAGGTATCATGCTAGTATGTCATGTTTTACTTTGAGTTTATTCGTTTATTTTCACTTCAAGTTAGTTTTAACTTTTGAATTCTGCAGTTTAATTTTATATTCCTTCAGGTCCTTAATACAAGATCTCTTTATCTAGTTTGATTAGATTAAGCAAGTTAGTTAATATGATATCTATTTTTTAAAATATCCTAGTCATCTTCCTCAATTCTCTAACACTACTACAAAAAAGGGGTTTAGTGGCGCAGCTCTTATGACACTTTTTAAAAAAGCGCCAAAGATAATTATTTATTTAAAATTATTTTGATGCTTTGGCGCTTACAATTATAAGCGTCATAGTAGACGTTAACCTTATATGACGCTTTCATGTACAAGCGCCAAATAATGTCTTCAATTTGTTTTTAAAAAAAACAATAATAAGCTTTGGCGCTTTATGTGGAAGCGCCAAAGCTTATTATATTTTCAAAAAAATAAAAAATAAAAAAATAATAGGAAGCTTTGGCGCTTCCTAAGGAAGCGCCAAAGCTTCCTATATATTTTTTTTTAAAAAAAAAATTTGATCC
This sequence comes from Inga oerstediana, assembly GCA_963210345.1. Taxonomy (NCBI): domain Eukaryota; kingdom Viridiplantae; phylum Streptophyta; class Magnoliopsida; order Fabales; family Fabaceae; genus Inga; species Inga oerstediana. The sequence goes on from OY723406.1 coordinate 69,841,469, forward strand.
ACGCTGGTTTCATATATGACATAGTAAAGGAAACTAATACTTAAGAGTACATGTTTCCCATCAAAATCAATTTAATGTGTTTAGCTTTTCTTAATATATTATTTATTCTATAATAATTCTTATTATTATAGAATAAATAATATGATTACTATTTTGTAGGGAAAATTACTCATAAGAGTTAGGTAAAAAAATTAAACCATAAAGATCCAAAAAAATGTAATGTTTTTACATATTTAACTTGTAAACATGCAAGTTCGACTTGTACGTGTAGACATAAATTGTTAAATTTAACTTGTAAATATAAAAGTGTGAGTTGTAAATATATAATTTTTAAAGTATTTCTATATTTTATTTGTTTTAACAATTTTAACTTGTTATAACATTTGTTTTAACAACATTATATACAATTTTGTCCTCATTTCTATATAATTTTTAAATATATGTACAATTTTGGAAGCAGTTGCAGGAGAATAAAGAGAATTAATGAGGACAAAATTATGAATAAGACTCACTACTATCAAAAGCTTCCTATGTATTTTTTTTTAAAAAAAAATATTTAAAAAGACCACATTCCAAAAGAAAAAATTAAAAAAATATATATTTATATATATATTATAATAGGAAGCTTTGGCGCTTCCTAAGGAAGCGCCAAAGCTTCCTATATATTTTAATTTCTTTTTTTTTTTAAAAGGCCACATTCCAAAAGACAAAACAAAAAAAATATTATAATAAGAAGCTTTGGCGCTTCCTTAAAGCTTCCTATGTATTTTTTTTTTAAAAAAAAAAATTTAATCTATGTTTTTAAACACCCAGCCATTATCATCCCGTCATTATCATCTTATAAAATTTAAACATCCCGCCATTATCGTCCTCCTGCTTCCCATTTCTCATAAATTCCGATCCATTGCTCTCCTACTCCATTAGTCCACTAGCTTTTTAGGTACTTATTTGAAGTTTCAGCAATGGCACTCTTTTATGAAGCGTCAAAGCTTCCCTTGTTTACAAAATTTAAACACCCCGCTATTGTCATCCCGCCATTATCGCTCTCCTGCTTATCATTTCCCATAACTTCAATCCATTGCTCTCTCACTTTATTGGTCTACTAGCTTTTCTTATTCGTTATCTCCACTCCTTCCTTTCTTTGATGGCAACAAGTAGAAAAGTAGGAGATCCCTAGCTTGTAAGCATTGTTTTTTAAACATTTGATCCATGTTTTCTTTTTTTTTTTTTGGTTAAGATCTATAATGACTCTTATATGTTTGCTTATATTTTTTATTTTTCAGGTATTGATTCGAAGTTTCAACTTTGTCAGCTTAAACTTCCTATACATTATTAGTTTTTTAATTTTTAAGCTTACAAATATAATAATATTGTAGTGATTTTATTGTAATACAAATCATTGTAGTTACTGTTTTACATTTTTTACTATCGCATTGTAATTTGCTTGTTTTATCAAGAAAAGAAAATAATTAAAAAAAAATGACTAACATTGTTTTGTATTGTAATTGGCCTACTAGACGAAATATATGATTATTTATTTGCTAAAATTTATATATGATCATCAGACATTTATTTTTGCATTACATCGTACAGGAAAAAAATATTTAAACAAATTATTAAAAAAAAGCAAAAAAAAATATTTAAAAAAATTATTAAAAAAAAAGCCAAAAAAGAACCCTCCTTTAGCGTTTATATGATAAACGCCAAAGGAACTCCTCCTCCTTTGGCGTTTATATGATAAACACCAAAGGTGGGTTCCCACCCTCCTTTGGCGCTAGATTTTTAAGCGCCAAAGGAGAGCACCTCTTCCTTTAGCGCTTGTTACATAAAATGCCATATGTAACTTATTTATTTATTTAATTTGATAAGGTAATGTATAGTGTTTTTGTAAATTGAAAAGCGCTATAGGTATTTTTAATGGCGTCAAAAGCTTTGGCGTTTCTTAAACGCCAAAGTATTTTTTAAAATAAGCGTCATTATATCACTTTTTTGTAGTAGTGTAATTTCCTCTTCTCCTTAATTATTATTGAGGGAGAATCAATAGGGGTAAATCAGTAAAAGTAGACAAATATGAAAAATGTTAGGGAGTTATATGATTATTTGTTCCTCGGTGTGAATCGTTTGCGTGAAATGGCGGTTTATAGGCATCACTGTTGGACAACAAACAGTGCAGACAGGTCAAAGCAATGGAAACATTTTCATTGACTCTGGGACGACATTGACAACGCTTCCAAGACGCTTTTATGAGCAGGTCGAAACTTTGGTGAGGCAAGCGATTAGAGCCGACCAATTAATAGTACAAAACATTAATCATTACAAATTGTGTTGCACAAATGCTAACTCCGTTCAGAATAATGTTCCAAATTTTGAGGTCATTTCACAGGAGCCAACCTTTCCTTAAAACCTCAGAACCTTTTCCGTCAACGGCGTTGATGTTATGTGGTTTGCAATGCTTCCTACAGAAGGGTACAGCCCATTTACGGAAATGTGGCTCATATTGATTTTGAGGTGGAGTATGATCTTATCAGAAAAAAGTTTCTTTTGCTCCTGTTGATTGTACTAAACAGTAGAGACTCGAGACCAGCACTTATGTGTGATTAATAATATACTTTGGCTCATATCACTACAACAAAACAACTGATTTCTGGCAAAATTTGCCATAAAAATTTTTTCGTGGTAAATTCCGACGGAATTTTCCATGGCAAATTTGGTCATGGAATTTCCGACGGAAAGTTTTGCAACGGAATTTCTGACGAAAACTTTTCGTGACAATTTGCCAAGGAAAGTTTCAGTCAGAAATTATGTCGGAAAAAATTAATTTTTAAAAAAATAATATTTATAAAATTAAAATATTAATTATTAAATAATTCTATTTAACCTTAATTATTAAAATTATATTATTATATTAGTTATTATTATTTTTATTTAAAAATAATATATATGTTATTAATATTATATTTATAATTTTATATTAAAAATAATATTTATAATATTAAATTATTATTTATTAAGTAATTTTAAATAAAAAATTGTTTCATTATTTTTAATAATATTATATTTATTTATTAATTAATTATATGTATATAATTAATTAATTATATGTGTGTGTGTGTGTGATAATATTATATATATATATATATATATATATAATATGTAATAATATGATATTGGTTCATTTCGACGCAACTGGCAAAGAATCACGCACAAAGGTGTTGGCAGCTTGAGATCGCGGGTTCGAATGGGAGGAGAGGCACTTTCAGGAATTATGATATGTGGACACGTGGCAGCACGAGGAGGGGACACGTGGCGGCTAGGGGAAAGGGACACATGGCGCATTGAGGAGCAAACACGTGGCATTTGAAATTTTTTTTTTAAAAAAAGGTTTGAAGTTTTTTTTTTAAAATTGTGACGGAAAGGAATTCCGTCGAAATTTGCGACAAAAATTCCATCTAAATTTCCTATGGAATTCTGTTTCATCAGAAATTTCTGACGGAATTGAAATTCCGTCGCAAATATTTTTGTCACAGACCTAGTAGCAAGGCAACGGATTCCGTCGAAAATGCGGTCCGTCAGAAATTCCATCGGAAAGGCTGATTCCATAGCAAATTCCTTCAGAAATTCAATATTTTTTGGTAGTATATATATGTAGCTCAAGTGAAGTATAAGCATTGCAATCCCTAAATTTACTTTGCTACAAACACGTGTATTGTGTTTTTAGAATAATCGGATTGCAATCTTGTTTCCAAAGTAGCTAGCCTTTAAATATAAATTACATTACTTATAAGGATGATATACTAAAATGACATTTAAGATTAACTATTACGTGTATTAATATATATTTTCTAAAGCTAATTAGAGCTTGTTTGGCATTGTGTTTAAGTGATTAAAAGTGAATTTTTGAATCAAAAAGCTAATCAAGGCAGGAAAATGATGTTTAGAATTGTGTTTAAAAAACAACTAGCTTTTGTTTTTTTAAAAAGTTACTTTAAAGTTAAAGCAACTTTTTTTAATTTCCGACTTATGAGTTTTCTTCATATTTGAATGTTATGACTAACTTTTCAATATATTATTTAAACAAGTTTATGTTACACTGATTTTTTTATAAAATCAAATTTAAACATAAATCATATTACACTAATTATATTTTACCCCAACTTTAGTTTACAAGTAGGATAAAAGTCACTTTTACAAAGTTTAATCCAAATAAGCCTTTAATCAAAAAGTTTTGTTTACTACTACAGATTCGGGATATATATAACACTTAATAAATAACAGTTCTAGCAAATAAATATCATGTATGTTGAGGCGAAGGTCGTGCAATAATATATAATGCCAAAACATAACGGTTAAATATGTGCACCGTCATATATTAAAAAATGGAAATTTGCAAAAACAAAAAAATAACGGTTGTAGTTAATAATCGTAATTTATTTAGTAAAAAATATGACTGTTACTCACAAAGAACCATTAATTGTTCTTTCATCTAAAATGGCGGAATCTTGAAAAATTTCAAATATAATGAGGCGGGATTCTGAAAAAAATTTCATTTGACTCAACTCTTCCAACTCATTCTTAATCTTTTTTAGCTTTCCTAGTGGGTCTCCTACTATTTTTTCCATGGGTTTTGCTCTGTTGTTGTGGGTTCCGTTCTTCACCACTAACATGGATCTTCACCCTACAAGATGCAGCTCCTTCCTCTCGTCATCTTCTTTAGGTAAGCTTTCTTTGTTTTTTTTTTCAATTAACATTTTTAGTTTCATTTTATTTTTTATATAATGAGAGCTCACTAGTTGAAGCTCAAATTTGTCGGATTATCTAGGAAGAAGAATTGCAAGCAAAAAAGCAATATCTAATAGCCATTGATTTAAAAAAAAAAAACAAAGAAAAACACCAAAGAAAAGTAGATGTTACGAAGAAAAGATTAGGTAAAATGTCAAATTTTTTTATTATTGTTGTACTACAGTGAAAATAATTTTGATTACTCTAGATTATATAGACTAAAATCGATATAATTTTTTCTCCTAATTTTTAGGAGTTTGTTGAATTACGATCTACTTGAACTTTCTGATTAACTTTGTCATGTGAGTTTATCAAAATACTAGGACACTAAATATGCAATATAGTAGTGCAACCTAGGTCGATTCTCTTGAAAAGCTAAAGATCCTTAAATCTCAATTGTAAAAGCACTTAAACAAGTTAAGTAAAGTACTTTGCAGTAATCTTTGCTAAAACTATTAATACTCCTATTTCTACCATTTATGAATTTTCAAAGTTTATAAGAAATTAAAATGACAATGAAAAGAGAATTTTGATGTTGAAGATATCAAGTTTCAAATGATATTCCCTAAGAACTTCACCTAGCCTTCATTGCTTCTCAAATTATTGGAGTTAAATCGAAGAAGAAATTCTGATTATGCATCCAAAGATTCAAGGAATGTAATGAGCTTAAAACTCCTTGATGAATATGAAATCATACTCATTAAAAATCAATCAAACTAGTAATAAAATCTGATTCAAACGAGCCAAAAATTATCACTGATTCTACTCAATAGGTAGCATTATACTCCTAAACTCATTGCAATCAATGAATCTTGATTTAACAACCATAAGGAACACACAATCAGAGAATAGTATAGATCAAATTCAAGTTCCTGAACATTAACAATGAATCCAAATCTACAAGAATAGATCGATTAAACTTCCTCTTTGGCTTTGAAACTCAGGCATCGGCACCTTTCTTAGGGAAGTGAAGATGTTAAGCTGCTCACGGTGATGCGGAAAGTTTCAGCGATCTGGAAATGTGCTTCAGCCATCGCGTGACCCGGGGATCCCCTGCCCAAGCTCTCTTTATTGATCTCTTCAGCTCGTGTTATTTTCCCAAAGTCCAGTCAATGCTCTCAGCTCCACCGTAGTTTTTTTTATTGGTCTTCACAAAGTCTTCCTTTTTTCCATCCACGTGTCAAGCAGCAGAGATCACAAAGGACCAACACGCAAGCCAGCTGGATCCTTCCTCTTCACATATCTACGTGGCACATAGGAAAAGTTAATTCCAATTAACTTTCCTTCAGCTTATTCCCTTTTCGGTCCTTTTTGCTTGTTCCAGCATTTTGCCAATTCTCTTATTTTAACCTGCATTAATTATAAATGCTTAGAAGTATCATGTTCTTTCAATTAATCAATAATGCTATGATTTTCTATCATAAAATGCACACCACACTCATGAAATCCCATAAAAATATAGCAATAAAATGGATTCATCACTCTCACCTTCTCACGTTCCTAAACTTTAGAAGGTATGTTGAAATCAGATCCGAGATTTACTCAAGTTTTAATATTTATCAATATTTACTATATATATTTTAATTTTTATATTTATATTATCCTTTTGCAGTTACTAGAACATTGAAGTATTGATATAAGACAACAATATACAACAAAGGTATTGGAGAATATTATAGATTTTTTTAATAGATTTTCTTTTAGAATTTAAAAAATTATAAGATAATGTTCATAAGTATTTAAGGGATTAATTTCGTTTAAATTGTATGATGTTTATCTACAATGTATTGAATTTTTTTAATAATGTATTGAATTTTGAATACTATAAATAAAATTTTTTATTTAATATTATTATCTTGTTGTTATTAATGATTATATTGATAATAACAATAAAACTAAATAAAAACAAAACGGGTTAAGGTGAAAATTTAACAATGAAGTTTTGTCCGAGGGGCGTCTGGCACAATTATGTTTTAGAAGGGGTAAGAATAACAATGAACAATTAAAAATAGTGCAAATTTAACAAAATCATTAAATTTGATCTAACGACGTTAAATTATAAGAGAAGAAAACCCCTAACGGTGTTAGGTCAAATTTAATGATTTTGTTAAATTTACACTCTTTTTAATTGTTCATTATTATTTTTGCCTCTCTAAAACATAATTGTGTTAGATGCCCATCGGACAAAAACTTCATTATTAAATTTGGACCTTAACCCAAACAAATAATAAAAAATAACTGTATATAATAAAAAATAGAGCCAATACATTACAGTTATTAACAAATAACCATTATATATGGCCTCAATATATTACAGCTCAAAGCTGTTATGTATCTTATGGTAAGCATATATAATGCACACATATATGATGGTTTAGAACTGTAATTTATGGCTTATAATAATCATCATTGATTAATGATTTTGTAGTAATGATTATTTATATGTTGGTTTTAGAGATTGTGGTATATCATCTTATATCTTTTTTAATTAAATCCTCAGCGTGTCTTAATTTTGGTCTTGCATGATTTTCTTTTTAACCCAAAACATATAATTGTAATAAGCTTCCACGCTGATTGAACCATATTTTATATATGATTTTTAATAATTAAATTAGGATTTTTAATGCATTTTTTAGAGCATTATTGCAGGATTAAGCACTAATTTTTGATATTAAGCACTAATTTTTGATGCATTTTTTAGAGCATTATTGCAGAGACAATTGTATTGAATTAACTGTAATTAGGGGCAACATAGTCATAAATTTGTTAATTATTCTTACAAATGTTTTCTTAGACTTTTGATATTACCTTGTGCTTAATCTTACATTGTAGGTGTTAAAGAAAAAATTTAAGATTTTCGAGGGTCAGAATTAATATTTGGAGATCCGGTAAAAGTTACAGAAAAGTTCTTAAAGTTTCTGGAAATTTCAAATTAATGAAGAAAAAGGGACTGGGAAAATTATAAAAAGGACCCACAGGTTTCAGAAATTATAGTTCAACCTTGCAAATATTTCAAAACATTTCAATTTAGTCCCTCCAGAAGAACTTTTGTAAATTACATTTTAGTACGTTTTGACCAGGGAGATTAGGTCAAATTTTGACCTTTGTCTCCTTCTTCAAAAGAGACATAGACCCGAGAGACACAAGCAGTGAGTCTGTGAGCTGGGAGGCACCGCAAGCTTGATCTCATCTCCTTTCATCTTCAACTCTATTCCTCGTCGGCGACTCCTTCCACCTTCACCGTCGCTGGCGAGCTTTCCCTCTTCACCACGACCTTCACCTTTACCTTTCTCTATTCCTTGCTGCCTCACCGCCGAACGAAGATAGAGAACTGGAACCAGAGTATAACAGCGCTGTGGAGAGAAGTTTTGAACCAGCAAGCTTGAGTTCTTCATCTGAGCTAGAGAGGAGAGCGAAAAGACGGTCATCACCACCATCACAACGTCTCTTATCCTCTGTTTTCATCTCACCAGAGCTGCATAACCAGCGTCGGCTTCCTCTGTTCCAAACTAACCACCGCTGGAAACCACCCGTCTCCATTGAGTTACCACTGCTGTCAACACTTCCAGATGGAGAAGTGAGCCTCGACATCCCTTCCTCACCAAAACACCGCAGTCACCGGAACCAAACACCACAGCCACCACTTTTGTTCTTCACAGTTCCGGCGGCTCTTCTCTATCGCCACCACATCATTGCAACTAGGCAACCAGAAGTGGAACCACCATAGACCTTCCTCTCTTCAACACCTTCACCAATTTCCGACAGGTTCTGAGTTTTCCAGTGAGATTCTCCAGTTTCCGGCCACACAATTTTCCAGATTCCGGTGAGTGCTCAAATTACAAGCTGTGATTATTGTGAAGCTCCAATGAGTGGCTAAACTTTCAACTCTTGAGGATTGGGGATTTATCTTGAGTTCGAAGAACTTTAAAGGGGAGTTTTTCTTAGTTTTTTTATGAATTTCCTATTGTTATTGTAATTTCTAACTATGTTCTAAGGTATTTACACTAGGATTTTGTTATGAGCTATTTGGATTCCATATTATTTAATAGTGAAACATTTCAATTGTTACCAATACACGTGGACTTATATGTATGCAGATTGTTACAATGTGTTAGGCATATATCACATACATATATTTTTAAAAATTAAATTTCCTTAGCTATATTGATTGACTTGACTTGGAGTAAATTGGTCATTAGTCATTAATTATACTTTTCCTTCTAAATATTTTTCTTTCTAATTTTTTCTCCATTCAAATTAATCAGGATAAGTACCAACAATATTGTTCCAAATATCTTTGTGAGTTGTAACTATTCCAAGACACAACACGCCCTCTTCTAAATGTAAACTTAATTAAGTTAGTGCATATGCCTTACGTGGGTTGAGTTGACTTGGAGTAAATTCTTAGTCATAAATTAGGCTCTACATTTGATTGTTTGGGAGTGACTATATTACAATATCTCACTAACTATAAATACTTTTGAAGTGAAACTTGTTTCATATTAAATACACTCAATAATCTTTCCAATGACATCCATGTCAATAAAATATGTTTTCATATGAATTAGATATGATTTATTTTCAAAATCTGGTGCTTCAAGGTGAGAAAACATTTCTGACCTTTTGCTAACCATTTATAATAATTTTAGAAATATAAATTAAAGAGATTTTTAATCAATCTTTTCTATTAGAAACTAGACTTGGAGAGATTTCTAATGATAGGTTATTTTGTCAAATTAAAATTAAAATTGAGAAAGTTATGTCTAGTGAAAGTGAAGCTTTAAGTTGTGGTAAGGAAAAGATCGAACGTGATCGGAGTCATGTCACCGCATTTGCTTTTCAAACTTGAGACATGCTAAAGCATCATAGTCACGCCTCGCATTGTCAATGCCACCCACTCTCCCTTTCTCTTCCAAACTACGCCCTCAAGCCATCGTCTTCGACAACGCAACCCCTATCCTCTCTCGTCATCCCCTGTAACTCCCTCTCTCAGCCCTTCGTGGTTGCGTCTTCCCCTTTCTTGTCTTCACTCTACTGAAAATACGCTTTTCCCCATCCGCACTTTTGTGTGTGTTTGGATTAACTTTTAAGGAATAACTTTTATGATTTATGAGGTAAGTATCTAAGAGGAGTTTTATCTTAACTTGTAGAAAAGGATTTCTGAAACCATGATTTCAGAGTTACCTAAACACTCACGAATTCATCTCAACAAACTCATACCCGTCAGTCCGAATAAAAACCTATGGCCAGAGACAATATTTCTAAATCTTAAGGATGCGATGAACCAACAAATGTGAGTTATTTTTCATGAGCAAATTTGTCTTTTGTATTTTCCTACTCACGGTTAAAAATTAGTTTCCATCAAAGGGGGTGGGAAGTGCACTTCCCATATATAAGGGAAAATCCCTTGCCGCCTGAAATTAGATTCCAGGAAAATAATGCTGTCAAAAGTGTCTGAAAAGTCAAAATTTTCTTTTTGTCTACAGAATGGAAGGACTTGAAAGTCAATATTCTACAGAATGTTGTTCACAAGGCAATAACAAGAATGTTTTACACGATTCATGCATTATTCTTCACACATTCATACTCTTTCACACATGTTTACATGCTCCTCCCTCCCTCCCTCCCTCCCTCCCTCTCTCTCTCTCTCTCACACACACACACACATATTGAGTTCAAAGGCTTTCTTTAACTTACTCCCTCCAGTTCTTAATATATGACATATTTGAGGAGTTGATCTTGGTCTTAACTATAAAACATATTTTTAATATTTGTCAATATTTTTCTAATTTACTTCAGTTGATGCTTCTTCAACAATCATCAAGGAGAAGAAGGAAGGAGGGAATTAAGAAAGATGATTAGGGTGTTTTAAAAATAATATATCATATTAACTAACTTAGCTAACTTTCTTAATCTAATCAAATTAGGTAAATATGTTTGATATTAAAGACAAGAGGGATTATTTTTTTTAGCCTAAAACCGTCACTACATATATTGATCCTCAATTTGCTTTTCAAAGAAGCCAATTCACACTAGCTATAAACCAATCTGAAGAGGAATTAGAGAGAGAAAATTTTGGGACTGAATGAATGGCGAGGGATCGGAGCATGGAAGGAAAGAAGTGTGATAGAGAATGTGCAAGTTTGAAGAAGGAATGTGAAACAAAATACCCACTTATAACAAAATGGTGAATTCCATGACATGGATTTACATTATTTGGGTCCAAACAGAACCTCGTAAACTACTATTAAAATAACTTAACACCGTTACTTTTTCATTCATAACAATAGTGTGAGTTTCACCACACAAAGTAACAGCCGTTAGGTTATTTTAACGATCGCAAAATTTTGCTCTCATTTCCAAAGTTTATGAATAGTCTTGCACTTTAAAAAAAACATATAATGTTTAGCCATAAAATAAACATATTTTAGGACTTTCCATCAAATATTTATTAATGCAGTCCGTATGAATAAAAGAAACTTTTTCCCGATCAAGATCAAACTCAACTTCTAAATCAACCTGAGCTATATTTCCGTAAATGGAAAATTCGCCAAAATTTGTGGGGAGCATTGCAAAGCAAATCACATCGTCGGATAGGAAACGGAAAAGTTTCCGAGGTTTTAAGGAAAGGGTGGCTCCTGTAAAGTGAACCTCAAAATTTGGAAAATTCTGGATGGAGCTTGCATTTGTGTAACACAATTTCAATGGAGTGTTCTGTACTATTAAGTGGTCAGCTCTAATGGCTTGCTTCACCAAAGCTTCAACTTGGTCATAAAGGCTTGATGGAAGCATTGTCAATGTCGTACCAGTATCAATTATGATGTTTCCATTTCTTTGACTTCTCAACGGCACTGTTTGTTGCCCAACGGTGATACCTGTAAATTGTAAATTAACAACCAATGCATTTAGACAATTTAAAGCATATATGGAATGAAGAGCCATTTATAATATTCACTACATTAATTATGCGCTCATATCACTTCAACTTTTAGTTGTAGAACACGAGCTTCGGGTGGCATTGTGCGTGAGACCAGGCCAAAACTCCCCTAGGCCCTTTTATAAACCCAAGATAATATGATGATATATACAGACTTTTACTCTCTTATACCCAAGTAAGGTGGGACTTATTTCTTTGACACATCCACACATGTATGCACATATACACAACACTTTTAAAAGAAAAGAAAAAGTAAATATAATGTTAATAAAACATATATACCTTCAAGATTGAGGTAGTAAAAGGTTGGGAGATCAGATTTGGCGATCAACTGAGTAGAAACAAGCCCATTTCCTGATATGGTTGCTTCTTCCCCGAACCTTAGTTTAGTTGCGTTCTTTTTACTGTAAGGAGGCAGACAATAGGAGAATTTGCGACCAACGTTGCCCATTCGTGAAACTAAAGAAAAAGCTCCTTGACCAAGCCCAACAAGTCCTACGTTGTTGATGTCGTAGAGTTCTTTATTGTTGTATCCACACCCAAATACCGTCTTAGGAAATGAAACAGCTTGGTCGAAACTAAATCATTCTGTGCTCAGTTCTCCTATAGTGTATGACGAATCCCCATATTCATAAAAATAGGTACATTCATTGGAAATTCCACATTTAGGATACGTTTGGCCCTGCCTGGAGACTTGGGGCAGAGATTTACAAGGGTGTGAGCTACATGAGAGAGACACATAAGTGGAAGAACTTTTTGGATCAAAAAGCTGTGCGTTTTGAGGGTAACACTGTGGACACGGTGAGCAATGGAACCAAATAAGGTCACTTCCTGTGTCTGCAACTGCCCATCTCTCCACAGGTGGAGTACCAACAGATATCTTCATGAGATAGACTGCATCATTTGTTAATACATCAGTTTCTACTAACTCACTTGTTTCAGCCATAGAAGAAGACTGCCCAAAGCGATTAGCTCGAGACATGGAACTCAACGCAGCGTTTTGAACTCGCTCTGAGTGGGTCATTGAGGAGTTGTAAAAGGGTGATAATGGTGAGTCACGATGAAAGAGGTCGATGCTGAAACCTTTTGTTGCAGCATCAACTGAAAGGGTTCAAAGAAAGAGAAGAAGAGCCAAAGAGAGTGAATGAGCAGGCATGTTTAATTTTAAGAATGAATGCTAGAGAAACACAATGGTTAGAAGTAAAAAGATATGATGAGGGAAGGAGCTTGAGGTCCTTCTATTTATATAGAAACGTTTGCGTGACTTTAAGAGGGTGAAAGGGTCTCTCCACTAAATTTTTTCTCCACCTCCTCTCCATTTAATATCTCAACCTTTGGATCATGTTTTAATGAGTAAGATTTAATGCTATATAATAATATTATAATTGTAAATTTTATTATATTTAATATTATAATACTATTTATTACATAGCATTAAATCTCACCAATTAAAACACAATCCAATGGTTGAGAGGTTAAGTGGAGAGGAAGTGGAGAAAAGGGTTAGCGGAGATACTCCTCTCCATGTCATAATTGAGGTATGAGTCGATATCATGCCATACTTTCTCTTTCATAAATACACCTATAGTATACTGCATCGGCTTCTAAGTATAAGATCTCATTTTTTATAAACGAGATCTTATATTAAGAACAGGAGGTAGTATATACTAAACTGAAGTATATCGTGATCAATCCAGCCAGAACTGGATCTATTTGGATGTTTGGTATATATTATGTTGTTTCTGTAAGTTATTTTGTAGGGGGTTGATCAAAAGTGAGGCACCCAATTTTTTTAAAAATTTGTCACACATACTTGATGGTTATTTGCCAATAACCATCAATATTAAACATATATCATGGGTTTTTCAAATAACCGTCAAATAAACTCCTGTCTCTGTTGACAAATACTTCATCATTCATCATTTTAACTATTAAGTATTGTACAAAATATTTCACGATTATTAGTAAACAATTGTTAAATATAAATCGCTATATTTAACAGTCATTGTCTTACAACGATCAAATATAGTGCCCTATAAATAATGGTTGTATTTGAAAAACCATTAAATATTTTGCTCAATATTTAATGGTTAAAAACTGCTAAATATAAATATTTAGTACTTAGATATTTAACGGTTAAAAATCATTAAATATAGATAAAAATAACAGTTAAATATAAACAAATCTGTAGTAGTGTCTAGTGTGCCCAAAATGTCAACACAGTGAAACATTTCAATTGTTACCATTACGCGTGGAATTATATGTAAGCAGATTGTTACAATGTGTTAGGCATATGTCAGATATATTCATTTTAAAAAGTTAAATTTCCTTAGCTATGTTATATTGATTGACTTGACTTGGAGTAAATTGTTCATTAGTCATTACTTAGGCCATAAGTGATTAGGCTATTGACGTTGGAGTCAACTCAATATTAATCATTACTCCTGAGTCTCGTGATCTAGCTGTATTTGATTGTCTCAAATATTTTTCTCTCAAAGTTTTTCTCCATCCAATTAGGGTAAGCACCAAAACGTGAGTTGTGACCATTCCAAGACACAACGCGCCAAAACGTGAGACATGCTAAAGAATCAGAGTCACGCCAAAACGAGAGACATGCTCTAGGCCCAAGAAAATGTGTGCTTTTTTTTTTTATGAATAAAAGTCAATTAAATTGAGTAAGACGAAGAAGTTACAACAAATACCACCATACTTAACAGATTAAAGTATGATGGTAGTATAAGTACATCTGTCTAGCATAGAAATTAAACTTTCAGAGAAAGGGGAACTTCTACAAAATTCAATTGAATAGAAGTATTGATCCAAATCCATGATGTCTGAAAAAACTGTCAGAGCATTGTTTCTGTTGAATAGCGGATTACTAATAATCCACCATAAACAAGCTCTCATGCATATTTGAGGAGGTAGTTCGTCTGGTAAGAGGACTCGCTCCGCCATTCAATCTTTTGTAAAGATTGGCAATCAAAACAGATCCACAAAATGATTTTTGCCTTCCTTTTTATCCTGAATTTAGTCATGAAAATAATCCATCCCATTGCATTTGTTGACAGCGGAGTTAAAGAAAGAGAGTTACTCGGAACCTTATCCTCAATTTGAGATGAGCATGCATTGAAACTTAGCTTGGAGAAGGCTATGGAATGATGCATGTTCCTTATCAACTGAGAAGGGTGAATCTGAATTCCTTTATGCAGAACAGAATTTCTAGTAGTCCAGATTGTATGCAATAAGATAATGATGCCATACATCATGTCTGTATGGCCTTCCTGATATAACTTCACAAGAGAATCTTTTAACTATACTTTTAGTTCTGCAAAAGTTTGAACTTCAATCTTGATGGAAAGACCCCCAAACAAAACTGCACTAGACAAAGGACATAGCAAGAAAAGATGATCCAAGCTACTCAATCCCTTAACATTTAAATGATGATTTAGCTGAATATCACATGATGGAATTGCACTATTTAGAAGTTTCCAAATCATCAATAGATATTTATGAGGAAGATCAAATGACCAAAGAAATTTCCAGAATTGGTCGTTGTTGTTTTGATGAGAAGAACCATTTAACATGGAGAAGCCATCTTTTAAAGACTAACATCCACATGAGTAGCCTTTCCAAAAAGCAATAACTAAAAGGAAGTTTATACTTTTTACCTCCTTTTCAAAAAACTTAGTTGGCCAAAACGACCGCGTTTCACCTTAAGATAGGGAAAGCAAGCCACTTAAAAAGGTTGAATGAATCAGACTGTGGAGGGAAATGTGGGAGGAAAATATGGGAGGAAATATTAGGAGGAAAGCTCTTAAAAATAGGGCAAGCCAGTTAATGATGTTTGGAATTAAGCATTGGAACGACCGGCAATAATTAATAGTCAAGAACTGCAAATACACGAACGAAATAAAAAGCAGTAGAAAGTTCCAAAAATATATTGAAATATTGAAAAATGACAAAACAAAGATGTGAATTTTTAATTATGGCGTGATTGGCTCACAACTGTACTGCGTGGAATTGAAAATTGAAAACTCATTTGGTACTTGGTACTTTGCACATGTTTGTTGGTGTGTATATATGAAAATTAAGATGTTAAAAACTTTATTTTAAAGACAATTAGAAAATAGTTATTGCCTTCACCAGCAGGCAAAGAGGGTACACGTACCTCTTCAACAAGACTTGGCGTTGATTGATAATATGTATGTGAGTGTGTATCTCTACTTGTCCGGGCAATATATATATCTCTACTTGTTATAGGTATGTTGCATTGATGGGAATCGTTGCTATATTAAAGTTTTGTTGGGTCATTCAAAATAAAGAATATTTGAATCACTCAATAATCAATACCGTTGAAGAAATTAACAAACTTATCATGTATAACTGTTTTATTACTTTCAACTACATGCCTAGGGATCGGAAACAAGTAAAAACAAAGGCCACCATACACACACACACATATATGGACACCGGTTGTTGTTGTTGTTGATAACCCCTTTAGGGTGCGGCAGCCAAAGTTTACAGCATTTCATGGAAAACAATTTCACGATAATGCTGCAAATTATAGATATTCACTATTACAAAAAAGGGCTTTAGTGGTGTGACTTTTGTGGCATTTTTTTAATGAAGCGCCAAAGATAGTTATTTATTTTTTTAAAATCAAAATTATTTAAAAGCTTTGGCGCTTACAATTATAAACGTCATAATTGACATTAACCTTGCATGACGCTTCCTTGAACAAGCGCCAAACAAGGCCTTCAATTTTTTTTTTTAAAACAATAGGAAGCTTTGGCGTTTTATAAGGAAGCGCCAAAGCTTCCTATATTTTTTTTTTTAAAAAAAAGAAAATATAATAGGAAGCTTTGGCGCTTCCTTACTAAGCGCCAAAGCATCCTATATTTTTTTAAAATATATATATATAATAAGAAGTTTAATATATTATTTTTTTCTTTCTTTTTAATCTTCCTATAGTCCTGCGTATGCTTTGCAAAAGAAGTTTAATTGCTTTCTAACTGGTTATGAGTCCCTGTAATATGCCGATAATATTTGCATTAGGTTTTTTTTTTAAAAAAAAGTTAAATTAATTTCTTTTTTAATTTGGGTCATTATACTGTTATAAATTTATTATTGGTAAATGTTTAATAGTTACAATCAATGTAACGTTATATGATATGTTTATCATACTTTTTTGCTCTTTCTTTCTATACATCCAATATTATCTACTTGAACGAATGGTTGGATATATATTGTCGTCACTAGTATTAACTTAAACTCATAATGAAGCGTAAAACTGAGTGAGCTCCCTGAAGTTCATAATTTTTTTTAAAAAAAAAGACCACATGTCGAAAAGAATTAGAAGCTTAAAAAAAATGAAAATAAGAAGCTTTGGCGCTTCCTAATGAAGTGCCAAAGCTTCCATGTAATATTAAAAAAATTTATATAGGAAGCTTTGGCGCTTCCTTAGGAAGCGCCAAAGCTTCCTAGTATTTAATAAAAAAAATAAAAGAAACTGATTTCATTGAATGGCCACATGGATCAAACTCAAAGTCACATATACGAGCATTTTTTGACTCTGAATTTTTATTTTACTTTATTATTTGAGTATGCCCAAACTGAATTTTTATTTTACTTTATTATTTGAGTATGACCAACATCGATCTCAAGATTTTTTTATTAACTATCTGAATATTTTTATTAATTAATTCCTAAAAAAGATATAATTCATAAATACGCTAGAATAAACAATGTTTCTTGTGATTCTTTCATGCATATATTTTTTTTTTTTTTAAATAGGAAGCTATATAATGCCATATTAGTTTTTTTTTTATATAATGGATGCTTTGGCGCTTCCACTATTAAGCGCCAAAACTTCTACCTCCAAGGCCACAAAAAAAAATATATTTGCATATGATTTGATTATTACTTTGGTTTTGTTTTTTGTTTTCTAAAGAAAGCACACACCTTCTTTGGCACTTCTTATATAAGCGCCATAAAAAGGTTATATAAAATTTTAAAAATTTTCACCACCCACCATTTTCATCCCGCTATTATCACCTTCCTGCTTTACCTTTCCATTATCCCCACCCCTCCCTCTCTTTGACCGGCAGCAAGTAGAAGCTTCTTTATCCTCCACTTTCTATTTTTATCTTGTCTCCTCCTCGTGCACACGTTTTTAACATTTGTTAGCCAGTTCTGTTGCGTTACAAAGTTTCCTCCCTCATGTGTTCTTTTTCTTCTTGGCTGGTTGTAGTACATAGCTTCCTCTCCCCACATGTTTTTCTTCTTCTTATCTCGGCCTCCTACAGAAGCTCCTGTAAGTGTTTTTTTTTTAACATTTGATCCACATTTTTTTTTTCTTTTTAGTTAAAATATGTATGACTCTTATATATTTGCTTATACTTTTTCGTAGAAGTACATGTTGTCAACAGTGAAAAAAATGTTGTGAATGGCATTGATGAAATGGTCAAATTGGGTGGAAGTGTTATAAATGCCGCTGGTAGTTTAATAAATGATTATTTTGGAATCAATTAATTTAACAAACATAGGGTTGTATTTTTGTTGGCTTGTTATGTACCCAATTATTTAACTATGATATGTAGTAGAGTTGGCAAATATGATTTATTTGGTTGTGAGTTGTGAAGAATTATTAGATGCTGCTGGATTAATTGGGTGATTATTTGTGATTCAAGGAGAGTGTTTAATATTTTGGAAAACTTTAAATTTTTGGATGTTATGCTGCTGATTTTTTTTAAAAAAAAATAAATAACAAAAGATAAGTAACTGCAAGAGGCAAGCAATTGACCACTTTCAAAAAAATGTTTAAGGTATTGTAGTTGTTAAACATTATAATTATTCATTATAGCTATTTTTTTAGCATTACACCAGCATATTATAATTTGCCTACTTGAAATATATAGTCATTTGTCTACTAGAAATATATGTTCAGGCAATTAGTTTATTTGATTTTTTGCATTACACCATCGTACAAGAAAAGAAATAATTAGAACAATTATTAAAAAAAATTAAAGACCTTCTTTGGCGCTTGTTCAATAAGTGCCAAAGGAGGAGGCGCCCCTCCTTTGGCACTTATTGAACAAGCGCCAAAGGAGGGTGCAACATCCTCCTTTGGCACTTGAGTTTAAAGCGCCAAAGGAGGGTCAAGACCCTCATTTAGCACTTGATTATTAAACGTCATAGGTATTTAATTTATATATTTAATTTCAAAAACTAATGTATGGCGTTTCTATAAATTCTAAAGCGCTATAGGTATTTTTAATGGTGTTGAAAGCTTTGTCGTTTCTTAAGCGCCAAAGTATTCTTTAAATTAAGCGCCAATAGACCCTTTTTTTGTAGTAGAGATTGCACCTTTTATTTTTTGCAATCAAACATTTTTCAATAAGTGAATTAAATTGTTAAACATCCCAGAAGTCAACCAATTTTATAAATGGTCCACAATCAATCATTTTTCAAAAAAGAAGAAGTTATGAATAACAAATTGCATTATGAGCCTAGTGGTGTGAAATTAATGGAAGGACTCGCAAGTCAAGAATCTGAAGAATGTTTTACAAGATCCATCATTCTTCAATCATGCATACTCTTTCACGCATGTTTACATGCTCCTTCCCCCTCCCCCCCCCCCCCCTCTGAAGTCATTTAGTCCTATATCTTTGACAAATCCTAATTTTTATTGTATATTTTAATACTTTAATTAGGGATTTTGTCATAATTATTGAGTCTAAAATACCTTTATTAAGATAAATTGAGATGACGAGTAAATAGATTAAATTTTGACTAAAAAGGGTGAAATTGGCAAAATGATCACAATTACTCTTAATCATTGATTCTTGGGAGGATATTGTATTAGTTTAATTGTTTTCAATTGAAAGTCCTTAAAATTTTGGATTAAATTTGGAAATGACAGATTGGGGCTTGAATTTCAGGAATGACATTTTGGTCCCACGAATTTTAAAAACACCAGTTTAGTCCATGGGTAAAGCTGCTGCGTTTTATCCTCTGAAATTAGGTCAGCTTAGAGCTATTCAAAAACGAGAGCTGGATACACAGACGAAAAAATCACAGAGACGACACAGCCGCACAACACACTACCTCTAGACCTTCACATCTTCATCTTCCACCTTCGCCCTCACCGCACCTCACATTCACCTTCATCTTTATCGCCGGCGACTCTCACCTTCACCGCCATAGTCGCCGGCGACGCTGCTCCTTCCACCATTAACAAATCAGACCAGAGAGCTGGGGGTCGGCATTAGAGGGAGCTAGCCGCAACTTCATCACCTTCACCTTCCCTTTCCATACCGCCTAACCACCGCCGTCCACTTCCGTCAGTAATCTGTGCTCAAGAAGTTGGAGAGTGGAGTAACCGCGAGGATTAGAGAGCGAGACAGAGAAAAGAGAGCCGTGAGATAGGGACCCATCTTCACCTAATCCACCGCTGTCTTCCACCGTCATCAACTTCACCTTCACCAGCTCTTCTCCTCCGTCATTTACCGACCTTCTCCTTCCAGAGCTACAACCGCCGTGCTTCCCCTGTTTCTACAACCTTGGCCGTGGCTTCCTTTATTGCTTAACTCATCATAACTGTGGCTCCCCTGTTCTATTGTGGTTCCAATTGCAATTACTGATTTATTGGAATCCATTGTTAATCTATCAAGTTTAATTGGTAGTTTTCCATGGCTTTGTTCTTAATTCAGATGGTAACTCATGTGTTGGTTGGTGAAGTTGTGTTGATGGTTATGAGTGGTTAATTCTCTCAATCCTTTGTAGCAAGAGGCAATGTCATGAGCTTGGAGTTTTAACAAGGGAGTTTTTGTTCTTTCATTTTTCTAATTCTACATTGTAATTGTGATTTCTAGGTCATATGATGAATTTTATGATGTTGAATTGATTTATTTTGATGTATTTAGAGAATTGTGGCTTGAACCTTTGTTAGACATTTGACATTGTGTTTAATTAGCTTAATTATCATTTCTTTGTGCTGGTTAGTTATTAAATTGATAATTTTGTGAACATTTTGTGATAATTTCAAAATGGCGGGTTAGTGGATCAATGGTGTCTTGTGTTTGCATTGGGTAAATGAATGTCAATTTATTAATTATATTTAGCATTGGGTTTTTGCATCATTAATATTGATTTTTCATAAAATCAAGCAGTAATGCGAGGTAGCTCAGTTATTGAATTAAAAGCTAAATATGATTTTTAAGGTCATGTGGTTGCTAGAGTGCTTAATCAACCTTAGAGAGATTAATATACAAGGTGGCTTGATATTAATTAATCTAAGTTAGGCCTAGTCTAAGGGGTGGCCTTTAGTGTCATTGGAGAACTACTAGCATGATTAAATCTCCTATAATTATTTTAAGTGAAGATTGTTTGCATCATTTCTATAAGGGATTGCTTATTCCATTGTTGATTTCTTTGCTTCTCTTAATTCATTAATCTCATCATCATTCTTTTCCACTTTCATTCCAACAAAATCCAAAAATATTAGTTTTAAAGTATTTTAGTTTAATTGCAACATAATTGTTAGATAAAAAGCTCAAAGATCATTTTTAACTTGTTTTATGCCAATCATCACACTTAGTTCTAGAAAATTAATAAAAAGCTTTTCGAGAGACGATCCGGGATTGCACCCTATATTGCAATCCTTTGTTTAATTTTTGAAGAGGTTACTAATGCATAAAAACCCACAACACCTATTCTTAGGAATCAGTTTCCTTGCTAAGCGCTTTGCTTAGTAGGGAAAGTTAAGCATATCTAGATTGTCCAGATATGATCTTATATTCAGGACCGGAGGGGGTATAACACTATCTTCACCTACTTTAATTTCATTCAAAAGAAGTCTAATAATGACATACACATGAATGTAGTGATAATATAAATGGCTCTTGATCCCATGGTTTGAATTGTCTAAAAGAACATTTGGTTGTTTACAAGTATCACCTTTGGACAAGAAACAGTGTCGTTGACGACGAGTCAAAGCAATGGGAACATAATAATTGATCTTGGGACGACATTGACAACGCTTCCTTCAAGCTTTTATGACCAAGTTGAAGCTTTGGTGAAGCAAGCCATTGGAGCCGACCAATCAATCAAATATATCCTACTAAAACTCGTAACTATACAGCTATTGGTCCACATAAACATCCTATTTGGCATAACCAACAAAAGCTAATGGTGATTAGATGGAAGACGTTGAAAGGAGCTAAGTGTACGTCACCTAGTCATCTTCAGAATAATTCCACTAGTGTCAGACAATGCTTGCTATCCCATTGGTTTAAAAAACTCATTTCACAATGCACCTTTTAATAAACATACAGTTCCTATGTTTTTAGACTATTCCCCATGCATCACTAGCTCATTTTCAACATATTAGATGGATAAAAAAGGCCCTTATTGGCTGTACTGTGCGGTCATTCTATTCAAAGGCACAACCTTGTAGCCTAGAAAAAGCAGTGATGAAGAATAACAAGAATAACTCAAATAACTCAATTTTGTACAGTTCCCATGTTGTTAGACTATTCCCCATGCTTTTTGGTCAGTGGATAAATTAAGAGGTTAAAAGTAGATGGCATTATCATCATGCTACACTTTATTTCATGTCATGGGCCAGACCAGTTTTATTAACATAACATGGCAGAATTTTGCAGAGTTATGAACGGTAAATTACTGAGTACAATTTCCAATAACTCTTGCTGTCACATAGTCAGTTACCCCACCTGCTAAAGTTTTAATGCCTCTTGAGAATTAGCAGCCATGCTGATTTGGCGATCCATGCTAAATTGACACAAACAAATCAAATCTGTCCGTCCAAATTGAGTAATGGTTACATCAAAGTTCGAAAAATCAATTAACAGACGGATTTCATGCGACTTGACCAACACATACTATATATATTAGATGGTGGCCAAAGCTATGTTCAATCTATTGCATATCGAACTTCTCTGTATTATCACACCTAAATATCAAATTATGAAGAACAAGTGTGCAGACGTTGGCAACAACAAACAACGTAAAGGAGTAGGGTGAGTAACCTGTATTACTTTTAACATGTTGTTTTCTTTCCATGTATTATATTAGTTTCATTTGGAGGTTGCAGATTGAATGACTTTCAAGTTAACTGGTTAAATAGGTAAACAGAGATTTTCAAAGAATACATCAGAATATAATGGTCGTAGTTCACTTGCCATCTATGGAAACTCACTTGCCCCTGTTTTGATGAGTGTTGGTCATACCATACGTGAGAGTGAGGTGCTAACTCCTCAATCTTCAATTGTCAATCCATTATCAGAGGATCATATACTATATGTTTTAACCGACATTACTAACATACCGAGTAGCTCTGCTTTAATCCAAAGCAACCTCAGTGGATTAACGTATGACAGTAACACAGCTGTGACTCTGTCTGGCTACCCAACATCACATTTGGTTAATCAAAAAAAGCGTACGAAGAGATCGTCAAACAAACTTTGGCAAGTTGCAACAGATATTTGCAGTAGGATAAGTCAATCAAGCGATGAAAGTAATTATCAGCCACAATTGCATTTTAATGATTTTTATTATATAAGTCCATTACAGTTTGTGAATTAATGAACTTATTTGTTTCAACAATTTTAGAAACTACCAAGGCACAACCTGATGATGGGTTTGTGGATAGTGTGCTCGACACCAACTTGCCCCCTACACTTCATTCTAGTTATTTAGATGAGGGTGATGCTATTTACGAGTGTGAATTCTGTGGTGCTCAAATGTGGCTTGCAGAAAGTTTAAAAAGAGTGAAGAAAATTGAAAGTCCACAGTTCGGCATGTGTTGTGGTTATGGAAAGATTATTGTACCTTTCTTAAAAAGCCCACCTGAAGAGCTTGACGAACTCTTTTTCAACAAACAATTAGCAAGTTCAAACAACTTCATGAAAAATATTAGTTCATACAATAACATGTTCTGTTTTACTTTGATGGGTGGCAGAATCGAACATTCAATGAACTCAAGGGGTGGAGGTCCTTATTCATTTGTCCTTTCAAGTCAAAACCACCATTTGATTGGGAGCCTATTGCTGCCTCAGGGAAATCCTCTGGTATACGCTTAGCTGTACATTTACGACATTGACAATGAGGTTTCAAACTGAATTTCCACCGTGAGGTTTGTTTCTCAAAAATCAGTGTTTTACTTATACATTCATGTTTTTTATACATTAATCTCTATTCACTACATGTTATGAAGTCTTCATTTTATAATGCAGCCGTCATGGTGGTTTAGAAAATTTGGATCCAAGGATCATTCAATCCATCAAAAAATGCCTTGATAAGCACAACTGTGTAGTTAAACATTACAGATCAGCTACAGATATAATTAAGCAAAATGTTGTCCCTGATGTTAGCATAAGGCTAATTAGAAATAGAAGCTCAGTTGGACTCCCTAAGCAATATAACATGGCAAGAGCTTCTGAGCTTGCCACACTCATTGTAGGTGATTTTGACAAGTCATACACCAGAAGAGACATAATTGTGAAGCGACAAAGCAGAGCATTACAGAGGATTGATGAGTTACATATGGCTTATCTACCACTTCAATATCCATCACTTTTTCCCTACGGAGATAACTGCTACAACTCCTCAATGGAACATGCTCAGGAATCATTATCAAAAACTAAAAAGAAAAAGAAGTTGACACCTAGGGAATATTTGGCATTCTGTCTAATATAATGAGAAGGAAGTTTGAACGGTCAATTATTTTGCATGGTAAAAAGTTACTTCAACAATTTATTGTCGACGGCTATTAGATGGTTGAAAGCACTGTACAAAAAACCGGACCGGACCGGCCAGTTCGACTGGTTGAACCGGGAACCGGCCAGTGGTCTGGTCTGATTTGATGGGTAAACTGGGGAACTAGTCTGAAACCGGTCGAACCGATTAAAACTGGTGGTTCGACCGGTTGAATCGGTTTGATTTTTCTATTTCTTTTATTTTTCTGTTTTTTATTTTTTTAGGGGAAAATTGGAAGTTGAAGACCAAAATGTAGAGAAAAATAGGTAAAAAAAAGAACAAATCTAAAAAAAATGAAGAAGATAATGAAAAAAATTATTTAAAAAGATATAATAATTATAGAAAAGGAGATATATTGCATAAGTATAGGCATTATAACTCATACTAATAGATTTTAAGTATTTTTTTCTTAAAAATCTTCATTTTTATCTATAGAAGTTTAAAAATATATTAATATATATTGCCACTAATAAATTATAATATTTTAATATGACTGGTTCACTACCGGTTCAACTACCGATTAGACCCCTGGTTGACCCATTAACCCTTGAACCTGTGCTGTGACCGGTTCATTGCCCGGTCCAGATTTTCATTTCTTGGTTGAAAGTGATAGGCTTGACTACATCAAAAAGCATTAAAAGGAATTAAGAGTTGATCTTTACAGTGGAATATTTCACTACAAAAAAACAAGGAATTTCTGACGGATTTTGAGACAGACTGACGAGATTTGCGATGAAATTCCGTCCAAAAAATTTTTTTGATGGAATTTGTGATGGAACAGTGTCCGTAAGTAAAAAGGGAGTCACAAAAAATTTTGCGACAGAAATCACATTCCGTCGCAATTTGAGGCAGAAATTCCAATAGAAATTATGTCGCAATTTCTGATTGAATTTCCAACGGATTTATATTCCGTCTCAATTTATGACGGACTCTTCTGTGGGAATTTGAGATGTTTTGACGGAAAATTCCCTCTCAATTTCCAACGGAAAATTCCGTCAAAAATTCCCTCTCAATGGCCCACGGAATTTTCCGTCTCAATTTCCGATGGAAGTTTCCGTCAGAAATTCCCTCGCAATTTTACACGGAATTTCCGATGGAAAATTCCGTCTCAATTTCTGATGGAATTTTCCGTCGCAAATTCCCTCTCAAATTAAGACGGAATTTTCCATCAGTAATTCCCTCTCAAATTCCCACGGATTTTTCAATAGATTTTACCCTCTGTTCCGTCGGAAATCACATCTCAGGGCAAAAAAAATTTTGTTTCTTCATTTTTTTTAATTCAAATCTCATTCCCCTTTCAATTCATTAGCTTTTAAGATTCCAATTTGCTTATGTAAAATGACAACACAAAATTAAATTCAACCCAATTTAAATTAATAATAAAAGAACAATAGAATTCAAAGTAAGTTTAAACAAAGTAGTTAAAACATTACTAATAAACAAAGTCTAGTAATAATAGTGTCAGAAGTTCTGTCACAGATGCAAAAAGCTATTAACTAATATCTCATAGAAGTTCTAGCACAAACATATTAAAGGCTAGCAGTAGCTCTCTCAACTCTCAAAGGGTAACGTAATCCCAATACTTTCCAATTCATCGATGATCTTGGCATTTTGTTGCTTCACAGTTTGGTAATTTTCTCGAATCTCCTAATTCTCCTGTGTAAGCTGAGTTATTTGCGTACGTAATTCAGCAACATTAGGACTGGTTTGTGTGGTGTTGATTGAAGGAGTTGACCTTTGAGAGGAGGAGGCACAAACAATATATGGATTCTTAGATCCCAACCCATAGAGGCGACCCTTCTTGTTCTTTCCACCTACAACCTCCAACCACAGGTCATCATCATCTACAGTATGGGATTGAACAGAGCTTGTAGAACTTGCGGACGCCTTTAGCCTTAAGAAATCATCCTGTAGCCCAAAGTAATGAAAATCCATGTTCAATTAATATATGAAATGACAACTACCTAGAAGTTGTGCACAATATGAAAAAATGGCGGAATAAGGGTGCATTTATTAGATAGGGTTATCATTTCTTTGAATGAATTTACTTTGGCAAATGTACATATAAACAGATAAACAAGACAAAGTCCTTTGTGACAACTCCACTACAAAACAAACTATATTAAACATACCAATATAAAGAAGCTTATAATTGTCATTGCCATAACATAATAGCATGAAATATTAGACTTCTTGGAGGCCACCATGCATATGTCATAATCAACTATGAATTAGAAATTTCAACATTAAGTGTTTGAGCATGAATTTAAGGCCTCCGGCCATCAGCATAATTCACAATTACATGAAACGATTCAACAAAACAAAAAGATTCCAAGGCCTCTGGCCATCAGCACAATGCACAGTTATCCAATATAACAAACATATGCACTTATATAAGCTGCAGCCGCTCGATGGTCCGCAAATTCTCCAGTCTTCTCATTATAATGTGTCTTCTTGAACAATTCAAAAAAAGTAGGGTCTCTTCCCATCTATATAGCCTACATTAATCATAAAGATGTATTATGTTATGCATTTAGTAAATAATGATTGCATTCAAACATAACTTCTTACCATCCTCCTCTTATGCTCAGTATTAGGAATACTACCACCTTTGTGTTGAGTGCATTCTTTGTCATTTTCATCTTCAGCTTCTTCACCTTCTTCATCTTCATCTTCTTTATCGATATAAGAATCTTCATCACCAACTTCTGTATCATCATCATCTTCAAGTTCATCTTCAACTTCTTGGTCGTCATCTACTTCTTCAAAAACCATATCATCAATTGGCATATTTACTTCTTCATAGCGAATTACAGAATCTATTTGGTGATTCAGTTCATCATCATCAATAATTATTGGTAGTATAACTTCTAGTCTATCATCTTGGAATGCTCCTAAGTTTCTTTCACATGTAGGAGTATCAATTATGTTACCGGGTTTGATCTTCATAACAGCTAACCAATTTGCCTTTTGACAGCATGGATAATGCATGTAGTAGATCTGCATTGCTTGTTGGGGAAAAAATGAATGGGTCATACTTGTTATACCTTCTTGATTGATGAACTTCAATAGTCCTATATTGTTTATGAACCCTTGTACCACGTGGTGTTGGATCAAACCACTCACATTTAAATAACACCAATCTCTTTAAAGGAAGACAATTCAATTTCCACAATGTCTTGTAGAATGCCATAAAAGTCATGTTTTGCTTCTGCAAAGGTCATTTCCCTTAGTTCCCTTAATGCAGACACCACAATTTTTTCTTCATTTTTGAAGGGACCATGAAGCTGTATGAAACTTGTAACCATTGACAAAGTACATAGGCCATGTTCTCACTCTTCTCAATGGGCCCTAAGCAATGTCACGCAAGAATGAATCGACAAACCCATTTGCTGGGTTGTGAAACTGCATGACATTTTAATTGAGTATTATCAAATGAGGTTTATTGTAGGTACTATGATGTAAAAGAATTACAACTTACACAATCTCTAAACCACGATGGAAAATTCTCATCGAGTTGATATTCTATCTCATTATCTGTAATCTGAGGGTTGTCTTCTTTTAGTTTCCGTTCAAAAAGACTGCACAAAAATTAATGTGTTAGCCAAGCATATACTTGACATAAGGTTTAATTTTTCATGTTTGCATATCACTTACTTTATATAAGGTTGCACCTCATCACAATTCATTAGCACATATCTTGTGGCGGCTTTCTCTTCTTTATCAAACTAGAAACGTGATGTACATTCCCCTGAAGGTCTTCCTCGATGGTTGAATACAGAAATTGCTGGCAAATCTGAGTCTCCACCATCATCATTTCTTATAGGTCTTATGATTCTTGGTGAAACCCCGGCCTCAAAGTAATGAGAGCAAAATGTTGTGGTCTCCTCAATTATATAAGCTTCACAAATTGATGCTTCAACCCGAGCTTTATTCCTCACCTTTTTTTCAAGGTATAGAGAAACCTACATATACACGTGTGAAAACTAGGATTAGTTATTGTATTTCTCATATTTATTAGCAACTCACAAAGATTAAGTTCCATTACCTTTCAAATGGATACATCCATCGATAATGAATGGGTCCTCCAACCTTGGTTTCATAGGAAAGATGGATCGGCAAATGCTCCATTGAGTCAAACAAGGCTTGGGGAAATACCTTCTCCAACTTGCACAATGTCACAACAATATTTTTCTCTAACAACTCTAGTTGATCTACCATCAATGTAGTGGAACAAATTTGTGTGAAGAATTGGCTAAGTTCAACAATAGGCTTGAATACAACTTCAGGCAAAGTAGCAAAGGCAATGGGCATCAAGCGTTCCATGGATACATGACTCTTCATTCCATACAATCTCCCTTCCTTCATGTCCACACATCGGGCTATATTAGATGCATATAAGTCTCAAATTCAGTCACAAATTAATTTTTCTGACGGAATTTGCGACAGAAAAATTCTGTCGCAAATTTAGTCAAAAATTCTGTTGGAAAACTTCTGACGGAATTTCCGACTGAAAGTTGACAAAATTTGCGACGGAATTTTTTTTGTCTCAAAATCCATCGGAAATAGACTGTTTTTTTTTTGTAGTGTTTGATGCAGTGACAAGAAGAGAGACAGATCCTTCATCAACTGGACGACAAGTTATTCTACCATCTTCTTTCATTGGTGGCGCTAGATTTATGATTCAAAACTATCAAGATGTTATGGCAATTTGTGCTTGGGCTGGCTATCCAGATATATTTGTAACATTCACTTGCAACCTGATGTGGCCTGAGATTACTCATCATTGTGATGAAGATGGATTGAAACCTTGCGACAAACCAGACATTTTGAGCAGGATATTCTACGTGAAGCTACACAAATTAATGCAAACTTTGAAGGATGAGAAGATATTCAGAACAGTCAAAGCAGGCACAATTTTTAGTTATATCCGCAAATAATTTTAGTTCTTGCCATCTTATATTAATAGGACAGTGGTACATAGGCCTTAAACATAATTTAATTAAAAATTCTAATTGACTACCCTATTTTAATAGACATATGTACAAATTATGTTTATCATTTTTTTCATATAAGCTTATTAATCTAAACTTATTATTAATCACATTTGAGGTAAAAAATTATACTTAACAAGTTGATCAATAGCGTTAATTATTTTGGTTTTCAATCTGCTCACATATTTTCATAAAGACACAAAGTGTCCACTTGGTTTGTAGCTTAGCTTAATTCAATTTAGTAGTTTGACCCCAACATAATATAATGAGTTTAATTATTTCATTTCGATTTTTGTACATAATTTTAATAAAAAGTGACTTTAATATATTAAAATTTTTTGAATCCTTTATAGTTCCTTTACTTTATAATTTTCAGGTTTCAATTCATATTAAACTTTTTTTGAATCCTTTACATACTTCATAATTTTAAGGTTTTTATTCACGCACACCGTCTTCATTTTAAATTTGTAACAATTATTATATGTATTGATAAATGTAGAAGTATACACCATTGAGTTTCAAAAAGAAGATTACCACATGCACATATTATATTGTGGTTGGCCAAGGCGGACAAACTGGTGACACCGTATGATGTTGACAAGCTGATAATAGCAGAGATACCAGATAGAGATGTTGACCCGAAACTATATGAATTAGTTGGAAGCTACATGGTCCATGTGGTAGATCGTCAAGAAGTGCACCTTGCATGAAAGATAGTAAATGTTCACAGTACTTTCCAAAAAGATATAGTGAGCATACCATGTTGGATGAAAATGGTTATCCGACATATTGTAGGAGGAATGATAGGCATACAGTGACAAGGAAGGGTGTTGAGCTTGACAATAGATTTGTAGTCCCATATAATGCTAGGTTACTGAAATTATTTCACGGTCATTTAAATGTTGAAAAGACAAATCAATCACATACCATCAAGTACCTATTCAAATACCTAAGTAAAGGTCATGATCGTGTTATCGCAGGCATATACAACACTAATGACAGTGTAGGATCTCAACAAGTATTTGATGAAATTTCTCACTACCTCAATTGCAGGTATGTATCTTCATGTGAGGCATCAGGGAGAATTTTTGGTTTTGATATTCATCATAGACAACCACCTGTTGAGAGACTAAGTTTCCATCTTCCCTATCAGCAGTCAGTTTACTACACTCAAAGGGACAGGATGTTATCGTTGGTAAACAACCCAAGGGTCAAAGAATCAATGTTCCTTGCTTGGATGGAAAAAAATAAAGATGACCCATTTGCAAGAACACTTACTTACTCTCAATTCCCTAACTACTTTATGTTTGTTAGGGAAAAATGATAATGAAAGCTTCATGAGCATGGATTTTAGGATGGAAGATTGGGTCATTGTACACTAGCTCAAGGAAAATTATACTACCTTCGTTTATTGTTGACAAAGGTACGAAGACCCAAAAATTATGCAGATATAAGGACAGTCAATAATGTAGTTTACCCAATGTTCAGAGAAGCATGCTACGCCCTTGGTTTACTAGATGATGACAAGGAGTATATAGATGCAATTAAAGAAACATCATTGTGGGCAACTAGCAGTTACCAATATCATTTTTTCACTAGCATGCTATTAAGCCATTCCCTATCCCAGCCCGCTATTGTTTGGGAGCAGGCCAAAGTAATTATTTGTGAAGATTTATTGCATATTTGCCAGAGCGACCAGCATTTTTCAGGTATATAACTTACTCTATTTTTAAATCTTACTTGTACATTAAATTAAAAGATTATATTATACGCTTGCTGATTTAAGTTGCGCTCGAAACCATTAATTATGCTCTGCATACCATCAAAACAAATGAATAATTTTAATTTACATGATATATTAATTAGAATAATTAATTACAGATATCATTCTTAAATATACATCATATGGAGACATAAGTGTGGTACTATTATGACATTTTTAGTAAACTATTATTGTTATAAATATTTGCAGATTTCAATCGCCAATAAGGAAGATGTAGGGCTATCTCACATTGAACAACTTTTGCTATGCAATGGCAGAAGCTTGGACAACTACCCATCGATGCCTAGACCAAAAAAAGACAACATCATTAACAGTTCTAGCCAGCTCATTCTTCCAGAGTTAAACTGCATCAAAGAAAAGGAGAAAGAAGACTCTAAAAGAATGAAGCGATTAATGAGTGATGAGCAGAAGAAAGTATTTGATGATATAATGGGTATAGTTTCTTCAAAAGCAAGAGGTTTTTTCTTTGTCCATGGTTTTGGTGGAATGGTGAAAACATTCATATGGAATGCATTGGCAGCTTCCGTAAGAGCAAATGGTGGAATCATTCTTAACATAGCATCCAGTGGAATAGCAGCGACTCTACTACCATCAAGTAGAACTGCACATTTAAGGTTCTTTATTCCTATCGACGTCAACGAAGATTCTATATGTTCAATTACTCAAAATTCACCAACAGTAAACTTAATAAAAGCTACAGATCTCATTATTTGGGATGGAGCGCCCATGGTGAAGAGACATTGCATCAAGGCTTTTGATTGAACATTGCGGGATTTAATGAAGTCCAATTGCATATTTGGATGAAAATGTGTCGTCATGGGGGATGATTTCAGGAAAATCCTACCAGTTATACCGAAAGGTGGTCGAGCTGAAATTGTAGATGCATCAATCAATACTTCTCATCTTTGGAATGAATGCAAATTACTTCGATTAATTAAGAATATAAGGCTGAAGTTTTCCAGCGATCCAGTCAAACAAGAGAAAATTAAAACATTTTCAGAATGGTAGCTACATGTGGGAGATGGAGACATCAGGTTACCACACGATGGTATTGCGGACATCACGATACCCTCAGAGTTGTTGCTTCATGATGACTATAATCCAATTAGGTGCATCGTTGAATCTACTTACCCAAATTTTATAGAATGTGTCGTGGATGAAGATGACCTCAACAATAGGGCTATTCTTACCCCTACAATAGAAAATGTCGACACATTGAATGATTATATTTGTTCTTTATTGCCAGGTGATGCGGTAGAGTACTTTAGTTCTGACTATATAAGTAGTACAGATAATGCTAATGGAAGCTTTGAGGATTTGTATGACACAGAATATCTGAATGTAATTACATGCTCATGGATACTTCATCATAAATTGGTATTGAAAGTTGGTGTACCAGTTATGTTAATAAGGAATATTGATTAGGCAGTAAGGTTGTGTAACGATACAAGGCTACAAATAACACAACTTGGGAAGAATGTCATTAAGGCAAAGGTGTTGAATGGCATAAGTGTTGGCGAAGAGATTTTGATACACATAATGGATATAAACCCATCAGAATCTAAATTGCCTTTCAACATGACAAGAAGGCAGTTTCCCATCATAATTTCATTCGCAATGACTATAAACAAAAGTCAAGTCAAGGTCAATCAATGTCCAATGTAGGTCTCTACCTACCGAGCCCATTTTTCTCACATGGCCAACTATATGTTGCATTATCGAGGATTAAGAATTTCAATGGGTTGAAATTACTTATATTGGATGAGTTCAATAAATGCAGTAGTAGTACAATAAATGTAGTTTATAGAGAAGTATTTTAAAACCTTTTGTTGTATTAATATCATGAAGACAGTCTTGGTTATCACCATAATATTACGTAAAATGTATCATGTTTCTAATGTAATGTAATGATGAAATAATAGCATTGTAGCATTGGTTCTTCATTTTATCCCATTCACAGTTTTAACATATCCGTGCAACGCACGGGTCAAAAGTCTTGTTCATAGTACAAATCAAACACTACAAATTGTGTTACTCAAATGCTAACTCCATCCAGCATAATGTTCCAAATTTTGAGGTTCATTTTCAAGGAGCCGACCTTTCCTTAAATCCTCTGAACATTTTCTGTTTCGCATCCGACGATGTTATGTGCCTTGCAATGATTCCAACAGATGGACTTCCCATTGACGGAAATGTTGCTCAGATTGATTTTGAAGTCGAGTATGATCTTGATGATAGAAAAGTTTATTTCGCTCCTGTTGATTGTACTGAGCAGTAGACACTCGAGAGCACTTATGTATGAATTTTAATGTACTTTGGCTTATATATGTAGCTCAATTGAAGTATAAGCATTTAAACCCTAAGTTTACTGAATGTATGCTTGTTTCCAAGTTAGTTGGCTTCTAAATGTAAATTACTTAAAAGGATGATATACTAAATTGACATTTTAGATTGTCTATTACGTATATTAATAAATGTTTTCTAAAGCTAAATAAGTAGAGCTTGTTTGGCATTGTGTTTAAGTCATGAAAAGTGACATTTTTGAATCAAAAAGCTAATTAAGCAGGAAAATGATGTTTGAAATTCTGTTTAAAACAACTAGCTTTTTTTAGAAGAAAAGCCGTTTTTGACCTGACTTTTGGTTTTTATTATTTTTAAAGGTTATGAAACTAATTTTTCAATATACTATCTAAACAAATTTATGTCAAACTGAATTTTTTTTTTTTTTATAGAATTGTATCTAAAGATATATCCAAACAACTCTTTAATTAAAATGTTCCATTATATATATGTTGGCTTTTGAGATTTTGGTATGTCATGTGATATCTTCTTTTTAACTGAATCCTCAGCTTGTCTTAATTTTGGTCATGCATACTTTTTTTATCCCAAAACATCTGATTGTAATAAGCTTCTGCGTCAATAATGAATGAATTTAACCCTGAAACGTGACAAATGCCCAAAATATTAATATCTAAACATTTTAATTATTATAAGTGGAATCATGTAAGCAGATTGTTACAATATGGCATATATCAGATATATTTATTAAAAAGAATAGTAATTACTTTGGCTATAAGTTGATTGACTTTGGAGTCAACTCAATGTTGATCGTAATTAAATACTGAGTCTCGTGATCTAACTGTATTTTATTGACTCAAAAGCTGTCTAAAATGAATAAAGCAGCAGAAAATTATAAAATGGATTGAAATTTTAAAAAATAAGAGAAAAGGGCACCCCTATATTAAAGATAATTATAAATAAATTGCTCGAATTTGCAAGTTAATACATAAGTTTCCAGGTCCTTAACTGTTTCAAAAAGTAAAACTCGATAAACAAATGACTTACTAAGTCAATAGAACACAATTATAAATCTTGGAAGATGATCAGTTGTAATTTTAAATACTAAACAATTAAATTGTACTGAATCCAGACAGATGAGATGAACTATTTTAAATCAAAACAGATTTTTTTCATGCTAACTCAATTTATAAATAGACTAATTTGTGGATACTTTATAACTCATCATATATTAAAGTTGATTTTTTTCCTATAATTTTCAACTTAATTGTCTTCTAAAATTTACAAATCAATCACTCAACTTTTAATTTATAACTTTCTTCGAAATTAGAACATATTTTCATTCAATCGATCTTTATTTCATCATTCTTACCTGTATCTAACGTGGCATATTTTCATTTGTTCTGAGTCTATTTTTAAGAGGAAAAAGCAAAACCAGGTTAATTAGAACTTTTCTTTGTTGTCTATTTCATTAGTCTTGAGTCAACACAAAATTATAAGAAAGACATAAAGCGTAGGTTGGAATTTTCATTCATGCCATCCAACAAATTGAGTTGTGGGACCAGTGAAGTGTGGAAAAATAAAAATAAGCTTTGGAACGACGTCGAAATAGTCGATACTCAAGTTGCATGCAGGCTAGGCAAGTGGTCTGATTTGAAATGTAAAATGACATAACAAAGATTCCATGTTTATTGGATTATTCGCTGGCCTTACTATCGACAACTAATTTTATTGCAAAGATTTTCTTTTAAGGAATCTGGCAGTTCCTGAAAAAAAAATTAAGGTAGCCTCATTAAAAAAATTTGTAACTAATTAAGAAATATATAATCATTTTATAAATACTTGTTTCATAAAGATTATAGTAAAAATATTTTTAAGTGGGAAAGCAAAGAATATTAGATGCAATTAGGATAATTACTAATTTTGAGTAAATTAAAGCTAGTTTTATTCTAAATAGGATCAGAAAAGTGTTAAATCAATAGAAAAGTGTTAAATCATGTCAGGAAACTTTCCAGGCAACTTTTCTCATGATTTTTTTTTTTTTGTCGAAACTTTTCTCATGATTACATTCATTCAAACTTGAGATTTCATAGTAATTCTCGTAGATTAATTTGGTAATTGGGATCACCAATACACATTGCTTTGGACCTGTCTCAAATAGTGACAGGTCAGGAAAAAAACGAATTGCCATAATTAGTTAAAAAATGACCTGTCTCAGATGTCATTTTTATAGGATCAACGAGTGATACCCAAAGTGCATGGAACTGGTGACTGGGATTATCAAAAGTTTTTAATCATCATTAATATGATAAAACCTATTAACAGTTTAAAAAACAATCAAATACTCTTCTTTTGATAATAATACAATCATGATTGTCATTATAAACATGTAAGGGAGCATATTTTGTGCTCATCACTTTTATGAGCACAAATATTCTCATTATTCATCTGCACCGTTATATTGATTTTTGATAGTCTAGATATAATTTAATTTTTTCATTTTAAATAAAATTAATATATTTAAAATTTAAAATAAAGATAATTTTATAACTATTATTTCCTATAAAAATGAATTTATCATATTTAAAAAATCACAAATTATAA
This sequence comes from Inga oerstediana, assembly GCA_963210345.1. Taxonomy (NCBI): domain Eukaryota; kingdom Viridiplantae; phylum Streptophyta; class Magnoliopsida; order Fabales; family Fabaceae; genus Inga; species Inga oerstediana. The sequence continues at coordinate 69,877,641 of OY723406.1, forward strand.
ATTTTAAATTTGAACCGTTTATATTAAATTTAAATGGTTGAGATCTCTTCAAGTGATGAGAAATTAGGTGATTATCACTGCAATGAGCACCGAATGTGGACCCTAGGTATATAATGGGGTTGAACCAAAAGGACTTAAAGCAAAGTTTCTTTGATCTTAAAAGAAATTAAAGAAGCAAACTTGTTTATATAAAGAAGGACTTCAAGCCCCTTCCTTGCTCATCAAATTCTGCTTGGTTGTATATCCTGTGTTTTCCCTAGCATTCTTCAAACATGCCTGCTCATTCCCTCTCTTTCGATCTTATATTTCTCTTTCTTTAAACCTTTTATATTAACGCTGCAACAAAAAATAAGCTCCCAAAAGGTTTCAGCATCGACCTCATTCATCGTGACTCACCCTTCTACAACTCCTCAAAGACCCACTCTGAGCAACTTCAAAATGCAGCGTTGCGCTCCATTTCTCGATCTCATCCCTTTGGTGACTTTTATTTAAATTGTATTGACTCAACTTAAAATAAAAGTGTAAAATCATTTCTCAACTGCAGCATTGATATCAAGTCCTTGTGGGAACGATATCTTACTTACTCTTTATTACTTGACACATACCATGCACTTGCGGAATTTTAAGGTTATAATCTTTTCCTTATCAATTAGCTCCAGTTTGATTTCGATCTTATGCATTGATCTTGACCCAGTACTCCAACCGATTTAGTATGCGGTCCGAGTTTAATAATCTTAGATCTTACACCTATTTTTACCCTCAAGCCTTTCTCAACAAGCGTATTGTTTTAACATCCTAGAAGTCAACCAATTTTAAAATGTAATATCTTTAAAAAAATTGATGAATAACAAATTGTGTTATGACCCTAGAGTGAGATGAGATTTTCAGAAGAAAGTGCTCACAGTAATGACGAGCAAGAGAGCTATTCAATGTAGTAAGATCCACACTAATCAAATAAAATTTCAATGGTCTGGATTTAAAATTTTCAACTAAAGATTTTTTTTATTGAAAAATCATTTTTTGAAAAACTGACAATTAAGAGATTGTTTTATTTTAGATTTTGTACATGTTAAAATAATTTTTTTGAAAAAAAGGGTAAGAGTAAAAGAAATTCAATCGAAACCATTCAAATAAGATCTAATGGTCTGCAATGATCAAGAGTTTTAGTGCTCATCATTGTGATGAGGAGTAAAATTGGTTCCTTACGAGAGTATCCTCTCCCGAAATTAAGCATTGTGATGAGGACTCGCAATTCAGGATTCTACATAAATGTTCACAACGCAATAACAAGAATGTTTCACAAGATCCCTCGTTCTTCACACACGCAACGCGGTACGACACATGTTTACATGCTCCTCTCTCTCTCTCTAAAAGTTATTTAGTCTTATATCTTATCTTACTATACACAATCAACAAAACATTTTGAGCAAAAGCAAAACAAAAGGCACTCAACAAACAGTAACAAGACACAACCCATAGTTTTTTCTTGATATTGTCATCTGGTATCCAGTTCGGGGTTTGTAACTGCCCTTCTTAACACAAAGTGATTTCTCTGAGACTCAAACTCGATACCCAAAAGAATATAACGGGGACACCACTAGACTAACTCTATGTTGGTACAGCCCACAATACTCATTTTGTTTCTAGAGAAAAGCATTAGGGTTATGAAACCATAAAAAAAAAAGTATTAAATGAAAGCTCCATAATCACGGGCGTTCATCTAGGAGTTGTTGTCACTGACTAACAAATCCCTATTTTTATTATATATTTTTATACTTTAATTAGGAATTTTGTTATAATTATTGATCTTAAAATGCTTTTATTGTGATAAATTGAGATTAAGAGTATATACATTAAACTGAGACTACAAATGGGCAAAATTGTCAAAATAATTTTAATTACTCTTAACCAATGATTTTTCTCGGAATATTTGATATCGGTTAAGTTGTTTTCAATTGAAAATACTTGAAAATTTGGATTAAATCTGAAAATTGTAATTTGGGGTTTGAATTTAGGAAATGACAGTTTGGTATTATGAAAATTTAAAATGCCAATTTAGTCTTACCAAAACTCACCGTTTTGATGCGTCTTAGGTCAGATCCTTAATGAGCTGAAATGAATTGCAGAAATGGGGAGGTTCGAGACAGAATCGAAAACGCAGAGAGCTGGGGAGAGTCGGGATTGAAGGGGGAGCAACCGCAAAGCTTCATTCCCCAATCACCACAGCTCTGCTCCTCATCGCGGTCCACCATAGTCTCACTACCACCTCCCCACAGCCGCGAGATTTCAGAAGAGAGGAGAGGCGCCGTGGAACCAGCTGCGAGCTGAGGGCAGACGCGAGAGAGAGAGAGCTGAGAGTTTCACAGCGTTACAGAGCTGGGTTTCGGACGAGGAAGAGAGGGAAAGTAGCTGCCATTATCATCTTCTTCCTCTGTTTTAAATCATTCCACACCGTAGCTTCCTCTGTTCCTGAAATCATCCCAGCTGTGCCTATTTCTCTGTGCTGATTTTGTGGTTCAAATCCAGCCCAGTGCCTTCCTTGAATTAGTGCTAATTGATTATTTTAATCCGTGATTTTATGGTTGGGTGTTTGAATCATTGTGTGACTATATTTCTTGAAGCTATTCTCATGAGTAGTTAGGTAATTTTGTGCTCTTAAAGATGAATTGGAGATGGCTTGAGCTCACATGTGCTTCAAAGGGGAGTTTATTTTATCTATAGTTCATTATATTTATGATTTCTTAGGTTTAGTAATTTATTTATGTAAGAGACTATGATTTTAGTTATAATTTCTATGGATTGAGTTGTTGTGATTTATAATTTATAATGAGGATTTATACTCATCAATATATATCACTACTTCAAAAAGGGGCTTTAGTGGTATAATTCTTGTGGCATTTTTTTTAAAGAAGTGCTAAAAATAGTTATTTATTTTTTTAAAATCAAAATTATTTGAAAGCTTTGGCGCTTACAATTATAAACATTATAATTAATGTTAACCTTGCATGACGTTTCCCTGAACAAGCACCAAACAAGGTCTTCAATTTTTTTTTTTTAAAAAAACAATAGGAAGTTTTAGCGTTTTATGAGGAAGAGCCAAAGCTTCCTATATTTTTTTTAAGAAAAAGAAAATATAATAGGAATCTAAGGAAGCGCCAAAGCATCTTATATTTTTAAAAAAATATATATATAATAGGAATTTTAATATATTTTTTTTTCTTTTTAATCTTCCTATAGTCTTGTATATGCTTTGCAAAAGAAGTTTAATTTCTTTCTAACTGGTTACAAGTCCTTGTAATATGCCGATAATATTTGCATTAGGCTTTTTATTAATATTTTTAAAATTAATTTTTTTAAATTTGGGTCATTATACTGTTAAAATTTATTATTGGTAAAGGTTTAATAATTACAATCAACATAACGCTATATGATATGTTAACCATAATTTTTTGCTCTTTCTTTTTATACATCAAATATTATATGCTTTAACGAATGGTCGGATATATATTGTCGTCACTAGTATTATAACTTAAGCTTATAATGAAGCGTAAAACTGAGTGAGTTTCCTGATGTTTATAATTTTATTTTTAAAAAAAGGCCACATGTCCAAAAAAATTAAAAACTTCAAAAAAAAAAAAAAGAAGCTTTGGCGCTTCCTAACGAAACGCCAAAGCTTCCAAATATTAAAAAAAATTATATAGGAAGCTTTGGTGCTTCCTTAGGAAGCGCCAAAGCTTTCTAGTATTTAAAAAAAAAATAAATAAAAGAAACTAATTTCATTGAATAGCCATATGTCTCAAACTCAGAGTCACATATTTGAGAATCTGGGAGGATGTTTCTGATTCCAAATTTCACGGTCATGTGTGAGCTTTGGCGTTTATAAAATAAATGCCAAAGGAGGGCTTATCCTCCTTTGGCATTTGATTAAAAAAAGCCAAAGGCCCCTCCTTTGGCGTTTAAACATTAAACGCCAAAGGAGGGGGTGCCCTCCTTTAGCATTTGTTATAATATCAAACGCCAAAGAAGGGCCCCCCTCCTTTGGCGTTTAATGTTTAAACGCCAAAAGAGGGCACCACCTCCTTTGGCGCTCCTCATATAAGACGCTATATATAATTAATTTTTTTATTTAATTTGACAAATTAACGTATGGCATTTATGTAAATTGAAAAGCGCCAAAAGTTATTTTAATGGTGTCAAAAGCTTCGGCGTTTCTTAAACGCCAAAGTACTCTTTAAAATAAACGCCATTATACTAGTTTTTTGTAGTAGTGAATTATATGATTATATATATGTTTATCTATGATTCTATTGTTTCTCTCTATTTAATATGGTATTGTTGGATAGTTTGATTGAATTGGAATCGTAGTTGAACTTAAATACATTGTTTATTTCATAGTCACTCTCTAAGGGGTTTTAATAATGCTTAAATGAATGGGTTCATGAGTTTAAGTATTAGACTCAATGGTAATTGAGGTTTGATATTTTAGAAAACTTAGAGAAACTTATTACACTAAGAAAGTTTAATAGCATTTCAAGAGTAGGGGTTCCTCTCTTCTGATGTTAGACTCATTGGTTAATGAGGTTTGGAATAGCAAAAGCTTACTATATTAACTCTCCAAATATTTTAATTAAGAAAAGATAATCATTGAAAACTATTTCCAAGAGCATCTTTATCACTTGCATTTTTAACCCTTTTCCATTCCTCCTTATTTGAAAATTCCAAAAATATCTATTTTAATTGCATTCAATTCTTAGTTTTGAAAATAAATCAATCATGTTTTACCCTTTATCAATTTTTCATTTTAATTACTTAGTTTATTAGGAATTAGTTTCATAATCGGCTCCTTAAAGCAAAACGATCCGAATTGTGCACTATATTGCATTAATTTAGTTTTATTCTTGATAACCCCGAGGCGACTAACTAAAAGACTTATTTCACTGGCTTTTTCAATACTCTTATTACAGTCAGCATATAGTTATTTATATTTAGTGCTTTAATTTGAAGGAAAGCCAAATCGTAGGAACAAGGGAAGGCTTCATAATTTGTTACCCAAACATCACGCAAACTTGTCTATAAATACAATCACCCTCAACCTCTCCATCTTCATACTCATCAATTCTCCTTTGTGTTTCTCTCCTCCATTAATATTCTTCAAACATGCATACTCTTTCATCACTCTCTTTTGCTCTTATTCTCTTTCTTTCTAACTTCTCCGTTAGTTCCAATGCAACAGAGAAGCTCCTAAAAGGTTTCAGCATCGACCTTGTTCATCGTGACTCGCCATTATCACCCTTCTACAACTCCTCAATGACCCACTCGGAGCGAGTTCAAAACGCCGCGTTGCGCTCCATGTCTCGAGCTAACCGCTTTCGCCAGTCTTCTTCTATGGCTGAAACAAGTGAATTAGTTGAAACTGATTTACTCCCAAATGATGCAAACTACCTCATGAAGATCTCTGTTGGGACTCCACCTGTGGAGAGATGGGCATCTGCAGACACAGGAAGTGACCTTATTTGGTTCCAATGCTCACCTTGTCCACGGTGCTACCCTCAAAAAGCACCGTTATTTGATCCAAAAAAATCTTCCACTTACACGTCTCTCTCATGTAGGTCAGAATCTTGTAATGCTATAAACACTCGTAGATGTGGCACATCGAATGAGTGTACGTATTTTTATTCGTATGGCGATAAGTCATACACTATAGGAGAACTAGGCACAGAATCATTGAATTTTGGCGAAGCTGCTTCGTTTCCTAAGACTGTGTTTGGGTGTGGACATAAGAACTATCTGTTCTTCTACCAGAACACTGCAGGACTTGTTGGGCTTGGTCAAGGGCCTTTGTCATTAGTTTCACAAATAGGTAACGTTGGTCGGAAATTCTCGTATTGTCTGCCTCCTTACGAAGGAAAGACGACGACTAAACTAAGGTTCGGGGATGAAGCTGCGATATCAGGAAATGGGATTGTGTCTACTCCGTTGATCGCCAGATCTGATTCCCAAACCTATTACAACCTTAATCTTGAAGGTATATATGTTTTAATAAGATTATTCCCTTTTTGTTATTTAAAAGGTTAAATAATATTGTCATGAGTTCCATTTCAAGAAATAACTTGAAGAAATAGCTTGATAAGACTTGGGGCTTTATATTCTCACAATAACCCTATGTTTAGATGCAGAGAAAATTAGGGGGGAAAAGAATACTGGGAGGGAAAATTCTTAAAAATAGTAAATTTCTTAGTATTCCATCTTCCCTATTTTCCCCTCACTTTTCTCTTCATCCAAACATAGGGTAAGGGCTTTTTTGGTATGAAGGGAGGGGGAGAGAAAGTGAGAGGAGGAAAAAAATTTAATTAATTTTTTTACACTTTTATTTTACAACTTCTCTTTATTAAAATTTTGTAACCATTTTTCTCCAATTTTTTTAAATCCAACTCACAAAAATTTTAATTCTCCTCCCATCCCTCCAAATACCTCATAGCAAATAGACTATAAGAGCTAGTTTTTGGGATGTGATTTTATTGAGAGCCAACCAACTACAGAGGCTATACCACAGGAGGTTATGGCCGAAGGGTCTGACCGGTAGGAGGATGAGTTAAGTGCCTCTCCCAAGGACTTGTGGTTGTTACATTATACATATGAATGTTTTAATATTGTAAATGGCCCTTGATTCATTCCATGGTGTGAATTGTCTAAAGGCAATACTGGTTGTTTACAGGTTTCACCGTTGGACAACAAAGAGTGCCGTTGACGGATCAAAGCAATAGAAACATAATAATTGATTCTGGGACGACATTGACATATCTTCCATCAAGCTTTTATGATCAAGTTGAAGCTGCAGTGAAGCAAGCCATTGGAGCCGACCGATTAATAGTAAAACACAGTTACTACAAATTGTGTTACACAAATGCTAACTCCATCCAGAATTTTCCGAATTTTGAGGTTCATTTCACAGGAGCCACCCTTTCCTTAAAACCTCGGAACATTTTTCGTTTCATAAACAACAACGAGATGTGCTTTACGATGCTTCCCACAGATTCAGGCGGATTATCCATTTATGGAAATACGGCTCAGATTGATTTTGAAGTTGAGCATGATCTTGATCAGAAACAAGTTTCTTTCGCTCCCGCTGACTGTACTACTAAACAGTAGAGACTCGATCTAGAGCATTGCCTATGTAGCAGTAATCACTATCATCTATATATATAATTAAGGGTTAATATAATGTTTAGTCCTTATAGTTTGTCCTCATTTTAATCCCTATAGTTTCAAACTATAGGTTTTGATTTCTCAATGAACAAAATGGTCTAAGTCCTTATTATGCTACAAGGACTAATATTTTAAGAACTTAAGGGACCAAAATCTATTGTTGAAACTATAGGGACCAAAATTAAAATGATGACCACTTAGAGGAAGTAAACATTGTATTAACCATATGATTAATAATTTACTTTGTCTTATATATGTTGGTCAGGTGAACTATGAGCATTGTAAACCCTAAATTTACTTTGCTACAGCCAGTTACACTTGTATTGTGTTTTTCGAGAATTATCTGAATGTATGTTTGTTTCCAAAATAATGGGCTTTTAAATATGAACACTTATAAATTATAACTTATAAGGGTGATGCATTAAAATGAAATATAGATTAGCTAATTCTTATATTATTTTCTAAAGCAAATTACCCGTATCTACTGTTACCTATTTTCATTTGTTTTGACTCAATTTAAAGAGGAAATAGCAAACAGAGTTTATAATTTTAATTTACTCGTTAACTATACCATTCCACAATTTTTAATTTTAATTTACAATGAAATAAAGCAACAGAAAGTTCCAAAAAATGGATTGAAATTAAATAAAAAAGACATAAGAAGGATGTGACTTTCATGGGATTGATGGGAGCTATGAGCCTATGACATTGAAAACGCTGGTCTTGTTAGGATTTAAAAAAAGAAAAAGAAAAGGGAGTTTAACTGTTTGAGAGTTAAAAATTTAAGGGAGTTGGTTCGCCGCCAAGTGATGCCGCAAGTGTCCAAGTCGTTTTGTTTTCAATTAGATTAACCAACATCTTATTAAGATTCTTTAAACAACCCAAAGAAAATTTTGGCAATTAAAGGTTTCATTGCAATTTAAATTAAATTTAAACTCCAACTTTAAGAATAAAGGGAAGGCAAAAAAAAAAGTTCAAGAATAAAGGAGTCCAGATTTTCTCTCCCATGTGTACTTCATAAAACTTAATGAATTTTCTCTCAACTAGATTTTTAATGAAAATATAGACTAATCAAAAGCATTTGAAAAATATCTCTAAAGTGAAAATCAAGTTAATACTTTCAACAAAGCACGCAATCCCTTGATACAATGGAAGGTCTGTAAAGATATATCCATTTTTGCCAAAAAAAATTATCCATTCAACAAGTAAATTTCAAGCCAAGCATGATTTTATCCAAGCTCTACTCCTAGGTTTGTTCTCTCAAGTCAAACCTAAATGAACAAATCAATAATCTAAAATGGCAGTAAAACATTTAGAAGCATTGAACAAAGGATTATAAAATCAATACACATTTATTACTAACTATTACAAGAGAAGAATAATCAAGTATTAATTCATTCAAAGATTCAAATAATCCTTAAATGAGTTTACCAGCCACTCATGTTCAAAAAATAGCCATGCCCATATACAATAATCACAGCCATAACTGAATATAAAAGAAGAAAATGGGGAAGAAACAGAAAAACCTAGCAAATAGAGCTTCAAATCTCTTCCAAGCTCAATCTTTTACTGGAAGCTAACTCTTCAAAATCCCAAACCCTAGCACAACTTGCTTTCAAGAATGCCCAAGCAGTGAAGGAAGATCGCTGTGATGAGTTACACAGTTTGATATGAGGGATTTGGAGGAGAGGAAAAATTTTTATGAGTTGGATTTAACAAAAATTGAAGAAGTAGGGTTACAAATTTTAATAAAAAGAAGAGGTAAGATAAAAGAGTAGGAAAAATTAATTAAAAATTTTTTTAACCCCACTTCTTTATTTTTTTTTTTAAATCCAACTCAAAAAAAAAAAAATCCCTCCTCCTCACTTTCCCTCCCCTCCTCTCATACCAAACAAGCCCTTATGGAACATTGCTTTGAACTTTATGTGTATGCTGCGGCATATTATCAGTGAGTCGTTTCTTCAATCTTTGAGCATCAAGCTTGCTCGCTTTGCTTTGAACTTTCTTCAAAACTTTCAAGCCTTGTGATTAGACATCAAATGACTCCTTGAGTGCTTCCAAAATCACATCTTAAATCACCTAATTCACTGAAAAAAATTCATAAGATCCATGATTACTCAAAATATGGTAAGATAACAACTCTTTCCCCAATAAATCATACTCTTTCTAGTCCATAATATAAGGCATTGTAACTAATTCACAGGAAACAAAAAGTCATAGTTAACTCATTAAATATGTCCTAAATTGAATATTTTTCTCACTTTTACCTTTATTGGAAATGTGTTTGAAAATTTAATGAGTGGGCAAAAAATGAGCATTACTTACATGGACAATATTGGAAAATGAGCATTAATGATCTTACAAGTGACATATATTTTAGATCAAATTATTCTTCTAGAAGCATTTTATATTCCAGACGGGAGGGAGTTAGGATGAGCTTTCAGTAATAAAATGCATATTTTCCCATGTATATGTCCAAATTATGCCAATTTCAACCCAAAAAGCATGCAAAAGAGGAAAAATACTTACATACTCCAGGAGTACAACGTCATCTGAAGTCTATCCAATGAAAACATAATAATTTAGATCATGTTAATCATAGTTGGCTGATGACTTGTATGAAACAATTCAATTTTTATCCTTTTTTTTTTCAAGAAAAAGCATCTTAATTTGGAAAAAAATTAAAATAAATTATCAATCAATATTTTTCTTAAAAACAAGATAAAATTTGAATTCTTTCAGTGAGTCATCAGCCAACTTGAATTAAAATGAACTGAGTTGTTATGTTTTCATTGGACAAAATTTAGATGACGTGGTACTCTTGGAGTATATAAGTAAGATTAAAATGTGTATATAAAAATGATATTGGATAGATTTCAAATAACGTGGTACTTTTGGAATATATAAGTATTTTTCACAAAAGAGTAGGAAAATGTGTTAAAATGACATGCATATTTATAGATTATCAGACTTCTATGGAAAAACTATATAAAATACCTAAGGGATCAAATAATCGATTAGAAAATACTATTTTTTTTAATAAAGATCAGTAAAATATATTTTTAAGAGGGTAAGTAAAGAATATCATTAATTCAATCATGGAAAAATAATTGAATAATAAGTTGCTTTTATCTTTAAAAAATTAAGAAAATTTTGAAATCAAAATTTGCGACCTTTCGTCGCATTTATGAAGTTAATGCGTATGTCGCTGAAAATTAAATCTTAATTAATTTTGAGCTGTCTCAATTAGTGACACCCACATGTCAAAACATTAATAACAAAATGGAGTTTATGAATAATTGGTTCCATACTTAACATGCACCATTCGTTGGGGCATAAATACACACAAATTGTTTTATGGGACCACTGAAAGTAAACATCGCAACGGCCGAGGATAATAGTCAACGGTTTAAACAAGAGAAATAAAGCAGCAGAAAGTCTAAAAAAATATTTTGAAATCCTATTATAAGTCACTTTCTTAGAAAAATATGTGGTCCTTATAATAAATCATCTAGTGGAGTATTACTTAATTTGTTTAAAATTGTCCCTATTCAAAATAAGGTTAATTTTCCTTTTTCACCAAGAGTTTCAGACTTGGCTATGTTTCTTTGCTTTTGTTGTTCTCTTCCCCTCAACTACCTATCTCAACTTTTAAATTGAAATTTGAGCAGTTCAGATATAATATTTTATAAAAAATATTAATGAACAAACAAATTTAAAAAATGCTAAATTTTAAATATGATAATTTTAAACTGCAACAAATAATATTTTAAAAAATATTTTTATAAAAAATTGAATCTGAATTACTCAAATTCAATCTAAAGACTGAGATAAGTAGTGGAGGAGAAGAGGAAAAGAAGAGCAAAAGACCATATTCAAGTCCATCACTAGCTTCTCCTTGATTTTGGTAAAGTGGTTGTAGGTAACTTATACTCCCTCCGGTCTATCTATATGAACTCGGTAACCGAATTACACATTTTAAGAAAGCTGTTAAAATTAGTTAAAAATGATAAATATGCCTAAAATATAATAAACTTTCTTTTCAAGTATGTCATTATTTATAAAGGGTAAGTAAGAGAGAGAAATAGAGTAATTATAAGTATGACAACATGTTAATTAATGCAATATATATAATTAATAAGGGGCAAATATAAAAAAAAAATCATTAAATTTTCAGGCAACCCTTGTCGGATTTTTATAAAAAAAGATCAATATAATTCAAATTTTTGAATCTTGTAAAAAGACAGGATCATTATAGGGGACGACGGAATAGAAACAAAGGCATATCACTTTGTACCTATATCTAAGTCACTTGTAGGAGGAAAGTTTGGTTCTAAATATAAGTAACTTTTACGGTAATTAATTTTTTTTTTAATTTTACCCTTATTTAATTTCCATTGAAAAAAGAAAAAGAGGAGAGAGGTGAAAATGATTGATAAATGTTAAGAGAGACAAATATTTTAATAAGGGTAAATATAAAAAATTTTAGGGAAAATCACCCCTAGGTCCCAAGCAAGCAAGATATTATCAGAAAAGTCTCTGGTTGCAACCTAAAAGCGTGTATTCACAACCTGTTGAGTGTGTTTTACAACCTCTAGGGACCTTTTTGATAATATCTTACTTACTTGGGACCTAGGAGTGATTTTCCCAAAATTTTATCAATTTAATACAATCCTTATTGTGCGGGAATGATATACAAGTGATCTGACATGTATCTGGGCATAGAGTGATATTTTTTTTGGATTAAGGAGTGATTGGCTCGCCAATATGATATTGAAAACTCATTTAGGTACTAGTTGGTACTTATGAAATTGTTTGGGGATACGGAAAAGGCAAAAGCCATTTATTTGTTTTTTTAAACAATCAAAATGCCAGCTTCCGTTTTAGAAATCGATGGCCCTTAACACAGTATTCACTAAAACCAGAAGCTTATTCACTCATTCACTCATTCACTCACCTATTCACCTTTGTGTTTCTCTCCATCTATCATTATTCTTCAAATTAAATATGCCTACTCTTTCACTCTCTTTTCACCTTGCACTACTCTTTCTCTCAAGTTTGTGCAATGTTTATCAATACAACAAATAAGCTCCCAAAAGGTTTCAGCATCGACCTCATTCATCGTGGCTCGCCGTTATCACCATTCTACAACTCCACGATGACCCTATCGGATCGAGTTCAAAACGCTGCGTTGCGCTCCCTGGCTCGAGCCAATCATTTTCTTCTCCAAACTTCTTCCGATACAGCTGATCAAATAATAAGCGAGCTGGCTCAGACTGATATCATCCCTAATAGTGGAAGCTATCTTATGAAGATCTCCATTGGTACGCCACCCGTAGAAAGATGGAGTGCTGCCGACACAGGAAGCAACCTTATTTGGATTCAATGCTCACCTTGTCCAAATTGCTACGATCAAGATGTCTCCTTGTTTGATTCAACAAAATCTTCAACGTACAAGACTGAGTCTTGTAGCTCAAGTAACTTTGATCTTCTACCTCCGGGTCAATATAAATGTGGCAACTCAAGTCATTGTTCGTACATATATGGATATGGAGATCAGTCTTTTACGGTGGGAGATTTGGCTACAGATTCAATCAGCTTTGGTACTTGTGATGGCCAATCTGTTTCGTTCCCTAAATCAGTGTTTGGATGCGGACATAACAAATTAACAATCATGGGACGTTCAATAGCCACATGGCAGGACTTGTCGGTCTAGGAAATGGTCCTTTGTCCTTAATTTCACAACTTGGTCCTCAAATTGGTCGCAAATTCTCCTACTGTTTGCCTCGTTTCGACGTGAAAAGGCCCCGACTAAGTTGAGATTTGGAGAAGAAGCCACCATATATGGAAATGGGGTTGTGTCTACTCCCATGATCTCCAACCCTAATAAACCCACCTTTTACTACCTCAATCTTAAAGGTATATATGGTTTTCTTTGAGAATTAGTATTATTTTTGTATTTTGGATCGTTTTTAAATTTTGGACTTGTGAATTCACAGGATGAGTCTTGAAATAGGATAAACTAAAGTGGGGTATATCAAGAGAAAAAAAAAACTCTATCATTATACTGCTCATACGATTTGCAGAATTAATGAACATATTACTCTCTCTGTCCTATTTATAAGAGATCAATAACTGAATTACGTGGCTTAAAAAGACTGGTTAAAATTAGTTAAAAACAATAAATATGTCTGAAATAAACTTATTTTTCAAGTATGCCCTTATTTATGAGGAGATAAGTAAGTAAGAGAAATAGAGTAAATATAGGTATCACCAATATTTTAATTAATGCAATATATATAATTAGTGAAGGGTAAAGATGAAAAAAAAAACTCATTAAATGTTTAGATAACTCTTACCAGGCTCTTATTAAAAAGACTAAGGCAATTTAAATTTTAAGCTCTTATAAAAAGGATCGGAGGGAGTATATGCTTATATTATGCCCAGATTATCATGTATAATTGAATGAGAATTCAATACTTTCAAGCTTTAAATATTGGGAAAATCACTAAAAGTCTCAAGGAATAAAGAAAGGTAAAAAGTCTCACAACAAGTGAGTAGTAAGTTTTATTGTCATTTCCTTTACTGGAATTTGTCAATATGCATGTTGCTCATGTTGTGTTACATGTTTATGATTACGTTTCTTCTTTGGTACCTCAAAGTGATGATTCCCTTAAATATTTTATAATTTACGTCATCTGTTACTCTGGTCAATCCTTACTATAAATCCATTTTGATCAAATCTCACATAAAAAGAAATGGAAGTTATGACATTTAATGTCTTAAATTAATTGACTTTTTCAAATTTACCCTTATTCAATAATGAGTATTGAAAAAAAGATGATTTTTTCCCCTCACTTGGATTTTCTATAAGGGTAAAATTGGTAAACAATCATTAATGACTCTCATAATAGACTTATATTTAGGATTTTTTTTTTTGACAAATTAGATTTATAATAAAGACAAGAGTAGTATAATACCACTCTGGTCCTATTTATATATCCCTTTTAACTAAATCTCATACACCAATGAGAAGTAGGTAACTTAATGATTATGGGATAAATTTCCAACTATACCCTTATTTATAAATGGGTACTTTTCAACTCTTTCTTCTCTATCTATCTTTAAATTATTTCTTTATTGGTACAATAAATAGGGGCAAAATTGTCACAATATCATTTACTACACTTAAACTGAACTTATAAATAGGACTAAATTTTTTGATAAAAAAGGACTTATAAATAGAACCAATGGTAGTAATATTGCTGCCATATCATATGTGAATCTTTATGTTGCGGTCTAAATGATACGAGTGAAATGGTGGGTGACAGGTATCACCGTTGGACAAGAAAGAGTGCAGATTGATAGAAACATAATAATTGATTCTGGTAACGACATTGACACTTCTTGCATCAAGCATTTATGAGCAGGTTGAAGCTTTGGTGAAGAAAGCCATTGGAGGCGACCCATGGATAGTGCAAAACCCTCCATTCAATCAGCGTTACACCAACGTTAGCTCTATCGAGAATGTTCCAAATTTTGAGGTTCATTTCACAGGAGCCAACATTTTCTTAAAACCTCAGAACTTGTTCCTCCTCGTAACCAACGATGTGCTATGCTTTGCGATGTCTCCCACAAATGGACATTCCGTTTATGGAAACGTGGCTCATATTGATTTTGAGGTGGAGTATGATCTTGATCAGAAAAAAGTTTCTTTTGCTCCCTTCGATTGTACTAATCAATGGAGACTTGTATAAGTACCAACAACATAGTTATATCTTATATGCTCGATGAATAATGTACTTGAGCTGACGTAACTTAAGTAAAATATAGGCATTGTAAACCCTATATATATATATATATATATATAATTTTCGATGGAAGTATCTGAATGAAATCTGGAATTATGAATTAGCTTTTGAATATATAAAAGAACACTTTAAAAAGGATACTAAATTAACTGACAACTATACATGGCACGAAGGGTATCTAAAACTTATCATTTTAGAAGGTGGTGTCTTTAATTTGAGTACAACAAGAATCCTATAGTTCTAAATATGTCTGGATTTACGATGAAAGTAGGGTTTTTGTTGTATAAAATAAATATAAATCTCCTGACTATTCCAAGACATACAACGCTATGCAAACTTAATTAAGCAGATAATATAAACAGAATAAGCAGTAGAGTAGAAGCGTGTACTGGTAAAGTCGGATCCGGGTTTGGGGCCCATGCAAGGATTAGACTACAAGAGCCTAATCAGGGTTTGCACAGTAGAGCACCAGAACAAGCAAGATGGTAGATAAGAGGAGATTGGTAGATAAGAGGAGATTGCCAGAAAGCTCAATGGCAGGGGTGGTTTGCAATGCTAGAGGCATACCCTATTTACAGTGATCAGAGTGACCACTAATTAGGCAGTGTGTGCACCCTTTTCTTGCTCTCCAAGTTGGTGGTTTAATTCGATTGATTCTCAATCGATTCCTCAATCAAGGAGATTTGTTTCTTAATCATAATCCCATAATTAATTACCAATCCCACAATTAATGCCAACTTATTTACCAAGCAACAATCTTATGTTGATTGATTAATTATTTGATAAGGCAATTTATACCCTTAATCAAATAGTCCGGCCCATCAAGGGCGGACTTGGACCCAAAGTCCAACATCTCCCACTCGCACTTGATGGGCCACCCATCATGCGACTACATCTTCTTCTTGTTTCATACTTGGTGTCTGCCGTGACTGCGTGGGCACAACATCTTCAGAACCTTTGGTGCTTGTGATACTAGAAATCCTTGATATCGGATCAGAATCCAAGGACACCCTTTGTGAACCTGTAAATTGTTGCCTCATATGCCCTAGGTCTGTCGATACACTCAACTCATGGCATATCTGATCCTTCTTGAGTCATAGTTTCTCTTGTTTCTGAATTTGACCCAGATTGCCTACTATGCGCGTGGTATCCACACTTACTGGTTTTTCTCATAACCTGTAAGGGACATGTCACAGATGCCACCGCAAAAGGTGTACTTCAAGATAGACCTTCCTTTTTGACTAGAAACATCGATCTTTCCCGACTTGGTCTCTTTCCTAGCTTTTAGTTGTCTGATCGAATCGTACGTGATCATAAAGCTTCAGCTAAAGTCGCTGGCCCTAAGTCAGGCTTTCAGGATGCCTGCCTAAGTCCTGAGGGCATCGTTTGAAGGATTTCTCCTTCCTGGGACTCACACCGTAGTGAACCAGGGATCTGTCACCTACGTCCCATATTGCAGTCATTCTCTCAAGCACATGCAGTATGAATTGCATGCTACGGTGATTTTGCAATGGTGTACGTCGATTTTACCTTTATCTTTCACCGTACCAACTTCATTTCAAATGCACTCAGCATTGGAACCAGAACTTCCCTTTTACAATCATTCCCTTTTGGAACCTCATTTGTAAAAGAGAGTCCTTTGCCTGGCTATAGGTCTAATGATACATCCTTTGTAATCATGCCTCGATCCGTGACGTATGTATACATGCGGATCTTATCTCAGTTTAACTGAGGCGACTCAAGCGCAAAGATCTCCCATCTCATGGTGATCATTTGCTCGTCTTATCATCCCACGCCCCTGCAAAACATAGGAAGACGGTTGTTCATGTGAGTGAACCAACCTTCCTGACCTGTACGACATACGGAATTGCATACCTCATGCCTATGCATCAATATATACACAATATATTTGAAAAACTGAAAATGCATCATTTTATTGCAACGTTCAATACATTACATTCTACGCATGCCTAAAGCATTTACATGTTTAACAAAAGGGTTTCTGGCAATGGGCTTTGTAAGGGGATCAGCTAACATCGTATGAGTAGAAAGATATTGAACGGTCACTTGTTTCTTAGTGATCATGTCTCTTACAAAATGATATTTAATGTCTATGTGCTTTGTCCTACTGTGATCCTTAGGGTCCTTAGCATAGGCTATTGCGGCTTGACTATCGCAATGTATTAAAATAGGACCCTCCTTTCTGCCTTTCATTCCTAGACGTTCTAGAAATCTCTTAAGCCATACAGCTTCTTGAACAGCGGCAGAACAAGCTATGTATTCAGATTCTATGGATGACAGAGCCACACAGGTCTATTTCTTGCTGCTCCAGGAAATTGCTACATTGTTTAAGAGGTACGCGTATCCTGAGGTGGAGTGTCGTTCATCTATATCTCCCGCCCAGTCAGCGTCAGAGTATCCTATTAGATGCATATCTCTACCTTGGTAACATAGCTCGTAATCCATGGTTCCCTTCAAGTACCTCATGATTCTTTTCACAGCTTCCCAATGCTTTATTCTAGGGTTGGATTGAAACCGGCTCACAAGTCCGACTGCAAAGCATATGTCTGGTCTAGTACAGAGCATAGCATACATCAAGCTTCCAACTGCACTCGTTTACAGGACTCTTTTCATGTGCTTTATTTCGGATTCTTCCATGGGACACATGTCCGTGCTGAGGTGGTGTCCTTTAACCACAGGGGTATCCATAAGCTTGTAGTCTCTTATGTTGAATCGTTCTAAGATCTTTGCTATGTATGCCTTTTGTGACAAGGATAGCAATCTTTTTGAACAATTCCTCTTTATCTTGACTCCCAAGATATATTCTGCTTCGCCCATGTCTTTCATTTCAAAGTTCAAGGATAACCAATCCTTGATTGTTTTGACTACCTTAAGACTCGTTCCGGCCAGGAGTATATCATCTACATAAAGAGACAAGATCACAAAATCATCTCTAAACTGCTTTATGTAGACACAGTGGTCTTCTTCGATCATCTTGAAGTTGAATAAGGTCACTGCCTCTTGAAATCTTAGATACCATTGTCTAGATGATTGTTTCAGTCCGTAAATGGACCTTAGGAGTTTACAAACCTTTTTGTTCACTTCCCTTTTCTATGAAGCCCTCAGGCTGCTCCATATATATCTCTTCATCTAGTTTTCCATTAAGGAATGCGGTTTTTACATCTATTTGATGTAACTCCAAGTCCATACTTGCCACTATGGCGAGTATGAGTCTTATTGAGTTAAAACGCACCACTGGCAAGAAGGTATCTTCATAATCTATCCCTTCTTGTTGGGTGTACCCCTTAGCCACCAAGCGTGCTTTGGGTTTATCAATTGATCCATCTGTCTTTCATTTATATTTGAGAACCCATTTGTTCCCAATTGCCTTTCGGCCTAGTGGCAGGTCAACCAATTCCCAAACTTGGTTAGCTTTCATGGAATTCATCTCCTCTTCTAAGACCTTTTGCCATATTTCCTTAGCAGGTCCAGTTAGCGCTTCTTTAACGCTTTTCGGATCTTCCTCATTGTCTTCTGGATTGACAATGAGTACTTCCTCTTCAATGGAGAAGCGTCTTTTAGTTATTCTATCCCTTTGGCTTCTCCGGGGTGGGAGTTCTCCAGGATTCTCTTCCTGTACTTGATTATCATTTCCATGTTGTGAAAATGACTCATTTCTCCCACTCGGGTCAGTGATCTGAGGGATGCCTTCAACTTCCTCACTCTCATACAGAGTTTCTATTTGGTTAAGGCTTCCTCTGCTGGGAAAATCTGATTCTAGGAATACTGCGTCCCTTGACTCGACCTCAGTCATTGAGCCGTCCTCATTTTCACCAATGAAGACATATCTTTTTGATTGCTCAGAGTATCTTATAAAGATACATTTCTTGCCTCGAGGTCCCAACTTTCCATGTTTGTGAGATGAATTGTGTACATAGGCCACCGATCCCTATGGTCGTAAGACACTTAGATCTGGCTTACAGCTTGTCCATAGCTCATAAGGCGTAGAAGTGACTGATTTGGAAGGCACTCGGTTAAGTATAAATGTCACAGTCAACAGTGCATCGCCCCAATATGAAATTGGTAGTTCAGCTTGTGACGTCATTGACATAACCATATCGAGAAGTGTTCTATTTCTTCTCTCGGCCACCCTATTTTGTTGAGGAGTGTCAGGGATGGTCAATTGTCGGACAATCCCTTTTTCATCACAGAGCGTTTTGAACTGTTCTGAGAGATACTCTCGACCTCTATCAGTTCTCAAGGCTTTAACCTTACAATTTAGTTGATTTTCAACTAGATTAAGGTACTTCCTGAAGCATTCTAAAGCTTCAGACTTGTGAGAGATCAAGTATACATGTCCATATCGCGAAAAATCGTCAATGAATGTAATGAAGTACCATGCTCCATGTCGTGACCTCACACTCATAGGTCAGCAGATATCCGAGTGTATCAGTTTAAGAGGATGTTCTGCTCTGGTTGCCTTTCAGAAGGGTTTCCTTGTGCTTTTGCCAGCATGGCAATACTCACATAGAGACATTTCCCTTTTTGACACTTCTCCTAGCAATCCTTTATTTGCTAGTTTGGTCATGCATTCTTAACCAATGTGTCCTAATCTAGTGTGCCATATATCGTAATTATCATTAGATGAAATCGTATAGCATTGACTATAATTAAAATCATAAATCATTAAAATAAAGAAACCATCCAAAATACAACCAAATCTGAAATAATCGGTTCCAATTGAAATGTCAACAACTTGATCATGAAAGTTAACATTAAAACTGAATTTAACTAAAGAAATAACAGACACTAGGTTTCGTCGGATCTCCGGAGCGTAGAGGACATCTTGCAAAATTAGGGTTCGCCCGCCTTGTAAAGTCAATTTACAGGTGCCGATCCCTTTGACTTCTACCATCGCATTGTTCCCAACGTAAAGCCATCTGCTTCTAGCTGGTAGCCTGTGAAACTCTGTGAAGTTCCCACGATCTCTGCTCACATGGTCTGTGGCCCCTGAGTCTACAACCCACACAGAATTAGCCTCAGCTATAAAGGCAGTACTAGAAACAAAAGAAAAATGAGAAGGGTTATCACATAGTACCTTATTCTTCTCAGGGCAATCTTTTACAAAATGGCCTTTCTTTTCGCAAGAGTAGCACTTGACCTTGGAAAGCTCTCGCTTCTTTGCAGGTTTCTTGTTCTTCTTGAAGGCATTCTTATCCTTCTTTGCCCCTGGGTTCCCCTTCTTCTTTTGGGGTCCCTTGCCTTTATTGGGCTTTCGCTTCTGGGATGAAGCTCCTTTTCTTCAGTTAAGAGTGCTTGACCATTGGTCTTTGCACCGTACATATGGTCATCCTCCAATTGGATGTGACGAGTAATGTCAGCAAAAGTCTTGATGGTGTTGTTGTGAGTTATGGTGTGCTTCATGTGATCCCAGCTTTCAGGGAGTGAACTCACAACAGCTTGTACTTGCTGTGCTTCAGAAAGGGTCCCTCCTGCCTCAATAAGTTCCCTTATCATATTCTGCATTTTCCTCAAATGCTGCCTTATGGTAGTGTTTGGACCCAACTTATAATTGTCAAGCTTAACGGTGATTCTCCTGAGTCTTGCATCAGAAGTACCATCAAACTCTTCTTTCAACGCTGTCCACATGGCAGAGGCAGTGACATGTCCTTCAAATTGACATATCATATCGTCGGTCATTGCCGCAAGTATTGTGATCCGAGCGATGGTATCCTTTCTTTTCCAGGTTGCAAAGGCATCCTGTTCCCTTTGTGATGCATTAGCATCGGGTTGCGGAAGAACATTGGTCAAGACGTCTATAACATCTTGTTCCTCCAAGACATATGAGATCTTACGGCGCCACATGCCGAAGTTCTCACCATGCAGCTTGTCTCCTCTAACAAGATCAGCAACAAAAGTCTTGCTTGTCATTTGAGCCATTTTTCTGTCACATAGACATGCATTTTCATTAGGTATGCAATTTTTATTCTTTGAGACACTATCTTTTTGTTTAAGTAAGAGTAGAAATTAATAGAATAAGAGTTTACTAGCTTCGTGTTCAGGAATCAACTAGGTTGACCCCCATCCCACTCATTCTAGTTTACCACTCATTTTTCTTAATTTCTATTCATATTTAATCATATCCCCATGATTTTTTTTAAAAAAAAAAATTCCAGAAAAGGAAAAAAAATGCTCCCACTCAAATAAGGCATCATAAGGTAGTAGAATAAATAATTCCAAAAACAATTTATTCATTAAGCAATAATTCCATGAAAGGTTCATATAAGTTGCAATGAAAACAAATTCAAAAACAAACTATAACATGGATAATCAAGTTTCAATAACGAGGTACATCAATGCCAAAATCTAGAAAGGTTTTCCTAGCCTTAGCTCTATGAGCTCCTTTATCCATATTGTCTATGCCTCTCTTGAAAACGTCTTTCCAAAATCCTTGGCCATAGAGATGACCCCTCTTTGTCACTTGCTCACGGTATTCCACCATAGCTTTTACGTAGAACTCAGCGTCACTAGCATTAGTGACTTGTCTACCATATCCACAAATGACCCCATAGACGCTTTTGATTTGAACATATCTATCAACGTCTTTTGCAACAAGAGATTTGATTAGAGCACTAGTTCTTGGTCTATCGACCTCCTCCTCTTCGAACTCATCGAATTTTTGCTTTGCTTTCTCTTCTTGCTTCACCTAGTCAGGTGCGTTGGAGTCTTGTAGTGACAAAGGGGGACCCTTCTTGTTGGTGCTACCAACTCCAATTGACGTCTTGACCTCTTATTCATCATCAGAAGCCGTAGAATATTTAGGGGGGCCCCATCAAAGGATTGGTCAGTGTGTACACTAGCCATATCTGACCAATAATCGTTCATCACAAAGAAAAACAATTTTCAGAACTTATTTTAAATAGTTTAGGGTCAAAAAACACTCAAAAACGTATATAAAATGTTCTGAACAATTTCCAAAAATAGACAAATAATATATCAATATGAAGAACATGAATTTACAAATTTTTAGTGCCAAAAAAATTCCAAAAATTCCCATGCACGCACCCCCACACGCCACCAGAAGGTTTCTGGTTTAAAAATTTCATTTAAAAATAGGAAACTGGAGAGTTCCACTCTCGGGTAGTGGCACGTGTCACTCACGTGCTGCCCTAGAGACCGTATTTTGACACTGTGTCAAAACCACTGGACTTGTCTCGGTTCACTGAGTCCGATGATGTCCTTGATTGGCCCATTTGGACTTGGGGTGGGTCTCACACGCCACAAAGGCACGCTATCAAGGGAGAGAAAACAATTTTTTTTAAATGAACAAAAAAAAGTTTTTTTTTTATTTTTTTTTGGAAATCGGGTTAGGCCGGTCCGGGTCTGTTGAACCGGCCCAATGTCCTTTGAATCGGGTTTCGGGTCACCCGACCAGAAACCTTGCATTTCAGTGATTTGAAACGCAACCCCCACTAGCCAAAACGACGCCGTTTTGGCCAGCACTAAACGGCACCGTTTCACTTAATGAAACAGCGCGTTTTGGGGTTCTGGCCAAAACGACGCCGTTTTGGCCCCCCTTCTTCAACCTCCAGTCGGGTTGACGTGATCCGGCCGGAGCTCAGGCGGGTCTGTCGCGACCCGCCAGTTTCGTTTTCCTTTTTCTCCCTCGTCCGACATTCGTTTGACGCGATTCCGGTGCCGTTGGAACCGTCTTCTCGAGTACTTCACGTTCATAACCTCTTTTCACATAGAGGCTCACGTTTTCGAAGACCCAATTCTCGAAGCTCGTCGGTGACCGTGGATTCACACAGAAAAACATGGTGCTTCTCTTTCTTCTTACGTTTTATGATCTTATGCATTTATTTATATGTTCAAGTTTCTGTTTTTGAACTCATATATATTCCAGAATCAAAAAAACGATATTCACAGAGAAAACAAGAAGAGAGAGAGCATGTGACAATTTTGATCTTTGGAAAAAAAAAGACATGCTTCAAGGTATTGGTCATTAAACAGAAGCGAAAATGTAATAGATCATGTGAGTACATGTGGATAACAAAAAAAATTTTTGCAGAGGAGAGAGAGACAGATTAAGCACATGTTCTTATTGCATGTGGTATTGATTAATACAGAGGACATGCAGATTCACAAAGTAGCAGCGGAAGAATAAGAAGAATCTTTTGAACATGTGCAAAACGAAACATATATACATACGCAAGCTTTGACGGACATATAGGCACGTATATACATTAAAATAAAATATGGCAGAACACATATTGAACACAGCCACAAGAACAAGCAGGCTCTGATGCCAATGATGGAAATATAAACAGATTAAGCAGTAGAGTAGAAGCGCGTACCGGTAAAGTCGGATCCGGGTTTGGGGCCCATGCAAGGATTAGACTACAAGAGCCTAATCAGGGTTTGCACAGCAGTGCACCAGAACAAGCAAGATGGTAGATAAGAGGAGATTGCCAGAAAGCTCAATGGCAGGGGTGGTTTGCAATGCTAGAGGCACACCCTATTTATAGTGATCAGAGTGACCACTAATTAGGCAGTGTGTGCACCCTTTTCTTGCTCTTCAAGTTGGTGATTTAATTCGATTGATTCTCAATCGATTCCTCAATCAAGGAGATTTGTTTCTTAATCATAATCCCATAATTAATTGCCAATCCCACAATTAATGCCAACTTATTTACCAAGCAACAATCTTATGTTGATTGATTAATTATTTGATTAGGCAACTTATGCCCTTAATCAAATAGTCCGGCCCATCAAGGGCGGACTTGGACTCAAAGTCCAACAGTGCGTATATATGCCATATGTTATTGGATTCAATTTGGGACAAGATCTCAATCAAGGTGGCTTTATATTTATGACCAAAATGTTTTCTCAATAGAAATGAGAGGCAGAGTGGTACTAGACAACATTGTATAATAGAAATGGCAATGATAAGTATGAATCTATTGTTATACACTCCCTTCGTTCCACAACAACATTGAGTCACCACTAGAAGAATTTTTTGATCTGCAATTTAAGTCACTTAAAAAGTAATTAATATTTATTTATCAATTTTGCTCATATAATTAATGCTTAAATAATGTGTTTTTTTATATTTTCTCTCTCCCTCAACCTCATTTAAAATGGGTAAAATTGATTTTTTTTTAATTTATGGCGAATTTAATGAATTTGATGTTACTTTTTAATTCTGATAAGTGAGCTGTATCGTGGACATAAAAGAATATAGTACTCCCTCCGGTCCTAATTATAGGACAACATTTGGAAGTTGATCTTGGTCCTAATTATAAGACAAAATTTTATTTTTTGTCAATTTGTTCCCAAAACACCCCCATTGCTTTAGATAATGGTTGGATTGCCTCATGGTAGATTCATGTAGTATTCCTAAATCACCCCAATTAAATAAGGGTATTTTTGAAAAATAAATAAAATTAACTAATTTAACTACTATCCTTAATTTCTTCAAAGTTAGGTAAATATGTCCTATAATTAGGACCGGAGGGAGTAAATCTTTATTTTGCGGTCTGAATGATCCAAGAGAAATGATCATTGACATGCATCACAGTTGGACACTAAAGAGTGCAGATTGATCAAAGCAACAGAAACATATTGATTCAACAGTCACTACGTTGGAATTTTCAGTCACTCCATCCGACAAATTGAGTTGTGGGACCCGTGATATGCGGAAATTACTGCTATAGCCCTAATTAACTAATTTGATTATATTAATAAAATTAGTTAAATTAATTAATATGATATGTTATTTTTCAAACACACTGATCGTCTTCTTTAATTTCCTCCCCCTCCCCCTCCTACTTGGTTATTATTGTAGGAATATCAATAGGGTTCATTTGAGAAAAATTGATAAACATGAAAAATAAATATTAAATTTAAGACCAATATCAACTTTCCAATCAAGTCCTACATTAAAAACTAGATGAGCAATAGATAAGCTCTAGAACGACCTTGCAATAGTCAAGAGTCAAGACTCGAGTCTTTTTCCTACTGCATGGGTATTTTTTTATTTGAAAAAAAAAAAAGCCTCATTTGAGTTATTGTAAGATACTAAATGTGAGGAATTCTAATAAATATTCGAATCTTTTGATTCATTACAATCCGCTATACTCAATACCTATTAATAGTCAAGACTCAAGTTTAATTGCATGCAGACAATATAATTAAGTAAAATGACTTAAAATGCGACATTACAAATTATAATTACCTTTTGGATGCCGTACGTAACGTCCACCAAACTCTCATGGACCTTAATCATATTGAGAGCGTTACCATACTGTATATAAGACGCCAATTTTAAAAATAACAAGACGATCCCTTGTTAATATGACAACAACAAAAAATATAGACTTATAAGCTTGAAACTTTATTTATTTTAATTTGTATGAGACGAATAAGAGATCTAGTCTAGTGGTGAAGTTGTTGAAGAACATTATTGGTGGCACGCAAGTTATTATAAACGGCATGCCAACCAGATTGCGTTGGGTGAACCAAATCCCAGAAAAACGCCGACTTAGGATCGTCGCACACTCTGTATTTCTTGTCCATGCTCTTGTCGTCTACGCTTCCACAAGCGTACTGGCTGCTCACCCCAATGCAACAAGGCTTGAATTGGTTCTTTATTTTGTAAGAGGAGGGGTGCTTCAGTACGGACATGAAACTGTCGTAAAGGTCTAAAACGACAATGCTGGAATTGTCGTTTTTGGCTTCTTTCCGCTTCAATTTGGCCAGACTTTGGCGCAAGAGGCTGTTGTGGCGAGTGGCGAAGTCGTTATAGACGGAGTTGCACTGGGAAAACGACGATAACGCTGTCGTTTTCGGGAGGCAGCCTACAGGTTGAAGACCACTCACTGCAATTTTCTTCACTCCCAATGCATGGATTCGAGCTACGTTTTTAACCGTATGCTTCACCACCGACGCCATAAACTCCGGCGACACCTTTTTGCGCTCATCCAAAAAAAAAACATACAAAAGTATCAGTCATATATATATATATATATATTCCACGTTAGTTCTGAGACTACCAATCAATTAGCCTGACGTGTCGGTGTGCTTCTTAATGTTATATGTAAATATGCATCGATGCGCGCCCATACCACTCTCCCCGTTCTAAGTAATCCATCAATAAAAACAATTAATTAAAACCACCATTAAATTTGTTATGAAGTGCAAGTAATAATTTCCAATATTACACTTATTAATTAAACTAAACCTCATATTAATTCCAACCCTCTCCCTTGTAAAATATGTGCATATGAAAGAAAAAATCTTCAATGCTCTTTAAAACTATCATATGCTTTATAAAAGGACTAAAAATACATTCTAGAAAGTGACATATAAATAAATAGTTAAAGGGCTATTTTGCCTTGGAAGTTGACAAGGTGGGGCAATTTTGTCTTGAAAGGTTTTTGGGATGCAATGTTGCTCCGAAAGTTCCAAACCGTAGCAATTTTGTCCTCACCATTATCCCAATTAACTTTGACCGTTAGTTGACCAAATATATTGAGTTGGCAGTCCACATGTCATCCACATCATTTTTGTTTTGGGTTTAGATGCAAATTTTCTGCTTAAGGTTTCATTCAGGAGCAATGTTACCGTGGAAGATTTCAAATCATAGCAATTTCACCTTGGCTATCTTCCAAGTTAAATTTACCCGTTGGTTGACCAACTATACTTATTTAGCAAGTTCATGTGTCTATCCACTTCATTTTTTTCAAACTAAGATTTAAAAATAAGTAAAAACAAACAAAAGTTTGAAGGATTAAAGACAATCAAAGAGGTGAAAACATCATGTGTGATGAAGTAAAAATTAAAAAGGTACTTATGTATTTTAGGGTCGCTAGAGTACGACGGCAGAGAGTTTTCAATGGCCTTATTTTTGGCAATCTTCCTTAGTATGTGTTATGCATCTAGTAATTGAATCTTTTTTTCATTACTCTCTGGCAAATGTGAACTCCTCCATAATCAACGGTGGTAGAGAGTTTTTAATGGCCCTGTTCTTTGCAATCTTCCTTAGTATGTGTTATGCACCTAATAATTGAATCTTTTTTTTTTTCATTACTCTCTGGCGAATGTGAATTCCTCCATATGCAACTTCTTCTTCTTCAATATTGTTCACACTATCAGCTTAACATATTCAGTTAACTAACAATCAAACTTAACTTGTTTATGGGCAACATTGTTATAATTCGAAAACTTTCGAAGCAGCATTGGTTCTAAATGAAAACTTTTAAAATTAATTTGCATTTTAATAAAAATAACGTGGATGACATGTGGCCAGCTCAGTATATTTAATTAACTAACGATTAAACTTAATTGAGATAACAACTAGATAAATTTGCTATGATTTGGAAACTTTTGGGGCAACATTTCATCCCAAAAAACTTCCTAAGCAAATTAAAATTTCCCCACTTTATTAACTTCTGAGGTAAAATAACCTTTTAACCCTAAATATAATATGGACTGAATTAATAGTGTGCTTATATATACTAACTCCGATTCTTAATATAATATCTAGCTTATAGTGAAAATGCAATTTGCACTACAAGCTAAATCTTATATTAAAAAACGGACGTAGTATTATTTTCTTATACATATATGTTGGATATATATTACATTAATTAATTATTAGAATATTTGCATAAGGATTAAATTAAATATTTGGATTATTAAATAACCAAAATATATTCCTTCAGTCCTCAAGTCAATTGATTGACTTTGGGTTCACTACAAAAAAATTGGCCATTTTGGACGGAATTTGAGACGGAAAAAAATTCCATCTAAAACGTCATCCAAAGACCGTTGGAAAGTCTATTTGCAACGAAATATGTGACGGTTTATTTTTGCGGGAAATTTCTGACAGAAGTTCCAAAGGAATTGGAATTTCTGTCAGAAATGGTTAAGAGATATTTCCAACAGAATTTCAGCCAGAAACTCCATTGGAAATAAGTATTAAATTATTTTTTTTAATTTTTTTATTATGATTTATTTAATTAAGAATTAATATATTTATTATATATTAATTATTTTATTATTCAAATACATTATGTTAATAATTTTTGTTGTAAAGTCTAAATATTATTATTAGTTTGATAAAATCTAAATTTGCCCTTAAATTTAAATTTAAGTTAATCTTAATATAAATTTAAGGTAAATATTATGGTAATGAATATTTAAATTAAAAAAGATGTGATTAATAATAGGCATCAAGTGATGTCATTTTTTTATAGAAAGGAACAGAGCAATTGGGACTTGGGAGACCTAAGTAACAGAAAAAGATTGGATGATTGAAGAGCTAGGGACGGTTGGGTTTAGCTAACGGTTCTCGCTGCTAAATCTCGGCTTGATCATCTCTCACTGTCCTCCTTTACGGCCAGCGGCCGTCCACTCAGCATGGCTACCATCTTCGTCTCAGTCGCTTTCTGGCCTATTTCATGTGTCCATCATTGTAAATCTTCCTCCATAAAGACACGCTGAACTTCATCAAAAGAAGAAAGTAAGGAAGATAACGTTGACCGTAATTATGTCATTTCAAATATTAATTGAACATGGATTTCCATTACTTTGGTCTATAGGATGATCTCTTAAGGCAAAAGGCGTCCGTAAGTTCTACAAGCTCTGTTCAATCCTATGATGTAGACAATGATAACCTATGGTTAGAGGTTGTAGGCGAAAAGAACAAGAAGGGTCGCCTCTATGGGTTTGGATATAAAAAACCAAATATTATTTGTGCCTCCTCCTCTCAAAGGTCAACTCGTTCAATCAACACCACACAGATTAGTCCTGATGTTGCTGAATTGCATACGCAAATCACTCCGAATACATAGGAGAATTAGGAGATTCGACAAGAGAATCAGGAGGTTCAAGAAAATTTCCAAACCGTGATGCAACAAAATGAATATCTTCAAGACAAGACCTCCAAGATCATCAATGCATTGGAAAGTATGGGCCGGGGGATTAAGTTACCCTCTGAGAATTGAGAGCTACTGCTAGCCTTTCATATGTCTATGGCAGAACTTCTAGCTATAACATTCTTATTATTGGACTTCATTAATAGCTTTTTGCGTCTGTGACAGAACTTATGACATTATTATTACTAGACTTTGTTTACTTGAAACATTTTAACTGTTTTGTTTAAACTTATTTTGAATTGTATCGTTCTTTTATTATTAATTTTTAGTTGGCTTTGATTTAGTAAATTTAATTTCGTAATGTCTTTTTACATTAGCAGATTGAAATCTTAAAAACTAATGAATTGAAAGGGGAATGAGATTTGTATTAAAAAAAAGGGGGAATGAGATTTTTTTAGCTCGAGGAAGCAAATTACCATGGATTTTCCTACGGAATATTCCGTCAGAATTTCCGATGGAATCAATTTCCCATGTAATAATTCCATTAGAAATTCTATGGGAATTTGATAGGGAAATTCTGACGGATTATCCATCCCAATTTCCCATGGAATAACTTTCACTACTACAAAAAATATATATTACTATCCTAAAGGACGTCCCCTGTTTAGAAAGGGACGCCTAAAACATCTAAAACTTTAAATTTACCTTTAAAACACGCCATAACAAACATTCAAACTGGGGACGCCAAAAGGCTTAAATTTTTTTTATTAAAAGGCTGGTTTAAACGTGCACATGCACTGGTCTGACCTGACCAGTACATGTGCATTTGTCAGGCATTTAGGCATCCCTAGCCATTTTAGGGACGCCTAAATGCCTTTTAGGTGCCCCCATTTTGACTGGGGACTCCTAAAGTATCACATTAGGAGTCCCCAGTCAAAATGGGGATGCATATACACGGTTTAGGCATCCCCATTTTTAACTTTATGAGTCCCCAGTCAAAATGAGGATGCATATACACAATTTAGGTGTCCCCATTTTTAGTAGGGACGCCTAAAGTTCTTCAAAATAGAACAGCAAGCTATCATCAGTTCAGAACCTAGCATCAAGTGAGTCTTGTGAGCAGCAAGCTAAGAGTCTTATGAGAGAGTCTTGTGAAGATAACAAAGCACCCTCGATCACTCTTCCTTAACTTTCACCTCCTCTCTTCTTACTCCTCTGCGCGTTCTCTATTCTTGGTCCACCATTCTTCTCTCTTCTCTGCCTCAACTTGTCACCTTTGCTACTGTGGGGATTGCACCATTGGTTTGCTGACATTGTGGCCACCGTCGTCCTCCTCTCACCAACGTGGGTTGTCTCCCCGTAAAGCATCATTTACAAGTTTGCTTCCAAGTTCCAACCACACCTTTGTTTAATTTTTTTTGAATTTTAAATTTCCATAGATGCAGTGCTTAAATTTTTTTGAGCAAATAATTTTTCTTTGCCATCTACTCTTTGCAAATAAATGATCATCGTTGCTGACTTGGATTGCTGTAATTCTAATTCAAACTTTGGTTGGGAAATTATATACACTTTCTTTTTTTGACTATTTGTTTGTTGGGATGTTTCCATAAGTATATTTGCAATCTAATTTTACTATTTGGATATATAAATTACATACACAAGTTGTATACAAAAAAAGAGAGAGTAGAATATAGAGACAAGAGTGCCCCTGTATTCCTACTTTTATCCCTTTTTTACCTTGGAATACTTTTAGTTATGGTGCATGTGAACTAGGATTTATATATGCAAAGTTCTATTGGAATCAAGTGAGCACAGAAGGTTGTAAAGCTTAGAAAATTCAAGGTAGCAACTCTTTCCATTTATGTTATTTGAATTTTGTTGGTTCAATATAGTTAGACATTGAGTTTGCCATGAGCATGCACTGAATTTGCTTACATATTTTGCTGGAATCATTGCTTGACAATGTGCCATGGCCATTTATACAATTTCTTGATTGAACGTATACTTATGGAGTGTGAACTTTCATGGCATTACTTATGAATTTGCATGATTTGAATGCATGAATGAGTGGTGTTGCAACTGAAATTGTTGGATTTGACGTGCTGACATTGTCCTGAATATGAATTTCCTTAATTAGTTTAGTTTCATTTAAATTAAGCTGAGATGGTTTGTTATTTTGATTTTGGGATGTCTCACTTTTAAGGGAAAATGTTGCCAAAATTTTGAAAAACAAAATAGTAAAAGGCAATTCCCAATGTTGACAATTATTCTAAACTTGAGTGTTAATGGGAATGACATAGGTGGTAATAAAATGGATCATAGTTGGATGAATGCTTTGAGAACAAGTGAAGAATATGAGAATGAGGTTGAAGAGTTTATTGAATTTGCTAGAAGGAATGCTCTAGCAAAAAATGGGATGTATTTTTGTCCTTATGTCAATTGTTTAAATAAGAGAAAACGAGATGTTGAAGTTATAAGAGATCACCTACTTTGTGATGGAATAAATCTTCGATACATAAGGTGGATATGGCATGGTGAGGAAGTAACTGATTGTCCGTCGCACAAGAAGGAAGCTGTGGATGTCATAAATGAAGATAGAATAGAGAGAATTATTCACGATTTTGAGGTAGAATCCTTTACGCAGTCATGTGAATATGACAGCCTACAGAGTGATGCAGAGACACAGTTATTCCCTGGGAGTAAGTACACACGATTGACAGGAACATTACATTTGGTTAACTTAAAAGCAACTTATGGGTGGATCGATAGTAGTTTCACATTGCTTCTTGAATTGTTGTGTGATATGTTTCCAGACGATAATGTACTTCTAAATCGTATGTATGAGGCCAAGAAAATCCTATCTACTATGGGTATGGAGTATAAAAAGATATACACTTGCCCTAATGATTGCGTACTATACAAAAAGGAGTATGAAGGTTTGAGTGAGTGCCATAAGTGTCAAACTGCATGATACAAAGTAAAGAAAGATGGCGGTTATGGCGATGGGACAACTAAAAGGCAACCTTTAAAGGTTTTGTGGTATCTTCTAATAATACCACGCTTTAAGTATTTGTTTGGGACTGCAAATAAAGTGAAGAAGTTGAGATGGCATTCAGATGATAAAATATCTGATGGAAAATATCTGAGGCACTCGGCTGACTCTCCACAGTGGAAGAAAATAGATGAAATGTTCACTGAATTTGGCAGCGAGCCAAGAAACCTTCGGCTTGGGCTTTATACAGATGGCATCAATCCATATGGAACTCTTAATAGCGCACACAGTGCGTAGCTGGTACTCCTTGTAATATACAACTTGCCTTCCTGGCTTTGTATGAAACGCAAGTATGTGATACTTTCTATGATGATTTTTGGACCAAAATAGCCAGGAAAAGATATTGATGTTTACTTGGCGTCTTTGATTGAGGACTTGAAGAAGTTGTGGGAGGAAGGCGTAGATGTGTTTGATGCATATAAGAATGAGTCCTTCAAGCTACGTGCGATGATTTTCACCATGATAAATGACTTCCCTACGTACGAAAACCTATCAGGGTACAATGTGAAGGGGCATAAAGCATGTCTAATCTGTAAAGCAGACACTCAATTCCACCAACTTAAACATGGAAGAAAAATGGTCTACCTTGGTCACAAGAGGTTCCTTCCTAGGTTCCACCCTTATCGTAGATTAAGAAAGTGTTTTAACGGCTTGCCGGAGCATATAATGGCTCCAAAGGAATTAACCAGAGAGGAAGTTTATAGTGGAGTCGAACGTATCAATGTTTTATTTGGTACAAATCAGAAGACTGTGGGTGAGAAGAACATATGGAAGAAGAGATCAATTTTCGTTGATCTTCCATATTGACGTAGTCTTGACGTGAGACACAGTATTGATGTGATGCATGTGGAGAAAAATGTTTGTGATAGCCTTGTCAGTACACTTTTGCACATACCAGGGAAGACTAAGGATGGGATTAGTGCAAGACTAAACCTTGTTGATATGGGAATAAGAGAACGGTTACATCCACAAATAAGAGATGATGGTAGGAGGGCATACATGGAGCCAGCAGTGCATACACTATCAAAAGCGGAGAAAAGAAGTTTGTGTGGGTGTTTGCATGAAATTAAGGTACCACAAGGGTATTCTTCGAATGTGAGAAGGTGTGTGTCAATGGATAATTTGAAGTTAGAGGGAATGAAGTCTTATGATTATCATGTGTTGATGCAATAACTATTACCAGTAGCTATTAGAGGCATTATGAAAGATGAAGTTTGAACCACTGTAACAAGATTGTGTGTTTTCTTTAATGCTATCTGTAACAAAGTTATTGACACTAAAAAGCTGGATGAACTGGAAGCTAAGGGTTATATTATATTGTCCCAATTAGAGATGTACTTTCCTCCTTCATTTTTTGATATAATGGTGCATTTGATAGTTCATTTGGTAAGGGAGGTAAGGCTCTGTGGTCTAGTTTACCTGAGGTGGATGTACCCTTTCGAGCGATACATGAAGATCTTAAAAGGGTACTCTAAAAATCCCTATCGACCAAAAGCCTCAATAGTTGAAAGATATGTAGTTGAAGAGGTTTTGGACTTCTGCAGTGATTATCTATCAGGGAAGAAGGAATAATCTCGGCATGAAGAGGGGAGAAGCAAGGGAACATAAGGACTGAAAGTGAAGACTATGCCTCGTGAAGAGGTGTTGCAAGCATACTTGTATATCCTGAATAACATGGCAGAAGTTCAATAGTACATAGATGAACACAGAAAGAGATTGAAGAATATGAATCCAAGGAAGAGTGACATGCAGATTGCTATTGAGCAAAACAAGACATTCATAGAGCAGTTTCAGGAAAAGGTTTTGCATAAGACCGGTGTGTCTGAGACAATAGAGTGGCTAGCTTGGGGGCCTTCTTTTCAGATTATTACTTGGAGCGGTTATGATATAAACGGGTATTCTTTTTACACAAAAGACCAAGATGACAGAAGTACGATGCAAAATAGTGTGGTGATGGTAGAAGTTGAAGCCATGCACTTTTCCAGTTTGAAAGACAAAAACCCCATATTAGCATCCATGGCCTATTATGGAGTGATAGAAGAAATATGGGAAATTACTTACAATAAGTTCAAAATTGCTTTATTCAAATGTAAGTGGGTTAGCAATAATGCTGTGGTAATTGATCAACAATTTGGATTTGTCTCAGTTGATCTTTAAAGAGTAGGTTATAGGGGTGAGCCCTTCATTCTAGCAAGTCAGACGAAACAAGTGTTTTATGTTACAGATCCTACAAATAAAACAATCTCCATTGTACTTTAAAGTAAAAAATAGAAGCATGGTGATCCGACCTTCAACCTTAATGACACACCACCTTTCACAATTAATTCACCTACAACAAGTGAAGTAGAATTGGCAGATGATGAAGAATATGCTGTAAGAAATGATCATGGTACAGAAGCATGGTGATCCGACCTTTAACCTTAACGACATACCACCTTTCATAATTAATCTACCTATAACAAGTGAAGTAGAATTGGTAGATGATGAAGAGTATGCTGTAAAAAATGATCTTGGTGAAGGAATATGGGAAACAATATAGAGTAAGAGCTTAACTTAGAAAATAGTAATGTATGCTGTTTATTTTATAACTAGTTAGTTTATTAATTTAATTACAATTTATTCACCTATCTGACAATGATTTTTGTGCTTACAGGAATATGGACAATTCTAATGACTCACAAAGTGATAGGGACAATGAAATGAATAGACTTGAACCCATTGTGTGAAGAAGGGTTAGAGTATTGGTAGCATGTCATCACCATCAATAGGAGAGGTTGCATATTGAATTTGATGACAATATGAAACCAATTGATCTGGAGGAAGACCATTTCATTAGCTACTTAGGTTATTTTGGTCGAAGCAAAGTTTGCATTATTTATGATAATTGGAAGTTGGTTTTACCAAAAACCAAAGACTTGATTTGGCAACAACTTTTGGTATATAAGTTTCGATACGTCTGCATATATATCTTTATTCCTATTGCTTCAAATATAATTAACTTATATTTTTACCTTGCAGTAAACCTATGATGTCCATGACACCGCGGTGATGTACAAGGAGTGGATGAGGGAGGTTCGTCTATGATGGAAAGATTTCAAGAACAAGCTTACACAAAATTACATTCGAGGGGACCTGAGGGGTAAGGATCCATGTCAGGAGTATTCATATTTGTCTTCAGAGGACTGGAGGTTGTTTATGGCATCACGAGAAGATCCTAACTTTTTTGGTAAGATTTCTGTCATCACAGTGTTTTATTTGAATATAGTTGACATTATTGATTCGGTGTTCATTGTTTTGCTTTCACAGGAATTAAGTGCAGCAAATGCAGAGAGGCAAGCAGCTAATAAGTATCAGCATTTCATGTCTCGTAGTGGTTATCAGAAGCTTGAGCGAAGGATGATAGCAGAAGAGTTGGAGAAATTGAAGGAAGTAGCCATATCAGATCCTAGTGTCGTGGTCCAGGCCCCGCCACCTCCTCTACGCACAAAAAAATGGAAAGCAGGGAGGATTAAGGGTGGGAAGCACGTAAATCCCACTGTTGTCAAGGTTGCTGCAAGGATTGTAAGTAGTTAAAGCATAAGTACAAAGTTTTTTTCATATTAGGAGTGCATAATTTTCATATACTATAACTTTTATGCTGCAGGATGAATTGGAAGAGCATAGTAGCCAAGGTTCGTTCACTCCAAGTGGATGGATAGACATCTTGTCAACGGCAATTGAGAAGGCAGATCACCCCGATCATGTTCGAGGGGATACAAGGGGAGTTCAAGTCGTAAAGTATTTTGGCTGAGCCTCACATTCTTATTCATCACAAGCTAAACCTAGTAGGGAGCTTGTGGCCAAGATTCAGCAGGAAGTCTCGCAAGAGCTCGAGGCCAACCTTCATCACAAGCTTCGACAAGAGCTGTTGCCAGAGCTACGTCTTGAGCTAATGCCTGAGCTACGAGCTAAAATGATGAAGATGTTTGAATCACAGATGACAACTTCCAAGCGTAAAACCCATTCATCCCCTGCCTTCTATAGCACCAAAGGAAGTTACAACCCGCTGGAGGAACCACTTGGCAACCCTTCTCCCACTCTAATGCCTGGAGAATTTGCCATCCTCTCTTTGGATGCCCCACTGCTGCGTGTAGTTGTAGGTGCTCTCATTCACACATAAGCTACCACCCACCATCATCAACAAATTCCATAGCATTTACGTAGAATGACTGTGACATGTGTTCAACCATCCCTATTCTTGATGACAAGGTTGCCATGATAGCTCAAGCGAAAGGATCTTTCATCCTTTGGCCTATACATCTTATTGGCTCAGTGGCAACACCTCCATTGGTAGGAACTACCTCACTTTTACTTGAGATGTGTTGGCATCCTACTAACAATATATTTTTTTATGTTCTAAAAGAATGAGCAGGAAGTAGGAAAATGGCCCTTCTTAGCATGAATGCAGCAGATCTATAAAGGCACTCGCCAAATTGATTTGCATATGCTTACAGGGATTGTGGGTCAGCAATTAGAGTATCCTTTCACATCAATTGATAAAGAAGACCTTAAACAGTTCATTAAGTTGGAGGAGTTAGATATAGGATGGGGCAATTTGCAATTTTGTAAGTTTTTTATTTCCCATTTTTTCCTTTATTTAGTTAAGTGGTTTTTTGGTTTCATATATTCACTAGCTAATACATTCATCATTTTAACTCTATTATAGCTGCTTCTGTCGTATATGCATTGACTTACAAAGAGTTGATTTATATGGATTCTTGTATCCTGCAAATACGACAAGGAATAAGACTATAGCGCAAAAAAGGACTCACTATGCGGGCTTCACAATGGGAGGGAACAACTATCATTGTTATCTAGCACCGATTGTTTAAGGGTATGCATTTTAATTTTGTGTATTTGAGATTTTTAATAAATAATTGCCTTACCATCTAACTTCATTTTAATCTATATATGTTGTTATAGTTATCACTGGAGTTTGTGTGTTCTCTGTCCTCAGTCCCACATAGTTTACTATTTTGATTCCTTGAGTAAAAGACCAGACAAAGAAACAAAAAACGTCTTCAACATGTAAGTTATTTTTTTATATTTCATTACTTATTGATTCTTGACTAAAATGAATTATTCTGATTTATGTTGATTTTCATTTTAATGATAAGGCATGCCAGACATATCGAGTGCTTGGCGGGCCACGTGATCGTAAAGGTGGCAAAGACCCGAAATGGTTGTTTCCAAAGGTACGTAGTTTCAAATCAAGTTCTTTTGATTGACGGTCGTTTTAGATATGCCTTTATTGATTTTAAACATTTGCTTTTGATTTATAGTGCCCTAAACAACCTGGCAGTTGGGAATGTGGATACTATGTCTTACTTTATATGTATAACATCATTCAGAGTGGCATTATGACAGATTTTGAATAAGTAATCGCTTCTTTATTCTCAAAGAATAATATTTTTGGTGTTGTAATTCAATGGCAAATTAATTCATTCACTTGATTCATTATTTCATCTAAGCTTATTTTCTAATTTGCAGATTTTTTGACAATGAAGATGCCTACTTATATGAAGATATAAATTTGATAAGAGAATTTTTGGCTGGATATCTTCTTCAACATATACCAGAGTAAAGTCTTTAGTAGTTTGTGTAGGACATACTTTTGTGGTAGTTCTATATATTGTACATATAATTAGCGTTGTTGTTGTTGGATATAGATTGTTGTGTAGTTTATTAGTGAATTAGTTTGCTACTCCTTAAAGTTATTGCATGTAAAGCCTTGGGGTTGATCACTATGGTTCAAGGTATTATTCCTCCAATTTGAGCTTGTGTGCTACTCTTGCTATCTGCTAGCTTTGTAACATAGCTAGACAAATTTGTGCTTTTTAACTTCACCTCTTCTAAATCCCTGGTCATTGTTTCCATAAGCATAACAGAGGCAAACAAGTTTGTCATGGCAGCTATGTCTTCTCTATATTGTACATATAGATTGTTTTTATTA
This sequence comes from Inga oerstediana, assembly GCA_963210345.1. Taxonomy (NCBI): domain Eukaryota; kingdom Viridiplantae; phylum Streptophyta; class Magnoliopsida; order Fabales; family Fabaceae; genus Inga; species Inga oerstediana. The sequence continues at coordinate 69,915,582 of OY723406.1, forward strand.
CATAACAGCGGCATATAGATTGTTGTTTCCATTATGCTAAACTGCTGTTGTTTCCATCCTATTTCTGCAGTTTAAATTTTCCAGACAGTGAAATGTGTATATATATATATAAAGGCCATTTAAAAAAAATTTTAATGTCCTTAAAATAAAAAGGGACATAAAAACAATTTACTCGTTAGTTTAGACATCCCCAGTTAAAACTGGGGATGTCTAAAGTGCCCCTCAGACTTCAAACGTCCCCACTCTGAAGTGGGGATGTCTAAAGTCAAGCCCATCAAAATCCCCTATTTTACAGACGTTATTAACATTTTTTTTCTACATCCCTCAGTAGATGTCCCCATGTTTTCAGACGTTAAAAGGCAAAAAAAAAAAAGGACATTAAAAGCATTTTTTCTAGTAGTGTCCGTTGGAAAATCCGCAGCAATTTGGGAGGGAATTTCCGACAGAATATTCCGTTTAAATTTCCCACGAAAAATTTCTGTCGGAATTCCCTCCGAAATTGCCATGGAACACTCTGTCATAAATTGCCACAGAATAATTCGGTCAGAAATTCCATCACAATTTGCCACAGAATTTCTATCGGAAATTTCGCTGCAATTTGCTACGGAATGTGATATTCCGTCGCTAACTTTTTTGAGATGCCCTTTTTACTAACGGACACAATTCCGTTGCAAAATGTTTCGGTCGCAAATACCTGTGGCAAGCTTTCATGTCCGTCATAAACCCTTTTTTTTTTTGTAGTGGTTTAAGGTTAACTTAGTTACTATTTAATTATTTAATTAATTAATCTATTACGTCTAAGTTATTAAAAAAAGTAAGACTGTGATCATGGAGCCCAAAATGCTTTTACTCTCCCTTTCTTTAAAGAATTAGTTTATCCCACTAGTAATGGCAGAACACCATGTAGTATCTTCATGTTAGTCAAAAAATTCCTCAATCTCTTTATTCATCTAATTAATTATATTTCTGACTATTCTTTTTCCTTCAGTTCTCTTAGCTAATTAATTCTATATATCTTTAGGACTGCTACTGCCTACTACTTCAAATCTACAAATCTACAAGCATAGCAATTCGGCCAAAAAAAAAAAAGATCTACAAGCATAGCTAGTGTTATTAACAAGTCTCGTGCAATTACAGTACGCCCCCCACTACATTCTTTAGGGTTATTAATAATAATAATAATAGTACTTCCTTCTTTCATATTCTAAATATAAAATAAAATTAATTTTTAAAAAAATATTAAAGAAGCTAATTAAATTATTTTTAAATATTTATATTTATTATTTTTTTAAACTATTTTATTTAATATATAAATTAATATGTAACCTAATAATATATAATATATAATGTGATTAAATAAATTTTTTAATTTTTTTAATCTCATAAAAAAAATTAATTTTATTTTATATTTAACATCGAAGAGCGTAATAATTTGTTTGGATCTGCAAGAGAACATGCTCGTAATAGAGCTCTCGTTTTCTTCCGGACGTCAAATGGGACCTACTGAGGATGAACGGCCAAACTAATAGTAAAAAATTTGAGAAGTGACATATTAACACGTGACAATGAAATTTGAACACAGATGTCGTTTGACGGGTCCTTGCATCGATATGATAAGTCCAATATGCACGAACTGGGCACGAGATTTCGCTATCGTGTAATTGGCATTTTCTCTTGACACGAAAATTAAAGCCTTGATGTTCACCCAAATAAATAAATAAATAAAGTATTGTTTTATTTTACTATTTTTAAAACAACTTTTATATTTTAAAATTAAAAAAAAATTATTTAGTAATTACTTTTTGTGAATTCTCTGTAAAATTGAAGCTGTGTTTATTTTTTCCTGTAACATTGGGCAATATATACTTGAGAAAAAGATAAAAGATACCATAAAAATTGATAAAAGATAAATAAATATATTGAATTTTAATAATTCTAAAACGGTTAGTTTAGAATTTTGAAATGTTTCTAAATAGGGGAAATTACTTGATTACACTTAATTTTTAATTTTAAAAAAAAATCACTTGAGCTCCAACGGTCTTTTTCTTTTTCTTTTTTTTTTTTTAAATTTTTTAAATAAAAGTCGTCAATTTATATACTTAAATTGTTAACATGTATATTAAAATAGTAAATAAAATAATTCTTGAATATTTCTTAATAACTATTTTTATTTCGTCAATATTAACAACTCAAATATTCATATTGACTATTTTAGCTATCGAAACTAAAGTAGTCAATATCTATATTTGAGTTATTATAAGCGAAACCAAAATAGTTATTAATAAATATTCAATAAGTACTATGTTTATTACTTTAGTATACATGTTAGCAACTTAAGTGCACATATGATGACTTTTGTTTAAGAAATTTTAAAAAAAAATTAGACAATCTCTGGCGGTTGGTTGCTAGCAAGGTCATCGGCGCCGAAGCTCCGAACAAGGGGTTTGAGGATTTTTTGTTTTTCACAAAAAAAGTAAGGACAATTAGGTGATTTCTCACATTTGATAATAATTCAAAATTTTAAATTAATTCCTTTAAGATTATTAAAATATAACATATTTATTTATCTTTTACCATTTTTTGACAATATTTTTTTATCTTTCTACTATTGCATGTGAAAAGGCGTCTTGTTTTTTTTGAACCCTTAATGGCTTGAGTTGTCACCTTTCAAACTCAAACCCACCTACTTTCGTGTTTGGATGAGAAATAAAATTATAGTTGGAGATAAAACTATAGTTTTATAAAAAATCATCTAAACATCCTATTTTTTGCTAAACTATGATTTTGATCTCAAATCATAACTTTGCAAAAATTATCCAAACACCTCAATTTTTACAAAATCAAGGTTTGAATCTCAAAACCATAGTTTTTAGAAAATCTAAGTTTTTTCCCTATGTGGGCCCCACCAACTCTCTCTCTCTAATTGGTCCTTTTTCATATGTGAGCCACACGCCACTTTCTCTCTCATTTTTTTAATTTCACCGTTTTTTCATTCAATTCCTTTTTTTTTTAAAAAAAAAAAAATTGATACTCCCTTTTATTTTTTTAATATAAGACCTATTTATCTATTTTGATTATATTAGAAAAATTAGTTAAGTTAATTAGCATTAGATATAGACAAATTCATTTCATTTTGGTATTTATTATGAAATTTAATGTTAAATAATGAGTTAAGATGCATCCTTTTTAATGTCGTTAGAAGTTTTCTTCTCTTATAATTTAATGTCGTAAGGTTAAATTTAACTGTTTTGTTAAATTTATATGTTTTTTAATTGTTCATTGTTATTTTTGTATTTTCCAGAACTTATTTGTACCAGACGCCCCTCAGGAAAAATTTTGATGTTAAATTTGGACCTTAACTCTTAAATAATACATAAAATATAATCTTATTTATTATATGTAATTATCACAAAAGTTAATGTCCTTTTTAGTAATTTGACTATGAAAAAAGCTATTCTGACCACAATTCCCAAACGCTCTCATTTTATCAAAATCACTTTTTTCTTATAATCTATTCTGCTCAGAATCTATTCTCCAGAAGCTATTCTCTACTTTTTCTCCAGAAGCTATTATTCAAAAGCTAATCCAAACACACTAGTGCTTACAGAAATTGATTTTAAGAACAATTATTTTGAACAAGATTTTATATATTTTTTCCTCAAATGTAATTTTTCAAAACAATCATTCAAACAAATTTTTTCCTTTCTAAGACTTATTCTGGGAAAACCATTTTATAAAACTATTCTAATAAAAAAAAATAGAAGTAGAATCAAATAAGTCCTCAGGACTTGCTGATCGATTTTCCTGAAACGAAATTGAATGACATGGAAAAGAATTTACCTCAGTGGCGCCATTTCTTTGGAGATAAAAACTGTAGTCGTTGCCTGCGACGGAGACGAGAGCGACGGAGTTGCGGAGGTCTGCGGAGGAGTACACTTTGTCTCTGATAAGAGCTTCGAAGAAATCGATCTGAAGAGTCATATTAGGATCTGGTGAAAAGGTATTGAAAACGCCAGTGCCACCATATGCAAAGTTGATGCCATGTTTCACAGATTGTGGCATCAACTTTCTCATTTTGTAAGGCGCCGGTGATCTCACGCCCAAGTACTTAGCTGCGCCCGCATTATATTTAATCGTTAATATTCTAAAATCAAATATTGAATTATTAGTTATGCAGATTATTAGATTCTAAACTAGTTCTAATTAACTTGTTAGCTAGTGGTGTACTTTGTGTGTATATTAAAACAATGAGAAAGACAGAAAAGGGGGTATTTCTAATAATTTGATATGGAACGACAAAGGTGATGCTGATAAGCATTGAGGCATTCAGATGGATAATTAAAATGGAAGGCCAGAAAAGAAATGAGCCCCACCATTCAAATTATACTCCTAATATAATATATATCTATATATATATAATTGATAGAGATTAAAAAAATTAGTTTAGTTAGTTATTTAACTGAGGGTAGATTTTCTAATAATATTGTCTCTATGACCATTCCCATTGGAATTACCATCTATATAAATCCCTTGCTATAAACATTCAATAAGAATAGTTTGAGAAAAAATTAGTCTTTCTATTCTCTATATAAGTAAATTTCTCTCACATAAATTAAGATTGGTGTTGTATACAAGTAACACTTTAAGTTTACCTAAATTTTAATGCAAATATTTTATTTTTACCTCTAATTAATTAATGTCTTTCTCGTATACATCTTACCGTTAGTACCAAAATAAATCCCATACTAACTCTTATATTTACTACCTGAACAAATTATATATATATATATATATAGACACACTTATTTATTGTCATTGAGACTTTTCTGAAAAGGGGAAGGAGACGGAGAGACCAAGATAAAGCATATACGTACCAAGAAAATCAGTGAGGACTCTGCCGTCGGAGAAACGGCCGGCGGGTTTTCCGGGGAAGGTAATTCCATATGGCTGTTTCCAGGAACTGGCGACCACATCTCTCCTTACATTGCCTGTATCTGCATAGGAATCTCCAAAGGCGAACAACAATTTTGTCGGATTCTTCACATTATAAGCTTCTGCTTCCAACAATCCCAAGTTTTGTGCTGCATATATATACATATCATCAGAATAGAAATACTCATTAATCAGCTTTTTTTTTTTTTTTTTTTTTCAGTTAGAGAACAAATATATGTGACTGCTATTAATTCGAAGGAAGTATTTACCAGACAGGATTATGAGTAGTAGAAGAGGGACAAGAGACAGAAGACGATGAAGTGAAGCCATGAAGAGCTCAACAGCTAGAAGGAGATCAGAAGAGGACGATATATAAAGACAGAGCCCTGCCTTTCACAGCTCCTCATAGATTGGCTCTTTTTTTTTTTTTTTTTTTTCTTTTTCATACGTGGCTTTTGTAAGCCTACAGTAATTTAAAGTAAATGTTAACTGTACTAAATTACCTAAAAGTGTGAAGCTTAATTCTGCCTTAAGTTTTCGCGTTGAAGCAGTGAATAGTCAAAAGTTTTTTTCTTTTGGATTAATTTTGTTCTTCAAGTGTAAAAAAAAAAGGAGCAATAGTGTCTCTGACGGTTAAAAATGCTAATAGTCGATGTTAGATTTAGAACAGTTTTACTCGTTTTTTTTTAATATTTCGACGGACAAAATTGATCTAAAAAGACTTTCAAACATCCACAACTCCTACTCCTACGTAAAAACTTTTAAGATAGAATTGGACCTAATTCTACTTAGTAATATTTACTATAAACTGAACAGGTAATGGTAGAGACCGATTTTTTTAGGAAAGATAAAACAATAAGAGGATAAAAATTAGAAGGATAAATTTTATTTAAATTATAAAATCAGAATTTAATATCATAATTAATAAAAGAAAGGAATAAATCTTTAGTAAAAAGATGAGCCAGAATCTTAACCCATCAGACTGCTAAAGTTTAAGGAGAATCTCCCATGATTAGAGAAGTAATTCTATACTAATTTTCATATATTTTTCCAGACTTCTTTTACATATAATAAGAGTAAATATTTATAGATTAAAAAAAATTACAATGACTTCCTAAAATTTAAGACCACTAACCACAACTCATTAAAAAAACATACTTGAATACATTTAATTCAATAAATAAAATACCTTAACCCAGCATATAATCATAACTAACTCTACTTAATCCTAATCTTATTGAATACTTAACAAACCACTAAAATCACTATTAAAACAATTAAAATAAATATTAATAAAATAAAGCCAGATAAATTCAATCTCCTAAATTAACCGCATGTGATTTTCATCTCGGTACTCTGTCAGGTAACATCAAGACGTACATCTCAATCCCATTGTGACCCAACAGATCTATTTCATATTTTCATGTCTCATCAGTCTTATCTTTTTTGTCTCAAAAGATCTCCAGCAAGAAGCTTCTTTTTCTTACACGTACACATACAACAATCGGTGTTTCATGAAGATATCCTGTTCATTAGGATTCATAATCATTATTGCCATTCTCCAATGTTTGACGAGCAATGCGATTTTATTCACAGAAAAAAAATATTACAAAAAGCGAAGCACACGAGAATTATGGTTATTAATCCACCTGGCTTCCAAGTCCTGTTATGTGTCATCTCATTCAGCCTCCAACTCAATAAAATTAATAGTGTTATTACAGTTTAAAACCTTAAGGATGGATAGACTTAACGGAAAATCTTTTTAAAATACAATTGAAGAGTTATCTAAATTTTAAATTGGGGCATTATATTAAAAACATTCTAAATTAGGATATATGTCTTCAAAATTTGATAATTTTACCTTACAATCCCTTCTTTTAAGATTTTTAAAAAAATTTATTGTTGGATTTAGAGTGATGATAATAGTTCATCCTAAATCAGGCCACTGAAATGTAACATATAATTTAATTTATTTCATCCCCAGCCAATCTCCTTCTGCAAAATTTGTTGGAGTTTTAAGTCACATGTGGATGTGTCAAATGGAAGAAGTCCCACATTGCTTGGGAAAGAAAGAATGCAAGTGTATATATTACATCTTGTGAATTTGGGCTAATAAATGGGCCAAGAGGAAGAGTGGGCTCGAGCGCACAATGAAGGGCCACCAAAAGGCCAACATAGTGGAAATCCAATGATTCCCCCCTTGCGCGTGAGTTAAATATTGACTGGGCACTTTTTATCAATTTTTGGAAAAATCTACAATTTATTTTTTTGTGAAAATGACTTATCGGAAAAACCCTGTTTTAAAGCATCTGAATTTTGAAGCATCAGTATTTCCGTTACAGAGGTCATGGGTCGGATTTTAAAATTGAAGAACGTATATTTAAAAATTGCCAAATGTATATTTTAAATTGCCAAACGTATATGGTCCTTCAATGTTCAGAAATGGCCTCATCATGTGGTTTTATTATTGTGTAACTGGCGGTTTAATGGTATTTATGCAGATTAAAATGTTGCCCAACATTCAGATGTATGGAGGCCTATAAAAGGCACTGCCTGCAAGAGGTTCAAGTACCGAGCTCAGACACTCGAGCCCTCTCTTCCTCTCTGACATCTCTTTGTTCTCTCTGCCTTATAATTGTTTTCGTTTTGTTATTCTATCCGCGCTGTGCCTACATGAAGGATTCATTTTATCCTGGGGAGTGCCGCTTCCAGTCAGCCGGTGGTTGCGGAATAGCTCTTAAGGACAACGTCCTTGGACGTAACTTGGATTACGGTGTATTTGTTGGAGTTCGCCAACAATCTTAAGAGCTATTATTGCTTCTGTTTCTCCTGTTGGTTCAGGAACCAGTGCTTAACCTAACAATGCTGCTGCTTCCGAAGCTAACAACACTGGTTCTGGTCCTATTCCGATGGCAGTGCCTATGCCCAGGCAGTTTCTAGACATTTCCAAGATTGAACAGTTTGAAAGGAAGAACTTCAGATACTGGCAAGAATGTGTCTACACTATTCTTGACATGCATGTAGTTGATGATGCACTTACACACTTTGCACCATCCCCATATGCTAACCAAGCCTAGAAGGATGCTTGGGCCTATGCTAACAAGGTTTGCAGACACACTCTTATTACTACTTCATCTAACGATCTATTTGATGTGTACCATGTTTACAAAGAAGAAAATGAGATATGGGGATCACTTATCCTCAAGTACACCACTGAGGATGCTGGAAAGCAGAAGTTCATGATAGGAAACTTTTACAAGTGGGAGATGACAGATGATAAAGACATCAAACACTAGATCAATAAGTACCACAAGTTGAATGAGGAGCTTCGGGCTGAGAAGATCAATTTACCAGAAGAGTTTGTGGATGGAGTACTGATTGAAAAACTGTTAGAATCATGGAGTGATTACAAGCAACAGCTGAAACACAAACAAAAACAACTGTCCCTGAACGATCTGATCACTCATATCATCATTGAAGATACCAACAGAAAGGCAATACAAGCTGCAAAGGGTAAAGAAATGGCTGCTAAAGCAAACCTAATTGAGGAAAAGCCACACAACAAGAGGAACGACTCTAAAAATAAAAAGAATAAAAACAAGAAACCTTACTACAAGCCCAAGGATAGTAACCCCAAGAAGAAGACGAGTAGTTGCTTTGTCTGTGGAAAACCAGGTCATTATACAGCGTAGTGCAGGAAAAGGGCTAAAGGAGATAAATCCCAGAAGGGTGAAAATCCTCCTAAGCCAAATGTGAATTTGGTTGAAGGAGATGATAGCAGTGATGAAGAAATCATTGTTGTTGTGGTGTCACAAGCCCTTCTTGTCTCTGATGTGAAGAATTGGGTAGTAGACTCAGGAGCTACCAAGCAATTCTATCCAAATAAAGAGATGTTTACCTCTTTTGAAGAAGAGGAAGACCACGTTTATCTGGCTGACTCCCAAACCGTAAAGGTTCATGGAAAAAGGAGGGTGGTATTGAAACTCACATATGGAAAGACCTTGACACTGAATGACGTGCTATATGTACCTGAAGTTAGAGCTAACTTAGTCTTTGTGGCGTTGCTTGGGAAAGCTGGGGTTAGGGTATGCTTTGAATTTGACAAGATTGTCATGACCAAGAACAATGTTCTTATTGGGAAGGGCTATTGTAATAAGCGTCTGTTTGTTCTTAGTGTTTCTGAAATGAATGAGAATGCATCTTCTTCTAATTACTTGATTGATTCTTATGATATATGGCATGCTAGATTAGGACATGTTCATAAGTCTTATATTAAAAGATTGCAAAATCTTGGGCTTATTTCTAAAACTAAAGATGATATTCAAATGTGCGAAGTTTGTACAGAAACTAAGCAAGCTAAAAAACTGCATTTTACTACTCAAAGAGAAACTAAGTTGTTGCCTTAATTCATACTGATTTGGAAGATTTAAAACAAACTGAGACTAGAGGTGGGAAAAGGTATTATATTACTTTTATTGATGATTTTTCAAAATATACCAAAGTGTATCTGATGAGAAATAAAGATGATGCTTTTGAAAAATTTCTTTTGTACAAGGCAGAAGTAGAAAATCAATCAAATAAAAAGATTAAAAGTGTTAGGTCAGATAGAGGAGGAGAATATGTATTATTAAATAATTTTTGCGAAAAAGAAGCGGTAATTCATGAAGTAACTCCTCTTTATTCATCTGAATCTAATGGTGTTGCAAAAAGAAAAATAGAACTTTAAAAGAAGTGATGAATGCTTTACTTGCAAGTTCTGTAGCACCTAATAACCTATGGGGTGAAGCCTTGTTATCTGCTTGTTTTTTACAAAAACAGAATACCCAACAGGAAAACCAAGAAAACACCTTATGAGTTATGGAAAGGTTTTGTGCCTAACCTTCAATATTTGAAAGTGTGGGGGTGTCTTGCTAAAGTTTTACTACCTGATGTTAAAAAGAGGAAAATTGGTTCTAAAACCTCTCATTACATGTTTATTGGATATGCTAAACAAAGTGTTACTTATCGTTTTCTGGTTTTGAAAAGTGATGTTTTAGATCATAACACAATTGTTGAAACAAAAGATGCAGAGTTTTTTGAAAATATATTTCCTTTGAAGGTTGAGCATATTCCTAAAAGAGTTGAAATTCCTTTGCTTCTTCTAAACAAAATTCAAATGATGTTTTGGTTGAAGATTTAAGGAGAAGTAAAAGACAAAGCAAACAAACGTCTTTCGGAGATGATTTTTATACTTATTTGGTGCAAGATGAAGCCAAAAATTTTTATGAAGCTATTTCTTCTCTGGATGAATCTTTTTGGAAAGAAGAAATAAAAGCTGAAATTGATTCTTTAAATCAAAATAAAACATGGGTTTTGGTATACTTGCCTCCAGGAGCAAAGCCTATTGGTTGTAAATGGGTTTTTAGAAAAATATATTTTCTTGATGGAACTATTGATAAATACAAAGCTAGATTGGTAGCAAAAGGGTATACTCAAAAGGAAAATGTTGATTATTTTGACACTTTTTCTCCTATAACTAAGATTTCTTCTGTTAGAATCCTAATTTCCTTAGCTTCTATTCATAAGCTTTTCATACATCAAATGGATGTTAAAACAGCTTTTTTAAATGGTGATTTAGAAGAGGAGATTTATATGGTGCAACCTGAAGGTTGTATTGTTCCTGGACAAGAAAATAAAGTTTGTAAACTTGTTAAATCCTTGTATGGTTTGAAACAAGTGCCTAAACAATGGCATGATAAACTGGATCAAGTTGTGTTAGGTGGTGGTTTCTCTACTGTTGAGGTAGAAAGATGTGTTTATACAAAACTTGAAAATAATGATTGTGTGATTATTTGTTTGTATGTGGATGACATGCTTATCTTTGGTATGATGTACTAGCATGGATGTTGTGCTTAAGACAACATTTTCTGTCTTCTAATTTTGATATGAAAGATTTGGGTGAAGCAAAAGTGATTTTGGGTGTAAAAATCATAAGGAATGATAATGGTATCATACTTTCTCAAGAACATTACATTGAGAAAATTCTCAGATAGTTTGAACTATTTGATGAGTCTCCTATGAATAATCCTTATGATCCTAATGTGCATTTAAAGAAAAATAGAGGAGAACCAATTGCTCAATCTAAATATGCACAGATTATTGGGAGTCTGTTGCATTTAATGAACTATACCAGGCCAAACATAGCATATGCTGTGTGTAGATTGACCAAATATACTCATTGTCCAAGTAAAGAGCATTGGAAGGCTCTGGTAAGGGTATTGAGATACTTGCACTACTGGAAAAAACCCTTTTTAGACCGCCACATTTAGACCGGTTTTGGCGGATAAGGTCTTAAAAATTTACGCTGTAGCAGTTTTGTAATTATATTGAACTTCTTAGACCGGTTCTTAAAAAAACCGATCTTAAAAAATTTATTTAGACCGGTTACAAAAAAAACCAGTCTTAAAGTCTTAAAATTTTATGCACTTAAAATTTTTTAACATTTAAGACCGGTCTTAAATGTTAAATATTTAAGACCGGTTACAAAACCGGTCTAAACTTTTTAACATTTAAGACCGGTTTATATGTAAACCGGTCTTAAATGTTAAAAATTTTAAATTCAAAATTGGATAACTTTTTAAGACCAGTTGTGTGAACAACCCGTCTTAAATTTATTACATTTAAGACCAATTCTTCTAACAACCGGTCTTAAATATGTTACATTTAAGACCGGTTTTTGTACAAACCGGTCTTAAATGTGAATTTTCCCTCTTTTAAGACCGGTTTTCAATAAAAACCGGTTTTAAAGGTAAGATTTTTTACACTTATTTTTTCTCCCGCGCCTAGATCGCGCGCTCTGTGAACCCTTTCTTCTCTCTTTGCCATTTCTCTGTGACCTCTGTCAATGCTTGTTCTGAACTCGTCCATGGCATCCCGTCCCTCATTCGCTCAAGTCTCCTCCGTCATTACCGCTTCCGTTGCTGTGTTCGTCGTCGCTGTTCTTTGATTATCGTCAGTCTTCTCCTCCGCGACCTCTAATCTCCGCAGCGCAGTGACCATTCTCCTTTGATTTGACTTCCCTTTGTCAGTGTCGTGAATTTAAGGACTTCATTTTAACCTCAGTCGACGCCACCGTGACTTTAGGTTGAAGCTCACTCCTTGGTCTTCATTCAGGTTAGTGTTCGATCGATCTGTTATTTAGTTGTACATTGTTTTATAATTAATAATGTTCAATGAAAAGTTCTTGTTGTTGCTTTAATTTGAGCACTTCTCGTTGTTTTATAATTCATATGATCTTTTTGACTTTTTGAATTAATACCACTTTATGTTCTGTTTTAGTTGTTTGATTATTGTCAGTGTTATTTGTTTGTTAAAACAATACTAGTTTCAAATGGTGCCTGTTAATTTCGTTGAAATATCTAAAACTCTATTGTTGTTGTTTTTTTGTCTATCCTTTTGTTGTTGGATATAGGGTGCTAGAAGTGTTGAGATATATATGGATCATAGTTGGATAGACGCTAAACGGACGAGTGTTGAATATGATAATGGGGTGAGGGGTTTTTTAGACTTCGCTAGTAGACATGCCGATGATGGTAGTGGAAAGTTTTATTGCCCTTGTGTAGTATGCTTGAATGAGAAGCGACTAAGTACTGCAGATATATATACACATTTAATTTGTGAAGGATTCTGTAAGAGTTATACAGTGTGGGTATGGTATGGTGAAGAATTAGAAATGCCAAGTTCATCTCAACAGGGGGGAGTGAATTTTGATGATAATGACACAGATACGGATGATCGAATAGAGGATATTATTCGTGATGTAGGAGAAGAGAGTTTTGAGCAATTACATGCATATGGTAATATGTGTAGTGATGTTGAGACGCCGTTGTACCCGAGGTGTAAAAAGTACCAATTGTTGAAAGCAATATTGAAATTGGTAAGCTTGAAAGCACGCCATGGATGAAGCGACAAGAGTTTTTCAGAAACGCTTAAGGCTTTTAAGGACATGCTTCCAGATGATAATGTGTTGCCTTCTCGATACTATGACGCTAAGAAAATATTGTGTCCACTAGGAATGAAATATAAAAAGATCCATGCATGCCCTAATGATTGTATATTATATAGAAAAGAGCATGAAGAGTAACAACAGTGTCCCATATGTGAAACCCCGAGGTACAAATCAAATAACACTCCTAGAAAAGTATTGTGGTACCTTCCAATCATACTAAGGTTCAAGCGCTTGTTTGCTAATAAAAACGATGCAAGAAATTTGAGATGGCATGTGGATGAGAGGATATCCGATGGAAAGCTTCGACATCCGGCTGATTCTTCTCAATGGAAGAAAATCGATCAATTATTTTCTGCCTTCGGTGAAGAGCCTAGGAACCTTAGGCTTGGGCTTAGCACGGATGGCATGAATCCTTTTGGTAGCTTGAGCAGTATACATAGTTCATGGCCTGTTCTATTGGTAATTTGCAACTTATCTCCTCTGTTAAGCATGAAACGAAAGTACATCATGTTATCTATGTTGATTTTGGGACCAAAACAACTCGGAAATGATATAGATGTTTACCTGGATCCCTTGATCGAAGACTTGATAGAGTTGTGGGATGAAGGTGTTGATGTTTTTGACGCGAACAAGAAGGAGGTTTTTAAAATGTGAGCCATGATCTTTTGTACTATAAATGACTTCCCTGCATATGGAAACTTGTTAGGCTATAGTGTTAAAGGCCATAAAGCATGTCCGATTTGTGAAGAAGGAACATGCTACCATCAACTTCAACATGGAAGAAAGACAGTTTATCTTGGCCATAGGAGATTTCTTAGACGAGGTCACCCGTATCGCAGATTAAAGAAAGCTTTTATTGGTGGACAAGAGTTTGAAGATGCTCCGAAGGCATTAACTGGGGAGCAAGTTTATGAAAAAGTGAAAAATATGAATGTTATCTTTGGTAAGACTACAAAGAAAAGTACTGAGAAAAGTAAATGGAAAAAGAGATCTGTCTTCTTCAATCTTCCACATTGGCCGAAGCTTGATGTAAGACACTGTATTGATTTCATGCATGTGGAGAAAAACGTTTGTGATAGTATTGTTGGGACACTGCTTAACATACAAGGTAGTTCTAAGGATGGTGTGAAGGCAAGATTAGATTTACAAGAAATGGGGATACGAGAAGACTTGCATCCAAAGCCATATGGTAAGAGAACTTTTTGTCCTCCAGCTGCTCATACTTTGTCTAAGGATGAGAAAAGAAGCTTTTGTCAGTGTTTACATGGCATCAAAGTTCCTTCAGGGTATTCTTCAAATGTTAGGAAGCTTGTGTCGATGAAAGACTTGAAGTTAGTGGGGCTAAAGTCTCATGATTGTCATGTCTTAATGCAACAACTGCTCCCAGTAGCTATTCGAGGCATTGCTGAATATGATCTTTAACATATTTTGACTAGACTTTGTTTCTTCTTCAATGCTATTTGTAGTAAAGTCATTGAGACAAAAAAATTGGATGAACTGGAAAATGAAGGATATATGATCTTGTGCCAGCTTGAGAAGCTTTTTCTTCCTTCTTTTTTTGACATCATGGTACATCTAATTTTTCATCTAGTCAGGGAGATCAGGTTGTGTGGCCCTATCTATTTACGATGGATGTACCCAATTGAAAGAACTATGAAAATCCTAAAAGGGTATGTGAAGAACCCTAACCGGCCTAAAGCATCTATTGTTCAGAAATATGTTTCTGAAGAAGCCATGGAGTTTTGTCAAGATTACTTGTCAAATGTAGGACACATTGGACTTCCTGAACGTCATGACGAAGAAGGCGGTAGACGCGGGGCTTCAGTAAAGAGCATGGATCCTGATGAATTGCAACAAGTCCACTTGTACATCTTGAATAATGTTGATGAGGTTCAAGATTACATTAATGCTCATAAAGAAATTGTACGGAAAGGAAATAGTCGAATGACTAAACAAAGGTTAATTAGGGAGCATAACAAAACTTTTGCACATTGGTTCAAACAAAAGGTTGGCGACGAAGAATGTTTTTCTGATACAATTAAATGGTTAGCACGTGGTCCTGAGGCTGATGTCATAAATTGGACTTCATTTGTGATCAATGGTTATACATTTTACACAAAGTCCCTTGATGATAGGAGCACCGTCTAGAACAGTGGGGTTATGTTAGTGGCTGAATCTATACACTTCTCTAGTTCAAAAGATAAGAATCCTAGATTGGCAGCAATACCTTATTATGAGGTGATTGAAGAGATTTGGGTGGTTGATTATGTTAAAGTTAAAATTCCCATTTTCAAATGCAACTGGGTTGATGTCAACAATGGTGTGATGATTGATCAGTTGGGATTTACATTAGTTGATTTAAATAGTAGAAGTTTTAGAGATGAACCTTTTATTATGGCATATCAAGCGAAACAAGTGTTCTATGTTACTAATCAGGCAAACAAAATGTGGTCTGTAGCTCTCCAAGGAAAAAGGGTCGTCGATATTAATCAGGAAAGTCATTCAATGAATGATCTTCTTGAGACTCCTTCTTTTTCTAGAGGTTTACCAGAATTGAACGAAGAAGATGAAGCAGACAATGAACACGGCACAA
Source organism: Inga oerstediana (assembly GCA_963210345.1). Classification (NCBI taxonomy): domain Eukaryota; kingdom Viridiplantae; phylum Streptophyta; class Magnoliopsida; order Fabales; family Fabaceae; genus Inga; species Inga oerstediana. Next base: position 69,931,094 of record OY723406.1, read on the forward strand.
GAAATGATCATCATGAAGGGATATGGGAAGATATCCCTTTATAAAACACATTGAAGGTTAGTTAGCTAAAATAATTATCATGAACTATATTTGAATTATGTATATTGTTATTGGTGTATATATATAACTACTTTTTTTGTTGTCGTCACAGGAAAATGAAGGATATGAGGTGTACGTCTTAGTGTAGATTCTCTGAAGTCAGGGCAGCTAGTGATCATCAGCCTGAGACGAGTGTGATCATCATTAATGTAATTTAATCTTTAATGTATGTATATGTAAGTGAAAAGATAAGGAACTTGGTCAAAACAACATTGTCATGGTTGTTTGATTTCCTTGCATTATGATTCTGTCTATGGTTGTGAGCTTATTATACATGATTGTTTTCCTTTGCTTCTGTTTCGGCCAGCACTGTTTAAGCACAAGGGAGTTGAATTTTAATATGTTCCAATGAGTTTTAAGATTTATTTATTTCAATGTCGTTGAACTGGCTGCTGCTTGCTGAGTGAAATGTTTTAACAGGGGAAATGACTTGCTGGGTATACTTTTAAACGAAAATTCTTTTAAAAGACATTCAACTTTTAAGACCGGTTCAATCCAAAACCGGTCTGAAAAGTATATTTAAGACCGGTTTTGGAGAAAACCGGTCTGAAAATTTGACGTTTTAGATCGGTTTATCAAGAACCTGTCTTAAATATGATGCTTTTTAGACCGGTTCTTTATAAAACCGGTCTAAAAAGTCAAATTTTCAAACCGGTTCTTCATAAGAACCGGTATAAAATTTTATTAATTTAGACCTGTCCTATTATAACCAGTCTAAAAATATTTATTTTTAGACCAGTTTTATAATAACCGGTCTTAAAATTTTTTTTAAGACCGGTTCCATAACCAGTCTAAAACGTAGAAGACTTTTTAGATCGGCTGTATCAAGACCGGATCGAGAACCGGTCTAAAATGTCTTTTTTAACCGGTCTAAAAAGCCTTTTTTCCACTAGTGTTGAGAGGTATCATGAATTATAGTATTCATTATAGTGGATTTCCCGTTGTATTGGAAGGATACAGTGATGCTAACTGGATCTCAGATTCAGAGGAGAGCAAATCCACTAGTGGCTATGTGTTCACTCTTGGTGGTGGTGTCATAACGTGGAAGTCAGTCAAACAAACTATCTTAACTAGTTCCTCAAGGGATTCTGAGTTTATTGCTATGGAGTTGACTGTTACTGAAGCTGGGTGGTTGAAAAACTTCTTGGCAAATATCCCACTAGGTGAAAAACCAACACCATCAGTGTCTTTACATTGTGATAGCCAATCTGCGATAGCTACGGCTAAAAATAAAACCTTTAATGGTAAAAGTAGAATATTCGATTGAGACATAATATAATAAGGCAGCTGCTAAAAGATGGTCTAATCTCAATCGATTATATAAGGTCAGAGGTGAACCTTGTGGATCCATTTACAAAACCCCTGGGAAGGAAACAAATCTTTGATTCATCGAGGGGAATGGGACTTAAGCCGATAAGAAATTAACAGCGATGGCAACCCAACCTCTGTGATTGGTGATCCCATTAAGGAGGTTCAATGGATAAGAACAAGTCGTGCGTTATTTTTGCTAGCACTAAAGTAAATAGTTATCCCTTTCTATGATGCCGGGAATATGCTAGAATGCATTTTGGTGAGGATGAGCAAAGCTCTTAATGATTTCATAATTCTACGGAATGATGTGCTCATTGCAGGTACATTTAATGAAATCACCTCTACGAATGTGAAGTGGGGCCTCTCCTATGAGATCGTGGCAAAATCTCTAGAGCATTAGTTATGAACCAGGCACATACATGACCGTCTTAACATGCAAACCCACGTTAACAGCAAAATGTGGGGGGTATAACCTGACTTTTAATACCTCTAGTATACACCTAAGAGTTGTTGGTTTTAAGTTCATAGGACTACCAACACTTCTGTGTACTAAATGTTAACTGTCTAGGTTTGGTTTTAAGTTCAAAGGACCACTAGATACAATGGTTATACCTGTATGTGCAACTAAGCTAAAGGCGTTCCTTTTGACACATGTGGGGGATTGTTGGAGTTTTAAGTCACATGTGGATGTGTCAAATGGAAGAAGTCCCACATTGCTTGGGAAAGAGAAAATGCAAGTGTATATATTACATTTTGTGAATTTGGGCTAGTAAATTGGCCAAGAGGAAGAGTGGGCTTGCGCGTACAACAAAGGGCCACCAAGAGGCAAACATAGTGGAAATCTGGTGATTGCCCCCCTGTGCATGAGTTAAATACGGACTGGGCACTTTTTATCAAATTTTTTTTTTTGGAAAAATCTAAAATTTATTTTTTTTGGGTGAAAATGGCTTACTAGAAAAACCCTGTTTTGAGGCATCTGAATTTTGAAGCATAAGTATTTCCGTTATAGAGGTCATGGGTCAGATTTTAAAATTGCCGAACGTATATTGTAAAATTGCCAAACATATATTTTAAATTGCCAAACGTATATGGTCCTTTAATGTTCCGAAACGGCCTCATCATGTGGTTTTATTATTGTGTAACCGGTGGTTTAATGGTGTTTATGCGGATTAAAATGTTGCCCAACGTTCAGATGCATGGAGGCCTATAAAAGGCGCTGCCTGCAAGAGGTTCAGGCACCGAGCTCAGACACTCGAGCCCTCTCTTCCTCTATGACATCCCTCTATTCTCTCTACCTTATAGTTGTTTTCATTTTGCTGTTTTGTTCACCCTGTGCCTACAGGAAGGATCCGTTTTATCCTGGGGAGTGCCGCTTCTAGTTAGCCGGTGTTCGCAAAATAGTTCTTAAGGACAGCTTCCTTAGATGTGACTCAGATTACGGTGCATTTGTGGGAGTTCGCCAACAAAATTATCTTCATTGTACAGCACCCCTTGAACTCTCGTTTTATGCCACTTCCTGGATGAGCATTGAGAACACAACATATTAATAAAGTCTATAGATATATGCTCTATTAAAGAAACTAGGATGCGGGAGTTTGCCAACAAAATTATCATCATTGTACAGCACCCCCTGAACTCTCGTTTTATGCCACTTCCTCGATGAGTATTGGGAACACAACATATTAATAAAGTCTATAGATATATGCTCTATTAAAGAAACTAGGACAAGGGGGAAATCCGTGTATAGCAGAAATGGTTGACACTGCGATGCCCAGTTTCATAATCATATTGCTATCATCTTCTTCATTCTTAACTCAAAAAGAATTTTTTTTAATAAAAAATCATCACCAGTGGTGATTAGGTGAGATGATCAAATAAGGGATAGTAAAGTAAAATTATCAAACTCTGAAATCTTATTTTAAGACATCTAACTCATTTTAAAATCTGTTAAATTTAACGGCCCAAAATTCAATTATCTTTTAATGATATTTTCCCTAGACTTAATGGATTAAAGTATAAGCACCCAATTAATAAACAACTATAGGGATTTATTTAAAATTGAGGTAAACTATATATAAGGACATGCGAATTTGATTTTCCTTGTTATTTTCACATCATTGACCACTCTACGTCACATAATAACAAAATAACACCACTACAAATTTACAACAAAAAATAGAAAACAACAACTTTATAAATAAAAATTCTCATATCATTTTACATTAAAAAACATTGAATTATCATCACATGATAACAAAATAACAACACTACAAATTTGCAACCAAAAAAATAGAAAAACAACAACTTCATAAATAAAATTTGGCTCACATATCAATTTACACTAAAAAAACATTGCATTATCATCATGTGATAACAAAATAACACTACAAATTTACAACCAAAAAATAGAGAAACAACAACTTTATAAATAAAAATTTGTTATGAATAATATATTAAATATATTATTTGGATGTCCACCTCCATAATATCTCTCCACCTCCCTAATATCTCTCCCCATTTGTTTTCCTACGATTATGTAATTTCAGTTTTCTAGGTTACAGGGTTATGCCTATAAAAAGGAGGCATATGTGATGTATTGCACACACCTTCATAAGTGAATAAGAATTACTCTCCTCCTCCTCCTCTTCTCATATTCTCTCTTTATTTATAACACGTTATCAGCACAAAGCTCTAGTTAAGGTATGATACTTTTAATATCTCCTTATTTAGATTCTTCTCCACTGTTTCTTTTTTTCTCCTCTAGCTTATACTCCTATGTGACCTGTAGTCACCATTCTTCAATGAAACCTGAAGTTTCAATTGATATCCTTTCTTTTTCTTTCTCATGATGACCTGATGTCACCATATTGAAGGTCTTCCTGAAGGATTACCTCATATCCATATCTTATATTTCTTTTATTTATTCATTTATATTATCTTCTTTTCTTTTTTTTTTTGTACGCTTTTATCTTATATCTTGAGATTATATGGCCAGAAGCCATATAGCTTTATCTTTTATTAAATGGCCAGAAGCCATATAATTTTAATTTTATATTTTGAGTTATTTGGCTAGAAGCCATATAACTTACATCCTCTAATTTTTTATGGCCAGAAGCCATATTATTTTTATTTCTTATGGCTAGAAGCCATAAAACTTATTTATTTTATATTATTTTTATTTCTTATTTTGATATTATATGGCTAGAAGCCATATAACTTTTTATTCTTTTATATTTTATTTATTTTTTCATTTTGATATTATATGGCCAAAAGCCATATAACTTTTATTTCCTTTATATTATTTCTTATTTTGATATTAAATGGCCAGAAGCCATAATATTTTGATTTCTTATGGCTAGAAGCCATATAACTCTTATTTCTTTTATATTATTTTTATTTCTTATTCTGATATTATATGGCTAGAAGCCATATAACTTTTATTTCTTTTATCTTATTTAATAGCCAGAAGCCATATTATATTTATTTCTTATTTTGATTTTATATGACCAGAAGCCATATAACAGATATTTCTTTTATTTTATTTAATGGCCAGAAAACATATTATTTTTATTTTTTATAAAATTCCAGAAGCCATTAATCTCATTTATCCAGAAGATAAAAAGCTAAAAGCCATATAATGTTATTTATCCTGAAGATAAAAGGTCATAAGCCATATAATTTTATTTATCTTAGAGATAAAACGCCAAGAACCATATAATTTACTTATCCTGAAGATAGAGGCCAAAAGCCATAAAACTTTTATTTCATATTTTGTGATTATATAGCTAGAAGCTATATAACTTTTATCTTATTAAAAGGCTAGGACTTATAATTTTGATTTTTAGATTAAATGGCCCGAAGCCATGAAATTTTAATTTTGTTATAAAATTTTACTTTATGAATTATTTCTTGTCTTTTCAAATTTCTTTGTCATTATCATTTGTATTATTATATTACTTTTGACATTTCATATTTTAAGAATTTCCTTTTATTGTATTAGCCTAAACTATGTTAAATCTTGCAAAATTTGAATTCATGGCTCTTGGCATTACTAGAAAGAGCTATTTATCTTGTTTGATCCATGATTTTCTATGCCACCATTTACATGAAGGTCTCAAAACTAAATATATGACCATAAAGAAAGGTATGACCACTAGAAGATGGTTATCCTTACAAAGGCTCGTTATAAATAAATATCCAATTTGCTCCTATAGTAGCAATACCGTAAACGAAGTTTAAGAAATATATTGAATTAATTTTTTGCTTCCATGTGGCCAAACAAAACAATAAGTTTTTGTTGAACAAATCATGAATTTTGTCCAACTGGCTCGACGACATTCCTAGAAGTGGATGTAGTGATGAACAAATCTAATTATGGTCGTAGACATAGATGTGGCTATAGCTATGGGCGTAGTCGTGGTCATAATCATGGCGGTTCAAATTCCCACCCGTAGAGGGGAAAGATAGAAACAAATTATGTTGATAAAGCTGATACGTTGAAGTATGGTGACATAGACACTACCTATTTACGTGTTGCTGATTTCTTAGCATAAATTATCTCTGTCTATTTGAATTACTATAATTTAGTGTGTTTAAAGTTGCTACTATAATGAGTATTTCCATTTCATTAATTATGTTTTTTTTCTTTTCTTTTTTTTACATGTTCCTTTTAATGAATAATGACTCTTAGTGATGTCAATCATGAAGATTTATGTCTCGTTGATAGTGCAACAACCCACACCATACTTAAAAATGATAAATATTTCTCTTCTTTAGTAATGCAAGAAGCCAATGTTCAGACTATATCCGAAAGTATAAATATAATTGAAGGCTCTGGAAGAGCTAATATTTTGTTACCTGAAGAAATAAAATTGTGAATTGATAATGCATTTTATTCTACCAAGTCTAAAAGAAACTTGTTGAGTTTTAAAGATATCCGCAAAAATGGATATCATATAGAAATAACAACTAAAAATAATCAGGAATGTCTTGCTATCACAAATATAGTTTTTGGTGGAAAATGTATATTAGAAAGTTTTTCTACCTTTTCTTCTGGCTTGTATTATACATTTATAAGCACAGTTGAAACACATGCTATTGAAAATCAGAAGTTCACCAATGCAAACTAGAAGTATACCAATGCAAGCCAGTAGTTTGCAAATATAAACTAGAAGTTTACTAATTAATTTAATATTTGGCATGACCGGTTAGGCCATCTTGGGTCAATCATGATGCGACAAATAATTGAGAATTCATTTGGACATACCCTGAAGTGTAAACAAATACCACAATCCCATTATCTCTCATGTGCTGCATATTCTAAGGGAAAATTAATTATTCGGCCTTCACCAAGCAAAGTAGAAAGTGAGTCACTCACATTTCTAGAACGTATACAGGGAGATTTCTGTGGGCCGACACACCCACCATGTGGACTATTTAGGTACCATATGGTTTTAATTGATGCATCAACTAAATGGTCACATGTTTGCTTCTTATCATCTCGCAACCTAGCGTTTGTAGGATTACTTGCTCAATTGATTAGATTAAGAGATCATTATCCTGATTATCCTATCAAGAAAATATGTCTTGATAATGCTGGTGAATTTAGTTTACAAGCGTTTAATGAATATTGCATGACCCTTGGAATTGATGTTGAACATCCTGTAGCTCATGTTCATACACAAAATAGACTTGCAGAATCATTAATTAAACGTTTACAATTAATCGCAAGACCATTACTTATGAGATCAAATATCCCATTTTTTACTTAGGAACATGCAATTTTGCATGCAACAATATTGATTCGCATCAGACCAACAAGTTATTTAAAAGCATCCCCTTTACAAATGGTTTTTAGTTAGGAACCTAATATTTCCCATTTAAGAATTTTTGGATGTATTATATTTACTCCAATTACTCCACCACAATGTACCAGGATGGGTCCTCAAAGAAGGATGGGACTATATGTTGGATATGAATCTCCTTCAATAATAAAATATCTAGAACCATCTACCAGAGATATGTTTACGGCTCAATTTGCCGATTGTCATTTTGATGAGGTATCTTTTCCAACATTAAGGGGAGAAAATAAGCAGTTGGGAAAAGAAATTAGTTGGAATGAATTATCATTATCTAACCTTGATCCTCGAACAAAAGAATGTGAACCAGAAGTTCAAAAGATAATTCATTTACAAAGTTTGGCTAATAAATTACCAGATGCATTTACTGACCCAAAGAAAGTAACAAAATCACATATCCAACTGTTAATGCTCCTATCAAAATAGATGTCCCTGTTGGACAACCTATTATAAATGAATCTAAAGTACGCATGAAGTGTGGTAGGCCCATCGGTTCCAAAGATAAAAATCCTCGAAAGAAAAAAGGGGCTAAAAGTATAGATGGTCAGGTTGAGGACAATCAAGAAAGATTAGTTGCTCCAGAAGAGCCATGGGACAACACCAATGTCCTAATTCCAAAAGATACTCAGGTACCTGAAATATGTGAAAATAATGAGATCTCAATAAATTATGTTATAAATGGAATACGATGGGACCAAAATGAAGTCAATGTTGACAATATTTTTGCTTACAATGTAGCACTTGATGTTATAAATGATAATAAGGATCATGAGTCAAAATCATTGGAAAAATGAAAATTTTTTAGAAAAATGAAAAGTTTTTGGAAAAATGAAAAGTTTTTGGACCCATAGTAATTACACCTAAAGATGTAAAACTGGTTGGATATAAATGAGTTTTTGTGAGAAAGAGAAATGAAAAAGGTGAAATCACAAGATATAAGGAACATCTTGTTGCCCAAGGGTTTACACAAAGACCTGGTATTGATTTTGAAGAAACATACTCACTAGTGGTGGATGCAACTACATTCAAATAGCCTAGCTGTAAGTGAAGGGCTTAATCTACGTCTAATGGATGTCATTACAGCCTATTTGTATGGCTTACTTGACAATGACATTTATATAAAAATCCCTGAAGGACTTAAATTGCCAAATGCATACCATTCAAGTTCTCGAGAACAATACTTAATAAAGTTAAACAAGTCCTTGTATGGATTGAAACAATCTGGACGTATGTGGTATAATTGACTTAGTGATTATTTATTAAAGGAAGGATATAAAAACAATCCAATATGCCCATGCATCTTTACAAAAAGATCTGAAAATGAGTTTGCTATAATTACCACTTATGTTGATGATATAAATATCATTGGAACTCCTGAAGAGCTTGGAAAGACAATTAATTGCTTGAAAAAGGAATTTGAAATGAAGGACTTAGGAAGAACAAAATTTTGCCTTGGATTGTAAATTGAGTTTTTGAAAAATGGAATCTTTGTATATCAAGAAACTTACACAAGAAAATTCCTAGAGCGTTTTTACATGGATAAATCGCATATGCTATGTACTCCGATGATAGTAAGGTCTTTGGAAGTTGATAAGGACCCTTTTAGACCTCGAGAAATTAACGAAGAAGGTGATAAAGAACTACTTGATCCAGAAGTACCATATCTTAGTGCAATTGGAGCACTAATGTATCTTGCTAATCACATTCAACCCTACATATCATTGCTGTCAACCTATTAGCAAGATATGGTTCTTTACTAACACGATGACTTTGGAATAGAGTTAAACATATTCTTCGTTATCTTAGAGGCACAATGGATATGGGGTTATTCTACTTAAGTATACCAAAGCATGAACTTTTTGGCTATATAGATGCTGGTTTTTTATCCGATCCACATGATGGTATATCACAAATAGGGTATTTATTCACAAGTGGTGGCACTGTCATTTCATGGAGATCTATGAAACAAGCTATATTAGCCACATCATCTAATCATGCATAAATTCTAGCAATACATGAAACGAGTTGAGAATGCATGTGGTTAAGATCAATAATACGTCAAATAAGAACCACTTGTGGTTTATCTCCTAGTAAAATGATCCCAGCAATAATATATGAGGATAATACTACATGTATTGCCCAACTAAAGGAAGGGTACATTAAGGGAGATAGAACAAAACATATTTCACCAAAATTCTTCTTCACTTGTGACCTTCAAAAGGGAGGTGAAATTGATGTCCAACAAATTCGTTCTAGTGAAAATCTAGCAGGTTTATTTACCAAATCACTTCCTAGTTCAACCTTTGAGAAGCTCATTCATGGCATTGGACTTCATAGATTCAGAGATATCAACTGATGTTGTGAAAAAGGGGAGTTGATACACGCTGTACTCTTTTTCCCTTGTCTATGGTTTTTCCCACTAGGTTTTCCTAGAAAGGTTTTTAATGAGGCAATACTATTAAGTGTATCACTAAACAGTGTACTCTTTTTCTTCTTCTAAATTTTTGTCTCACTAGGTTTTTCTCAGTTGAAGGTTTTTTAGGCATATGTTTAGTCATGGACATCCAAGGGGGAGTGTTATGAATAATATATTAAATATATTATTTGGATGTCCACCTCCCTAACATCTCTCCATCTTCCTATTATCTCTCCCCATTTGTTTTCCTACGATTATGTAATTTCAGTTTTCTAGGTTACAGGGTTATGCCTATAAAAAGAAGGCATATGTGATGTATTGCACACACCTTCATAAGTGAATAAGAATTACTCTCCTCCTCCTCCGCCTCTTCTTATATTCTCTCTTTATTTATAACAAAATTCACATATTAATTTACATTTATAAAAACATTGAATTAGTCATGGATGGATCGCAAATTGAAATAGGGATAGTTTTTTCCAGATTAAGTATATATAATATTCTAATACTTAATCAATTATATATATTTGTTTATATATGAAAAATTAATCTTTTAATCCTTCACATTTTAGCTCAGTTATGATTTGTTATCTCAACTATGACTCGATATAATTTAGTTCTTCAACTTTTAACTCATTTAAAATGTAGTCCCTAATTTTTTTTTCATTTAATAAATTAATCCTTATCATACATTATTGTCTCCTCATCCACTCATCCTATTTGGCAAAATGACATAGTTAAAAAGGCTGACATGTCTTCCAAATAAGCTTCATTGCATTCATCACCCAATTCTTCCCGTCTTCCCCAGGTGCCCCGTTGGCCAAGGTGGTTACTGTCAAAACACCATTTTTGCAAGGTTGAGTTCATGGAAGCATCCTTCAGGGTTTGGTATCAAAGAAGTTAGCAAGGCATTTTGCTGAGTGGATAAGAGGTATTGTTAACAATCAATGTTAGATTTTAAATTGTTATAACAATACTCCACCTCACTATTAAAATGTTAACAATCAATGTTAGATTTTAAATTGTACGTTTAACAGCACTTTTAACAACTATTTTTAGGACTTTTCTACGTCCTTTATAGGGAGACGCCTATGTGAGGGACGTAGTAAAATCTGGGAAAAACATCTGTTAAAAAAGGGATGTTGTAAGTATGTTATGGCGTCCCTTGTTTTTAAGGACGTTAAAACTTTTTTTTTTAAAAAAATATTGTTTATATTTTTCACTACCCAATAATTAAAACCTACAAAAACACGATCAAACAATTCTTCATAAACCAAAATGTCCTTACAAATAGTAAGGAAACATCCAGCACTAGCTAATTAAAGTGTTAACTCTTATTAATACTATGTACAATAATCACCATAAAGTGTCAAAAAGTTGTCTACTACATAACTACTAACTAATATTAAAATAAACTTTACTCATCTATGTGTTGAACAATATGTCCAGCTAAAAGATTTCGGATCAAATTAATGTCTTCGTATAGTAGGCACCTTCATCACCAAAAAGCTACAAATTGGAAAATAAGCTTAGATAAATCAATCTAGTGAATGAATTAATTAACAATTCAATTACAACACCAAAAATATTATCCTTTGATAATGAAGAAGTGATTACTTGTTGAAAATCGCTTGTAGTTCTACTCTAAATGATGTTATACATATAAAGCATAATATAGTATCCACACTCAATGCTCCCTAGTTGTCGAGGGCACTATAAATCAAAAGCAAATGATTAAAATGAATAAAGGCATATCTAAAGTGATCGTCAATGAATGAACTCGAATTGAGATATCCAAATAGAGGGTGTAAGGTTCTCCAGGCTCTGGAGTGGGAGAAGGGGCGCCAAGTGGTACCTCTAGTAGGTTATAACTTCCTTTGGTATTAGGGAAGGCTGGGGATTCCTAAGTTCTACGTTCCTCATTTTCCTTCTCCGATTGAATGAGAGATCACATTTCACTATGTAGCTCTTTCAACAACTCTTCTCGAAGTGAATCATAAAGTTGCACCTCGAGCTCTTATTGGACTTCCTCTCAGACTGATTGTTAGACTTCCTCTTAGAGCAATAGATGAACTTCCTCTTGAACCTTGGCCACAAGCTCCCTACTGGGTTCACGTTGTGACTAATATTGTGAAGCTTGTCCAAAATACTTCACGATACCAACTCCCCCTGGCTTCCCTCGAACACCACCAAGGTGACTTGCCTTCCCAATCACCATTGATATCTAAAGTCCATCCGTCCACTTGGTGTGAAGGAGCCTTGGCTACTCTACTTTTCAAGTTCATCATATAGTATACAATTTATCGTAAATGAAAATTAAACACTCCAAATAAGAAATAATTACAAAATTAAATACTTATGTTTTAACTACTTAAGATTATCTTGACAACCTCAATAACAACCGAATTTATGTATTTTCCACCCTTAAGACTCCCTGCTTTTAATTTTTTATGATGCGGAAGAGGAGTTGGGCCATGGACAATAATGTTAGCATCTGACTTAGCAGCTTCCTTCATTTTCTCTAACTCTTCTTCCATCATCCTCTATTCAAGCTTCCGATAACCACCATGAGACATGTAATGCTAATACTTAGTTCGTGCTTGTCTTTCTTTATTTGCTTCACTTACTTCTTGTGAAAGGAGAAAAAATAGAAAATTGAGCTAATGATGTCAAGTAGATTCAAACAAATAGTTCTATACTATGATGAAAGAAAATTTACCATAAACTGAGAATCTTCCTGTGATGCCAAAAATAATCTCTAGTCCTCTAGACAAATAATCCACCTATATGGATCCTAACCCCTCCTTGACCCTCGAATGTACTTTTATGAGAGCTTGTTCTAGAAATCTTTCCAATGTAGGCAAACCTTCCTATCCAGTGCTTGTTCATCACCTTGTTGTCTGGGACATCATATGTTTGTTGCAAGGTAAAACATAAGATAATTATATTTGAAGCAATAGGAATAAAGATACAAATGCAGATATATCAAAAATTATATACCAAAATTTGTTGCTAAATCATGTCTTTCATTTTTGGTGGAATTAACTTCCAATTATCATAGACAATGCAAACTTTGCTTTAACCTAAATAGCTAAAAAATCAACTTCCTTAGGACCAAATGGATTCATATTGGCATTGAAGTCCACATGCAGCCTCTCTCGTTGATCTTGCAAAAGTGCAACCAATGCTCCCATCTATGTGCTACCTCTAACCCTTCTCACAATGGGTCTGCCTCTATCCATTTGATCCTCCCTATAACTTTATGAGTCATTAGAATTGTCTATATTCTTATTAAGACAAAAATTATTGTTAGATAGGTAAATAAATTGCAATTAAATGAATAAAATAAGCTAACTAGAATTAAAAAAAAGGCACACAATACTATTAACTTGAGGTCTTACTCTTTATGGTTTCCAATATTCCTTCACAATGATCATTTCTTGCATCATATTTTTCATCATCTACCAATTCTACTACAATTGCTCTAGGTGAATTTGTTGTGAAAGGTGGTGTGTCATCAAGGTTAAAGGTTGGATCACCATATTTCTGTTTTTTACTTTGAAGTACAATGGACATTTTTTTATTTGTAGGATCTGTAACATAAAACATTTGTTTCGCTTAGCTTACTAGAATGAAGGACTCATCTCTATAACCAACTCTTTGAAGATCAACTGAGAGAAATTCAAATTAGTGATATATTACAACAGCATTATTGCTAACCCACTTACATTTGAATAAAGCAACTTTGCACTTGTTGTAGGTAAGCTCCCATATTTCTTCAATAACTCCATAATAGGCCATAAATACTAATATGAGATTTTTGTCTTTCAAACTAGAAAAGTGCATGGCTTCAGCTGCTATCATCACCCTACTATTTTGCATAGTATTTCAGTTATCTTGGTCTTTTATGTAGAAAGAATACCCGTTTATAACATAACCTGTTCAAGTAAAGACCTGAAAATGAAGGCCCCCAAGCTAACCACTTGAATGTCTTAGACACACCAGTCTCGTGTGGAACCTTTTCCTCTAACTACTCTATGAATGTCTTATTTTTCTCAATAGCTATCTGCATGCCATTCTTCCTTGGATTCATGTTCTTCAAACTCTTTCTATGTTCATCTATGTATGGTTGAACTTCTTCCATATTATTCAAGATATACAAGTATGCTTGCAATGCCTTTTCATGAGGCGTACTCTTCACTTTGAGTCCTTGTATTCCCTTGCTTCTCCCCTTTTCATGTCGAGATTGTGCCTTCGCCCCTAATAGATAATCTTTGCAAAAGTCCATTGCCTCGTCAACTACATATCTTTAAACTATTGATCCTTCAGGTTTATAAGGATTTTTAGAATACCCTTTTAAGATTTTCATGTATCGCTAGAAATGATACATCTACCTCAGGTAAAATGGACTATAGAGCCTTACCTCCCTTACTAAATGAACTATCAAATGCACCATTGTGTCAAAAAAATGAAGGAGGAAAATGCATCTCTAGTTGGGACAAAATACTATAACCCTTATTTTTCAATTCATCCAACTTTTTAATGCAATGACTTTGTTACAGGTAGCATTAAAGAAAACACAAAATCTTGTTATAGTGGTTCACACTTCATCTTTAATAGTACCTCTAATAGCTACTGGTAATAGTTGTTGTATCAACACATGATAATCATGGGACTTCATTCCTACTAACTTCAAATCATCCATTGAGACACACCTTCTCACATTAAAAGAATACCTTTGTGGCACCTTAATGCCATGCAAACACCCATACAGACTTTTTTTCTCAGCTTTTGATAATGTATGCACTACTGCCTCCATACATGTCCTCCTACCATCATCTCTTATTTATGGATGTAACCGTACTTTTATTCCTATATAAACTAGGTCTAGTCTTATACTAATTCTATCCTTAGTCTTCTCTGGTATGTGTAAAAGCATACTGACAAGGCTATCACGAATGGTTTTCTCTATATACATCACATCAATACTGTGTCTCACATCAAGACTACGCCAAAATAGAAGATCAAAGAAAATTGATCTCTTCTTTCATATGTTCTTCTTACCTACAGTCCTCTACTTCTAACCAAAGATAACATTGATACATTCCACCCGACTATAAATTTCCTCTCCGATTAATGCCTTTGGAGCTATTACATGCTCCAGTAAGCTGTTAAAATGCTTAAGTTGATGGAAGCACGTGTCTGCTTCATATCAGACATGCTTTATGCCCCTTCACACTGTACCCTAACAAATTTTATATATATGGAAGTCATTATATTGGTGGAAATCATTGCATGTAGCTTGAAGGACTCTTTCTTATATAAATCAAACACATGTATGCCTCCCACAACTTCTTGAAGTCCTCAATCAAAGGAGCCAAGTAGACAACTATATTGTTCCCTAGCTGTTTTGGTCCAAAAATCATCATAGAAAGCATCACATACTTGTATTTCATACATAGCTAGGGAGGTAAGTTGTATATTACAAGAAGAATTGGACACACACTATATGTGCTAGTAAGAGTGCCATACGGATTGATTCCATTTATATAAAGCCCAAGCTGAAGGTTTCTTAACTCGCTGCCAAATTGAGGGAACATTTCATCTATTTTCTTCCATTGTGAAAGTCAGTGGGTGCCGAAGATATTTTCCATCAAATATTCTCTCATCAAAATCCCATCTTAACTTCTTTGCTATTATTGTACTCTCAAACAAATGCTTAAACAACAGAATTATTAGAAGATACCACAACACCTTTAAAAGGTTGCCTTTTAGTTGTCCATTTTCCATAACCACCGTATTTCTTCACTTTGTATCATGAAGTTTTACATTTAGGACACTCACTAAGACCTTCATACTTCTTTCTGTTCAATACACAGTCATTAGGGCAAATGTGTATCTTTTTATACTCCATACCCATTGTAGACAAGATTTTCTTGGCCTCATACATACGATTTAGAAGTACATTATCGTTTGGAAATATATCACAGAACAATTCAAGTAGCAATGTGAAACTACTATCGATCCACCTACAAGTTGCCATTAAGTTGGCCAAATGCAAGGTTCCTGTCAACTATGTGTACTTACTCCCAGGGTACAATAGTGTCTCTACATCACTTCGCAAGCTATCATATTCATGTGATTGCGCAAAGGATTCTACCTCAATATCATGAATCATTTTCTCCATTCTATCTTCATCTATGACATCTACAACTTCCTTCTTGTGCGACAGACAATCAGTACTTTCTCACCATGTCATATTCACCTTGTGTATCGAAGATTTATTTCTATCAACTAGTGGTGTAGTGTTAGGATCAATTGTTTATTCCCTTTGTATCCTCATATCGAAAATGTGTGCCCATTTAATTCAAACATCAAGAAATATTGGAGGATAGAAGGATTGCTTTCGGAAAGAAAATTAAAAATGTCATTAAAGAGATGAATTATCCACTCTATCAGGAAAAAAAAAGAAAGAAATAAGAAAGAAATGAAATGTTCTCTGTCTCTAATTTGGTGTTTTAAAAGATAAAAATTACATATTAACATCTAAAAGGTACTATTATTATATTTTTTGGGTTTTCAGAATACTTGTTGAAAACTATATTAGCACATCAATCAAATTTTTTTTTTGTTTTAAAAAGATAAAATTATGTTTTTTATAAAAAAAAAAACAAGCCCTACACCTTATAAAAAAACACACATACACGCATCAAGTTTGACAGAATTACTTACTGTGAAATGCTTATGAATAGTGGTAATGTTGAATAATGCCAATATTTTTGTTTGTTATATCGTATGTAATACACAGATGGTTAGAAAAAATATTATTACATTAGAAATAATAATATGATTTAATTAATACCAACATAAAACAAAAAAAAAACTAGAGGAAATTATACTTTTTATGATTAAGCCTCATAAAGAGTATATAATTCTACCTGAAATTTCGTTTTCTTAATTTATCAGTAATTTTAAGTTTTTGGATATCATTTCAATATGTCATATATATTATTATGGAAATTCATACTTCCAAAACAATAATATATCTACTTCTACTAAATGATATCTATCTTTTGGAAAGGAGAAAAATACTTTGCTCACTTTGAATCAACTTTAACCAAATTTATATGTCAAACAAAGCATATGGGTGAGAAGCAACCATCCCTGACCAATAAAGATTAAGTTTACAATTTTGTTAATTTTTTAAAATGTGGAATTTACATCACTTGGCTGAGAGACCTATTCCTATGTTTCTTGTTGGATACATTTAAAGCTATATATTTAAAATGCAAAGTATTCTATTTTTAAAAAAACCAACCTGGAGGGAAGGCTGACAATGTAGAGGGAGAGGGAGAGAGGGAGGAGCTCGATGTTGGTGTGCCACTGAGGAGAGACGACCCATGGTGGTGAGAGGGAGACAGAAGTGATGGTGAGAGGCACAGAAGAGCGATGGTGTGTGTTGGAGAGCGACGGAGGTAAGGAAGTCGTGAAGCTAGTTGAGAATGAAAGGAAAGTGACGGGATGGATGGAGGTTGCGGAAGCTTGCTGAGAATGAAAGGAGAGTGAAGTGAAGACGGAGGTGTGAGAAGAGAATGAGAGTAATGAAGATAGAGGAGCTAGCAATAGGTTTAATGGCTATGTAGGGCATACTCTGACATGCATTAGGCAAGCTTTAGGCATCCTAATTTGTACCCTTTAGGTGTCCCAATTCAAATTTGGGACACCTAAATTTGAATTGGAATGCCTAAAGCTCATTTTAGGCATCCTAAATATTAAAGGGAGGCCAAATGCTCTGCTTTTGGCAGCGTCACCCTTTAGGCATCCTTTTTGGATTTGGGGCTCCTAAAGGTATCCTTTAAGCGTCCCAAATTTAAATTGGAATGCTTAAAGCTATCCAATATGTCAAAATTCTCGCTCATAATTATAAAAATATCACCGCCTTTATTTTTTACTTTCTATTTTGAAAAACGAACATCCTTTGGAGTAAGAAAATTTATATCCTATAGTAGTATATAGAGCCCTATAAATAATAAAATAAGAATTCAAAATTCAAATCAAAATCATAAATTCAAAATTCAAATTCAAATTCAAATTTGGATAAATATCCTTTTTTAATCATTATAATGGATAACCCTAGATCTCTTAACTGAACCATAGATTTCCTTTTCTCATATCATACTATATATATATATATCAATCACTAAATATAAGAAAATAATAATTTTCTTTAATTCAGTGAGAGACAATCGGTGTTTCACGTCGATATCTTGATCCTCGTGATTCATCATTATTGCCATTCTGCCATCTTTGACGTTCAAGGTGATTTTATTTAGCAAATAAAACTTATTTCGTATTGATTTCGAAGTTTCATTCTCTTTCAACAAAATCTCTATTATTAAT
Source organism: Inga oerstediana (assembly GCA_963210345.1). Lineage (NCBI taxonomy): Eukaryota > Viridiplantae > Streptophyta > Magnoliopsida > Fabales > Fabaceae > Inga > Inga oerstediana. The sequence goes on from OY723406.1 coordinate 69,949,178, forward strand.
AAAAATATTGGTCTTTTTTGCTAGATTAAAAACGTCTAAACGTACGCTAAACCTTAATCCAATATACATCCTTAGATTTTGGATTTATTTGAGATTTTGGATTTATTTGAGATTTTGTTCATGAGTTAATTAGTTTTCAAAAGCAACGACAAAGCATTTATCCCACTAAGTGTGGTCGGCTACACAGATCGCAATGACACCATTGTACTCTGTTAAAAACTATATCTTTAGATAAATTATTAACTAAAAGATTCCTCTCTATGACCTCATTGAGCGTTCGCTTTGACCTTCATCGACCTCATTTTATAGGAGCACTCAATGGCCTTCGTTGAATATGTCCAAACCACCTCAAATGATTTTCTACCATTTATCCTTTGATAGAGGCCACTTCAACTTATTCGTGTATATGAGTATTATGAATCTTGTCTTTTCTTGTATAACCATATATCTGTCTCAATATCCTCATCTCGGCTACCCCTATTTTATGTTCATGTTGTCCCTTTAAAGCCTAACACTCACTGCTATATCGCATTACTGGTCTTATAACAGTGTGTTAAAACTTCCCTTTTACCTTATTAGGTACTTTTTTATCACAAATAATTCCTGTAGCTTTTATCTATTTATACCATCCAGCTTGAATTCTGTAGTTAGCATCACCATCAATTTCACTATCTTGTTGTATAATTGATCCCAAATATCTAAATTTTGTCACTTGTGGAATGACTTGCCCCTCAATTTAAATTCCACTCCACTTCTACCTTATCTTTTATCAAATTTACAATGTATGTATTCAGTTTTTCTCCTACTTAGAAAAAAGCCCTTCAATTTTAGAGTTTGTCTTCATATCTCAAGTTTAAAATTAATTTCCTCCCTGAATTCAGCCAACAGAACTATATCATCCACAAAAGGTATGCATTTAGGGATCTCCTATTTTATAGGCTCAGTTAGAACATCTACCACTAGGTTAAACAAATAAAGGCTCAAAGCTGATCCCTAATGTAGCTAAATCCTTATAGGAAAGTCCTTCGTAACATCTCCAAGCATTTTAACATTGGTTATAACCCCCTCATACATAACCTGAATGGCTTTGATATATGCAACCCGCACCCATTTCTTTTCTAAGGCTTTCCAAAGTACGTCTCTTGGCACATAGTCATATGCTTTTTCCAAATCAATGAAAACCATATTCAAATCCCTTCTTTGATGCAATACTTTTCCATTATTAGATCCCTTAATAAATAAATTGCTTCTGTCGTGGACCTTCCTGGCATGAATCCCAATTGGTTTTCAATAATATCAGTCTCTAATCCCAACCTATGTTCAATCTCCTTTTCCCACAATTTCATTGTATGACTCATAAGCTTAATACCTCTGTAATTTGCACAATTATGAATATCCCCTTTATTCTTATAAATAGGGATCAAAGTGCTTTTTCTCTACTCATCTAGCATTTTCTTGGACGTAAAATCTCATTAAATAATTTTGTAAGCCACAACACACCCTCTTCACCCAAACATTTCCAAACTTCAATAGGAATACCATCAGGTCCAACAGCTCTACCATTTTCCATTTTCTTAAGAGCTTCCTTAACCTTACCAACTCGAATTCTACTGTAAAATGATAAATTGAGATAACCTTTTCCAGTTGTCAAATCTTTCCAGTCACATGGTGACCCCCCATCTGCATCATTGAATAGCTTATAAAAATAGGCTTCCCACCTATTCTTAAATCTCCATCAGTAACCAAAACTTTGCCTTCTGATTGAACCATATTTTTATTGGATTTTTCATGACTAAAATGGGATTTTTAATGCATTTTCTGGGACACTAGTGCATGATTAAGCACAAATTTTAATTAGGTGCATTTGCATTGAATTAATTATAAATAGGGCCAAAATGGTCATAAATTTGTTAATTATTCATACAAATGTTTTCTTGAAATTTTGATGTTACTTGTGCTTAAACTTGTATTGTAGGTATGAAGGAAGAAATTTTGAGATCTAGGGGGTCAGAATTAATATTGTGAAGCTTGGGAAAGTTACAGATAAGGGCCTAAGCATTTTTTAAAATTACAAAGTAAATGAAGAAAAGGGACCAACAAAATTTCAAGAAAGGACCCAAAATCTTTGGAAATTTTAGATCAGCCAATAACTAGTTTTGAAAAGTTTCAGTTTAGTCCCTCCTAGGAACTTTTTAGTTTTTCAAAATGGTCCTTGGTCAAAACTTGTGTTTTGACTAGGTCTATTACTAGGTCAGAAAAGGCAGAAAGTTGAGGGGGCTAAGATAAAGATATGAGATGAGGGAGAACATACAGAGTGGGTGCCGCAGATCATCACCTTCATCTTGCTTTGATCTCTCACCTTCGTCTTCTTCTTCATAGTCGCCGACGGCCTTCATCCTTATCACTATAATCGCCGATGACCTACCCCCATCCTCACTGTGGAAGATCAGCATCTTAAAGCTTTAGAGAGCAGCTATGAGTTGTTTTTAGGAGGTAGCTGCATGTAAGAGCTGAGGAAGGAGAGGCTCTATAGACCCAACGGGAGAGCTGGGAGGGTGGAGAGCTTGAGGAAGAGAGAGACATGACCACCATCTCTCACCTCACCACCACTAACGTACTACCTCTGGCTTCCTTCTCTACCTATCATTGGAGATCATAGAGTATAGAGCTGAGCTAGAGAGAGTCGAGAGTAAAAGGAGAAGGGGAGACTACTGCAACATCCTTACCACCATCACCTTCATCTTTATTCTCTACCAAGTACCACCGTCAACATTAGTTGTGAGCTCTGGGATAGTTCTGCAACTTTCGGTGTTGTTTTCGAGATTCCAGCAACATTTCTCAGTTTCTGACAGAGTGTTTATGTTTTACTAGTGAGCTCTTCTTTCCTTCTTTTTACCAATCCAGATTCGGTCTCTATCATTCCTTTCTTCCAAATTCGTCCTCTCCCCTCTTCTTCACCATTTTAGATTTAATCTTGAACCACTGTCTTGTCCTCTTTTATTCTTCACTACCATAATCACCACCGTCGTCCACCTTGACCATGGCTCTTGCAAATTCAAGTTTGACAGTGACAGTACCAAATTCAATGCGTGGCTAAGCTTCCAACTCTTGAGGATTGGGGATTTGTCTTGAGTTCAATATGCTACAAAGGGGAGTTAATCTTAGTTCCTTTATGAATTTCCTATTGTTATTATAATTCCTAGCTATGTTCTAAGGTATTTTTAGTAGGGTTTTATTGAGTTATTTGGACTTCATATTATTGAACTAAGATTGTTTATATTGTGTTTGGATTGAAATTATTGCGATTGGTTGATTTATTAAAATTCATTAAAATTATGCTTGCTATGTGTTCACTTGTTTGTGTAATTGATTTGAGTTAATTTGAGTGGTGCGTTTGTGCATTCAAATTAGAGGAAACAATTGCATTGATTTAATCCATTTCACACATCAAGTGGTTTTTAACAATTTATCCAAGAGATGACTATGAATGTGATCGTAGGATTAGTCATTAATTAGATAAATTGTACTAAACACGTTTACTTAAGGTTTTTAAGTAAGGCTTGATGAATTTCAACTCCCATATAATTTAATGAGCTAGGATAGCTATCGAACCAATTTCTCAAGAGAATTCACTTCATTCACATTTCATTAACCATCCTATTTTTACAAAAATACCAAAAACACACTACAAAAAAATGTGATTTAGTAGCGATTAAAAGTAGATATTAGTAGCGGTTTTAATCACTACAAACAACATTAGTAGCGGTTAGGAAAACCGTTACTAAATCGTATGTTGCAAGCGGTTTTGTAGCGGTTATATAAAACCGCTACTCAAGGAAAATAACCGCTACATCCTTTGTAGCAGTTCCACCCAACCGCTACAACATCCCCATGAACAAAATTTTTTCAGAGATATTTGTAGCGGTTATATAACAACTACAAATATAAAAAATTGAAAATTTGAAGGCGGGAAAAGAAAAATGACATTTTTTTTCAATTTTGTAACGGTTAATAAACTGCTACTAATTTTGAATTTTTATGAAATTTGTAGCGGTTATAAAACCGCTACTAATTTTAAGAAATTCAAATTTAGTGCCAAAAAATTTAATTTGATTTTAAAAAGACGCGTTTGTTAGTAGCAGTTTAATAACCGCTACAAATATTTAAAATTTTTTTTAAAAAATATACAATCATTTGTTTCTGTTTTTTTAATATTAAATTAAATATTTTATTTTTTATTATTTTATTGAATTTAATTAGCTTATTATTCAATATTTTAACTTATTAATAAATTAAAAGGAAACATTTAATTTAATTGGATTAGTATAAAAATTATATTAATAATATTATTAAGGTTACATAGGTAATAAGGAATTATTATGTTGTTTACTATAATATAATTGTGTATGAAAAATACATGAAAATGAGATACAGCTCTGAAATATCTGGAAAAAAATGGTGAGAATAAATTTTATATAAAGGAAAGAAGTATTGTAAAAAAAATTAAAAAACTTGTTACCATATTTGATCGTATTATTCAGTTCCTCTACTCATATAAAATAAGTTGTAAGTGAGAGAAAATGAAAGAAAGGTAAGGTGAAAAGAAATTGATGAGTGTTTGAAATGAGTTGTGGTAAGAGTATTTATAGGGATCCACGTACTATTTGTTGCAGTTAATGTATTCATTTTATAGTGATTTTTAGTTAGTAGCGGTTATTTTTATTTTTGTAGCGGTTTAATAACCGCTACAAATATTATTTTAATTTTTTTAAATTTTTTTGCAGTTTTTTTAAAGACAAAAGCATAATTTGAATTTGATCACTCATCGTTACCATCCCTACAGAAATTATGTAGAAAAATTATTGTTAGGGATGTATTAGTAAATTTAAAAAATTTAATTTAAATGACGTGGACTTAAAAAAACTCACCGCGGTAAAGGTAAATTGTCATCGCCTTCAGGGAAGTAGTTTTCAAAATCGGTTGGCTGAAATGGCTCACTCTCGTAGGCGATGTTATCGCCTTCACCTATGTCATAAAGGTCTCGTGGCTTTAAATGAACGACTATGTGCCAATCCCTGTGCCTCTTATCCTTGACATAATAAACCTAATGTGCCTCTGAAGCTAGAATATACGGCTTATCATCTTGAGAAATACCAGTATGAATCGGCTGTGAGAAATTGACTGATGTGATCCCTAAGTCGTCAATTATCAGTCCCCGAGAAGTAGTGGTATTTACCCACAAACACTTGAACAGCGTCACGGTGAAACGACCTTGATAATTAAGTTTGACCACATCAAGAAGCTTGCCATAGTAAGGGACACCTTAGAACTGCATGTTGGCGTCACTACTGCTCTCATAACTCCTTGTCCCAAATGTGCCATAAACACCTGAATTCTGAGTTTGCAATCCTTGATCCCGTGAAACCGTGCAAAACTTAAAACCATTGGCATTGTATCCTGTAAACCTTTTTGCATGATCAAGAGGGCCGATTGTGAGAGTTCTGAAATCTGGTGAGTTTGGGTTGTGGTCATTTAGTATTCTGCGAGCAAACTAGCTCAGGAATTCTCTGTGGAACCTCCTATTAACTTTCGAGGATGTCTGTGTACAGATCCTGAGTTGACGCTTAACATGACTTCTGAATTCCCTGCAATTAATAATGGAAAGGCGATAGTGAAATGAAAGTAAGAAATGTTATGAAAGATATAGATCAAATAACATGTGAGTGTACAATTCTTACCGTATGAAAGGTTCAACTTGAGTGCAATTAATCAAGACATGTCTATGTGCTTGCAACTGCTCAGTTGCCGTTAGTTTGAAGTTCTTAGTTGCTCCAAATGGTTTACCAACACGAGGGATAAATTCTCCTGATGTCAACGCAAGTTCAGGACAATCGTCAACACGAGGTGGGCGGTTGAAAGCCGTCTTAAGATCATCAAAGTACCTTGAGCAAAAATATAGCACCTCATCCCCTATATGGCCTTCAACTATAGAACCTTCTGGCCATGCCTTATTCCTTACGTAAGATTTTAATTTCCCAAGGAACCTACGAAGTACGGAAGAGAAAATTGATATAAAATGCTGAAAAGGATGACTAGCAAACATTAAATACAGAAAATAAAACACATATTTAAAATGAGTACCTCTCAATCGGATACATCCAACGATATTGGACTACAAATGACAAAGCGTAAGAATGATTTTGGACTGCAGATGATCGAGCTCCTCAACGATTAAAACCTTAGAATACAACTTCAGAAAGAAAAAACAAAGTTCCACCAAAACGATGGAAACATCGGGAGGAAGTGCATTCTTTATAGCCAGAGGGAGTAACTGCTGCATAAGAACATGTGAATCATGACTCTTTAGACCATCAACCTTTTGAGCCTGCAAATCAACACATCGAGAAATGTTGCTTGAATACCCATCAGGAACTTTTAATTTCTTCAACGTCGCGAGGAAGACTTCCTTGTTCGGTTTTGTGAGGGTAAACTTTGCCGGCTGAAATTTGTCATGCTCATCTGGCCAAGCGTCTTCACGAACTCCCATGTCACGTAAATATTTCCTCGCTTGAAGGTGATCTTTTGTCTTGCTGGGTTCGTTAAGCAGCATATACAGCACATTGTCGGAAACATTCTTTTCAATGTGCATTACATCAAGACTGTGGCGAAGTAAATTAGATCTCCAATATGGAAGAGTGAATAAAATACTTATCTTCTTCCACTACTGAGACGCCGAAGTCCTGCGCGTCTTTTGGCGAGTTTGTGCTGAATTGTCCCTTTTTCCAAACTTGAAGTCAACATGCTCAAGCTGCTGTAAGATATCTGTACTGGATAAAGTCTGAGGTGGTCCTCTTTTTTTTGGTTTCCCATTGAAGCGATTCTGTTGCAATATGAACTTATGTCTTCTATTGAGAAACCTCCGATACCCCATAAAGCACAACTTTCGGTTGTGGGGAAGGCGCACTGCGTCAGAGTCAAAATTACAAGGACACGCTGACCCAGTATGCACATTCCAACCAAATAATGTGCCAAGGCCAGGAAAGTCACTAATCGTCCACATCAAGGTTGCACGCAAGTTGATCAAAGTCTTGCTGTAAGCATCATACATCTTCAAGCTGACATTCCATAGGTCAAGCAATTATGCAATAAGCGATTGTAGATACACATCGATGTCATTGCCCGGTGCCTTTTTGCCTGGAATGATCATAGACATAATGAAAGAGCTTTGTTTCATACACATCCAGGGGGTAAGTTATAGGAAACTATGACTACTGGCCAAATACTGTAACTTGTACTAAGATTTCTGAAAGGATTGAAACCGTCGATCACCAACGCAAGCCGAACATTTCTGGGGTTAGTCGCGAAATCTGGAAATTCGTTGTCAAACATTTTCCAAGCATCTGCATCCCTGGGATGTCTTAGTTTACCGTCTTCATTTTTATCAATGGCATGCCACCTCATGTGCTCCGCAGTTTTAGACGACATAAATAATCTTTGTAGGCGAGATTTCAAAGGGAAGCACCTGAGAATCTTTACAGGTTTCTTCTTCTACTTTTTCCCTTTCTGAATTGTCTTGTACCTCGATGTGTGACATCTCTTACAAGTCTCCCTACTGGAATCGTCTCCCCAATACAACATACAATCGTTTGGGCATGCATCAATCTTTTGATAGTTCAACCCCAACCTGTTGATAATCTTCTTGGCCTCGTAGAACGTTGTGGGAATCTCATCATCGGGGAATGCATCTTGTAATAATTCGAGCAACATCAACATTCCCTTATCTGTGATTCCACACAAGCACTTAATATGATACAATTTGATCAAGAAAGATAATTTAGAATATTTGAGACAACCTTGATATAAAGGATGATCTGCTTCATCTATCAAGCTAAAAAAATCCTGAGCTGCTTCATTCCTCATAAAAATCAGCTCACAACCGTGCACTTCTTCGTTAAAGTTGTCGCCTTGAAATCCAAATGCATCACGCATAGTATCATTCACAGGATCATCTTCATCTACTTGAACGCCTACTTGAGAACTTTGAGGAAAAGCATCATCATATCTAATGCCGGCCTTCTCACTAAGAATTGCCCATAACGTATAGTCCTCAGGAAAAGGCTTCAGAAGCAAATGTTCCTTCACAACATTTCGTGCATGCCACTTCTTGAACTTGCATCTCCGACATGGATAGACAATCTTGCCGTTACAGCTGGCGTGAGTGAATTGCAAATCCAAGAAATTGTTTAATCTGTATAAATATTCTGGAGAATTGCGCGGCAACCTGACCATGATTTATCAATAGCTACTAGTGAGAGAGAAGAAAGTATAGAGAAGAAGATGAGTGAATAGAGAATGACGAATGCCAAGAACCTTATATTCTGAAATTCCAACGTTTAAAATTTTGTAGCAGTTCAAAAAACGCTACACTAACCGCTACAATTCTAAACAATTAGTAGCGGTTATATGTATAAAACCGCTACTAATTTTCAAGCCGTTGGAATTTTGCACACATTGGTGGGAAATTCAAAATTTAAAAGTTGAGTATTTGTAGCGATTATATATATACAACCGTTACTAATATTAAAGCCGTTGGACATCAAATGGAAAAATTATTTTTAATTTGTAGCGGTTATACATAAAATAACCGCTACAAATGTGCACAAAGGCGGAAAATTCCAAAATTCAAATGTTGAGTATTTGTAGCGGTTTGTATTGTAGAACCGCTACAAATATTATGTATATTTATAACGGTTTTTATTGTAGAATCGCTACAGCCGTATATGTTTGTAGCGGTTTTTATTGTAGAATCGCTACAACCATATATTTTTGTAGCGGTTTTTATTATTAAACCGCTACAAATACATATATGCTTTATTTTTTTTATTTTAGAAATATAAATAATATTGTTGCAATTAATTCACAAATTCAATAACGCGGTCTAATAATATAAATATAATTATGGAATAAGAATTTAAGTTCTGAAATACAAAATTATATATATTTATTTACAAATGTTTCAACAATAAATAAAAAAAAAAGATGTCCTAAACTAAGTAGCTGGGGGCTGATCATCTGGTGATCCCTCAGGTAGGGCTCCCTTAGGTGCTGCTGGATAAGGCCACTGGGCAGAGTGAACCGTACCATCATCATCAGCAGGAGGAGGAGGAGGAGGAGTATTCTGGACGACATACCAAGGGACAGAGGGAACCTGTAGATGCTGCTCGTCCGGGAACAGGCGACTCCATGACAGCTCGAGCATGTTGTTCGCGATATCACACCACTGCGTCTGCTGAGCGTATATCAAATCAGCCTGGAGCTGCATCTACTACTGTGCTATCTGTTGCTCCAAATCTGACCGCAGCTGCTCAATAGACTCGTCCCTCTAACGTCTGACCCCTCTAGAGCTGCCAGCCTCAGAGGCGGCCCTTTTGCTGTAGACCATACTAGGTCTGGCGCCTATCCCCATCCCCCGCATGCGTCTAGGGTGCTTAGCCTTACCCAGACCCGCCTTCAAAGGAGCCGTCGGGTCCACTGACCCCTGTGACTCCTCGGCCTGGGTCTCTCGCAGCACATCCTGCAACTGCTGCATCCGCTCCTGCCATTTTGTGAAACAATTACTAATTAGCATTTTTCATTATTAAGTTGGTTTTATAAAAATTATAATAATAAAATTACTTACAATGGCCGCCTCTGCCTGTTGAGATATCGCAGTCCCGTCACAGTGTCTGTGTGTAATGGCGTACAACTCCCCATAGTTCGTCTGACAGTTCTCCTGCTGTGCCTTCTTCTCCTAAAACAATTACAAAATTCAATTAGTATTATGAAATAACTAGCTAAAAGTCAGTGATATTTTGAAAAGTTACTAGTTTGCTGTAGGTGACAGCAAAGGTTTTCGATCCTGCTGTGTGGTGGATCGTCTGCTGCCTACGGATCCTGGTGTTCCTCTGAGAAAGCTCCTTGAAAAAAACAATATTAAATGTATTAAAACAATAAAAAACATTTAAAATTAATAAATTTCAAATTAAAAATAATTAAATTGAAATTATAATTTAAAACTTAACAATTACAAAATTATATATAAAGAATCTAATAAATACATTACCTGCCCTTCAGGGCTCCTCCTAAACTGGACGAAACTCGCCCAGTCGTTCGGCGGCACGCCGTCCGGGACGCTCTCGATCAGCTACTCCAGAGGTATCATCCCGTTCTTATCCACCCTATGGAAGAGACGGTTCCTCCTGTTCCTCCAACTGTCACCCATATTCATGAGGGTGTACCTCTTCCGGTTGGCTCGGACGGCAAACCGCAGCTGCAAAAAAAGTATATAAATATCAATAATTACAAAAATCCTATTTAAAAATATTAATTAAAAAGAATTAATTACAAAAAGTATTAATTAAATACTATTAATTACCTGAACCACCTCCTCCTAAGCCTGGTCCTTCAGCCCCTTCGGAACGTGCCTCCACGTCTTGAAGTGATGGGGGAATTGTTAGAATTGGTAGGCACAGCGGAAGAATTTTAAAAATTTTCACCGATCCTAATCGAGGATCTATTAACGGCGTTTAAACTAAGTTGGAAGGATTCATACCTTTTGATGATTCAGAGTTTTCACGATCTCTAGGAGCCAACACATCAGGTCCGCTCCCTCTACCGGTATCCACACGAATGCTCTCCAACCGAGACTGCGTGCTAGCGCCTCTAATGTCTCTTAGGGTTTCACTTGCGGCTCTCTAGAGCTGGGAAAACGGGCCGGCCTGTCCCTATAGGGCCGGCCCTTCACGGGCTCGAGCCTAAACGGGCAAAGTACCATATTTTTGAAGCCCGCGGCCCTACAGGGCTGGCCCTTCACGGGCTCGTGCCTAAATGGGCTTTAACTCATTTTAATTCAAATTTTTTTTTTAAATTTTTACAATTTATTTATTATTTTGGTTTAAATTGGTATACATTATTTTTAAAACTCATAAATTTTTAGTTAAAATAATCATCTAATGTCCAAATTAGCCTTTTTTTTAAGTTTAAATGAATAAAACATTGTAGAAAATAAAATAAATCAAACCAATTAATAAGTATTTGCCTGTTATTAATACTCTATTAGGAACTTAGGTGTCTCTCATATTGATAATTTGATATAATGATATTATATTTATTAATTTATTTTAAAAAAATATTAAACGGGCCTAAAAGGGCTGACCCGCAGGGCTTCAAAGCTGGCCTTACAGGGCTTGCGGCCCTACAGGGCCGGCCCTTTTAGGCCCGCTTCCATTTTCAGCCTCTAAATCATAGGCCCGGCCCTTGACGGGCTCGGGCCTAAACGGGCCAGCCCGACGGGCTCGGCCCGAATTCCCAGCTCTACGGCTCTCAATTCTCATGTGCTTATCAATATATCTGCTCTATCAAGTTTATAACCTATGAGGGCTATTTTCAAATTTCAAAATTAATCATCATTAATTTCAAAATTAATTAACAATTAATTATCTTGATGAGCTAATTAAATAAATTCAGTTTAAATTAAATTTGTCTAACAGTTTTAATTTAACCTATTTATTTAATCCAAATAAAGAGCCATTAGATTTAATTTATCTTCATAAATTAAATCTGAGATATTATATCTCTATCATGTTAGTTATTAAATTTAATATATCTTAATAAATTAAATTTAAAACTAACACAATATAATAATATCATATAATATATATATATATATAAAAGATATATATTTCGAAAATATATATATATCTATATAATATTATTAATGAATTTTATATTATATATATATAAATATAAAATTTGTCCACCCTAAATTAAACATTATCTCGTGTAGGGCCATTCTTGTGTGCGACCCTGTAGGCCCATATGAAGTTGGCAGTGAGCCACTAACTATACTAACCCAAAAGTCGCCAGCGGCCTCTAGCAAGACATTACGACTACCCAATTCATATAAGGATTGTTATCACGATGCAACCTATCATACAACCATGTCACGTCCCTTTTGTCACACGATATATCGATCAAGGATAAGGCATGGATAATGTCATCGTCTTGTTCCTGACCATTACTTTCTCGATTCCTGAGTAGCCTGATAACAGAGACAGAAACTCCTTTCATCATAGTATGGCCATACATTTCTCAGACTCACTCATCGAGGGGCCCAGTAATATCTCTCTACTAATGTGAGGGACAAATTCCATCTTGATCATTCATATTCCTCTGCATGAAAAACCACCAAGCCCGATCGTAGCCTTTATCATCACCCGGTCAAAAGTGACTTTTGACTAGTTCAAAGCTTAGCAACTCTCATGTAGGAATCCAAGATGACCTCAGGTTTAAGGGCATTGTGACGTGGTTATATATAAGAAAAGCTTATGACTTGATCCATGTAGCTTTCTCATAGTGGGTCGGTCCAGCACCTTGTACTCTTAGAAGTGCATAAGACTTTGATTCGTATCTCCATATCTTATCAAAGTCATACTGATCTTGTTTCATCTATGCTCCCGCATAGATGACCGACCCATGACATTTTAGGACAATCTTTATGAATTATCCAAGGATACAATTATCACAGTTAACATGCAAATAATATGATAACAGAATGGAGAAATTTCATTAAAATAATAATGTTCAAAGTACAATGATTGTCTCTTAGGGCACAATTTCCAACATCCTCCCACTTGCCCTAGGTGCAATCATTAATTTGCCTAATTCCCATTGCCCTAACATAACGCTCATGCTTTGCCTGTGTAAGTGGCTTAGTAAGAGGATCAGCAACATTATCTTCTCCTGCTACTTTGCATATCTTTATATCACCTCTATCATTGATTTCTCTAATAAGATGAAATCGCCTGAGTATATGCTTGGTCCTTTGATGTGACCTAGGCTCCTTAGCCTGTGCAATAGCATTGCTATTGTCACAAAATAAATCTATTGGATTTGAGATGGTAGGCACCACCCCTAGTTCAGTAATAAACTTTCTTATCCAAACGGCTTCTTTAGCTGCATCTGATGCTGCTATATACTCAGCTTCTGTTGCAGAATCTGCTATAGTGCTCTACTTGGAGCTCTTCCACCTTTCTGCTCCACCATTCAGGAGGAATACATATCCAGATTGCATCTGTGTAACCGGTTATGCAGAGCTCATCATCCAATCCACCATAGACCAAAAATAAGTCCTTAGTCCTTCTTAAGTACTTTAGGATATTCTTAACGGCAGTCCAATGACCCTCACCAGGATCTTGTTGGTATCTGCTGGTTATACTTAAGGCAAACGAGACATCCGATCGAGTACATAACATGGCATACATGATGGATCCAATGGTCGAGGCATATGGAACCTTACTCATGTGATCTTGCTGATCAGGTGTACTAGTACACAGATCCTTGCTAAGATGGATGCCATGAGACATGGGCATGTAAACCCCTTTTGAATCATGCATACTGAACCTATATAGTATCTTGTCTATGTATGTGCTCTAACTTAGGCTTATTAGTCTTTTGGATCTATCCCTATAGATCTTAATCCCTAGTATATAGGTGGCTTCACCTAAGTCTTTCATTGAAAAGGACTTTCCTAACCAAGACTTGACACTCTACAAGGTAGGATATCATTCCCAATGAGTAGGATGTCATCTACATAAAGCATTACTACTCCCACTAACCTTCTTGTAAACACAAGGTTCATCGATGTTTTGAATGAATCCAAATTCTTTGACTACTTCATCAAAACGATGATTCCAGCTCTGAGATGCTTGCTTCAATCCGTAAATGGATCTTTGAAGCTTACAAATTTTACCAGAGTCCTCTGGACGCACAAAACCTTCAGGTTGTGTCATATACACATCCTCAAGCAGCTTTACATTAAGGAAGGCTGTTTTGACATCCATATACCATATTTCATAGTCATAATATGCTACAATGGTAAGAAGGATTGTGATTGATTTGGCCATTGCAACTAGGGAAAAGGTTTCATCATAGTCTACACCATGAGTTTGAGTGAATCCTTTTACAACCAGTCGTGCCCTGAAGATATTTACATTGCCATCCATGTCAGTTTTCTCCTTGAAAACCCATTTGTACCCAATAGTTTTTACACCTTCAGGTGGATCGACTAAGGTCCATACCTGATTGTCGTACATGGATTGCATTTCAAACTTCATGGCATTTAGTCATTTCTCAGAGTTTGGTCTCACTGTGGCTTCTCGATAGGTGGTGGGCTCATTTTGCTCAATGAGCAACACATCATGGCCTTCAGTAATCAGAAATCCATATCTCTGAGGCTGATGCCGTGTCCTATCAGATCTTCCTGGACCTTGTGTTACTTAGGGAGGCTCAACAACTTGTTGTGAGTCTTCTCTAATTTCCATCTGTGGTTCTGTACCATCTTGTGGCTCTCGAATTTCTTCGTGATGTACGTCACTCCCACTGGTTGTTTTAGAGACAAACTCTCTATCTAGAAACTTGCCATTTCGAATAACAAACACTTTGTTATCGGTGGGATTGTAAACATAGTATCCTTTTGTTTCTTTAGGATATCCGATGAAAAGGCACTTTGTGGATCTGGGCGCTAATTTATCAGAGGCTTGTTGCTTAACATATACCTCACATCCCTAGATCTTGAGAAAAGATAAACTTGGTTTCTTTCCAGTCCATATCTCATATGATGTCTTTTCAATTGCCTTAGATGGAACACGATTTAGTGTGAACACAGCTGTCTCTAGGGAATGTCCCCAAAGGACGGTAGAAGATCTGTTTGACTCATAATAGATCGAACCATATCGAATAGTATTCGATTCCTCCGTTCAGAAACTCCATTCCATTGTGGTGTTCCTGGAGGAGTCAATTGTGAGATTATCCCACAACTTCTAAGATGGTCAATGAATTCTTGGCTCAAATATTCACCACCTCGATCAGATCGAAGTGCTTTAATTGTTTTCCCAAGTTGGTTTTGTACTTCATTTTGGAATATTTTGAACATTTCAAAAGATTCATATTTATGTTTCATTAGATAGATATAGCCATATCTACTAAAGTCATCTATAAATGTAATGAAGTAGACATAACCTCCTCTGGCAGCTATATTTAATGGTCCACATACATCTGTATTTGTGAGGCCCTATAATTCAGTAGCCCTCTCACTGTGCCCAGTAAAAGGTGCCTTAGTCATCTTTCCTAATAAGCAAGATTTGCATGTATCATATGATTCAAAATCAAATGAGTTTAGAAATCCATCTTAATAGAGTATAGAAATGCGTTTCTCATTTTTGTGGCCTAGATGACAATGCCATAGGTAGGTCGGATTCAAATAATTTGATTTTATCCTCTCGGTAGTTACGTTATAGATATTCCCATTATTAGGATGTTCCAAATTTAATATATAATGACCAACATGCAAATCACCATCAGCATAGAAAATGTCATTACGATAAATAAACATTTACCATTCCTAGTAATGGAAGTATAACCTTCCTTATCCAAATAAGAAAGAGAAACAATGTTACTACTCAAAGCAGGAACATAATAGCAATTGTTCAAAACTAACAAAAACCCATTGGGCATAACTAATTCGTAAGTGCCTACGGCTAAAGCAACAACTATTGCTCTATTTCCAACTCGTAGGTCTACCTCGCCCTTCTTCAGCTTTCTACTGTCCTTTAGACCCTGCACATTTATACAAATGTGAGAACCACATGCAGTATCTAATACCCAAGTAGAGGAAGTAGAAAAATGAATGTCTATAACATAAATACCTGAAGGGATAGCATCGCTATCCTTCTTGTTCTTTTTTAGATCTTCCAGGTAGAGTTTGCAATTCCTCTTCCAATGACCCGGTTCATTGCAGAAGTAGCAGACTCCTTCCTTTGGAGGCTTTGCCTTCTTGGGGGCAGGCTTGGTTTCGGGCTTATTTGACTCTTTGGTCTTACCACCTGAGCCATTACCCTTCCATTTGCCCTTCCCTTTCTTTTTCATACCCTTTCCTTTCTGAACCATCAAAACTGTACTAGGCTTTTTCTTAATGCTTTATTTAGCAGTTTTGATCATCCCATGCAGCTCAGAAATTGATTTCTCCATATTGTTCATGTTGTAGTTCATAACAAATTGGTCATAACTCTCCGGGAGTGAGTTGAGGATCAAATCCGTAGCTAACTCCTGGCTCATGGGAAATCCAAGCCTCTCGAGGTGATCAATATAGCCTTTCATCTTTAACACATGAGTACTAACTGATGCATCTTCAGCCATTTTATAGGAATGTAAGGCCTTTGTGGTCTCATACCTTTCCTGTCTTGCCTGTTACTGGAACATTTCCTTAAGATGTACAATCATCTCATGAGCCTCCATGAGTTCCAGATCTCTTTGGAGCTCTGGAACCATAGTGCCAAGCATCAGGCAACCTACATCCACAGAGTCATCCTTATGCTTTGTGTGAGCATCTCTCTGAGCTCTTGAAGCATTGGCTACAGGCTCCTCAGGAATGGGTTGATCTAGGACTTAAGCCTTTCTTTCCTGCTTGAGAACAATTCTCAAGTTCCTGAACCAATCAAGAAAGTTTGTCCCATTGAGTTTGTCCTTCTCAAGGACAGATCGCAATGAAAGTGTAGCAGTATTACTAGTCGACATGATTCTACAATTAAAATATGCAAAGTTAGTTAGTAATCTCCCACTAAATTAACAACCCTTAATATAATAATTAGTGGGCTAAGATCTTGGCTTAAACTTAAGTCCGCTTTGGCAAGACACTTAAATTCAAGTTATTTAGGTAGGTAACCTATTTACCAATTACATCACATGTAACTCTTAGATCTTTATGGGATTTAATCATCATATGATTCGGCATGTTTAACCACATCTAATGCCTTGAGATTCAAAACCGTTTTGTTAATCTCAATTAAGTCAAAACAATTATGAATATTATGAGCAGCACCATTACTCAATCTTGTCTCATCAAGATAACTCAATTGAATCCACTTTGGTGGTTTTCACAATTGACCGATCTAGGTTTTGACAAGTATTCATTAATTGACGGCATTATGACTTAAGATTTGATTCAGAGGGCTTAATTAATTAGTTTTGTTTATATGGATGCAATCGTGGTTGTATCTCATACAGATAAATACATATAAACGTAAAAGTAATCATGCAATGATCTTATCAAAAGCATAATTTAAACGTGACACAACATTGCTTACCTAACCTAAAATCCTCCCAAGCTAATGAGAGGACTTCTCTAAATAAAAAAAGAAATACATTGATAGAAACATCGTTTAAACATTCGAGGGGAGTGAGATGAGAAGAGAATGTACATCGAGAGTATTTAGAGAAAGGCACGGCACGCAAGCCGTATATAAATATTACAACATTTGTAAAATTCTAAAGCCATGTTGTTCACCAGACCTAAACAAGGATAAATAATAAACCACAACAAGAATTCATACAATATGAAAAGCAATAAATGTCGTGATCAGATTATATTGTGCTACGCAGAGGTGGTCACGGCGGTCCTGCTAGCCGGTTGCGGGTGGGGTCAAGGGGGCCGCCCCTTACGGGGTTGCAAGGGGCAGCACCCCTGGAGCTTTTAAAAAAGGCACATTCATTTTAAAAGAAATATTTGAAATTTTTTAAAATTTTAAAATTTCTGACCCAAAAAAATTCAAAAAATTCGTTTAGTCCAATTCTTAAGGGATTTCGGACCAATTTCAAAAACAACGGCCCAGAACGCTTCTGATCCGGATTGTCTACCCAAAAGTTTCGAATCCCTAAATCCGATTAAAGACCCTAATGTGTCTGTACGCCATGTTCTTCACCTATTCGAAACATAAATGATGAATTCTACTTCGGATCAAATCCAGAATAGAAATCGTGATGCAAGTGGAAAAATTGAAACTTAAACATATCGCATATAATCGAAACAATTTCACCAAATCGCATAAACATACAGTATATTAACGTTGAACATATTCCTTTTTGATTTAACATATTCGGACGTTTTCTTATAAACACACACATATATCTCATATATATCACATGTATAAGAATATAAACTCAGTTTAAACGCACAATTGATCTGGCTCTGATACCACTGTTAGAATCGGTAGGCACAGCGGAAGAAGTTTAAAAATTTTCACCGATCCTAATCGAGGATCTATCAACGGCGTTTAAACCAAGTTGGAAGGATTCATAACTTTAGATGATTCAGAGTTTTCACGATCTCTAGGAGCCAACACGTCAGGTCCGCTCCCTCTACCGGTATCCACACGAATGCTCTCCAACCGAGACTGCGTGCTAGCGCCTTTAATGTCTCCTAGGGTTTCACTTGCGGCTCTCAATTCTCATGTGCTTATCAATATATCTGCTCTATCAAGTTTATAACCTATGAGGGCTATTTTCAAATTTTAAAATTAATCATCATTAATTTCGAAATTAATTAACAATTAATTATCTTGATAAGCTAATTAAATAAATTCAGTTTAAATTAAATATGTGCAACAGTTTTAATTTAACCTATTTATTTAATCCAAATAAAGAGCTATTAGATTTAATTTATCTTCATAAATTAAATCTGAGATACTATATCTCTATAATGTTAGTTATTAAATTTAATATATCTTAATAAATTAAATTTAAAACTAACACAATATAATAATATAATATAATATATATATATATATAAGATATATATTTCGAAAAAATATATATCTATATAATATTATTAATGAATTTTATATTATATAATATAAATATAAAATTAGTCCACCCTAAATTAAACATTATCTCGTGTTGGGCCATTCTTGTCTGCGACCTTGTAGGCCCATATGAAGTTGGCAGTGGGCCAATAACTATAATAACCCAAAAGTCGCAAGCGGCCTCTAGCAAGACATTACGACTACCTAATTCATATGAGGATCGTTATCACGATGCAACCTGTAATTTATCTGCTCCCGCATAGATGACCGACCATAGACATTTTAGGACAATCTTTATGAATTATCCAAGGATACAATTATCACAGTTAACATGCAAATAATATGATAACAGAATGAAGAAATTTCATTAAAATAATAATGTTCAAAGTACAATGATTGGCCCTTAGGGCACAATTTCCAACGGGAACCACATCCAATTCGCGCCCAACTCATTCAGGAAGCGGTTGAACAGGTGACCCCCATTGTTGGTAGGCTGGTCAGCGCCCTCATTCCATGGCACTATAACTCATAGGGTCCGGTCCATGCTATTCAAACCGGCCAAGTCCAGCCTCCTCGTCGACACGTTCCCTTGCTCATCTGCACAGTTTACCGCACGTTAGATAAATTGTAATTCAAATTTAACATTTCGAATTTAAATAAAAAAATTTATTTACCTTGGACTTACACCTCAAACCCAGTGGACCGTGAAGACAACTCTTGTGGGTTGTTCTGCACCCGAGCCTCCTCCTCATTGAGGAACTGCTTTATCTCCCTGATTCCAATAGGGATCTTGAAGTCCACCTCGTCGTAGTCCTCGACGCTGATATCTGCCCCCCAAACTCAGACACCTCTGGTGCGGTCATCTCCTATGGGATCGTCTGCGGTGCTTGTGGTAGGATTGACTCTTGTGGGGGGATAGGTTGATATCTGCCCCTCCCTCTACCCCCTGCTCGGCTACTGCCACCCTGCAAAATTGGTCTGGGGACCTCAGGGTCTTTACCCTTATCCTCTCTTGAAGCCATATCAACTGTAAAAATTCAAAAAAAAATTTTAGTCACATTATTATGCAAAAATATAATAAAAATACAAATACAAATAAAATACGTCTTATCTCCGTACCTCAAGTGCAAATACTGAGAAATACTGCAGCAAAAACTCCTTCACAGATGCTTGAACGCTTAAATCTAAAAGAGACCACTCAGAGAAACTTCAGGAAACAAAATGAGCAAACGAAAAACTGGAGGAAGGTGGCGCCCTTAAATAGGCCAGCAATTTGTAGCGGTTATCCCAATAACCGCTACGTAAACCGTTATAAATCACCAAGGGCAACTTAAATTTGTAGCGGTTTTATAATAATCGCTACAAAGTTAAAAAACCTTTAAAATTCTGTAACGGTTATGGTCCAGAACCACTATAAACATGGAGACTCCTAAAATTCTGTAGCGGTTATATCCTTATAACCGCTACAAATATGCGACGTTTGGGATTTTGTAGCGGTTTTGTTACTATAACCGCTACAAAATTTGTAGCGGTTTTTTCTACCTAACCACTACAAAAAAACGCTGCTAATCTATGACACCACTTGGCCCGTAGCTTACCGCTACAAATTTGTAGCGGTTTTGGTTAAAACCACTACAAATGTTAATATTTGTAGCGGTTTGGTATAACCACTACAATGTCATCGCTACAGAATACCATTTTTTTGTAGTGACAATAGTTTAACTTTGAATTAAATTGCATCCTACTTTTAATTATTAATTTGAAAAAATCAAAACCAATTTCCCCCTCATTTTCATTGCATTTGCATGTCATATTAGATTACTTGGTATTCAATAAAAGGCTCCTCGAGAAGAGAGAAAGATCCTAGGTTTGCTTATACACAACCCTTGATTAATTTTTGATTGTGGACCCTAAGGCTAACATACAAAAAAGGCCTTAATCATATGGCGCCGTTGCCAGGGAGCTAAGTAATTGGCTCCTTAGGTAATCTATGTAATCCCCTCTGTAATTAATATTCAAAATACACGATTAAAATGAATTAGAGACCAATAGACAAACAAAACTTAATTTCACTCCCATCCTTAATATAGAGTTTTCACAAATACCTTTTGAATTTAATTAACCTGGTCTCATATTCACATTTCGAATATAGTCACTATGCGAAGATAAATCACATTCATTATAAATATCAGAGTGTACAACAATATTTCTCGACAATCCTAGGCTCATATCTTCGCTAATGGATATACAGGGGATATTAACCCATTTACAAATTCCCAAATAGGGGGTTACACAATTCACACTCTAAATACATATCAAATATCCAAATACACATCCAAAATATATACAGTTATCCCAACCAAAGTCCAATAACCAACTACCAAATCAAATATCCTTAGGGAGTCCTCCCTCCACGAGCCACCTATCCTGTCTAAATTGTTAGTAAGGGAGGGTGAGATTCAAGAGAATCTCAGCAGGATAACAGTACCAATATGCATGGAAGATAAATGTTTAATGCATGACATGCTTGCATTACATAACTCATGCTCACACAATGACAAATCTGCAAGCTCAACATTTCGAACAACATACTTATGGCCATAGCATAAATTGAAATAGAGCTTCAATTATTCATATATGTTTCATATAATCAAGCAAAGCAATAACATGTATCAATACACTAACACAAATATCAGATATATGTAGGAGAGGTAAGTTCCCTACCATTGTTCTTTCCACGTGTGGTCTAGAACCGACTACTCACGATCATGGCGAATACCGAACCTTATACACATAATTAGGAATATAGGGTTATTTACTATCGAAGTCCTTATTTCCATAACACTTATATCATTCACAACCTTTAGGTGGCTACTAGGAGCCCAAACATATGCCTAAAGGGTTTGGAAAGGCTTGACCAAAGACCATCTTTCAAAACCTCAAAACATCATTTTTCAAAGGTTGGCCACGACCAACAGATGGTCAGCACTCATAGACCGTGGTCAACACTTCTAGGCCACGACCAAAGATAATTCAGAAACATTTGGGCTGTGACTAGCCCCTATTGGACTGCGGCCAAAAGCAGGTCAGAAGGTTTTGGGTTGCGGCCAGCCCCTTAGGCCGCGGACAACCACAGACCTATACCTTGGCTCATTTTCCAATGACAATAACTTTTGCCACATAACTCAAAATGACCAAAACTTTATATCAATGGAAAGCTTGCAATGTGAACTATAGATCTGGAAAGTTTCACATCATTTCAACATCATTAGCTATGTCAAAATACCATACAAAGCTGGTCACTTGCACATCATTTTACACTTAGCCAAAATCAGAATTTCCAGATTCTGCATAATGATTTCCAATGGTTTTAATTTCACATTAATACCATTCATACACCAATTTTCACAAGGAAACCATTGGAAACACCAAATCAATCAAATTCACATTACATTGACATGTTTCCTCAATGGACATAACATGTCAACACAATTCACAACACAACTTTACATTGCAAACTCTTTCTATTTCAAATTCAAAACCACTTCCAATGATACCAAAACACACTATGGCATCAAATTAACCACAATTCTCTAACCAATTCTTCCAATTAACAAATATAACAAAATCAGGGCAAATTCCACAATCCACAAAACTTAGGTCAAAATACATCAAATCCTTACCTCTTTCTTTTCCTCAAACCAATTGTTTAATTCCTCCAACTTCAAGATTCCTCAAGCTCTTAAAACACCTTTTTTCAAAAATATAAAACCATAGAGATGAAGCTCTCATTACTATGAACAATATTAGAAAAGGGTCTTTAAGCATTAGAGGACATTATACAAGCCAAAACCTCACCTTTCTTTTTCTCTTTCCTTCCCTAAGCTTGGCGAAAATGGAGGACAAGAGAGAGTGGAGAGAATGAAGAAGATCAGATTTTTGGGCTCAATTTACTCCCTTGGCTGACTTTTATGAAGAGAGGAGAGAGGGAAAGCTTTGATAAATTGACCAAGATCCAAGGGTCCAAAAGTGCCATGTGTCATACCCTTATCACATCTCTCATGAGTTCACATAGGCACACACACACACACACACATGATTACACCCTTTGATCTCTTGTACAAATCAATCCTAACCATTGATCTTGAGGTTACCAATGAGTTTCCTCTTTGGTAACTGACCAATTGGTCGGTAACTTTACCATTTTGCCCCTGATTATGACAATTCCTTTTGAATCACCACCAAACACATTTTGTATCACATTTCCTTATGCCATACTCCCTACCCTTCCCTTATGATACATTTTAATCTTTGACACACAATTATGCTTAAATGTAGGGCTTGAGCACCAGCTACAACACATTCAACTCACAACGTATATCGTATTCTCCAAAATTCACCATTTTACTTTCTTTAATACCCCAAAGATAGAAGAATCATTAGGGAATAAATTTGGGCTTCTGCTAAACTGGGGCTTAGTAGTCCACTTATTTCAGGCTTATTCTCTAGCCTCAAATGTCAAAATTCAGGGTATTACAATCTAATTGTCAAACTTACTTTGACAAGGGGTTTCTTGTATGAGGCTTGTTAGTTTATCATCTTTTGTTTTTCTTTGCATATAGTTTAGCATTTTTGCATTTAGGTAGCTTGCATAGCATTCATTGTATTCTTGTATTGTCTTTACTAGGTAGCTTCTGTGTGATGTTATTTGCTTTCAATTTGATATGATTTTGAGCTCATTTGTATGAATTCACCATGTCTCCAATTTAATTCAGAGCATATTTGCATTGTTTGCCAAGCTAATACTTTTCTTTCTTTTTCACTTGCATTTGTATTCTCTAAGACTCTTTTTCTTAGTTTTCATAGTTTTTAGTTATATAGTTATCTTGTGATTTATTAGGAATTTATTGTACTAAATTCTTATGGCTTGATTTAATGATAATCAAGGTTTACCTTTTCACTCACTCTTCTGCAGGAAATTTGTGTTATGAGTACAAGTGGTCTATTAGAAAGTGCAAGTATACACTATCGTAAACAAGTAATACAGACGTGAGTAGAGTATCGTTCCTACGAGGATTGATCACTAAGTACCAAAATGGGTAATTCTAACTCTATTTACTCGGTTGATTAGTTGTCGATTGAGAGTATGAAATAAAAGATGATTAAATATGAATGCAAATGATATGAAACAACTATGAGAAAAAGTTCTAGGGGTCAGATTTCACTTAAAAATTTTGGATTAAATCACCTATCTATTCTAGCCCAATTTATTTTACATGATTGACAGTCGAGTTTCCCTAATTTAATTACTAGACTCTTCCAAGGTCAAGTAATTATATAATTAATTGCTAATCCAATATATTCCTATATGAATTTAAGCAATTACTTATGCATTAAGATTTATGAAACTCAGTAAGACTATATAACTCATGAATATATTCCTATTTCATATGCAAGTCATGGTTTTAATTATAGGATCTATACAGATGCATATCCTTCCAGTCTCAACATGCATATTGAAATCATTCAAAAGATGGCCAGAAAATAAAAAGCTTTAATAATAATAATTAAAACTCAATCATGAAGGAGAAATTCAAACTAGATTTAATAAGTTAAGATTCAATCCGTCATTAGTAAGCTACGTCATCACCCTAGGAAAATAGAAATTTAGCTCATGATGAAATTAAAAACAACAATAAAATAAATTGAAAACTTCATAAACATTACAATAAACATAATTATTCAATAAATATACAACCACAAGATGCATGAAAATAGAAAAGTCTAGCCTTCCGTATATGAGGTAAAACTTTCCATGTAGGAGGCATGCAAGAAACAAATACAATGCATGAAATTAATTATAAGATGATGATATAAGTGGAGAAGAGAAGAAACTAATGGCTATGAAATTGTTGTGTAAGTGGAGAAGAGTGGAGAGTAATATATATAAAAATGGTTGTAAGTGAAGAAGAGAGGAGAGTAATGGATATGAATTGGTATGTCAAATGTGAAGGAGACGGTGGCTATATATAGGGAAGAATGGAGTAGGGTAGATGAAGTGGTAGATGAAGTAGTAGATAGAATGTGGTAGATGAAGTAGTAGGTGAAAAAAAAAGATGAAGTAGTAGATAGAATGTGGTAGAAAAAATACTAGGTGAAAAGGAAGATGAAGTGGTAGATGAAATGGTTGGTGGAATGGTAGATGATTCCCACTCTCAACTTCCAAGCAAAATTCGAAACCCTTGGAGATACAACTGGATTTTGGTCATAACATAAAAGTTGTAAAGCTCTTTCTTAGCTTTTTATCCAAATAAACAACGTCCCAATCTGACATCTAGAGCTCTAGATATTGCCTAAAAACTGAAAGATGGTCTAATTTAGTATTTTTCAAGAAATTATATTTTATGCCAAAATCATTATTTATTTATTAATTACACCCAAATTTATTAAATTGAGCTCAAATATCATCCACAAAATCATCATATAAGGAAAAATAAATATGCAAATATTTTACTTATCAAATTCCCTCACACTTAGCTCTTGGATGTCCTCGGATAAGGAGTGACTAATTAGTGCAAACAAAATTAGAAGTGTCAAGTCATAAGCAACAATACAATTAAAAAATAAAGAGATTATAGTATTCATGAATCGACAAAAATATAAACTGGTAATTTTATTTGAAAATGAATAAATTGAGTTTGTAATTGTGAATCATTCTCCTAATCCTCAAGTGTTTAAGGGTAAGTGTTTCGCTCTAATTCAACCGAAATAATTGCACTGCCATAGGCTTGCTAAAACTCTCAATGTCCACTACCTAATTCACATGCATAATTCAAATCAAAAGGACTTATTAAGGGTTGTAATGGGGTTAAGGTAAAAGGAATGTAAAACGTGATATGAAGGGCTAAATATAAAAATTAATAGAACAATTGAAAAATAGGTCAGCTTCTGAATAAATCTATTTCATCATAACAACCCACAATCCGAATACTAAAAAAAAATCATCTTTTTTATTCAATACTAAAGTTGATGATATATACACCCCCATACTTGTCAAAAGCCCATTTCAAAAAAATTTCAAATGCTATGCTAAACTTCCGAATTAGGTAAAAGCACTTGATATATCATTAAAGCATATGTTAATGGGTTGAGAACAAAGAATAGTCAATTAGGCTCAAAGAGGCTTATCAACGGTATAATTGCAAGGTTGACTATTTGGCTCTGGTTAAACAAAATGAATGTCTTTATCATCTTTGAATGTGCATGTGAAATATAATCTTAACTAGATTTAAAGCAAGTTATAGAGTGACAACTTAATAGGTGAATATCACACACAAGAGAAATAATCATTAGAGGCTCAAAATCTCATGGTTAGGGGCTTTCAAACTTAGTTCATTTAATCTCAAAATTCATCACCAATTGCAACAACCAGTTGTTCATTCATGCTATGAAATCTCTAAATTCAATTGATCAATACTGACAACATATATACTTCTTAAGATCATTACAAATCACTTAAACATGATGATTTTTTTTACTTTTAATTTTTTTTTAAAAATAAAAACATGCAACTAATAAAATGCGTCTCAGGAGTTAAGAATAATTCCTTACTCTGCCATTTTTTCCATACCCCATGTATCTAATGGTTTTACAAACTAATTAAACAACAATTTTTTTCTTTTCTCCCCCAACCTAAATCTGACATGGTCCCTAATGTCTTCTAGAGCTAAGAAATTTTTTTTTAAACATAAACACACAATAAAGCAAAACCAAAATGCTAAGAGTAAAACCAAGAGATTAAGGAAAGTTACAACCGAAGAGTAGTATCTGGATCCTGCTTTTGACTGCTATCTAAAGATTGCCCACTTATTTGCTTAACTAGTATATCTGGTTTAGGTTCATAAGTTTGCAATTGATCAAGCAGCTGATCAGCAGTTGGGGCATAAATTATAGAATAGCGAGTCGCTTTAGGTATGAATCCTGTTTCCACAACATGATAAAAAAAACACAACAAATCATCATAAAAACCATTAATATTTAAGAATACTAATGGCTTTTCGTGAAAGTTTAACTTAGTCCAATATGCGATGCTGGAAATCTCATCCAACATTTCCAAACCACCAGGTAGAGTAATGAAAGCTTGAGCATGGTATAGCATTTGTCTTATTCGTTTAGGTAAGCTCAAAACTTGTAACTCTTGTCCTAAGAAAAAGGTGTGATCTTCCAACTCCTTCACCCCTACACTTAAACCCTTGCTTCCATTCATGGATGTAGAAATAGCAACATTTCCCCTTAGGCCTTGGATGCCCCCCGTATACAAAGTTAATCTTTCTGGCAGCCAATGCAATTCCAAGTTCGTTTGCTGCTATGGCAAACTCTCTATTCTTGCCTGAATAAGTTTCACTAAAAATGCAAATAGATGTAAATCTACATTTTTGTGTGATACCCTTTTACTCGTTCTTTCTCTTGGACCATTTGTGTTTACAAGTAAAGAGTGCATATTTATAAGTGAAAGAGTACATATATATAACACTAAAACAACAATGGTTGATTTTGATGGCATCGGCTTACTCATCCTTTCCCCCAAATCCTTAAATGGTTTCTTGATAAAAATTGTGGAATTTGCTTCAAAGTACCTAATCTACTCCAAAAATTCTGGATTAGTAGATTTTGATACATCTACCATTCCCATTACTAATGGTTGATCCATACATATTTTGTTCACCATGCCTTTTGTGTAGCTGGTCAATGTATCAACTCCGTAACAGGTGTTACCTTTATTTGGAAAGGACAAAGCCTTGAAAATTTTTAAAGATACTTGATTTTCTTGAACTCATAAAGTTAACTTCCCCTATTGCACATCTATCAACGTTTTCCCACTTGTAAGAAATTGCCACCCAAGAATGATAGGAATTTCTTGGTCTTCTTCCATGTCCAGTATTATGAAATTGGTTCGGAATATGAGTTTGTCCACCTTCACCAGAACATCTTTAAAGACACCTCTCGGATATTTTATTGATCAGTTAGCCAGAAGTAAAGAAATTGTGGTCAGCTTCACCTCTTCAAGATAAAGTTTGTTGTACACAAAGAGAAGCATGAGGTTTACACTTGTTCTAAGGTCACAAAGTGCTCTTTCAAAGTGACATTGACCTATGTTGCAAGGTATACAAAAGCTTCCTAGATCTGTCAGCTTTGATGGCACTTTCTTTTGGAGCATAGCACTGCACTCCTCAATAAGTGCAACTGTTTCAAATTCCTTAAAATTACCCTTATTTGAAAGAATATCCTTCATGAATTTTGCATAACTGAGCATTTAGGCAAGTGTGTCTGCAAAAGGAATTTTGATATGTAGCTTTTTGAAAAGCTATAGAAACTTGCAAAACTCTTGTCTAACTTTTCTTTCGCTAGTCTCTGAGGATATGTAACTGGTGGTACATATGGAGGAGGATTATCTTGAAAGCTGATTCTTCCTGGTATTACATCATCCTTCTTCTGTTCTTCTCCACTTTATTTCTTTTCTCTGTCATCCTTCTTAATTATAGGATCTTTCAATTCTTTACCACTTCTTAGTGCAACGACCTTTACATGTTCTCTTGGGTTTCTTTCAGTGTCACTTGGTAGAGTTCCTGGTTGCTTGGAATTCAGCATATTTACAATTTGACCCATATGGATCTCCAAGTTCTTTATTGAGGCATCTTGGCTTTTAAGTGTTGCATCAGTCTTAGCTATGAATTGAGCTAGTGCATCTTCCACATTTATTTTCTGCTGTGGTGGATTTGGCTGTTGAAGAATATGTTGCTGGTAGTTCCCTTATGGCTTGAATGCATTGTGATTATTCCTCCAACTAAAGTTTGAATGATTTCGCCAACATAGATTGTAAGTGTTTGAGAATGGGTTATTCCTTTGATTTTCGAAGAAATGAGCTTGCTCTGGCATAAATGAGTGTCCTTCTTGACATTGCGTGCTCACATGAGGTCCTCCATATTGATCACAAGCTTCAGTACACTACTACAAAAAGGGGTTTTAACGTCCTAATTTTGGCACTTTTAACGTCCAAAAATGGGGGGACGTATATGTTGGGGGTGTAGTATGTTTTAAGAAAAGACGTCCCAAAAAAATGGGATGTCTAAAGTGAGACTTTAGATGTCCTAAATGACAAATTAGGACGTCTAAAGTCCCCCGAGGATGACCTTAGACATCCCAATTCTTAATTTGGGATTTTAAAAGGTTAGATTTTTTTATACCATCATTTACATTCTATATTACCCAGTGTTAACTGTCAGAAATTGATAATATTCCAGCATATTTTCTTCTATTTTTAACTATTTTTTTTTGGATTCAAATTGAGTATAGAAAGAGTTAATAGAAGAAAATGTGCATATCAGAGTAACAAGCTAAAGTTGAAGTATAACAATATATTTGTGGGCTTTAGTTCAATGGAAAAGTTAAAATTTATGCATCCTCTCTTTTGTTGGAGGATAGAGATAAGTTTGGAAGCTTTTAAAGGATTGAAAATCAAGAGGGTGGAAGATGACAAGTCAAAATCTAGCTAATGGGCCAAGAGGAAGTTGCTGTGTTGTTGGCTTCAGCTAACAATACATGTGCTGAAGCCAATGGACTTTCTGGACTTTCTGTGCTATATGCTTTAGCACTTGTCACTGTGCTGAAGCCAACGAGGACCAGAACTTACTGTGTCATATGCTTTAGCACACATATATGTGCCGAAGCATACGACAGACTCTGCAACTATGCGTTTTACTTACTGAAACGTATGTGGAAGGTATTTAAGCAAGGGATAGGTCGAAATTAGGTCATTCTTCAGTTTTCAAGTGTTCCTAAGAGCTGAGTGTGCTAGGGTTTTGCTTCTTTGAAGACTATTGAGCTTGGGTTGAAGTCTATAAGAGATTTTGGGCTCCAATCCTTGGTTTTTCTCATTCCTCTTCTCTTTCTTTGTTAAGTTTTTGATATGGCTGTAATTATTCTGCATAGTTGTAGCTCTTTCATGACTATGTATAGCTAAGCACCTCATTTTAGGGTTGTTTTGAACCCTTGTATGGATTAAGCACTCATTTCCCCTTTATATTTGTGATTAATGATGAGATTATGCTGATTTTACTCTTTTCTTAATGCTTCTTATTGATTGGTGATAAGTAAAATATTTGCATATTTATTTTCCCTTATATGATGATTTTATGGATGATATTTGAGCTTAATATAATATGTTTGGGTGTAAAATAAATAGTATTTAAAAAATAAAGAAAAATATAAAAAAAGGTCAGTACTGTAGCGTCGGTCACTATTCATGACAAAATCACTGTATCAAGGCGTTACTGTAGCGGATGGAATCACTGTAGCACTGTAGCAACACAGAAAAAATACGTAGGTTTGCTGAAAAGTTATGTTCATGCGTTAAAAGAAGGAAAAATACTGTAGCACCTGTGGAAAAAAAAGAAGAAGCAACAGACGCACTTCGCTTGCCTATATATATGTGTGCTTCTTTGCAAAATGGAAGGAGGAGGA
Source organism: Inga oerstediana (assembly GCA_963210345.1). NCBI lineage: Eukaryota > Viridiplantae > Streptophyta > Magnoliopsida > Fabales > Fabaceae > Inga > Inga oerstediana. The sequence goes on from OY723406.1 coordinate 69,979,372, forward strand.
GAGAAGAAATATAGTGGAGATATTCTCTTTAATAAGGAGATACTTCTCTGATAGGGAGAGATATTTTCTCTGACAGGTCTAAATAAATTGTGTTATTTTTTATTTTTAATTTTATGTATTGTATTACTTTTTGCATGCCTCCTACATGGAAGGCTTAGTATTATATTATTTTCTGTATGCCTACTACATGGAAGGCTTAGTATTGTATTACTTTTTGCATGCTGCCTACATGGAAGGTTTTACCTCCTAAATGGACGGCTAGATTTCTCCAATTTTTTCATGTAAATTTTTGGTTGTATATTTATGTTTGAGAATTTAATATTCAAGTTTATGCAGTATTTATGAAGATTTCATTCTAGTTTTATATAATGTCAATTTATTTTGATTTTGTTTTTAATTTTATCATGAGCTAAATTTTCATTTTCCTAGGGTGATGACGTAGCTTACTAATGACGGATTGAATATTAACTCATTAAATCTAGTTTTAATTTCTCCTTCATGATTGAGTTTTAATTATTGTTCTTAATGCTTTCATTTGATTGGCCACCTTTTGAATGATTATAATATGCATGTTGAGACTGGAAGGAGATATATGTGTGTAGATCCTATAATTAAAACCATGACTTGCATATGAAATAGGAATATATTCATATAAGTTGTGTAGTCTTATTGAGTTCCATAAATATTATTGCATAATTAATTGCTTAAATTCATATAGGAATATATTGGAATAGCAATTAATTATAGAATTGCCTGACCTTGGAAGATGCTAGTAATTAAATTAGGGAAACTCGACTATCAATCATGTAGAATAAATTGGGCTAGAATAGATAAGTGATTCAATCCGGAATTTGTTAAGTGAAATTTAATCCCTAGGACTTTTTCTCATAGTTGTTTTCATATCATCTGCACTCATATTTAATTATTTTTCTTTTATTTGTACTCTCAATCACCAATTTATCGATTGACTAAATAGAATTAAAATTACCCATTTTGGTACTTAGTGATCAATCCTCGTGGGAACGATACTCTACTCACTTCTATATTACTTGATTACGACAGTGTACACTTGCACTATTTAATTGATCATCTAAACTCGTAACAAGTTTTTGGCGCCGTTGTTGGGGATTGTTGTCATTAATATCAATACCAAGTAATTTTAATACTAATTTGGTCTTTATATTACATTTGTTTTTCTTCTTGGTGTCTTGTGTTTCTTTTCAGGCTTTTGCTTAGTGTATGACCAGATCAAAGGAGACTGAACTATTTCCTTTTGATTTGGAGATCGAAAGAACTTGCTGAAGAAATCGAAGAGTTCAGAAGCAGTCTACTTCAATCCTAAACAATCCGATGGCAAATCCGGGGGGAGAAACAACAAATACCAAAACACTCCGTGACTATGCAACACCAACAGTCATAGACACAAACTCTAGAATCAGGAGACCACCAGTAGCAGCTAACAACTTTGAAATCAAGCCGGTAATTATCCAGATGATGCAAGCAAATCAATTTGGTGGTTTACCAACAGAAGATCCTAATGCACATATAGCCAACTTCCTAGAAATCTGTGACACATTCAAGCATAATGGTGTTACTGATGATGCCATTAGACTTAGACTTTTCCCTTTCTCACTTAGGAATAAGGCTAAGAGTTGGTTACAATCGCTACCAGTGGGAAGTATAACAACATGGGAGATCATGGTGCAGAAATTTTTGGAGAAATACTTTCCTTCAGCAAAAACAGCTAAAATGAGGAATGAAATTGCCTCATTTACCCAGCATGAACAAGAAAGCCTCTATGAAGCATGGGAAAGATACAAGGAGTTGCTAAGGAGATGTCCTCATCATGGGTTACCAAATTGGTGGCAACTGCAAACTTTCTATAGTAGGATGACACACATCTCTAGAATTCTTGTAGATACCGCAGCTAGAGGATCTTCAATGGGAAAAAACATAGATGATGCTTACAATCTACTTGAGGAGATGGTAGCCAATGCATATCAATGGCCTTCTGAACGTAGCAATTCAAAGAAAGTACTTGGAGTGTACGAGCTGGATGTCCTTACAACTTTATCTTCTCAAGTTGCATCTATATCCAAGTAAGTAGGATCATTGACAACCCAAGCAAATGTAATCAGCACTCCTACGGAAGCTTGTGATCAATGTGGAGGACCTCATGTGTGTACGCAATGTCAAGAAGGATACTCATTCAAGCCGGAGCAAGCTCAGTTCATCGAAAACCAAAGAAATGACCCATTCTCAAACACGTACAATCCAGGTTTGCAAAATCATCCAAACTTTAGTTGGAGGAATAATCAAAATGCATTCAAGCCGCAAGGGAACTACCAGCAGCAAGCTTTTCAACAACCAAATCCACCACAACAGAAAGTGAATTTGGAGGATGCATGGCTCAACTAACCATGAATACATCTCAATTCATGGCTAGGACTGATGCAGCAATCAAAAGCCAAGATACCTCAATAAAGAACTTGGAGATCCAGATGGGCCAAATTGCAAATATACTGAATTCCAGACAACCAGGAACTCTACCAAGTGACACCGAAAGAAACCCAAGAGAGCATGTGAAGGCCATTGCACTAAGAAGTGGGAAAGAATTGAAATATCCTTTAATTAAAAAGAAGGATGACGGAGAAAAGAAAGAAGGTGGAAAAGAACAAAAGGAGGAAGTACAAGAACAGAAGGAGGATGATGTGATACCAGGAAGAATCAGCTTTCCAGATAATCCTCCTCCATATGTACCACCAGTTCCATACCCTCAGAGACTTGTGAAGGCAAAGATAGACAAGCAATTTGTAAAGTTTCTAGAGGTTTTCAAAAAGTTGCACATCAATATTCCTTTCGCAGATGTTCTTGCCCAAATGCCCAGTTATGCAAAATTCATGAAGGACATTCTTTCAAATAAGCGTAAGCTTGAGGAATTTGAAATAGTTGCACTTACTGAGGAGTGCAGTGCTATTCTCTAAAAGAAATTACCTCCAAAGCTGAAAGATCCAGGAAGCTTCTGCATACCTTGCACCATAGGTCAATGTCACTTTGAAAAAGCACTTTGTGAACTTGGAGCAAGTGTAAACCCCATGCCTCTATCTGTCTATAATAAACTTGGTCTTGGAGTGGTGAAGGCAACCACAGTTTCATTACTTTTGGCGGACCGATCAATAAAGCATCCGAGGGGTGTCTTAGAAGATGTTCTGGTGAAGGTGGACAAACTCATATTCCCAATTGATTTCATAATACTTGACATGGAAGAAGACCAAGAAATTCCTATTATTCTTGGGAGGCCATTTCTAGCAACTGGGAGAACGTTAATAGATGTGCAACAGGGGAAGTTAACCTTGCAAGTTCAAGATAATCAAGTATCCTTCAACATTTTCAAGGCTTTATCCTTTCCAGATGAAGGTGACACTTGCTACAGAGTCGACACATTATCCAGTTGCACAAAAGACGTGGTGAACAAAATTTGCATGGATCAACCATTAGCAATAGGAATGGTAGATCTATCAAAATCTACTAATCCTGAAGTCTTGGAGCAGATTAAGTACCTGGAAGTAAATTCCCTAATTTTTATCATGAAACCATTTGAAGATCTTGGGGAAAGGCCAAGTAAGTCGGTACCATCAACAGAGAAACCACTAGTACTAGAGTTGAAAATACTACCATCCTACTTGAAGTATGTGTATCTGGGGGGAAATTTAACATTACCTGTAATCGTCTCAGCAGCTCTTACTCTTGAAGAAGAAGAAAAGTTATTAAGAGTTCTAAGGGAGTATAAAGCAGCATTTGGATGGTCAATAGCTGATATAAGAGGGATTAGTCCATCAATTTGTATGCATAAGATCTTGATGGAGGATAACTACAAGCCATCAGTTGAGCACCAGAGAAGACTCAATCCAAACATAAAGGAGGTGGTGAGAAAGGAGGTAATAAAGTGGCTAGATGCAGGCATAATCTACCCAATCTCTGACAGTCAATGGGTAGGTACAGTTCAAGTTGTGCCAAAGAAAGGAGGAATGACAGTAGTGCCCAATGAGAAAAATGAACTGATTCCACAATGAACGGTGACTGGATGGAAAGTGTGCATCGACTACAGAAAGCTCAATAAAACCACCAGAAAAGATCACTTCCCTCTGCCATTTATAGACCAGATGCTTGACAGACTAGCAGGGAAAGCCTATTATTGTTTCCTAGATGGGTACACAGGATATAATCAAATTACAATTGCACCGGAGGATCAAGAGAAAACAACTTTTACATGTCCATATGGTACCTTTGCCTTCAGAAAGATGCCATTTGGTATATGTAATGCACCAGCAACATTTCAAAGGAGTATGATGGCGATCTTCTCAGACATGGTGGAAAGGTTTATTGAGGTATTCATGGATGATTTTTCAGTTTTTGGAGAATCATTTGATCATTGTCTTTCAAATTTGGCAAAAGTCTTGCAACGTTGTATGGAGACAAACTTGGTTCTAAATTGGGAGAAATGCCATTTTATGGTGAAAGAAGAAATCATGCTGGGTTACAAGGTATCTGATCGAGGCATTGAAGTGGATCGAGCTAAGATTGAAACAATTCAAAAGCTACCACCTCCTTCCTCAATCAAGGGCATTCGGAGTTTTTTGGGACATGCTGGCTTCTATAGAAGATTCATCAAGGACTTCTCAAAAATCACAAAGCCACTTTGTATGCTGTTGGAGAAAAACACTCCCTTTGTGTTTAATAAGGAGTGCTTATCAGCCTTCCAAACTCTAAAAAGTGCCTTGACTTCTGCACCAGTTATCATAGGTCCAGATTGGAATCTTCCATTCGAGATGATGTGCGATGCAAGTGATTATGCAGTTAGAGCTGTTCTGGGCCAAAGAAAAGACAAGGTCTTTCATGCCATCTATTATGCCAGCAGGACACTCTCAGATACACAGCTGAATTATGCAACAACAGAAAAGGAGCTATATAGCTGTAGTGTTTGCATTCGACAAATTCAGAGCATACTTGATCGGGTTAAAGGTCATTGTCTGGACGAACCACTCAGCAATCAAATACTTGATTGAGAAGAAAGAAGCAAAGCCCAGACTGATCAGATGGGTGCTTCTACTACAAGATTTGACTTGGAGATCAAAGACAAAAGAGGGACTGAGAATCTCATTGCAGATCATCTTTCTCGATTAGAACCACCTGAACAAAAGAGAGAATCACCAATCCAGGAGAATTTCCCAGATGAGCAACTTTTTATCATGCAGTCACAACCTACTCCTTGGTATGCTGATATTGTGAATTATTTGGCAAGCGGGTTAATGCCTTATGAACTTTCTAAAATGCAAAAGAAGAAGTTTCTGGCTGATGTAAGGCATTACTTTTGGGAGGATCCGTTCTTATATAAACAAAGCCCAGATCGAATTATCAGGCGATGTGTTCCTGAAGAAGAGATGGACAGCATCTTAAATCACTGCCATTCATCCCCATATAGTGGTCATTTTGGAGCAAATAGAAAAGCTACTAAAGTCCTTCAATCAGGATTTTACTGGCCTACACTCTTCAAGGACGCTCACAGACTTGTGGCAACCTGTGACAGATGTCAAAGAACGAGAAATATCTCAAGGAGACATGAAGCCCCTTTAACCAACATCTTAGAAGTTGAACTTTTTAATGTATGGGGGATCGATTTTATGGGCCTTTTCCATCTTCATTTAGCAACCAGTTCATTTTAGTAGCTGTTGACTATTTCTCCAAGTGAGTTGAAGCAGCTGCCTTTCCTACAAATGATTCTCGTGTGGTTGTGAAGTTCTTAAAGAAGAATATTTTTACAAGATTTGGAGTGCCTAGAGCTATTATCAGTGATGGAGGAAGGCATTTTTGCAATCAGCAACTTCAGTCGGTATTGGCTAAATATAGAGTAACTCATAAGGTTGCAACTCCATATCATCCACAAACTAGTGGGCAGGTGGAAATCTCGAACAGAGAACTAAAGTGGATCTTAGAAAAGACGGTGAATTCCAATCAGAAGGACTGGGCTCAAAAGTTAGATGATGCACTCTGGGCTTATAGAACTACCTTCAAGACACCAATTGGCACATCCCCATATCAATTGGTCTACGGAAAAGCATACCATCTTCCAGTAGAAATGGAGCACAAAGCATATTGGGCAATAAAAGTATTAAATTTTGACTTAAAGGCAGCTGGGGAGAAAAGGCTTCTCCAACTCAATAAGCTTGAAGAATTCAGACAACAAGCTTATGAAAATGCTAAGTTATACAAGGAGAAGACAAAAATGTGGCATGATAGAAGAATTTTGAGAAGAGAGTTTACACCGGGACAAAAAGTGCTTTTATACAACTCAAGGTTAAAGCTCTTTCTAGGAAAGTTAAGATCAAGGTGGTCAGGTCCTTTTACTGTAATTCAAGTATGGCCATATAGAACTGTGGAGATACAAGATGGTGATCGAAAATTCAAAGTGAATGGGCAAAGACTCAAAGAATACAATGAAGGTGCACTCAAAAGTTTGAAATTTGTCATCATATTTGAGGAACCAACAGGTAAGTCCTCAATCTAGTAAAATTTTTTTAAAGAAAATATACATATATATATAAATTATATAAAAAAAAGAAAAAAAATTGGTTTGGTTTTTGTCTAGCTAAAGACGTTAAAGAAGGGCGACTATTTGGGAGGCAACCCCAAAATTTCTTTCCTACTTTCTCATTTCTTTCCTACTCATCGAAACACACCGCACTGCATTGATATTTTAGTTTTCATCAGCTTCTTTTTAAGTTACCATGGAGGAATCTCTTGCAAAGCTTAAGAACAGGTTTCTCATTCTTCCTAAAGATGTGCTCAGGAAGCTCTATAGCTGTCAACTTGAAAGGATGAAAGTATTCAAGCATTTGGGACTTCTTGAGGACATACGCTGGATCATTGAGGCTAAGGTACATTTAGCAGAGGAGTTTAATAAATCAATTGTTAAACCTTTGCCAGGAATGGGAAGAAGTTCTTACTCTAAAAAGAGAAGAGCTAAAAGAATGAATATCTGCTACAAATGTGCAAGGTGGACATGTGATCAGCGTTGTAGAAGCAAATGTATGGTTTCTATAAATCGAGAAGATAAAATTAAATTTATAAAGGATGGACTGAGTAAGGAGTCCCTGGATGATATCATTCATCGTATTCTTCTTGATTTAGTGAATGTATTCAACCAAGAAAAATGGCGCTACTGTCTTGGGAACCTGACAAAAAAAGACCCAGTTTGCCAGTTTATAAGAAAGCTGGATGGGAAGCCAATCCTCGATTCATAGAAATCATTTAAGCCGTTTCTGGACGTAAAACCAGAGGAAGATGTGAGCCAAAATTACAACTACTGTACATAATCATGCTTTTGTCTAATCGTCTTATCTTTTTTTGCAGCTTTTATCAAATCTTTCTTATCTTTTCGATAGCTTTTGTCTACTCTACTTTATCTTTTGACTTTCTTTCCTCTTTTTGTTTAATTTCTTCACGCAATGGCCCACCGGTCATCTATGTCAGAAATTTTTTCAAACTTCTTTGAAAAATGTGTGATTTGTGTGATTTTGTTGTCGCTGTTTTAGTGTTATATATGCATGTACTCTTCTACTTGTAAGCATATATACTTCCACTTATAAATATGCAGTCTTCTACTAGTAAGCATGCATGGTCCGAGAGAAAGAAAGAGAAAAAGGGTATTTCACAAAAATGTAGATTTACATCTATTTGCATTTTTGGTGAAACTGATTTGAGCAAGAAAGGAGAGTTTATAACAGCAGCAAATGAACTGGGAATTGGATTAGCTGCCAGAGGAATCAACTTTGTGTACGGGGGAGGCATCTAGGGCCTAAAGGGAAGTGTGGCCATTTGTGCATCCATGAATGGAAGCAAGGGTTTAAGTGTAAGGGTGAAGGAGTCGGAAGATCACACTTTTTCCTTAGGACAAGAGTTACAGGTTTCGAGCTTGCTTGAACAAATGGGACTAATGTTCTACCATGCTCAAGCTTTCATTACTCTACCCGGTGGTTTGGAGACGTTGGATGGCATTTCTAGTGTTGCATATTGGGCTAAGTTAAACTATCACAAAAAGCCATTAGGATTGTTAAATGTTAATGGTTTTTATGATAATCTGTTGTATTTTCTTGATCATGCTGTGGAAACAGGATTCATACCCCAAGCGACTCGCCATTCCATAATTTCTGCACCAAATACTAATCAGCTGCTCGATCAACTGCAAACCTATGAACCTAAACCAGATCTACTCGTCAAGCAAATAGGTGGGTAATCTTCAGATAGCAGTCAGAAGCAGAACCCAGATACCACCCTTCGATTGTAACTTTCCTTAATCTCTTGGTTTTACTCTTAGTATTTTGATTTTACTTTATTATGTGTTTATGTTTCAAAAAAAAACCTTCTTTGAGCTCTAGAAGACATTGGGGACAATGTCTGATTTAGGTTGGGGGAGGAGAAAATTTTTTTTTGTTTTTCTTTTGTTAGTTAGTAAAATCATTAGATGCATGGGGTGTAGAAAAAATGGCAGAGTAAGGAGTTATTCTTAGCTCTTGAGACGCATTTCATTAATTGCATTTTATTGGTTGCAATTTTTTTATCTTTTTCAAAACAAAAAACAAAAACAAAAAAGAAGTAAAAAAAAGAGTAAAAAAAAAATTGTTCAAGTTCTTTGTAATGATATTAAGAAGTACACAAGTTTTAAGTATGGATCAATTGAATTTAGAGATTTTATAGCATGAATAAACAACTGATTGTTGCAATTGGTGATGAATTTTGAGATTGAATGAACTGAGTTTAAAAATTCCTAGCCGTGAGCTTCTGAGCCTATAATGATTATTTCTCTTGTGTGTGATATTCACCTATTAAGTTGTCACTCTAGAACTTGCTTTAAATCTGGTTGAAATTACATCTCACATGCACATTCAAAAATGATAAAGGCATTCATTTTCTTTAGCCAGAGCCAAATAGCCAACCTTGCAATTATACCGTTATACCGTTGATAAGCCCCTTTAAGTCTAATTGACTGTTTCTTTGTTCTCAACCTATTAACATGTACTTTAATGATATATCAAGTGCTTTTACCTTATTCGGAAGATTGGTAGAGCATTAGAAATTCTTGTGAAATGGGCTATTGACAAAGTGTGGGGGTGTATATATCATCAATTTTATAGTTGCAATTCAAAAAGGAAAAAAAAAGAAAAAAAAGAGAAAAAAAAATATGACAAGTGTTTGAATTGTGGGTTGTTATGATGAGATAAATTTATAAGTAGCCCATTTTTCAATTGTTCTATTAAATTTCTTAAATATAGCATGTCATATCATGTTTTACATTCCTTTTACCTTAACCCCATTACAACCCTTAATAAGTCCTTTTGATTTGAATTATGCATGTGAATTAAGTAGTGGAGATTGAGATTTTTAACAAGCCTATGGTAGTGCAATTTTTTTAGTTGAATTTGAGCGAAACACTTACCCTTAAACACTTGAGGGATTGAGAGAATGAGTTACACTTACAAACTCGGTTTATTCATTTTCAAACAAAGTTACCAATTTATATTTTCGTTGATTCATGAATACTATGATCTCTTTACTTTTCAATTGTGTTCTTACTTATGACTTGACACTTCTGAATTTGTTGGAAGCACTTATTAGTCATTCCTTGTCCGAGGACGTCCAAGAGCTAAGTGTGGGGGAATTTGATAAGTAAAATATTTGCATATTTATTTTCCCTTATATGATGATTTTATGGACGATATTTGAGCTTAATATAATATATTTGGGAGTAATATAATATGACGGAATCACTGTATCAGGACGTTACTGTAGCGGATGGAGGTGACTGTAGCGGATGGAATCACTGTAGCACTGTAGCAACACAGAAAACATACGTAGGTTTGTTGAAAAGTCATGTTCATGAGTGAAAAGAAGGCAAAATACTGTGGCACCTATGGAAAAAAAAGAAGAAGCAACAGACGCACTTCACTTGCCTATATATATGTGTGCTTCTTTGCAAAATGGAAGGAGGATGAGAGAAGAAATATAGTGGAGATATTCTCTTTGATAAGGAGATACTTCTCTGATAGGGAGAGATATTTTCTCTGACAGTTCTAAATAAATTGTATTATTTTTTATTTTTAATTTTATGTATTGTATTACTTTTTGCATACCTCCTACATGGAATGCTTAGTATTATATTATTTTCTGTATGTCTCCTATATGGAAGGCTTAGTATTGTATTACTTTTTGCATGCTGCCTATATGGAAGGTTTTACCTCCTAAATGAACGGCTACATTTCTCCAGTTTTTTCATGTATATTTTTGGTTGTATATTTATGTTTGAGAATTTAATATTCAAGTTTATGCAGTATTTATGAAGATTTCATTCTAGTTTTATATAATGTCAATTTATTTTAATTTTGTTTTTAATTTTATCATGAGCTAAATTTTCATTTTCCTAGGGTGATGACGTAGCTTACTAATGACGGATTGAATCTTAACTTATTAAATCTAGTTTTAATTTCTCCTTCATGATTGAGTTTTAATTATTTTTCTTAATGCTTTCATTTGATTGGCCACCTTTTGAATGATTACAATATGCATGTTGAGACCGGAAGGAGATGTATGTGTGTAGATCCTATAATTAAAACCATAACTTGCATATGAAATAGGAATATATTCATATAAGTTGTGTAGTCTTATTGAGTTCCATAAATATTAATGCATAATTAATTGCTTAAATTCATATAGGAATATATTGGATTAGCAATTAATTATAGAATTGCCTAACCTTGGAAGAGGCTAGTAATTAAATTAGGGAAACTCGACTATCAATCATGTAGAATAAATTGGGCTAGAATAGATAAGTGATTCAATCCGGAATTTGTTAAGTGAAATCTAATCCCTAGGACTTTTTCTCATAGTTGTTTTCATATCATCTGCACTCATATTTAATTATTTTTCTTTTATTTGTACTCTCAATCACCAATTTATCGATCGACTAAATAGAATTAAAATTACCCATTTTGGTACTTAGTGATCAATCCTCATGGGAACGATACTTTACTCACTTCTATATTACTTGATCATGACACTGTACACTTGCACTATTTAATTGATCATCTAAACTCGTAACAATTGGCCACCAATAAGATTGTTGGGTTCACTTGATTAATGCTTGAGAGGGCTAGATTGAGTGTAGAACTTGAGTTAAATTGTGTGAGAGCTTGAAATTTGTGAATTGAATGGATAGCTTTGTTAATGAGGTAGAGATACACTCATTGACCTCACATAGCCAAATAGGATTTGTAATGAAATCAGGGTTTAATTAGTTAATTAAGAGATTAATGAATTAATTAAACTATACACCTATTTTGAGACTTGAGAGAGCACTTATAGGTAAATTAGTATCCTTGGCTAGTATAATCTTTCATTAAGTAGCACATATAGGGGGATTTAGTGAATGCTTTTTAAATACAAGAGGGGGATAAACAATCTTAAGTTTCATTCAATACTTGAATTCAAAGAATCATTTGCTTTTATAAATTTTTCGTTGAAAAGTAGTTTTAAAATTTCTTTCTCACCCAACCAACATGTTTTGTTCCAACTTGATCAATTTCAAATGAATCTATTTAACCTAATTGAACATATAATTGCATTTGTTAGTTTGCTTTCGTCGTAGTCCTCGTGGCAATGATCTTTACTCATCACTTTATTACTTGTGACCCGTATGCTTGCGAAAGCTAAACGGAGAACACCCAGATAATTCAAATTGTAGAAACAAAATAGAAGATAGATTCATAAAACACAATGTCCGTTACAAAATGGTAAGGACATCTAGCATACAACCTACTACTATATATATCAACAATAACAACCAGAAAGTGTCAAAACACTGTCATCACACAACTACAAACTGATATAAATAAAATTTTACTGCTCTATATGTTGAAGAAGATATCCAGCTAAAAGGTCTCTGATCAAATCAAGGTCTTCACGTAGGTAGGCATCTTTATTATCAAAAATCTGAAAATTAGAAAATAAGCTTTGATGAAATGAATCAAGCAAATGAATTAATTAGCATTTTGATTAGAACACCAAAAATATTATCATTTGAGAACGAAGAAGCGATTACCTTTTCAAAATCGCTAGTAATTCCACTGAGTGATGTTATACATATAAAGTATAACATAATATCCGTATTCAGTATTGCCAGGTTGTCGAGGGCACTATAAATCAAAAGCATGCAATTGGTTGTTCAAATCAATAAAGGTATGTCTAAAAGGACCGTCAATGAAACAATTAGAATCGAAACTACCTACTATCAGATAAAACCACTTTGTCTTTTTAACAACTGTACCCTTGTGTGACCTGCCTAGGACTCTATATGTTTGACAAGCACTATCATGAAAATCAAAATGAACAAAAATTAGAACTATTCATTTTTTTAAGAGTCAATGAAATACAAACAGAATAACTTACGTGTCGAAGACAGATTTTGTATCTTTGTCTGGCTTTTTACTCAAGGGATCAAACCAATAGACTATATTGCAGTAAGGACATATAACACACAAACTCTAGTGGTAACTATAACAACATGTATGGATTAAAATGAAGTTAGATGACAAGACAATTATTTATTAAACTTCTTAAATTGACAAAATGAAAATACAAACCGTTGAACAATGGGTGCTAGATAACAACGAAGTTTGGTCTCTCCCATTGCGTAGACGACATAGTGAGTCCTATGTGCCACAGTATTGGTATCCCCTGTCGTATTCGCAGGGCATAAGAATCCATTCCAATCACGTCTTTCCATGTTTGTGTAGAGATCGTGGAAGATGCTATAATAGAATTAAAATAAGGAATGAATTATTGAAAGTATGAAATCAAAAAACCACTAAATGAATTCTATGAGAAAATTGAAAAAAAAACTTACGGGATTGCTAATTTCACCCAACCTGCATCTATCTCCTCCACTCTGATAAACTGCTTGAGATTTGTATTGTCAATCGTGTAGGGATACTCCAATGTAAGACCCACAATCCCTTGAGGCATCTTCAAGTCAACCTGTTTAATGCCCTTGTAGATCTGTTGTAGTCGTGCTAAGTAGGGCCATTTCCTCGCATCTTCGTCATCCTTTTAGAACATCAAAAAACAAATTGTTATTAGGATGGCAACAGATTCTGAGTAATAGTAAGGTAATTCCTACCATTGGAGGTGTTGTGTCTTAACCAATAATATTGTGAGGCCAAAGGATGAAAGATCCTATCTCCTGACCTAACGTGCTAACCTCTGGATCAGTAACAAGGATGGTTGTAACTTCTTCCCCCTTTCTAACACTTGTGACATTCACCCTACGAAAATCCTATGGAATTTGCTGATGATGGTGGGTAGTAGCACATGTGTGAACGAGAGCATCGACAATAATACGCAACATTGGATCATCCAAATAGAGGGTGGAAGGCTCTCCCAATACTGGAGTGGGAGAAAGGTCACCAAGTGGTTCCTCCAGAGGGTTGTAACTTCCTTCGGTGCTATTGAAGGCTGGGGATTCCTGAGTTCTATACTCGTCCTATGCCCTTTGCGCTTCGAACATCTTTGCCATTTCAAGTTAAAGCTCTGGCAACAGCTCTTATCGGAGCTTGTCGCGAGGGTTGGCCTCGAGCTCTCGTTCGAGGTCCTCTCGAATCTTGGCCATAAGTTCCTTATTAGGTCCAGCTTGTGACGAATAACGTGAGTCTCATCCAAAATACCTCGCGGCACTAACTCCCTGTGTCTCTCCTCGAACACGACCAAGGTCATCTGCCTTCCTAATAGCTGTTGACAAGATGTCCATCCGTCTACTTGGATTGAATGAACCTTTGCTACTCTGATCTTCCAGTTCATCCTATAGCATATAGTTTATCTTAAATGTATCGAAACTACTCACGATATGCAAAAACTTAGGTACTTATGGTATAACTACTTACAATCCTTACAACAACCTCAGCAACAACCGGATTTATGTACTTCCCAGCCTTAATCCTGCCTGCTTTCCATTTTTTATGACGTGGAGGAGGTGCCGGTGGCTGGATAACAACGCTAGGATCAGATTCCGCTGCTTCCTTCATTTTCTCTAACTCTTCTTGCATCATTTACCGCTCAAGCTTCCGATGCCGGTGCCGGTGGCTGGATTTATGGACATGTGTTTGCTCGCAGGATCGGTGACATAAAACACTTGTTTCACCTGGCTTGCTAGAATGAAAGGCTCATCTCTATAGCCAACTCTTCGAAGATAGACAGAGACAAATCCAAATTGTTTATCTATTACCACAGCATTATTGCTAACCCAAATTGTTTATCTATTACCATAGCATTGTTGTATGTCATCTCCCATATTTCTTCTATAACTCCATAATTGGCCATAGACGCTAATATGGGGTTTTTGTCTCTTGAACTGGAAAAGTGCATAGCTTCAGCTTCTACTATGACCCCACTATTTTGCATGGTACTTCTGTCATCTTGCTCTTTCGTATAGAAAGAATAGCCATTTATATCATAAACGGTCTAAGTAATGACCTGAAACGAAACCCCCAAGCTAGCTACTCGATTGTCTCAGACACACCGATCTCATGCAAAACCTTTTCCTCAAACCACTGCATGAATATCTTGTTTTTCTCAATAGCAATCTGCATGTCATTCTTCCTTGGATTCTTGTTCTTTAAAGTCTTTTTGTGTTCATCTATATAAGTTTGAACTTCTTCCATATTATTCAGGATATACAAGTAGGCTTGCAACACCTCTTCATGAGGAACATTCTTCACTTTCAGTCATCGGGTTCCCTTGCTTCTCCCCTCTTCATGCCGAGATTGTTCCTTCTTCCCTGACATATAATCTTTGTAAAACTCCATAGCCTCCTCAACTACATATCTTTCTATTATTGAGGCTTCTGGTTAATAAGGATTTTTAGAATACCCTTTTAAGATCTTCATGTATCGCTCGAAAGGGTACATCCACCTCAGGTAAACTAGACCGCAGAGCCTTACCTCCCTTACCAAGTGAACTACCAAATGCACCATTATATCAAAAAATGAAGAAGGAAAATACATCTGTAGTTGTGAAAAAATATTGTAACCCTCATTTTCCAGTTTGTCCAACTTTTTAGTGTCAATGACTTTGTTACAGATAGCTTTAAAGAAAACGCATAATCTTGTTACAGTGGTTCGTACTTCATCTTTCATTATGCCTCTAATAGCTACCGGTAATAGTTGTTGCATCAACACATGATAATCATCGGACTTTATTCTCACTAACTTCAAATCTTTCATTGAGACACATCTTCTCACATTCGAGGAATACCCTTGCGGCAGCTTAATTTCATACAAACACCCACACAAAATTTTTTTCTCTACTTTTGATAGTATATGCGCTGCTGCCTCCATGTATGCCCTCCTACCATCATATCTTAGTTGTGGATGTAACCGTTCTCTTATTCCCATATCAACAAGGTCTAATATAGCACTAATCTCATCCTTAGTCTTCCCTAGTATGTGTAAAAGCATACTGATAAGGCTAGCACAAACGTTCTTCTCCACATGCATCACATCAATACTATGTCTAACGTCAAGCGAACGCCAATATAGAAGATCAAAGAAAATGGATCTCTTCTTCCATATGTTCTTCTTACCCGTAATCCTCTGATTCTTAGCAAAAGTGACATTGATATGTTCTACTTGACTGTAAACTTCCTCTCTGGTTAATGACTTTAGAGCCATTCTATGCTCCGGTAAGCCATTGAAACGCTTTCTTAACTTACGATATGGGTGGAACTGATAAAGAAACCTCCCATGGCCAAGGTAGACAGTTTATCTTCCATGCTTTAGTTGATGGAAGTGTGTCTGCTTCACATATTGGGCATGTTTTATGACCCTTCACGCTATACCCTGACAAGTTTCCTTACACAGGAAAGTCATTTATCATTGTGAAAATCATTGCACGTAGCTTGAAAGACTCATTCTTATAAGCATCAAACACATATACGCCTTCCTCCCACAACTTCTTCAAGTCCTCAATCAAAGGCGCCAAATAGACATCAATATCGTTGCCTGGCTGTTTTGGTCCAGAAATCATCATAGATAGCATCATATACTTGAGTTTTATACATAGCCAAGGAGGCAAGTTGTATATTACAAGGAGAACCGGCCACGTACTATGTGTGCTAGTAAGAGTTCCATATGGATAGATGCCGTTTATGCAAAGCTCAAGCCAAATGTTTCTCAACTTACTGCGAAATTGAGGGAACATTTCATCTATTTTTTTCTTTTACTTTAGATATCTCTAATTCAAATAGGAACGTCTAAAGTCACACTTTAGACGTCCCTATATGCATTGGGGACGTCTAAAGTTTATTTATTTTTTAATTAGGGAAGCCTTTTGGCGTCCCTAATATATACCCTAATATATCATCAGGGATGCCAAAATGGCGTCCCTGATAAATATGAGGGACGCCAAAATGGCGTCGCTGATGACATATCAAGGGCATCCCTAATATATATTAGGGATGTCAAAGGACATCCTTTATTTAAAAATAAATTTAATCTTTAGGTGTCCCCAATGCATATAGGGACATCTAAAGTGTGACTTTAGACGTCCCTATTTGAATTAAAGACTTTTAAAGTAAAAGAAAAAAGTTTTTGTTTTACTTTAGATGTCCCCAATTCAAATAGGGACTTCTAAAGTTTCTAAAGTCATACTATAGACGTCCCTATTTGAATTGATGATGCCTAAAGTTATTCAGTTTTTATCCATAATTACAAAAATGCCACCGCCTTTATTTTTTACTTCTCTTTTTTAAAAAAGGACGTCCTTTAGGATAGTTGAATCTATATTCTGTAATAATGCCTGTTGACTTTACCATCAAAGACTCAAGCACAAAAAGCAACCTAAAATTGGAAGGCGATATAAATAGTATAAATCGAAATTCAAACAAGAAAAGCGCTAATACGGGAAAAACAATTCAGCTGCTGATGCAGAATGGGGAAGGGGGAAGTGAGGACAAAGAAGGAGCGGGGGCCCCCCGGGGGGGAATGAGGGATAAAAATCAAACAAATAGAGGGCAGAAAGAAATATAGGAGGGGGATCTCAATAATGTATATTATTCAATCATAACATGCTTACAAAATAAGATTGTTGAGAGCTATTTATTGTCCTAACTCTAACATTAGGAATTAAAAGAAGAACATTCTAAAAATCATAAAATCCTATTACAGAAAAACACTTGGCACTGAATTATTGGAACACTTATCAATCAACAAATCCCAACTTATAATGCCAAAAAGGCGAAGGAACATCCACCCCACCAACCAAATAAACAAAAACTTCCACGTTGAATCTCTCAATCTACATTCTTGTGCGTCCTCAAGACAAACCAACCAGACTCCCGACTGGTTCCATCAGATCCATTCAAAACAGCCTCATAAATTGGGAGAAGTCAAAATTTAGAAACAAAAAAATATATATATATCACGAACTTACGTTGGTGATGGAAGAATTGGTGGTGTTGCGAGCGGCAGATTGATGCTGTTGATGAGCGATGGAAGAGTCAGTGGAAGGGTGGGAAGCCAGAGCTCAGAGGAGGTGAGACTGTGAGCTAGCGAGAGGTGAACGAGCGCAAGAATGAGATTTAGATTCACAGGTGTTTTTTTTTAATGAACAAGGTGCAAGCAGTAATTCTATGTTTAGATTTAATTACAGCCAGTCCTTTGAACTTCACTGTAATTCAATAATTTTAAAAAAAATTGAAAACAAAAACTGTAAATAACTTATTTCCCTTAGGTGGCCATGATTTCAAGTGATTTAATTGGAACATCTAATACCATTAATTTTTTTTTTGGGTCAAAATATCCATCAACTTAAAAAAAAATAGGACAATTTTAACACTGCTACTAAGTTGGGACGAACAGACATTATATGCGTCCCACACAATGCACATGTGTCATTGCTTTTCCTCCATTTGATTGTATGACTGACAACTCAGCATTGTTCTTCTATCCTTCCTGCTGGAATCCATTCTAATTTCTCCGCATTGTTCTTTTATTTCTCTGCATTCTTCCTTCTGCCAAATTCGATCACTTTTTCTTTTGTTTCATCTGATAGTTTAATCATCTCTAATTTTCTCAAACCTTGGCACTGAAACAACATCTTGTTGGATGCTGACAAATTGTGGCAAGATTGGGTGTTTGTTCAGCTACTGTCTATTTTGAGACAGTTTGACAAATTTTTGTTGGATGAGTTGAATATATAGAAACTTGATAGAAGGGTAGCTCTTTTTGCTTCTGAATTGAATTCATCGAAGGGAAGAGAAACACGTGTGATTCAATGGCCTCTGCACATGGGTTTGCTCCATTGGCCGACTTGGGTTTGATGTTTTCTTCCTTGACTTCACTTCAGCGACATCGTTTTTGTTTTGTCGTATACTTTCCATCAAATTTTGTCTTGGGGTTTCAATTAGTGTCTGCAACAAATACCAAAATTCTGTATTATTGGTTCATAACCTAGTTCAAGCCGGTGGTTGAGGCTATCTAAATCAGTGGAGTTGGACCGTTTCTTGACTAAAATGGGCGAGGGTTTCTTTGAAGCAATAAAGGAGCTTGAGCGAATGGCGAGAGAGCCGTCTGACATTCTGGAGGAAATGAACGACCGTCTCTCTACAAGTGAATTGTAGCTCGTTTGTCTGCTTATCTTGTTGGAAACCTATACTCGGCCCCTGATCGGATCGTTTAGTGTCGAAAAAGAAGATTAACGGCGACGGAGCAGCTGCGGCGATTGGCAGAGGAAGAGGAGAGGGAGGTGAAGAAGAAGAAGAAGAGGAGGAGGAGGAGGAGGATGAATGGGACGATAAAGGGCATGATCTGGGGTTTTTTTCTTCTTCTGAGTATGATGAGGCATCGACGAGAGAATGGATTTGAGGAGGAAGGATAGAAGTGAAGCAAGTGTTGAGTTGTCAGTCAAACAGTCAAATGGAGGGCAAAAAAATGACACACATGCAGTCTGTGAAACCCACATATTGTCTGTTTGCCCCCTCTTAGTGGTGATGTTAAAATTGCCCCATTTCATAAAGGTTGTATATAGGGGTGGAAACAGGCCAGGCCAGGCCAGGCTTTTGCCTTAACAGGCCTGGCCTGTTAAGTCATAAACTGGCCTGAGCCTGGCCTGTGGCCTGTTGGAGGCCAAATTTTAGGCCTGAGCCTGGCCTGTACACAGGCCTGGCCTGGCCTGAAGCCTGTTAAGGAAGCCTGATTTTTTGAAATTTTTTAAGCAAACCAACAGGCCTACAGGCCACACTATAAAACAGGCCAACAGGCCCCAGGCCGAAAACAGGCCTCCTTAACAGGCCTCCTTAAACAGGCCAAAAATAGGCCGAAATTTACATAAAATACCATCAATGATTCAAAATACATCAAAACACAAGAGAATTAAAGTCTATCATAAAATCAAGGAACGATTAAACAAGATCATTGCAACATCAAAGCAAAACTAACATTCTTGTTAGCACAATCTCGCAAGAATTTCAATCTAACCAAATAATTGGAATGTGAAGGGATAAATCATGAAAAGGATTAGACATTTATAATGAGATAACATTATAAACCACATGCTCAGAAAACTCTCATTTTTTTGAATCATATGAGAGTTTTATCAAGATGCAGAAAATAAGGCTTTGCTAATGATGTCAGTGGCCTCAATATATCGTTCCACACATCTAGAGATGCAACTGCTTTCGCCTCCACTTAAGCTCGACCCTGGTTTTGTGATGCACTTCTCAAAACACTTGCCCCTCACTATCTGCAAAATCAGTAACAATTGCAAGATCAATATCAGTTAAGCAAACCATATTTGAAATAATTTATTATATGATATAAAATATATATATATATATAATTAAAGTGGACCACAGAACTGAAGCATGCATATTACTCCATATTTGTCCTCAGACTACTAACCATCAAACATCTCAAGCATGCACATTAAAGCTGACCCCTAAAGTTACCTACTTTGCCACCAGTTATATATAGTTATACATACATACATATATATAGACACACAGATAGACATTATTTATATCCGTTGAATTAATTCGTTAATTCATCAACCAGAATTCTGAAATGCAACAATATAAATATGAACCATATATATGTTTTGCAGACAGCACACTTTTTTGCAATCTTTATTTAATGCCAAGGGGCCATACTTGAACAGGTTATGTGCAGATTCTCAGATCATCAAAAAATGGTGCATAGACATCCATATATATGTACCCTCCTCAAATTAGTACATTAATCAATATATATAAACCCTCCTCAAATGATCCGTACGTTGCTATATATAGTATGTTTATGTTAATCAATTTGATTATATATACAAAGAACCAAATTGGAGAATCCTTAGTTGGATTAATTAAAGGAAGGAGAGAGGAGTAAAGAATAGTGAATATACTAACAAGGCTAGCGCTTGGGTGGCAAAAGCACTAAGAACAGGACAATTATGAACCAGAATGAACCAGAAACAGAATGAACCAAAAACAGAAATTAGCATAAGCGAACAGAAACAATGAACCAGAAACAGAAAACCATGAACAGGACAATTATGAACCAGAAATAGAATAAACCTTTCTTTAAGACCTTCCTCCTGACCGAAAATTATGAACCAGAAACAGAAATTAAACAAGAACAGGACAATGACAAAAATCATGACAATGAACCAGAAACAGAAAATCAGAAACTGAACCAGAAAGCCAACTAGAACAGTGAAGAATCCGAAAATAAACCAGAACTAGAATCCGAACCAGAAAAACCAGAAAAACCAGAAACAGAATGAGTGATTTGTGCCAGAACGAACCAGAAACGGTCGTGCGCCTGTGCCGCTGTTCGAGCTACAATGATGGAAAGAGGAGATCTATGATGCCAGAGACGAGATCTGCGATTCTGGAAAGTGGAGCTGAGGATTGAGATTTGAGGGGGAGGAACGAGTGAATGATTGTGAAGCGAGGCGAGGCGAGATTCGAGAATGAAGATGAAGATTGAAGAATAATAGGGTTAGGGATTTTAGAAGAAATGATGATGACGAAGTGAGAAAAATAGGGTTAGGGATTTCTAAGACATGCGTGTAATTAGTATCACCAATCATCATTCACCCAATCTTTTTTTTTTTTAATATGTTAACAGGCTCAGGCCGGCCTGACAGGCCTAACAGGCCTATTAATAAGCCTTGACCTGGCCTGTTAAACAAAACAGGCTTTAGATTCGGCCTTAGCCTGACCTTTTAGCCTGACAGGCCAGGCCTGAACAGGCCTATCACAGGCCAGGCCACAGGCCCCTGACAGGCCGCCTGGCCTGTTTCCACCCTTAGTTGTATATATATTTTAGGATCTAAAAAAATTTAATGGTGTCAGATACTCCTGTCAGTAAAGTTTGTTATTAAAATTGCACATTTACTCAAATAAATAAATGTTTGTAGCTTGTGGGCTTCTATTTGTCTTATTCAACTTTAAATTTAACAAAGCTTTCATCTCATTATGTTACAAAACTTTTTAATAACTTTCTTTTACTTTGATGTCATCAATAAAGTAAAAATAAGGGAAGATCTCTTCAAAAGTTATTTGAAGTACCTAAATTTTAATGGGAGAATTGTTAAAAAAAGACCTTATAGTCAACTTATTTGCTTAATGGGTGGGAAGATATTTGCACGTGGAGGGAAGATTTCTGCACATGTAGGAAAGAATTTTGCACATGTACAGGGAAGAATTTTGCATACAGGGAAGATCATCTGCACACCAGGGAAAATATTCTGCATACGTGGAAGATAATCTGCACGTGAAGGTCCCATTTAGCAAATAAGTTGCCAATGAGGGATTTTTTCACAATTTTCCCAATTTTAATTTGGATTACTGAATTTGTCATATGATTTGATTGATTATGGCTTTGATAAAAATATTAACCCAAATTGGAATTTAAGTATTTCCAATAACTTTTATAGAGATTTTCCCTAAAAAATTATTGTAGTGAACAAACTGACAATGCATAAGTTTAAAATTTAAAATTAAGATTTATCAGCCCATGAAATTTAAAAAAGAAAGAAAGAAAGAAAGATAATCCTGCTCAACAAATTATTAAAAAAACTTCCGGTGAATAACATGTTATTTAGAATTTGGCCAAGATAGTATACAATATCAAGGAGAGATACATTAATCCTCAAGAAAATAATAACTTTGTTGTGATATAACAAACAATTCTATGACAATGTTGTGAAAATCTCACAAAATTTAAGTTGCAAGGTGTTTCTGTGGGATATATTTTCTTACTGATAATTCTTATGAAAAATAACATGAAATTATGGGATAATCTCTACAATTCTCTTCACGTTGATTGATGAGTAAAGACTAAAGAGTAAAGAATATTAGAGGCAATTATGATAATTAGTACTCCTTCTTTTCCTAAATATAATATAAAGTTGACTTTTTTAGAAATATTAAGGAAGTTAATTAAATTACTTTAAAATATTTATATTTATCATTGTTCCCAATGTTTTTAGAGCCGGAATGGACCGGCAGGACCGTTGGTCGGAGGTGGCTGCAGCTCGGCTTTATGGAAAAGGCTGCTTTGGTAGTCAAGCTGGATTCAACCGGAAAAAAACAGTTATCAAGCCGGAAACCGCTCTTTAGCCGAAAGCCAGAACGGATTTTTGTTAACTGGATGACTCATCACCAACGTTTACATCAAGGAAAAAAAATTAGAAAGCAAACGAAATGAAGAAGAATCAAAGATATAAAACAACATTTCTCATAGTATAATCTGTTTAGCTGATTGTTTTTCAGTTTTTCCTAACATTCATCACGAATATGAGCTCCTGCAGGTCTTGTTTTGACTTCTGAAGTTTGAATTTTTAAGTTTGAACACGAGCTTCGTTCTCCGTTAAACACAAATCTGGTTCGAAGGAGAGAAGATGTGGTTGAAGAGAGAGAATTACTTGTGTTGTATGATCTTTCGGCCGGGTTCCAAGATTACTTTTCAGTTTTCATTTCATATGCAGTTGGCATATTTTGTCTTTTAGTGGAGTGGAATAGATTAATTTGCCCAACAATTAAACTCATTATATGGATAAAAGGATGTTTAAGATTATCATAATTTGTCATAGTTAAAGAGAAAATTAATTTGGATCACTACCCATTGCTTTGGATCTGTCTTAGATAGTGACAGGTCAGGAAAGTAACCTAGTAGTGTGGACAATTATTGCATTATTTTATATCAAAATATATTTTTATCCACAAAATAGTAGTTATGATCTGTTAGCAAGAGACGCTTCAGAGAAGAAATATGCAACTAGGAATTTTTATGAACTACAGATCACATTACTAAAAATTCAAGACTTTTGGTGAGTGTAGAAATTCTAAGACTAAATGGTTGGTTTACCAAGACAATAACAAAATATTCCCTTTTTTGCCATCAGAGATCCTACATTTTATACACAAGAAAGCACAGCAGAAGAAAGTTTCTTGTGGTGGCTCCTCAAAATTAAACTGGACTTCAACAGAAACATGCTGCAGTATAATCGCCAGCACCTCTCCGGAAAATCAACAAGCAAGTGTAATCAAGGAAGTCTGATGAACATGCAAGAAAGAATTACGAGATCCCCTGAGCTACATTGAATGACAAAGAAAGAAATGTATCTGCTGCACAGGAATGAAAAACAAAAACATTTTAATATCATCAGCCAGGCAAAAACTAGATGTTGGAATCACGATCCCGATATACCAAGATACCAGACTCGGTGTCTTGGCGTGATTACAGGATCTTACCAAATATTTAGGATCTAAGTTTCAAATATTTGTAAATATTCTTTTTGTTTTTGTACTCCTAGATTCTCGGCCAAATACACTCGACGAGAACCCATTCTCTTCTATATATATTCTGACTTATAGAAATAATATTTTCATAGTGGAATTACCCCGAACAAGTCATCACGTTGCTCATGGTATCAGAGCAGGGGTAAAATAACATGATGGCTAATTACACCCAACTTGAGAAGGAATCAAGTCCTCGGCCAGAATCTCATCAGTCCGCGACCTCGACGACTGGGGATTACTCCACACATGGTGTTGCACGACATTCGACGGCTGGACTGGAAGGTTTGGCTATCATAATCATCGCTAAAAAACTGAAAGGCACCAACTACCGTGAATGGGAACAGTCTGCCTTCTTTATACTCAAAGGCCGTGAGAAGCTGGGCTATGTCACTGGTCGGTCATTACCTCCTCCAGCCACCAAATTGAAAGCGGCAGAAACGTGGCAAGCCGAAGACGATTTGGTGTGCTCTTGGTTAGTCAATTCAATGGCACCCAATATCAAGCGATACTTCATGTTCATGTCCTCGACTTGTGAGATATGGGAAGCTGTTTGAGAAGCCTATAGCGACGATGGGAATGAATCCTATATATTCGATTTAAAATCGAAGGTATGGGACCTCAAACAAGGTAATCTCCCTTTAGGTGACTACTATCTTGCCAAAAGCACTATTTGGCAAGAACTTGACCTTATTCATGAAGATACTCCTTGTTGTGCTTCACATTCTGCCACTCATGCTAAAAAAATTGAGAGAGTGTGTCTGTTTAAACTTCTAGCAGGTTTAAATACCTCATTTGATGATATCCAAAGTAGAATTCTTGTTCAAGTTCCTCTCCTATTTGTTAGGGAAGACTTTGCAATACTCCAAAATGAAGATTCACGAAAGAAGGTAATGTTGAAAGCAGCCACATTGCCACCATTGAACACTCTTGAATTATCAGCTCTTACTGTTTGATCTTCTGACCCTTATCCCAACAAGAATCAGCCTACATGTGACCATTGTAAGAAAATAGGTCACACCAAAGATACTTGCTGGGATATTTACTGCAAACCACCTAATTGGAAGCCAAGGAAGTACTGTGTCTGTGGTTATGTTGCTGAAACATCAAAAGAAGATAATGCTGAGTTATCTTTATCCCCACAAGGTGACAAATTTGATAGAATATTTGAGTTGCTTGCTGCCCTTCAACCCTCACAAAGGCAACCTACTGCTTCAGTAGTTCAGTGAGGTAATTTTTCTAAAGCCTTTTCCATTATCAAAGGTATAAGTATCGGGAGAAGTTGGATCATAGATTCTGGAGCCTCTGATCATATGTCCAATAACGCCACCTTGTTTGTCTCCTAAACTCCAACCAAAATGAAGATGACAGTCACAATTGTTGATGCCTCTAACTCAATTGTTGTTGGTTTCAGAAGTATTAAAATTTCTCCCACTCTTACACTTCAAAATGTCCTACATGTCCCAAATTTAAAATGCAACTTATTATTTGTTAGTCAGTTAGCCCTTGAGGAGAGATGCCATGTGATTTTTTACTACTCATTGTATTTTTCAGGACCTATTCACTGGGACAACGATTGGTGTTGCTAAAGAACTTAATGGGCTTTACTACGTGGATAAAGGTGACCTTCAAAGTGTTAGTTCCTACAATAAGGTATCCCTCCCTAGGGTTAGTAATTTGGAGTTGTGGCATAAACAGTTAGGACACCCTAATATGGATTATATGTCTAAGTTATTTCCTTCCCTTTATTCAAATAAACTCAGTTCTCAATTTTTGTGTGATACCTATGAACTTCCAAAACATCATAGAACTTCTCTTTCAAGTATTCTATATCATGCCTCTCAACCATTTACCACTATACACAGTGACGTATGGGGGCCATCCCGTGTTTCCAACTGCACCAATTCTAAATGGTTTATTACCTTTATTGATTATCACACTTGCATAAGTTGGTTTTTTTTGTTAAAAGATAAGTCGGAAGTTCCTCAAACTTTCATTGATTTCTATAATATGATACATGCTTAGTTTCGAACCAACATCCACATTTTACACACTGATAACGGTACTAAGTACTTTAAAAATTCCCTTTCTACATTCCTTAAAGACCATGGCATTGTTCATAAAAGTAGTTGCCCCTATAGTCCTCAGCAAAATGGCATTGCTGAAAGGAAAAATCGCCATATCCAAGACACTGGAAGATCACTTATGATATGCTCTAACATACCTAAATATCATTGGGGAGATACTATTCTTACTGATGTGCTTCTCATTAAACGAATGCCTAGTAAACCCCTCTCATTTAAAACACCCCTTCAACTTTTACACCACCATTACCGCCTACTATATCTTGAAAATACCCTTCCCCTGAAAGTATTTGGTTATACCACATATGTTCACCTTTATCATACCACCAAACTTGACCCTAGAGATGTTCGGTGTCTTTTCCTAGGATACTCTACATCCTAAAAAGGCTACAAGTGCTACGGTCCTCTCACCAAACGTCTCTTTGGCTCCTGTGATGTTACATTCTATGAACATGTTCCTTTTTACTCTAAGTCTTCCATTCAGGGGGAGAATTGGAGTGAATTTCTAACTTTGAGTAATTCAACAAATCCTAACCCACCTGAACCTGAACCTGAACCATTCCATGAACCTGACCCATATCTCGAACCTAACCTAGACCTTGAAACATACCATGAACCTGATCCATATCATCTTTAACCTAACCTGGACCTTGAATCATTTAAGGAAACAGTCAATGAACTAGTGCCTAGTAATAAGGAAAGTGCTAACCCAGGGGGAGACAAAAAGGACAATAGATGTGGAAAAACTTACACAAGAAGACAACCACAACCAAGTGAGGCCCCTCAGGTTCATAACACATGTCAAGAGTTGAAACCAGAAATAGGTCCATAAGAAGAACATGGTGAAGCAAATGTTCAACAAATAGAGGATGAAGATAATAATTTGCCAATTGCTGTCAGAAAATTGCCTAACGCTTGTACACGACATCCTATAGAAAGGTTCATTTCATATCAAGCACTCTCATCTAGATATTATGCTTTTATCTCTCAGCTTGATGTCATCCAAACACCAAACAACATAGATGAGGCATTAGTTAGTCCTAAATGGAAACAAATTGTCCTTGCTAAGATGGAAGCACTTGAGAAAAATGAAACCTGGGAGTTTATAGACTTGCCCAAAGGAAAAAAGGCAAGTTGGTTTTAAATGGGTTTTCACCCCAAAATACAAAGTTGAAGGGACCCTCGACAAATACAAGTCATGACTTGTAGCAAAAGGTTTTTCACAAATCTACGGAATGAATTATACCGAGGCCTTTGCACCAGTTGCAGAGTTAAATACAATCAGAGTACTACTACCTTTGACTATGAATCTAGACTGGCGCTTGCACCAACTCAATATCAAGAATGCTTTCCTTAATGGAGATCTAAAGGAAGAAGTATACATGAAACCTCCTCTAAGTTTTCCAAGCAAGAAAACCAACCAAGTGTGTAAACTTAAAAAATCACTTTATAGGTTAAAACAGTCTCCCTGTGCGTGGTTTGAAAGGTTTACTCAGGCTCTTAAAAAACAAGGATATACCCAGGGGCAAAGTGATCATACACTATTCTTCAAACATATTGATAAAAAAATAGTTGTCCTAGCAGTCTATGTGGATGACATTATTCTAACTGGAGATGATGAAGATGAAATTGACAAAATTAAGCAAGCTATAAACCAAGAATTCCAAGTCAAAGTTCTTGGAGAAATGAAATACGTCCTTGGAATGGAAGTGGCCAGGTCAAAGATGGGCATCTATATCTCTCAGAGGAAGTACATTTTAGATCTCTTAAAAGAAACAGGAATGTTGGGTTGTAAACCAAGTAGTATTCCTATTCACATTGATAACCTTGGCAAGGATGAGGTTCTTAGAAAGGCTGTTGACATAGGAAGATATCAACGTATGGTAGGAAAGCTAATTTATCTCTCACATACCAGACCAGACATACATATGTAGTCAGTGTAGTAAGCTAGCACTCTCACAATCCCAAATAGAAGCACCTAGATGAAGTCTACAAAATACTCAGATACTTAAAGGGCTCACTAGGACATGGACTACTATTTAAAAAATCTACTTATAGAAATATGGAAATGTTTAATAATACTGACTGGGCAGGTAAACAAGAGGACAGAAAATCAACCTCAGGCTACTGCACTTTTTTTCTGGGGAAATCTTGTCACCTGAAGGAGCAAAAAACAAAGTGTAGTGGCAAGAAGTAGTGCTGAAGCAAAATTCAGAGCAATGGCACTAGGAATTTGTGAAGGTATATGGTTAAAACGAGAGCTTAAGTAACTAAAAATACGAATAAATCTACCTATTAGGCTCCAATATGACAACATGGCAGCCATCAATAACTCACACAACCCAGTGTAACATGATCGGACTAAACATGTTGAAATAGATCGACACTTCATAAGAGAAAAGATCGATAAAGGAATCATTAGTCTTAAGTATGTCCCATCCAAAGAACAAACTGCTGACATTCTAACAAAAGGATTAATTGTCCCATCCAAAGAACAAACTACTGACATTCTAACAAAAGGATTAGCGAAAGATAAGTTCGATTATCTTGTACGCAAGTTGGAAATGATTGACATCTATAATCCAACTTGAGGGGGAGTATTGGAATCCTGATCCCGATATACCAAGATACCAAACTTGGTATCTTGGCATGATTACAGGATCCCACCGAATATTTAGGATCTAAGTTTCAAATATTTGTAAATATTCTTTATGTTTTTGTACTCCTAGATTCTTGGCCAAATACACTCGTCGAGAACCCATTCTCTTCTGTATATATTCTGATTTACAGTAATAATATTTTCATCGTGGAATTACCCCAAACCAGTCATTACGTTGCTTATTATATCTAGAGAAGTATGAGTTTAATAGATGCAAAATAGGCATACACAAGGAAGATCTGGGTCTATATGATCACAACAGTTATAAACCTACCTAAATTGCAAGTAATGGTTGAGAAATCTTAGCCAAAAATTACAAGACACGCAACTTACAACATCCAATGATGCCTCCTAACATACACTCAGGCTGAGAAAAATTGAGTAAAAATAATCTGCATAGTGGGTTGGAACATCAAAATTGATAACCAATCCATGTTCCTTGACATCCCTGGCAGCAACACTAGTTAAAATGAACAAATTACAGACATTGCTTTTGAAGTCAGAAATTGTGGATTCCCGATCTGTCTGATCTTTAGCCCCATGAAGAGAAAGGCATGGAGAGCTATGTCTAAGAAAATCCTTGAACAAAGCATCACATTTCTCTTGTGAGTGGACAAATATCAAAATATTTCCCTTTTCATACCATTCCCTAAGTAATTCTAAGAGCCTAAAGAACCTCTCATTTTCTGGCCTCACCTCTATCAGCTGTGTTATGCCCTTGTTAACAACACTCCTTCCACCAACTTGTATTTCAACGGCTTCTTCAAAACCTTACGACCCAGAATTTCAACCTGATGAGAAAAAGTAGCAGAAATTAGAGTTGTATTTCTTGTTCTATTTTTTTTCTTCTCTCTCTTTTTTTTTTCTTTTTTCCCCCACCTGAGTCATTTCCTTAAAAGAAGCTTTGCTTGGCCAACAAGGGTCATCATCAAATTTCTAAAGAAATTAAGTGGCAAAATATTCATAAACTAATAATCTGTTAGTCATATTACAAACTAACCTTATTCTCATAGTCCATATCTAGATTTATACAAAAGATCAAGGTTTAGAGGCTTAATTGAAACATTCTTTTCTTTTTTAATTTTTTTTCAACAACATTTTCTATGATGGGGAAGGCTCAAAGTTAAGTTCAATCATACGTAATGCAAAAATTTCAATTACGAAAATCTTGCAAAAAAAAAAATATTTTCAATTGCATAAAAGGACAAGCACAAAAAAATCATATCTTTCCCCCACACTTAAATCAAACATTGTCCTCAATGTTGCAAAAATCAATAAAGGGGGAAAGGAACTATTACTCCCCTAGTTTAGGTCTCTAAATCTGATATGGAGTTCTTCCTCTAGCACCTTCAGTGACACTTTACTTTTTTATAACAAAACTTGAGTAGGGTGTTAGTGAAAACTCTGAGGTTAAGGGATGGCAAAAAAAATAAAAAAAAATAAAGAAAAGAAAAGAATAAGAAAAATAGTTGAAAGCAGAATTCATTATATTGGTTTGCCTTCTAACAAAACTGCTAAATTTATAATCTTTAACCAAACTTCTCAACACAATCATCTAATCGTATGTATCAAACACCATAATCACCTTGTCTTCATTTCTTTTGAAGCAACAAGATTTCAAACAAAAAAGATGCTTATTCATGTTAATTACCTGTACTTTCTCAATCATAGACAATTTCAAAGTACAAGCATTCAGTGAATTCAAAGAAGGCACAACATGCACATAATTGCAAATAGATATAGGCGCTTTCAAAAATTTAGAACATTCAACAAAATTCACTTGATTCTCATCAGAAAGAGTCAAAACATCTATAGAATAATCATGCATAAAAACTACTGGGACATCCATACCAATTAGATCATCTGATTAGAGGACTTTTTGTCTCTTACGTTAGCCTTGGGGTCCATAATAAAAATTTAACCAAGGATTATGTATAGGAAAACTTATGATAGTTCTCTCTTCTCGAGGAGCCTTTTATTGAATCCTAAGTAATCTATATGCCATGAAAATGCAATAAAATAAGGGGAAATGGTTTTGGATTTTTTTTTTCAAATTTATAAACTAAAGACTAAAACAATTTAATTAAATGCTAGACTAATATTTTTGGTATTTTTAATAAAAAGGATGATTAATCAAAACATGAATGAAATGAATTCTCTTGAGAAGTTGGTTCATTGGCTACCTAGCTCATTAAATGATATGGGAGTTTGAAATTCATCAAGTCTTAATTAAAAACTCAAGCAAACGCATTGAGTCCAATTTATCTAATTAATGACTAATCCTACGATTGCATTCATAGTCATATCTTGGATAAATTGTTAAAAATCACTTGATGTATGAAATGGATTAAATCAATGTAATTATTTTCTCTAATTTGAATGCACAAATGTGCCACTCAAATTAACTCAAATCAATTACACAAACTAGTAAATACGTAGTAAGAATAACTTCAATAAATTAATAGGAAATATATAACCATAAATCAACCAATCACAATAATTCAAATCCAATCACAAAATGAGCAATCTTAGTTCAACAATATGGAGTCAAAATAACTCAACAAAATCCTACTAAAAATATCTTATAACATAGCTAAGAATTACAATAACAATAGAAAATTCATAAAGGAACCAAGAAAGAAAACTCCCCTTTGAAGCTCTTTGAACTAAAGAAAAATCCCCAATTCCCTCAAGAGTTGAAAGCTTAGCCACTCATGAATTTAATTGTAGAACAACCATAAATTCCAGAAAATATGGCAGCCATGAATTAAAGGGAAATATGATGAGGTAATGATGTCAAGGAAGGGTCTGGAAGGAGAAAGTGAAGGTGAAGGTTGACAGTGATAGAGATAAATACCGAAGCAGAGGAAGGAAGTTATGATGGCGAAGACGAAAAGGAGAACGTTGAAGGTAGTGATGATAATGGTATGAAATAAGGCTGGGCGTGATAGTAGTGATCTCCAGTGATGAGAGAAATGGAATTGGTGGTTGTAGCTGGTGTGGAAGAGGAAGTTCGTTGGTGATGGTAGTGTTTCAGTGGTAGTCAATGGAGGTCAAGGTGTCGGTGGAAGAGGAGAGATGCTAGTGGTGGAAAAGGAGATCGAGAACGCCGGTGCTGCATAACAAAGAAGCATAATCGGTAGTGAAGTAGAAGGTGACAGTGGTGACAGTGGTTCCGTCGTGCAGTAGTGAAGTGAGGAGGAACTGTGGTAGTAGCTGTCATCTTCCCGATCTCCATATCTCAACCTCTCGTCTCAAGCTTGCCTCCCATGGAGCAACTTACTCAGCTCTCTGTTTTCATATCTGTATTGTGGCTGTCTGTGATGGTAAGGGAGATAGAGTGAAGGTGGGAATGAATGCGGGGTCGCCGACGATAGTGGATGAAGGAGAGGAAGTCACTGACGACCGTTGATGAAGGAGATCCAAATCGGATTTATGGCGCACAACACTGAATATAACTCTCAGCTTGTTTTCAATCTTAGGTCACTGCCATGTCCGAATCCCATATCCACCAGAGCCAACCAAGTCGGGTCTAGGGGTATCAGATCCCTTGGTCAAAATGACGTGTTTTGACCAAGGAACCAAAATAAAAACTTTGAAAACTTTCTTTAAGGGACTAAAATGCATATTTTTGAAACTTTGGTTGGCAGAAGCATAATTTCTGAATTTTTGGGTCATTTTCTATAATTTTACACTGTCCATTTTCTTCATTATTTTGTAATTTGGAAAAAATCTGGGGCCCCTTTCTGCAATTTTTCCCAAGCTTCAAAATATTAATTTTGACCCTCCAGATCTCAAAATTTCTTCCTTCACACCTATAATACAAGTTTAAGCACAAGTAGCATCAAAAGTTTAAGAAAATATTTGTATGGATAATTAACAAATTTATGACCATTTTGCCCCTATTTATGATTAATTCAATAAAAATGGCCTAATTAAAATTTGTGCTTAATCATGCAATAATGTCAAAGAAAATGCATTAAAAATCCTAGTTTAGTCATGAAAAATCCTATAAAAATATGGTTCAATCAATTTCCCCACACTTAGACCTTTGTACTCTTGAACAAAGGGAATTAAGTACAATTTCCTAAGTTTCAATCATCAATGCAACTAAAAGATGAGCAATTTCATAATTAGAATGTAATAGATCAATTAATCAAATTCTTCAAGCTAACACAAGTCCCAATCCAGTGATGCAAAGAAATTAGCTAACTGCACAATCCAAATTATTAAAATAAAGCACCAGAGACTCTTAAGGTATTAGTGTTTCACTTATCTCACCATATTAGGATAATTTCACTCTAACTCACTTAATTAACACCTTACCATAGGCTTGTAACAAATCTAACATCTCCAGTACTAATAGCAATAAATGTAATGAATCAAGAGAGCTTTAAAAGGCTTCTAATGATGGATGAAGGCTAAATGAAATGGATTAATTAGAGAAACGAAATAGTTGAAATGCAAGTCAAAATTAGTGGATAAGTTCATAGCACCTAAATACCTTGACAACCTTTTGCTAATTCTTTTTCTAAATCATGAACAAATGCCTTCTTAATATATCTTTTGCTTTTACGTTTTTTTTTTCAATTCTTTTCTACTTCTCTTTCTTTCATTTTCCTTTTTTTAAACTATATAATTTTTTTTTCAAATTTTTTTAAACCAAACTCTCTCCTTTTTTTTAAACTTATGTTCTTTCTCTTTTCTATATACATGGCATTTCAATATATATATATTGTTCACCTTTCTATTGGCAAATCACTTTGATTTTAGAACACCATGAACACTATGAATAGAATGGCATACATACAACACTGGAATGACTCAAAGGGGTAAACAAATGGTGATGAATGAGGGTTTGTGTTTGAGTTAAAAGGGTTTAAAACCGAATGCCTCCTTCATTTCTATCACATTAATGCAAATATTGTTTTGAAAAAGAGTGGAAACAAGTTCTAGAAGGTGAAGAACTAAGTGAACACACACACACACACATACAGAGCATTTAAGGCCCAATTAATCTTCCAACAAGGTTTTGTTTCTCCAATGCACATTCTAACACAATCAATTTCATAGTAAGCTAACCACAACACATTTACTTAAGTAATTCAATTGCTAACATTACAAAAAAATTAATTAAAACATTGAAATCAATTATAATAATGTTCAACACTTAAATGCACTAATGATATGGAAACTTTCTTTTCACAAAACAACAAGTAAGCAAATGTCTAATTGTGGGTTTATTTCTCTTCCCATTCATTTTAAAACCAAAACATGGTTTTAAAAAGTTGCCAAAACACTAGATCATATGAAAACACAAAGAATTTCCTACAAATCACATTTCCAAACTAGCAAATGTGACCCTTTACCACTTAGGGCATGCATTAAAGCAAGTCATTCTTGAAAATTTTTTGAAACGTTTTCTATTTAATGGCATTTTCTCATTTTAAAAACAACCAATTAATGAGATTTAAAATGTATTCTCCTCCCTACACTTAATCAACACATTGTCCTCAATGTGGAAAAACACTCTAAAGAGAATGCTTAGGAAGTTGAAATTCAAGGGACAATGGTAATTAAAATAGGGTAGTGGCAAAAAATGCAAAGCATACAAAAGGGGTTCTTATTGTGCTTGTTAAACTACACTACTTTTACCTTTTTCTATTGGATTGTCTCTCCCCCAAACTTAGCTTCTTCATACACAAGTAAGCTCAAAGAATTATAGGATTTAGGAAGAAAACAAGTGAGGGAAGAGACAACCTGTGTTAGAGTATCTTGAGTCGCTTGAAGGAGAAGTTCTCATCCCTGATGAGAATCATGCATTTGTCATTAAAAACATCTTCTCCTACATTGAATTTCCTTAGTGGAGGTGGCTCAAGATCAATCGGAAGAGGTCCAAGAATGTGAGGTGGAGGTTAATACCATAGAGGATTCTTCCAATTGTGGGTCTACAAAGAAGACAAGTAAATAGCAGTACCCAATCTAAAGGTATATAAATGGAGAGATTTAGATGAATATGCACATATTGTAGGAGAAAAACTCTCCAAATAGGTCTCAGAGCCAAGAAAATCAATGGTACGTTATCAGTAGGAGTTAGAAAATCAATTAATTTTTGAGAATCCTCTTGTTTTTGCAAAGTGGAAGGTGCGTAATCCAATTTAATGTTGAGCACACCACGTCATCATTTCCATCACAAGAGGTGGAAGGAAAAAGAGTGGAAGGAAGAAGAGAATTTTTCAAAGTGTCACCACCAAAAACTTTTGAATTTTCAAAAGAATCATTTTCTTTTTCTATGTCGGGTGGCAAATCATAAGAAAGAATCATATGGAAAGATTTATTTTCATTTTCAATAGCATGAATCAAAACATTTGAATCTTCCCTTATTAGACTATCATGCAATTCATTGGAATCAAGAAGAAAATCTTTTTCTAGGCTATGGTTTTCCTCATTGACAACAACCACAGTGGCATTCATACAAGATTCAACATTTTCACAAGTGTCATGCTTACAATCATCAATAGTACAAGATGAAGCATTATGATTAATGGTAGAATCAACCACTTCACTAAATGTTTTCTTTCAAAACTCAACAAGCAAGTGGTATTTTTCATGATAACAGTCTACACATATTTGATCTACAGCACAAGAATTGAAAATATATCGTCTAATTGATCACAATCATCCCTGTACTATGAAGAGAAGCATTTTCAACAATTAAGGCATCACATAAAGAAGTATGAGTACACTCATCAATAAGTACAATTGAATCACTACTACTTGAACTAATAGGTTGAGCAATTACATTTTCAAACATTTGAGGGGATTCAACAATGATTTCCTCATCCACCTCATCATCACTCATACCATGAATTGCTTCACTAGTTAAACTAGTAGGAGAGTCTACTTCTATAAGGATAGGATCATTATCAAATGTTAAAGAAGACTCTTCAATGCTCTTTTTTTTCTTCCTTCACTTCTTTGTTCCTCCTCCATAGGAAAGGATAACTCCTCTGGAAGTTGGAATCACACCTTCTTGACTTTTGTGGCTTAAGTAGTTGAATTACATGTAGGCAATGAAGGAAGAGTCTCTTATGGAGTGTTGCACTTAGAAGTCTTTTATGCAAGCCACTCCATTGCTTTCTCAAACTTCTCATTTTCTTTCTTCAAACGCTCTACTTCTTGTGATGGCCGAGTGAGAGACTCAAAGTCCTTGGCCAATCTTGTACGGTCTTTATCTCGTTGTTCTATTGATCTCATTATAGAGGACATGTGATAGGCAAAGGTGTCCTTGTGTGACCGCTCCTCATTTATAGTCTGACTCATTAGATTTTGAAATTTTCTAATGACTTTAGTAATAGTAGGTTCTTAGTATGGCACACACAGTTAGGAATGAGGTCTATAAGATGGCTAAAATGGTGGGTATAAAGACTCATGAGATGGGTGGCATGGTTAGGAAGTGGGGTGGAGTAAAGAAGGAGGTTCATGATATGACATGTGGTTATATGGTGGAGGTTTAGAATGAGGCTCGTAATATGGGTTGTATGGTAGAGGAAAAGGTTCATGGTATGATCTATAGGGTAGGTGTGGTGTGTAATGAGATTGGAATGAAGGTTGTTGGTAGGGTTTATGGTATGAAGGGTGGAATGGACCATGATATTCTTGACCAATTAGACTATCTTGAAGAAGCTGTAGTGATTGTTGAATGGAATGGATGCTTTTAGAGATAGACTCTTTCCTTTCAGTTGAATCTACTGCAGAAGAGGGAGATTGAAAAGGTAAACCTTGATTACCATTAAACCAAGCTATGAGAATTCAATACAATAAATTCCCATAAATCACAAGATAACTATCTAACTAAAAACTATGAAGCTAAGAAAAAGAATAAAAGAAAATACTAATGCAAATGAAAAAGAAAGAGAGTTTCAAAATGACAAACGATGCAAAAATGCGATGAATTAACTTGGAGACATGATGAATTCAAACAAGTGAGCACAAAATCATATTAAATTAAATGCAACAACACCACACAGAAGCTACTAAGTCAAAATAATGCAATCAATGCTATGCAAACTACCTAAATGAAAAAATTATAAACTATATGCAAAGAAAAACAAAATATGCAAAACTAACATGTTTCACTCGAGTGACCCCTTGTCAAAAAATGAATTTGACAATTAGATTACCTAGGGAGCCAATTACTTAGCTCTTTAGCAACGGCGCCATTTGATTAGAGGACTTTTTGTCTCTTATATTAGCCTTGGCATCCATGATCAAAAATTAACCAAGGATTGCGTATAGACAAACCTAAGATCGTTCTCTCTTCTCGAGGAGCCTTTTATTGAATCCTAAGTAATCTATATGCCATGCAAATGCAATAAAACAAGAGGAAATGGTTTTGTATTTTTTCAAATTTATAAACTAAAGACTAAAACAATTTAATTAAATGCCAGACTAATATTTTTGGTATTTTTAATAAAAAGGATGATTAATGAAATATGCATGAAATGAATTCGCTTGAGAAGTTAGTTCATTGGCTATCCTATCTCATTAAATGATATGGTAGTT
This sequence comes from Inga oerstediana, assembly GCA_963210345.1. NCBI lineage: Eukaryota > Viridiplantae > Streptophyta > Magnoliopsida > Fabales > Fabaceae > Inga > Inga oerstediana. The sequence continues at coordinate 70,016,576 of OY723406.1, forward strand.
TGAAATTAATCAATTCTTAATTAAAAACCTCAAGCAAACGCGTTGAGTCCAATTTATCTAATTAATAACTAATCATACGATTACGTTCATAGTCATCTCTTGGATAAATTGTTAAAAACCACTTGATGTATGAAATAGATTAAATCAATGCAATTGTTTCCTCTAATATGAATGCACAAACGCGCCACTCAAATTAACTCAAATCAATTACACAAACAAGTGAACATATAGAAAATTCATAAAGGAACTAAGAAAGAAAACTCCCCCTTGAAGCTCTTTGAACTCAAGACAAATCCCCAATTCCCTCAAGAGTTGAAAGCTAAGCCACTCATGAATTTAATTGCAGAGTAACCACAAATTCTAGAAACTATGGCAGCCATGAATTAAAGGGAAATATGATGAGATAATGATATCAAGGAAGGATCTAGAAGGAGAAAGTGAAGGTGAAGGTGAAGGTGAAGGTTGATAGTGATAGAGATGAATACCGAAGTAGAGGAAGGAAGCTATGATGGCGAAGAAGAAAAGGAGAACATTGAAGGTAGTGATGATGATGGTCTAAAATAAGGCTGGCGGTGATAGTGGTGATCTCTAGCGGTAAGAGAAATGGAATCGGTGGTGGTAGTTAGTATGGAAGAGGAAGTTTGTTGGTGATGGTGGTGTTTCGTTGGTGGTGAAGGGAGGTAAAGGTGTCGGTGGAAGAGGAGAGACGCTAGTGGTAGAAAGGGAGACTGAGAACACCGGTGCTGCATAACATAAAAGTGTTAGAGGTAGTGAAGTGGAAGGTGACAGTAGTGACAGTGGTTTCAACGCGCAATAGTGAAGTGCAAAGGAACGGTGGTGGTAGCTATCTTATTCCAAATCTCCCAATCTCAACTCTCATCTCAAGCTTGCCTACTACGATGCAACTTCCTCATATCTCTATTTTTCAGATCTGTGTCGTGGCTGTCTGTGATTATGAGGGAGCTAGAGTGAAGGAGGGAATAAATGTGGGGTCGCCGGCCACAGTGGATGAAGGAGATCCAGATTAGATCTGTGGTGCTCAACACTAAATATAACTCTGAACTTGTTTTCAATCTCGAGTCGCTACCATGTCCGAATCCCATATCCACCAGAGCTAACCAAATCAGGTCCAGGGCTATCGTTGTTTTGACTAAGGGACCAAAATGAAAACTTTGAAACCTTTCTTTGAGATACTAAAATGCACATTTTTGAAACTTTGGTAGGGCAGAAACATTATTTCTGAACTTTTTGGGTCATTATATGTAATTTTACACTAGCCCTTTTCTTCATTATTTTGTAATTTTCACAAAATCTGGGGCCCCCTTCTGCAATTTTTCCCAAGCTTCAAAATATTAATTCTGACCCTCCAGATCTCAAAATTTCTTCCTCCACACCTACAATGCAAGTTTAAGCACAAGTAGCATAAAAAATTTAAGAAAACATTTGTATGAATAATTAACAAATTTATGACCATTTTACCCCTATTTATAATTAATTCAATACAAATGCCCCCAATTAAAATTTGTGCTTAATCATGCAATAATGTCCGAGAAAATGCATTAAAAATCCCAGTTTAGTCATGAAAAATCATATAAAAATATGGTTCAATGATCATCAAAATCACAAACCTTAGGCTCCACAACGAGAACCTCTTCTAGACACCTAATATTCTTATCTAAATTAATTTCAAACTCAAATCACCTTCTAAATTATCCATAGTCTTATGCAATTCCACATCTTCAACTTTCTCACAATAACAATTATCAACACAAGAAGTGATCATCATGTTTAAGGGATTATCGTGCCTCATAGTCTCAAGGGTTTACACAATTTGACTCATGTATATTCCAATATTTTGGACACTTGACTCAACTCAAGTGACAAGTTTCTTTTGTTCTCTACTAAATCTCTCTAATGCTTCCACACACTCCCCAAATAATCTTTCTAAATTAAATTTTTCTTTATACTTAAGAGTGTGTTCTTCAATATGTGGATAAGAGCCGAAAGGATGGGTAATTTCATTAGGACAATACTTAATATATGGATCCCAAAACTTTTGTTGCTCAAAACTTTTACTAGGACAAAATGAATAGTCAAAACAAGTTTGGTTACTAGCAATATCATCTCCCACATGATGACTAGTTGTTCTATATTGACAATACTCATATAAATTACTCCCTCCACAATAAGCACAAGACATGTAAAAATATTGAGAAGAATTAGCATATGGAATATAACAATCGTTTATGCTCCTTTTATATTGCCTATATTTATTCAAATAATTTACAAAAGCAATCAGGTCATCTTTTGTTGAAGACGAGGAATTCATCTCTCTCTCTCTCTCTCTCTCAATATTAAGACCAGTTGGTTGCCATGTGGAATCAATTTTTTTTACTTTTCACTAAAAAAAAGAAACAAGATATTTCCCAACTTAAACTTAAACTACTAAAGCTCAATCAATTCCAAACAAGGCAATTGTAGCACACAAGTCCCCAACAAGGACGCCAAAACTTGATAGGGGCAAAATATAGAGGCTAAGACTCAATAAATGCACGGGCTGTATCAAGCAATAAAAAGTGAGTAAGATATCGTTCCCATTAGGACTTAGTACCAACAATACAGTTGAGCAATGACTTTACGCTTTTGCTTAAGTTGAGTCAACACAAATTGAATTATAAATAAAACCTAACTAGAGAAAAGAAGAAACAAATCTAACTATTATGAAAGCTAAAGGTGATTCTAGATCTTAAGTGATGACTTGGATTATTATAGCCTTGATTACTTGTTAGTGTCTAACTTCTCCTATTAATTGTGTTTAAAGTTATAATTGCTAGTCTAGGACTCTTATTTACCTAAGAGTGCCTTCCGATCCACTAAAAAGCATTACAATTATGTTAATCCTTAATTCCTTAGGTGGTTAGTACTTAATTGGATTAATTTAAAAGCAAGCCTAATGAGACTATATAGGGCCAATACATATATATCTATCCTACAAGTAAATTAAGTTCAAAAACCTAATCCTACACGATTCAATTAAAGGTCTATTCTACATTCCCTATGTCTAGGCTCCTTTAGAATACCAAAATAATCTAATAATCAGATGTCTCTTGTTTCAGGATAATCAAGCACACAATTAAATCAATAAATATAATATTAAAGCAATTAATGACAAAAATTATCATCCACTAATTCATAAACAAACTAAATAATCCAAAACCAAGGTTTAGCTACATAAACTGAACATTCTCATGACTAAAATAATAACTAACCAAAGAAAAGATAAAAAGACAAAGAAAGAAGAGAAGAGAAAGGAGAAATAAAAACTCAATGCTGAATTTTCATCTATGTTGTCGCTCTTCTACATCTCCAAACTTTAATCTCTATCCATTAAAGCTCTTGCCTTAATGTCACCAACCAAGAAAATAAAACACACCTCCTTCTTGCTACATCTAGCATATATATAGATATATATTACCTCCATGTGTGCGCCTCTATCACAATATCTTGATTTATCTCTTTTTTTTATCGATTATCATATAATATTGATATATTATATTGATATTTTGTTCTCACTTGAATGTTATAATATCTCCTACAAAAAAAATTAGGATATGAGTAGATTTTAGATCAAAATATCCTTTTATTCTATAATTACCTAAAGGATAGAAAACTATATATAAAAGATAATTAAATAAGCATATAATATTAATAAATTTAATCAAATATGTCTCAAAATCTATATTTATTTAATTATAAAATATATTCATATCACAGAGTCATGCCAAAATGAGAGACATGCTCTAGGCTCAAGCAAGTATGTGTGTGTGTGTTTATTTATTTATTTATTTGAATAAAAGTCAATTATATTAAGTAAGACGAAGAAGTTACAATAAATGCCACCATACTTAATGGATTAAAGTATGATGGTAGGATAACTACATCTGTCTAGCATAGAAATCAAACTTTCAGGAAAAGGGGAACTTTTAAAAAGTTTAATTGAATAGAAGTTCTTTAAGAGATTTTGGATATCAGCAGCCAGGATACACGATATAGAAGATGCAACTTTGAAGTATTGGTCCAAATCCATTATGTATGAAAAAACTGTCAGAGCATTATGTATATTGAATAGCGGATTACTAATAATCCACCAAAAACAATCTCTTATGCATTTGAGGAGGAAGTTCATCTGGTAAGTGAACTCGCTCCGCCATTCAAACTTCTGTAAAGATTGGCAATCAAAACTGATCCACAAAATGATTTTTTCCTTCCTTTTTATCCAAAATATAGTCATGAAAAGGATCCATCCCATTGCATTCGTTTACAGCAGAGTTAAAGTAAGAGAGTTACTTGGAACCTTATCCTCAATTTGAGATGAGCATGGATTGAAACTTAGCTTGGAGAAAACTATGGACTGATGTATGTTTAAAATATATGTGTGTGTGTGGGTGTGTAATCCCACACACATACATATATTTACAACAATATTTACTGAAAAGGCTTGACGCGACTCAAATCATCCATTTCTTCATTCTTCTACATTGCTCGTGATCGTCTGCAATCTATAGAGTTAACACCAGTATGGAGAATGACGCTGATAACAACATTCCTGAGATTCATCCCAATGCAATAGTTCTTGAGACTCATCCTAATACAACAACGGTACCTTTTGCAATGCCACTTCCAAGACCTTTTCCCAACACCTCCAAGATTGATGTCCGTGATGGAAAAAATTTTAGGTATTGGAAAGCATGAGTTTATTCTATTCTCAATTTGTATGGGGTGGCTGCTACTCTCGATCAACTAGAACCTTCATCAGAAACTGACCAAGCCATGAAGGATTTTTGGAAATATGCAAATAAGGTTTATAGACACCCCCTCATAAGTACTCTGTCTAATGATATGTTCGATGTTTATTGTACCTACAAGGAGGCACAACAGATTTGGGAGTCACTTATCCTGAAATACATTGCTGAGGACGCTGGAAAACAAAAATTTGTTGTGGGGAATTTCTATCGATGGGAAATGGTCGAGGATAAAGATATCAAACTGTAGATCAATGAGTATCATAAATTGTTAAAAGAACTTTAGGCTGAAAATATCAATCTGGTATATGAATTTATGGCAAGAGTCCTTATTCAAAAGCTGCCAGAAACATGGAATGAATACAAGCAACAATTAAAACACAAGTAGAAGCAGTTGTCACTGTCTGATCTGATTACATACATTATCATTAAAGATGCCAACAGAAAAGCTATCCAAGAAGCAAAGGGGCTGACTGTCAAAGCCAATTTAGTGGAAGCAAAGCCACACAACAAGAGGTATGAATCTAAACACTAGCATAAAAAGAATTCTGATTACAAGTGCAATGATTCTTACCCAAATTCAAGAAGAAAGGAAATTGTTATTTATATGGCAAGCTAGGTCACTTTGCTGCTCAGTATAGGAAAAAGGCGAAAGTTGAAAAATGTAAAAGAGACGAAAATCCTCCAAAGCCAAATGTAAATTTGGTTATAGTAGATGAAAATAGTGATGATGAAGTTATTGTTGTTGTGGTCTCTCAAGCCTTATTAGTATCTGATGTGAAGAAATAGGTAGTAGACTCTGGAGCCACCAAGCACATATGTGCAAATAGGAAGATGTTTGCCTCCTTTCAAGAAGGAGAAGACCACATTTATTTAGCTAATTCATGAACTGCAAAAGTTCAAGGGAAAGGAAAAGTGGTGCTGAAACTCACATCTGGAAAGGCATTGGCACTGAATGATGTTTTGTATGTCCCTGAACTGAGAGCAAATTTGTTATCTGTGGCTCTATTAGGAAAATTTGGGGTTAAGGTACCATTCAAATATGATAAGATTATTATGACAAAGAACAATGTTTTGATAGGAAAGGGTTTTTGTAATCAGAGCCTTTTTGTACTAAGTGTTGATGAAAATAAAGATAATACATCCTCTTCTACTTACTTAATTGATTCCTTTGATTTATGGCATGCAAGACTAAGACATATACATAGATCTTATATAAAGAGATTGCTGCATCTTGGGATAATTTCTGGGATTAATATTAATGATATTAATAAATGTGAAGAATGTGCAGAAACAAAATAAACTAGAAAACACATTTTGTTACTCAAAGAGAAATTGAATTATTATCTTTAATACACACTGATTTAGGAGATTTAAAACAAACTGAGACAAGAGGTGGAAAGAGATATTACATTTCTTTTATTGATGATTTGTCAAGATATACTAGAGTATATTTACTTAGAAATAAAGATGAGGTCTTTGAAAAATTCCTTTTATACAAGGCAGAGGTGGAAAATCAACTAAATAAAAAGATAAAAATGGTCAGGTCAAATAGAGGAGGGGAATACTTATTGCTTAATGATTTTTGTGAAAAGGAAGGAATAATCCATGAAGTAACTCCCCCATACTCACATGAATCTATTGGTATTGCTGAAAGGAAAAATAGAACGCTAAAAGAAGTGATGAATGCTTTATTTGTGAGTTCTGCTACACCTAATAACTTGTAGGTGGAAGCCTTATTTTCTGCATGTTTCATACAAAATAGAATACCCCATAGGAAAACAAAGAAGACACCATATGAGTTGTGGAAAGGCTTTACACCAAACTTGAAATATTTGAAAGTATGGGGGTGTGTAGCAAAAGTGTTATTACCTGATCCTAAAAGGAAAAAGATAGATTCTAAAACTGCTAATTGTATGTTTATTGGTTATGCTCAACAGAGTCCTGCATATTGTTTCTAGTTTTGAAAAGTGATATTTTAGAATACAATACTATTATTGAAACTAAAGATGCAAAATTTTGAAAGTATTTTTCCTTTAAAAGTTGAGCATATTCCTAAGAAAGTTGAACAATTTTTTGAACAAAATTCAAATGAAGATGTGATTGAAATTATTTACGGATAAGTAAAAGACAAAGAAAAAAAACATCTTTTGGAAATGATTTTTATACATATTTAGTATGAGACGAACCTAAGAATTTTTATGAAGCTGTCTCTTCTCTGGATTCAAATTTTGGAAAGAAGCTATTAAAGCAAAGATAGACAATTTGAATCAAAACAAAACTTGGGTTTTAGTATACTTGTCTCTAGGAGTAAAACCTATTGGGAGTAAATGGGTGTTTAGGAAAAAAATACTTTCCTGATGAGTATATAAACAAATATAAAGCTAGATTAGTTGCCAAAGGCTTTACCCAGAAAGAAAATATTGATTATTTTGATATCTTTTTGCCTGTAACTAGGATTTCCTCTGTTAGAGTTCTAATTGTCTTAGCATCAATTCATAATCTTGTTATTCACCAAATGGATGTCAAAATAGCATTTCTAAATAGTGACTTATAAAAGGAAATTTATATGGTTCAACCTGAAAGATGTATTGTTCCTGGGCAAGAAAACAAGGTTTGAAAATTAGTTAAGTCATTATATGGTTTGAAACAAGCACCCAAACAGTGGCATGAGAAATTAGATCAAAAAAGTGATGGTTTCTCTACTATTGAAGTAGAAAGATGTGTTTATATAAAAGTTGTGAATAATGAATGTGTGATTATTTGCTTATATGTGGATGACATGCTTATCTTTGGTACTAGTATAAATGTTGTGCCTCAAACAAAAGGTTTCCTTGCTTCAAACTTTGATAAGAAAAATCTTGGAGAAGCAAAGGTAATATTGGGTCTAAAAATCATAAGTAATGAACATGGTATTCAACTTTCTCAAGAACATTATGTTGAAAAGATTCTGAGAAGCTTTGAATAGTTTAATGAAGAACCTTTGAGTACTCCTTATGATGGTAGTATACATTTGACAAAATATGAAGGACATCCAATAGCTCAATCTAAATATGCACAAATAATTGGGAGTTTGTTGCATTTGATGAATTACACTAGGTCGGACATAGCATATGCTGTGTGTAGATTGAGCAGGTATACTCACTGCCCAGGTAGTAAACATTGGGAGGCACTCATAAGATTATTACAGTACTTGAGAGGTGCCATGAATTATGGTATACAATATAGTGGATTCCCCGCTGTATTAGAAGGGTATAGTGATGCTAGCTGGATCTCGGATTCAGATGAAACAAAACCCACTAGTGGCTATGTCTTTATTCTTGGTGGTGGTGCGGTCACATGGAAATCAGCCGAGCAAAACATTATAACACCATTCTCAAGGGACTTTGAGTTTGTTGCTATGGAGTTTGCTGGTACCGGGGCTGAGTGGTTGAAAAACATCTTAGTGAATATCCCTCTGGGTGACAAACCAACATCATTTGTATCATTACACTGTGATAATCAAGCTGTGATAGCCACGGCTAAGAACAAAACCTTCAATGGTAAAACTAGACACATACGATTGAGACATATTATTATAAGGCAGCTGCTAAATGATGGTGTTATCTCAATTGATTATATAAAGTCATAAATGAACTTAGCATATCCGTTAAAAAAAATCCTTGGGAGGAAAATGATTGTTGAAATGTCAAGAGGAATGGGACTAAAGCCAACTACTAATTGACAGCTATGGCAACCTAACCTTTGTGATTAGTGATCCCAGGAAGAAGGTTCAATGAGTAAGAACAAGTCATTCGTCAGTTCTGACTAGTACAAATATATTTTACATTCCTTCCTATGATACTTTGAATGTGTTACACTGCATTATTGTAGGTTGATCAAAACTCTTAATGATTTCATAGTTCAATGAAACAGTGTGCATAGTGCAAGTACACTTACATGAAATCACCTCTATGAATGTGGAGTGTGGCCGGTCCTATGAGATCATGGCAAAATCTCTAGAACATTCATTACACACCAGGCACACGCATGGTTGACATAACAAGCAAAATCGTCGTTAACAGCGGAATTGTTTGGATATAATCTGACTCTTAATGCCTCTGATACACACCAAGATTTGTTAGTTCATAGAAGCAAGCTTCACTAACATTTCTGTGTATCAAGTGTTATTGGTCTAGGTATGATTCATAGTTCTAAAGACCACCAGATACAATAGTTATAACCTATGAGTAACATAGTGAGTTTCTTTAACACATGTGGGGGAATGTTGTAAATATATGTATGTGTGTGGGTGTGTCAAAGAAACTAATCCCACATTTCTTGGGAATAAGCGAGTATAAGCCCATCTATACTATCACATTATCTTGGGTTTGTAAAGAGGCCTAGAGGAGTGGTTTGTAAAGAGCCACTTTATGGAAAACTTAGTGGAAATCCAGCGATTCACCCCCCTTGCGCGCAAATAAATACATGGTACTGGCACTTTTTGTGAAAATATTTTGCTCTCTGGAATTATTATTTTTAGATAATAAAAATAATAATATATTTGGGCTTGCCAAAAAGTCGTTATATTTTGGGGTTTGAAATTTGCAACCCTTTGTGACCAGAAGTTGTTACCGGTCAGGTGCTTCCCCGAACGCTCTCTCCGTTGTCAACGTACATGCCTATCTTTTTTGATTGTGTCTGTTTGGTCTCAAGGGACGTGTTGTCCGAACTATCTTACATCCATTGGCTATCTGTGGACCATGCCTATATAAGGGTCATAGGCAAAGTGCTTGGATACGATTTTTTTGATCTCCCCTCCTCTGCGTAAATTTTCTCACTATGGTTACAATTACCTTCCACTAGTTCTGCTGCCTTGACTTGTTTCAAGAAGGGTCTATTTAATCCTAGGGAGTACTGCTTCCTCTCTGCCGGTGGTTGTAGAATAACTCTATAGGACAATGTCCTCAGACGCAACTCAGATCTTCCGTTTCTTCATTCTTCCAGATTGCTCGTGGTCATCTACAATATATGTTCCTTATCAACTGAGGAGGATGAATCTCAATTCCTTTAAGCAAAACAGAATTTCTAGTAGTCCAGATTGTATTCAATGAGATAATGATGCCATACATGATGTCTATATGGCCTTCTTGATATAACTTCACCAGAGAATCTTTTAACTATACTTTAAATTCTGCAAAAGTTTGAACTTCAATCTTGATGTAAAGACCCCCAAACAAAACTGCACGAGACAAAGGACATAGCAAGAAAAGATGATCCAAGCTTTCATCACCGTTACAACCAAATAGACATAATCCCTTAACATTTAAATGATGACTTTGCAGAATATCACATGATGGAATTGCACTATTTATATGTTTCCAAATCATCAATAGATATTTATGAGGAAGATCAATTAACCAAATAAACTTTCAGAATTGGTCATTGTTGTTTTGATGAGAAGAACCATTTAACATAGAGAAACCATCTTTTGAAGAATAACATCCAGATGAGTTGCCTTTCCAAAAAGCAATAACTAAAAGGAAGTTTATACTTTTTACCTCCTTTTCACAAACTTAGTTGGCCAAAACGCTGCGTTTCACCTTAAGATAGGGAAAGCGTGCCAGTTAAAATAAAAAGGTTGAATGAATCAGAGTGTGGAGGCAAAAGTGGGAGGAAAATAGAGGAGGAAATATTAGGAGGAAAGCTTTTAAAAATAGAGCAAGCAAGTTAATGATGTTTGGAATTAAGCATTGGAACGACTGGCAATTAATAGTCAAGAACTGCACATACACAAACGTTCCAAAAATATATTGAAATATTGAAAAATGACAAAAGAAGGATGTGAATTTTTAATATGGCGTGATTGGCTCACAACTGTACTGCGTTGGAATTAAGCATTGGAACGACTGGCAATTAATAGTCAAGAACTGCACATACACAAACGTTCCAAAAATATATTGAAATATTGAAAAATGACAAAAGAAGAATGTGAATTTTTAATATGGCGTGATTGGCTCACAACTGTACTGCGTTGAATTGAAAACTCATTTAGTACTTGGTACTTTGCACATGTTTGTTGGTGTATATATATATGAAAATCAAAGAGGATATACGTAACTCTTCAACAAGACTTGGCGTTGATTGATAATGTGTGTGTGTATCTCTACTTTTCCGGGCAATATATATATAAATATCTACTTGTTATAGGTATGTTGCGTTGATGGGAATCGTGGATATATTAAAGTTTTGTTGGATCATTTAAAAAAAAGAGTATTTGAATCACTCAATAATCGATCAATACCATTGAAGAAATTAACAAACTTATCATGTATAACTGTTTTATTACTTTCAACTACATTTCTAGGGATCGGAAACAAGTAACTACAAAGCCCCCCCATATATATATATATATATATATGTACACATACACATATGGACACCAGTTATTTATTTATTTATTTTTATAGTCCCTTTGGGGTGCGGCAGCCAAAGTTTACAGCATTTTCATGGAAAACAATTTCACGATAATGCTGCAAACTATAGATATTGCACCTTTTATTTTTTACAATCAAGCATTTTTCAATAAGTGAATTAAATTGTTTAAACATCCCAGAAGTGAACCAATTTTATAAATGATCCACAATCAAGCATTTTTCAAGAAAAAAAAAAAAAGTGATGAATAACAAATTGCAGTATGAGCCTAGTGGTGCGAAATTAATGGAAGGACTCGCAAGTCAAGATTCTGAAGAATGTTTTACAAAATCCATCGTTCTTCACACACGTTTACATGCTCCTTCCCCCCCCCCCTCTCTCTCTCTCTCTCTCTCTCTGTGAAGTCATTTAATCCTATATCTTAGGAATCTGTTTTCCTGCTAAGTGCTTTGCTTAGTAGGGAAAGTTAAGCATGTCTGGACTGTCCAGATATGATCTTATATTAAGAACTGGAGGGGGTAAAACACTATTCACCTGTTTTAATTTCATGCAAAAGTAGTCTACATGATATACACATGAATGTAGTGATAATATAAATGGCTCTTGATCCCATGGTTTGAATTTTCTAAAAGAACATTTGGTTGTTTACAGGTATCACCGTTGGACAAGAAACAGTGTGGTTGATGACGAGTCAAAGCGATGGGAACATAATAATTGATTCTGGGACGACATGGACAACGCTTCCATCAAGATTTTATGACCAAGTTGAAGCTTTGGTGTAGCAGGCCATTGGAGCCGACCAATTCATAGTGCAAATCAAACACTACAAATTGTGTTCCTCAAATGCTAACTCCATCCAGCAGAATGTTCCAAATTTTGAAGTTCATTTTCAAGGAGCCGACCTTTCCTTAAATCCTCCGAACGTTTTCAGTTTCGTATCCGACGATGTTATGTACCTTGCAATGACTCCAACAGATGGATTTCCCATTTACGGAAATGTTGCTCAGATTGATTTTGAAGTCGAGTATGATCTTGATGATAGAAAAGTTTATTTTGCTCCTGTTGATTGTACTAAACAGTAGAGACTCGAGAGCACTTATGTATGAATTTTAATATACTTTTGGCATATATATGAAGCTCAAGTGCAGTATAAGAATTTAAACCCTAAATTTACTGAATGTATGCTTGTTTCCAAATCAGTTGGCTTTTAAATATAAATTACTTAAAAGAATGATATACTAAATTGACATTTTAGATTATCCATTACATATTAATATATATTTTCTAAAACTAATTAATTAGAGCTTGTTTGGCATTGTGTTTAAGTCATGAAAAGTGACTTTTTGAATCAAAAAGCTAATTAAGGCAGGAAAATGATGTTTGAAATTGCGTTTAAAAGTGATTTTTTGAATCAAAAAAGCCTTTTTTGACCTCTGACTTTTGGCTTTAATTCATATTTGAAGGTTATGAAACTGACTTTTCAATATATTATCTAAACAAATTTATGTCAAATTGGTTTTTTTTTTTGTTTTTATAAAATCATATCTAAACATAAATCTAAACAACTATTTAATTAAAAAGTTCCATTATTTATATGTTGATTTTTATTATTTTGGTATGTCATCTGATATCTTTTTTAACTAATTAAATCCTCAGCGTGTCTTGATTTTCGACATGCATAATTTTCTTATCCCAAAACATCTGACTGTAATAAGCTTCAGCGCCAATAATTAATGAATTTAACCCTGAAGCGTGAGAAATGCCCAAAATATTAATATCTAAACATTTTAATTATTATAAGTGGAATCATGTAAGCAGATTGTTACGGTATGGCATATATCGGATATATTTATTAAAAGAAATTAGTCATTACTTTGGCTATAAGTTTATTGACTTTGGAGTCAACCCAATGTTGATCATAACTACTGAGTCTCGTGATCTAACTGCATTTTATTGCCTCTCGTGATTTTGGTATGTCATCTGATATCTTTTTTAACTAATTAAATCCTCAGCGTGTCTTGATTTTCGACATGCATAATTTTCTTATCCCAAAACATCTGACTGTAATAAGCTTCAGCGCCAATAATTAATGAATTTAACCCTGAAGCGTGACAAATGCCCAAAATATTAATATCTACACATTTTAATTATTATAAGTGGAATCATGTAAGCAGATTGTTACGGTATGGCATATATCGGATATATTTATTAAAAAAAATTAGTCATTACTTTGGCTATAAGTTTATTGACTTTGGAGTCACCCCAATGTTGATCATAACTACTGAGTCTCGTGATCTAACTGCATTTTATTGCCTCTCGTGATTTTGGTATGTCATCTGATATCTTTTTTAACTAATTAAATCCTCAGAGTGTCTTGATTTTCGACATGCATAATTTTTTTATCCCAAAACATCTGATTGTAATAAGCTTCAGCGTCAATAATTAATGAATTTAACCCTGAAACGTGAGAAATGCCCAAAATATTAATATCTAAACATTTTAATTATTAGAAGTGGAATCATGTAAGCAGATTGTTACAATATGGCATATATCGGATATATTTATTAAAAAAAATTAGTCATTACTTTGGCTATAAGTTGATTGACTTTGGACTCAACCCAATGTTGATCATAACTACTCAGTCTCGTGATCTAACTGCATTTTATTGCCTCAAAAGCTGTCTAAAATGAATAAAGCAGCAGAAAATTATAAAATGGATTGAAATTTTAAAAAGAAGAGAAAAGGGCACCCCTATATTGAAGATATTTATAAATAAATTGATCGAATTTGCAAGATAATACATAAGTTTCCAGGTCCTTAACTGTTTCAAAAAGTAAAACTCGATAAACAAATGACTTGCTAAGTCAATATAACACAATTACAAATCTTGGAAGATGATCAGTTGTAATTGTAAATACTAAGCAATTAAATTGTCCTGAATCTAGAAAGATGAGATGAACTATTTTAAATCAAAACCGATTTTTCTCATGCTAACTCAATTTACAACTAGACTAATTTGTGGATACTTTATAATTCAAATTCACATCATATATTAAAATTGAAATTTTTTCCTATAATTTGCAACTTAATTGTCTTCTAAAAGTTACAAATCAATCACTCAAGTTTTAATTTATAACTTTCTTCTAAATTAGAACATATTTTCATTCAATCGATCTTTATTTCATCATGCTTACCCGTATCTAACGTGGCATATTTTCATTTGTCTTGAGTCAATTTTTAAGAGGAAAAAGCAAACAAAGTTTAATTAGACCTTTTCTTAGTTGTCTATTTTCATTAGTCTTGAGTCAACACAAAATTATAAGAGACGGCAAGCCTAGGTTGGAATTTTCATTCATGCCATCCAACAAATTGAGTTGTGGGACCAGTGAAGTGTGGAAAAATAAAAATAAGCTTTGGAACGACGTCGGAATAGTCGATACTCAAGTCGCATGCAGGCTATGGACAAGTGAGATGATTTGAAATGTAAAATGACATAACAAAGATTCCATTTTTATGGGATTATTCGCTGCGCTCCTTACTATCAACAACTTATTTTATTGCAAAGATTTTCTTTTAAGGAATCTTGCAGTTCCTGAAAGAAAAAATTAAGGTAACCTCATTAAAAAAATTATGTAATTAATTAAGTAATGTATAATCATTTTATAAATACTTGTTTCAATTATAGTAAAAATATTTTTAAGTGGGTAAGTAAAGAATATTTGATGCAATTAGGATAATTACTAATTTTGAGTAAATTAAAGCTAGTTTTATTCTAAATAGGATCAGAAAAGTGTTAAATCATGACAGGAAACTTTTCGGGCAACTTTTCTGATGATTACATTCATTCAAACTTGAGATTTCCTAGTAATTCTCCTAGATTAATTTGGTAATTTGGATTACCAATACACATTGCTTTGGACCTGTCTCAAATAGTGATAGGTCAGGAGAAAACCAATTGCTATAATTAATTAAAAATGACATTAAAAATAACCTGTCTCAGGTGTCATTTTTATAAGATCAACGAGTGATCCCCAAAGTGCATGGAACTGGTGACTGGGATTACCAAATTTTTTTTAATCATCATTAATATGGTAAAACCTATTAACAGATTAAAGATCAATCAAATACTCTCGTCTTGATAATAATACAGTCATTATTGCCATTATAAGCATGTAAGGGAGCACATTTTGTGATGAGCACAAATATTCTCACCACTCATCTACACCATTATATTGATTTTGGATGGTCTAGATTTAATTTAATTTAATTTTTACATTTTAAATAAAATTTTATTTTAATATATGTAAAATTTAAAATAAAGATAATCTTATAACTATCACTTTAATAAAAATGAATTAATAATTTTTGTAAGAAAATCACAAATTAAAATTTTTAAATTTGAACCGTTTAAATTAAATTTAAACGGTTGAGATCTCTTCAAATGATGAAAAATTAGGTGATCATCACTGCAATATTTCTTTGATCTTAAAAGAAATTAAAGAAGCAAACTTTTTTATATAAAGAAGCACCTCAAGTCCCTTCCTTGCTCATCAAATTCTGCTTGGTTATATACCCTTTGTGTTTTCCCTAGCATTCTTCAAATATGCCAGCTCATTCCCTCTCTTTCGCTCTTGTATTTCTCTTTCTTTCCACCTTTTCTATTAACGCTTCAACAACAAATAAGCTCCCAAAAGGTTTCAGCATCGACCTCATTCATCTTGACTCACCCTTATCACCCTTCTACAACTCCTCAATGATCCACTCTGAGCAACTTCAAAATGCAGCATTGCGCTCCATTTCTAGATCTAATTGCTTAAGAGTCTTTTATTCAAATTCTATTGACTTGACTTAAAAAAAAGTGTAAAATCATTTCTCAACTGAAGTGCTGGTACCAAGTCCTTGTGGAAACTGATATCTTACTCACTCTTTATTACTTGATATGTCCTTTGCACTTGCGGAATTTTAATGCTATAATTTTTTTCCCTATCAGTGAGCTCCGGTTTGACTCTGATCTGATTCACTGACCCTTGATCTAGTACCTTGACTAGTTCAATGTGCGGTCCGGGTTTAATAACTTTGAATCTTACACCTATTTTTACCCTCAAGCCTTTTTCAACAAGTGTATTGTTTAAACATCCTTGAAGTCAACCAATTTTAAAATGTAATATCTTTAAAAGAAAATCTAATGAATAACAAATTGTGTT
This sequence comes from Inga oerstediana, assembly GCA_963210345.1. Classification (NCBI taxonomy): domain Eukaryota; kingdom Viridiplantae; phylum Streptophyta; class Magnoliopsida; order Fabales; family Fabaceae; genus Inga; species Inga oerstediana. The sequence continues at coordinate 70,032,996 of OY723406.1, forward strand.
GTGACCCTAGAGTGAGATGAGATTTTGAGAAGAAAAGAAGAAAAATGATTATGAGAGTGGAACCGATTTTAGTGCTAATAACAATGATGAACACTAAGAGCTATTCACTGTCATGAGATCTACACTAATCAAATAAAATTTCAATGCTCTAGCTTTAAGATTTTCAACTAAATATATTTTTATTGAAAATTTTTTTTTTGAAAAATTAACAGTTAAGATATTGTTTTTATTTTAGATTTTGTGTATGTTAGAATAATTTTTTTGAAAAAAAACAGTAAGAATAAAAAAAATCTAATCTAAACCATCCAAATCAGATATGAACAGTCTGCAATTATCAAGAGCTTTTAGTGCTCATCATTGTGATGAGCACTTAAATTGGTTCCTTATGACAGTATCCTCTCCCGAAATTAAGCATTGTGATGAGGACTGGCAATTCAAGATTCTACATAAATAATGTTCACAACGCAATAACAAGAATGTTTTACACGATCCCTCGTTCTTCGCACATGCAACGCCACATGTTTACATGCTCCTCTCTCTCTCTCTAAGTTATTTAGTCTTATATCTTACCGTAGTATACACAATCTACAAAACATTTTGTGCAAAAACAAAACAAAAGGCACTCAACAAACAATAACAAGACACAGCCCATAGTTTTTTCCTGGTATTGTCATCTAGTATCAAGTTTGGGATTCATGACTATCATTCCCGCCACAAGTGACTTCTCTAAGACTGAAACTCAAGAACCAAAGGAATATAACAGGGCCTTACATCTTTAGACTAACTCTGTGTTAGTAGTAGTACAGCCCACAGTACTTGTTTTGTTTCTAGAGAAAAGCATTAGTGTTGGATATGAAACCAAAAAAACAAAAATAATAATGATAATATTAAATGAAAGCTCCATAATCACGGGCGTTCATCTAGGAGTTGTCGTCACTGACTTGATCAATACTCTTATTACAGTCAGCATAGAGTTATTTGTATTTAGTGCTTTAATTTGAAGGAAAACCAAATCGTAGGAACAAGGGAAGTCTTCATAATTTGTAACCCAAACATCACGGAAACTTATCTATAATTACAATCACCCTCAACCTGTCCTTCTTCATACACATCAACTCTCCTTTGTGTTTCTCTCCTTCATTAATATTCTTCAAACATGAATACTCATTCATCACTCTCTTTTGCTCTTATTCTCTTTCTCTCTAACTTCTCCGTTAGTTCCAATGCAACAGAGAAGCTCCCAAAAGGTTTCAGCATCGACCTTGTTCATCGTGACTCGCCATTATCACCCTTCTACAACTCCTCAATGACCCACTCGGAGCGAGTTCAAAACGCCGCGTTGCGCTCCATGTCTCGAGCTAACCGCTTTCGCCAGTCTTCTTCTTCTATGGCTGAAACAAGTGAATTAGTTGAAACTGATTTATTCCCAAATGATGCAAACTACCTCATGAAGATCTCTGTTGGTACTCCACCTGTGGAGAGATGGGCAGTTGCAGACACAGGAAGTGAACTTATTTGGTTCCAATGCTCACCTTGTCCACGGTGCTACCCTCAAAACGCACCGTTCTTTGATCCAAAGAAGTCTTCCACGTACATGTCGCTCTCATGTGGCTCAGAATCTTGTAATGCTCTAAAGACTCGTAGATGTGGCACATCGAATGAGTGTACGTATTTTTATTCGTATGGGGATAAGTCATACACTATAGGAGAATTAGGCACAGAATCATTGAATTTTGGCCAAGCTTCTTCGTTTCCTAAGACTGTGTTTGGGTGTGGACACAACAACAATCTGTTATTCTACCAGAACACTGCAGGACTTGTTGGGCTTGGTCAAGGGCCTTTGTCATTAGTTTCACAAATAGGTAACGCTGGTCGGAAATTCTCGTATTGTCTGCCTCCTTACGGAGGAAAGACGACGACTAAACTAAGGTTCGGGGATGAAGCTGCCATATCAGGAAATGGGATTGTGTCTACTCCGTTGATCGCCAGATCTGATTCCCAAACTTATTACAACCTTAATCTTGAAGGTATATATGTTTTACTAAGATTATTCCCTTTTTTGTTATTTAAAAGGTTAAATGATATTGTCATAAGTTCCATTTCAAGAAATACCTTGAAGAAATAGCTTGATAAGACTTGGAGCTTTCCATTCTCACAATAACCCTATGTTTAGATAAGAAAGGAAAGAATAATAGGAGAGAAAAATCTTAGAAACAATAAATTTATTTAATTACTATTTTTGTAAGTTTTCATTCTTAGTATTCCATCCTCCCTATTTTCCCCTCACTTTTCTCTTAATCTAAACATAGGGTAAGTGATTGTTTGGTATGAAGTGTGGGGGAGTGAAAGTAAGAGGAGGAAAATTTTTTTTGAGTTTTATTTAAAAAATAAATTATAGAAGTGGGGTTAAATTTTTTAATTAATTTTTTTTTTTACTTTTTTATCTTACATCTTCTCTTTATTAAAATTTTGTAACCACTAATTTTTCCAAATTTTTTTTTAAATCCAACAATCTTAATTACCCTCCAAATCCCTCATATACCAAACATGCCATAAGAGCTAGTTTTTGGGATGTGATTTTATTGAGAGCCAACCAACTAGAGAGGCTATACCACAGGAGGTTATGGTTGGAGGGTCTGGCCGGTAGGCGGCTGAGTTAGGCGACTCTCCCAAGGACCTGTGGTTGTTACATATATACATATAAATGTTTTGATACTATAAATGGCATTTGATTCATTCCATGGTGTGAATTGTCTAAAAGCAATAATGGTTGTTTACAGGTTTCACCGTTGGACAACAAAGAGTGCCGTTGATGGATCAAAGCAATAGAAACATAATAATTGATTCTGGGACGACATTGACAATGCTTCCATCAAGCTTTTATGATCAAGTTGAAGCTGCGGTGAAGCAAGCCATTGGAGCCGACCAATTAATAGTACAAAGCGCTCAATTTAAGTTGTGTTACACAAATGCTAACTCCATCCAGAATTTTCCGAATTTTGAGGTTCATTTCACTGGAGCCACCCTTTCCTTAAAACCTCAGAACTTTTTTCGTTTCATAAACAACAACGAGATATGCTTTACGATGGTTCCCACAGATTTAGACGGATTATCCATTTATGGAAATTTGGCTCAGATTGATTTCGAAGTTGAGCATGATCTTGATCAGAAACAAGTTTCTTTCGCTCCTGCTGACTGTACTACTAAACAGTAGAGGCTCGATAGAGAGCACTGCCATGTAGCAGTAATCATAATGATCAACATATAATTAAGGATTAATGCAATGTTTAGTTCTTATAGCTTATCTTCATTTTGGTTTTGGTCCCTATAGTTTCAAGCCATAGGTTTTGGTCTCTCAAAAAGCAAAATGGTCCAGATCCTTATTAAGCCATAGGGAGTAATATTTTAGGAACTTGAGGGGCCAAAACATAATGTTGAAACTATATGTAGGGACCAAAACCAACATGAGGACCACCTATAAGAACTAAACATTGTTTTAACCCTATGATTAATAATGTACTTTGTCTTATATATGTTGGTCAGGTGAAATATAAGCATTGTAAACCGTAAATTTAGTTTGCTCCACCCAGTTACACGTGCATTGTGTTTTTAGAATTATCTGAATGTATGCATGTTTCCAAAATAATGAGCTTTTAAATATGAAGTAACACTTATAAATTATAACTTATAAGGGTGATATATTAAAATGACATTTAGATTAGCTAATACTTATATTATTCTCAAAAGCAAATTACCCGTATCAACTGTCACCTATTTTCATTTGTTTTGACTCAATTTAAAGAGGAAATAGCAAACAAAGTTTATAATTTTAATTTACTCATTAACTATAACATTCCACAAATTTTAATTTTAATTTGCAATGAAATAAAGCAACAGAAAGTTTCAAAAAATATATTGAAATTAAATAAAAAAAAGACATAAGAAAGATGTGACTTTTATGGGATTGATGGGAGCTATGATATTGAAAACTCTGGTCTTGTTAGGATTTAAAAAAAGAAAAAGAAAGGGGAGTTTAACTGTTTGAGAGTTAAAAATTTAATGGAGTTGGTTCGCCGCCAAGTGACACCGCAAGTGTACAAGTCGTTTTGTTTTCGATTAGATTAAGCAACATCTTATTGAGATTCTTTAAACAACCCAAAGAAAATTTTTGCAATTAAAGGTTTGATTGCAATTAAAATTAAATTTAAACTTCAACTTTAAGCATAAAGGAAAGGCAAGAAAAGAAACTTTAAGAATAAAGGAGTCCAGGATTATCTCTCCCATATGTACTTCATAAAACTTAATTAATTTTCGCTCAACTAGAGTTTTAATGAAAATATGTAGTACTAGTCAAATGTTCAAAAGAATTTGAAAAATATCTCAAGTGAAAATCTAGTTGATACTATACTTACAACAAAACGCGCAATCCCTTGATACAATGGAAGGTTTGTAAAGATATTTTTATTTTACCAAAAAAGTCATCCATTCAACAAAGAAATTTTTAGTCAAGCATGATTTTATCTAAGTTCTACTCTTAAGTTAATTCTCTCAAGTCAAACCCAAATGAACAAATCAATCATCTAAATGGCGGTAAAACACTTAGAAGCACTGAACAAAGGATTATAAAATCAATACACATTTTTATCATAACTATTAAAAGAGAAGAATAATCAAGTATTGATCCACACAAAGCTTCAAAATAATTCTAGAATGAGCTTACTACTCATGTTCAAAAAATAGCCATACCCATATACAATAATCACAGCCATAACTGAATATAAGAGAAGAAAATGGAGACGAAATAGAAAAACCAAGCAAATGTAGCTTTAAATCTCTTCAAAGCTCAATCTTTTGCTTCAAGCTAACTCTTCAAAACCCTAGCACAACTTGGCTCCAAGAATGCTCAAGAAGTGAAGAAAAAGGCTGGGATGAGTTACACAGTTTCATTTAGGGTCTATTTGGTATGTGGGATTTGGAGGGGAGGAAAAAATTTTATGAGTTGGATTTAATAAAAATTTAAGAAGTAGGGCTATATATTTTCAATAAAAAGAAGTGGTAAGATAAAATAATAAGAAAAAGTAATTAAAAATTGTTGAACCCTACTTCTCTATTTTTTTTAATCCAACTCAAAAAAATTCCCCTTCCCCTCACTTTCCCTCCCCTCCTCTCATGACAAACAAGCCCTTATGGAACATTGCTTTGAACTTTACGTGTTTGCTGCGGCATATTATCTGAAAAGTCTTAGCCCACTCTAACCCTACGCAAAACTCATGCAAGAAAAATTAGAATCTTATTAATTGAGAAATCTGTTCTAATTACATATCATAAACCATAGGCCTATTTATACACAAATGGACCTATCCTATTGGGCCGCACATTAAGAAAGTGCAATGAGCCCAACAATTACACACAAAACCACACAACTTAATCCTCAAAACCTAGTAAGTTTAACTAACTCTATCTTTTACATTATCAGTGAGTCGTTTCTTTAATCTTTGAGCACCAAGCTTGCTCTCTTTGCTTTGAACTTTCTTCCAAACTTTCAAGACTTGTGATTAGACATCAAATGACTCCTTGAGTGCTTCCAAAATCACATATTAAATCACCTAATTCACTGAAAAAATTCATAAGATCCATGATTACTCAAAATACGGTAAGATAACAACTCTTTCACCAATAAATCATGCTCCCTCTTGTCCATAATATAGGGCATTGTAGCTAATTTACAGGAAACAAAAAGTGATAATTAACTCATTAAATGCTATGTCCTAAATTGAATATTTTTTCACTTTTACCCTTATTGAAAAATGTGTTTGAAAATTTAATGAGTGGGCAAAATTGGAAATGAGCATAAATTACATGGGCAAAATTGGAAAATGAGCACTAATTATCATACAAGTGACTTATATCTTGGATCAAGTTTTTTTTCTGTAAGCACCTTATATTATGAACTAGAGGGAGTATATAGGTTGAGCTTTTAGTAACAAGATGCATATTTTCCCAAAAAGCATGCAAAAGAGTAGGAAAATGTGTTAAAATGACATTAATATTTATAGATTATCAAAGTTCTATGGAAAAATCTATATAAGATACCTAAGTGATCAACTAATCAAATAGTGACACCCACATATATGTCAAAACATTAATAACAAATTGGAGTTTATGAAATTGGTTCCACACAGAACATAAACCATTCGTTGGGGCATAAATACACACAAATTGTTTTATGGGACCACTGAAAGTAAACATTGTTGGAAATACTGAGTGAGTGTCACAAGGAACAAGTCCCACTTTATTTGGGATTGTGGGGGTCCAAGTAATAAGTAATCTTAGACTTAGAGGAGGAATGAGATCACACCATGATGGGCCATCGGAAGCAAACATAGTGTCAATTTTACTAGGTCTTAATTGCAAGCTTTGGATGTTGGAATTTTTAAAATAAAAAAATAGATTTCTTGGATCACTTGAAATGCCTATAACGTGTAGGTTTTAATGGCTATTAAATTGTTTAATTTGCAACGTTTATAACAGCCCTGCCTAAGCATCTTTATGGCATTATAATGAAAATAAAACAGTCTTTTATTGGCTGCCCAAACGTTCATGTATATGAGACTTATAAAAGGCAGTGTTTGCAAGAGGAATAAAGATCCAACTCTTGAGCCTTCGAGCCTTTTTCTCCTCTTCTGAATTTTGCCTATTGAGTTCTAGTAGATTTTGATGTTCTGTTCACCTTGTTCTTGCAAGACGAATCCGTTTTATCCTGGGGAGTGCCATTTCCTCTTAGCCAGTGGTTGCGGAATAGCTCTTAAGGACAATGTCCTTGGACGTGACTCGGATTATTCATTTTCTCTGTAGGTGTTGCCGCCGATAGGATCTGCAGAGCACTAGATGTAGTTGGAAGATTCACTAGATCATAAGTGAATTTAGGAGCTGACGCCAACAATCTTAAAAGCTAGTTCCTGCCTAGCAAATCATGATGGGTGTCCTCCAGTTCGTTTGGTTCACTGGATCAAGGAATGAGCTAAGTTTAATTCCAATCTCTACACACTAGATATTACCTGCTGATATTAAATCCAAAGTTGTAGAAATTGTCTATGATCCTGGGTGGTAGCTAGTAGGTATCGTATTACTTCCTGAGAAACACCTTTTCGATGTTGTTTGAAGAATCACAGCAATGGTGGTTACAGGCAAAGATCTTTGACATACAAGAATATAGAAGAAACACTCTCTGCCATAGTATTACTATTTTGCACTAACCTTCTAATAAAATTCGAAACTAAGGTGAGGTACTCTTGTATTATTCTACAACATTATAGTCTTGATAAATATTTCTTAATGGTGAAATTATTGCTCTCTATCAGTCTTATGTGTTCTTAAGATGCATGTGTAGGACTATTCCCATAAGAAATGAGGCAATAAAGGACTTGCTATTTCGCGTAAATAGTGGATATGTTATTATTCATTATGTTTTCCTTGAGGTCTTCATGGCTTGGTTTCTCGCCATAGGTACGCATATAGCTTTATGCCTGAAGGTATTATGTTCTGAAGGCTATAAGAATGAATAATTACTTTGCAGCATGCACAAAGTAACCATTAAATGGTACTGTGGAATGATTTAATAGGAAAACCGTTTTTTAGTTCAGCATAATAATGCATTCCCTTCCGTTGGAGAATTTAATTCCTATGTGTTGGCTGTTGGCAGTTTTATCCTCTTGGTTAATAAGTATACTAATTTAGTTTATATAATTGGTAACCTATGTATTTATTCCAGCAATGTTATCTCTCCTTTTATTCATTGATTTTAATGTGCTGTCAGTTTTAATACCGTTGTGCATATCATCAATATTTCTTAAGATTATTATGATATTGCAAAAGAGTTTTATGTCGCACCTTCAAGGAGGTTAGGACAATCTTTTGACTTGGTTATGCCTTGGTTTATTTTCCAAGTTTTCAAGTAGTTTTATTGGTGATCTTTAGTCCAATTTCCTTATATGCCCCTATTGGATGTTTGCCTTAATGCAGCACTCGTGATTTGATTCACTGTTATCATATTATGTAAAGTATGTGCAGTTTTATAAATATAAATATATGATGTTGGACTTTGGGTCCAAGTCTGCCCTTGATGGATCGGACTATTTGATTAGGATATAAGTAGCCTAATTAAATAAGAATAAAATCAGCATTAATTGCAGATTAGGGAATAATTCAGTAATAATTATGGGATTGTTAATTGAGGAACAAGTAATGTATTTTTGCACCTTTTTAATTGTTCATGTGTATTTTTGCCCCTTCAAAAAAAAATTGTGCCAAATGCTCTTTTCTTAAAAGATCATTGGTAAATTTGCCCCTTAACCCTATATTATATATATTGTTCACTCATATAAATTGTTTATATATTGATCATCACATATTTCTTCGCCTCTATGGTTCATACGTGTGAAGCATGATCACCGTCTCTTAGCATAAACATATATGATGTTAATTCATGCCCATATGAATCTGTCACCCGATTCTTTATGCCACGTTTTTCCTTTTGATAATATGCATGTTTATATATGTGTGTATGTGTTCTCTGTGTTCATCGGATTCTTCTTCCCAAATTTTCTATTCAACTTGAGTTCAACATGCACACATATAATGCTAGGTTCTTGATTATTTCCTCCTCTGGTTATTATATATATATATATATATATAATAAGTGTATATATATAACTCATGGCACAATTCCTTCGTCTTTTCCTCACATCTTTGATTTCTTAATGGTGGACATTTTTGGAACCTATGTGGAACTAAAAACAAGAAATTTTAACCCTCAAAAGCTGGAAAGCTTTTGAAATACAGAGGACACACATCTAGGTCACGTTACGCAGTGCCATCGATGTCGAGAAAAAATTGGGTGCTCAAAACTGAGTGTTTTTACCCAAAGTAAGGCCATGGATGTGTAGAGCTCGAAAGATTCCAACGACGCTTAGAACGCGTCAAACGAAGTTCAGATAAGGGAGAAATGAAGGAAAGAAGTTGGCAAGTCGCTTGTCACCACTGCCACTTGAGCCACGATTTGATCAATGAAAAAGACGTTTTCAAATCAAATATGAGCCATGGATTTGTAGTTCGCTCAACTACGATTCCAACAACAATGCAAACAATGAAGCTAAAATAAGGGAGATATAGCCTTCCAAAATTGGAGGGTCGTGATGATGTGCCGAAGCTCCAATCGGATCGGGTTGACCCGACTGGAGGTTGAAGATGATGATGTGGCAGTCAACAGCCACGTCATCAATCAATAAAGCCACGTGGCACCAATGAGGGAATGTCATGTCAGCGTTCAGCCACATGTAATCCTCAGTTAACGTTGGCCACGTCATCCATTGACTGAGCCACGTCATCCTATCTAGGTCAAGTATTGACCGTTGACCATTCAAGGTTCAACCGTTGATTGGTCAAAGTCAACAGTCATCCGTTGACTGTTGTTAAAAAAAAGGAAGGGACAGATGGCGTGTGGGGCCCACTGGGGCCTCTGTTTGACATGTGGCAAGCACCGTCAGAGAGAGAATGGCGCGTGGAGTCATTGTCGATGGCGCGTGGAGGTCATGTGCCTCCACTGAGAGTGGCCAACGTTGGAATTTTCTAATTTTTTAGGATTTTTTTTTTATCCAGACAACTTCTAGGGGCATGTGTGGCTGCAAGAGACTTCCATTTAAGACTGGTTTGTTACTAAAAATCCCTAAATTCAAGAGCTTCAATTTGATATATAATTTGCATATATTTGAGGCATGTTTGGATTTGATTTGAGTCAAAAAGGTGCTTTTGTGCACTTAGAGATTCCCAAAAACGTTAAAATTGAGTCAATGATGATTCTATAGTTTTTGGGATAGGTTGGCTTACTTATTGAGAGTATTTCAACTACAACATAAGGTTAATGCTGAAAGATTCTTTAAAGTAAGAAATTATTCAAATGAGTTTTTAAATATAAGATCCTATCCAACCTTGACTCAAACTCTTAGAGATAAAACCTGAAAATTGCAGCAACTTAAAATTATTGAATAATAACAAGTCTTCCCATGCTTTTAATCACGTTGATTCAATTGGGATTGAAGCAATGACTTCCAAAAAGTCAACCCTTTATCATAAAAGTTGTGACAAAGGACAAGACAGATAGAGACGTGAAAATCATCTCATCAAGTGGGAGGTATGCTACAATTGTATCCAAGTGAGTGGATGTAAACATGGCAAAAAAGAGCTGGACATTGTAGCTAGATGCTACATGAGTTCATATGGTTAGAAGGGCCTATGAGAGGGAGAATCTAGTTAAGAGACAACAATATGAGATAAAGTTTTTGAATGTTCTTTTTCATTGAATTTAATAATTAAATTCTTTGTTTTTGGAATTGAATTAAGCATATTATCTTCTTGCTTTCTAGAACATTCATGTTGATTAGATGATATTGTATTATTAACTTCTTAGTATTTCTATGTTTGATTGAGTGGGAGTTTCTAGAATGTGTCTAGAAATCCAAAGAGGAATGTGTTCAATGAAGACTATGGTTAAAAGGGTGATGAGCTAACTAGCATGATTGGGATGAGAGTCAACATAGTTGTCTCATAAACATGAAACTAGTGAACTTATTATCTAATTATTCTTTGTCTTATTTGAACAAATATGATTTGTATACCATAATTGTCCAAGTGACCAATTGTGACCAAGTTTGTTTGACTGAGCTTATGAAGACAAGCTCAATAGAGATGACTATGGAGTTAGAAACTCTCAAATCTCTATTTCATTCAGAAAGAATGAGATGTCAGGGACATCCTACCAACTAGTCTTCAGAATTTAGAGTCTGAAGCATTCAAAGGATATAATAAGTTTATGCTATCAAGTATAGAAAGAACAACATTGCTCAGACTTATGATGGTATGAGCAATGTTACTTTATCCAAGCCATTTGGATAGTGTTGGAAGATAGTGAAATATATGATCTTTTTTCATAAAGTTAAAACTAAGTTAAGTTTTAACATAGTGTATTAAGTCCTAACATGTCGTTTAGGCAACACTTCAGGCAAATGTCAAACTAAGAAGTTGAGACAAATACAATGCCAAGTTCTTTCTAACAAACAACAAGTGTATTTTGTGACAAGACGTCTTCCAGTGAGTGTTCGTATACAAAAGCAAATACTACTCCTGATATGCATATTGTGACTTTCAGCAATGTGATTCGCCATATTGAACTTAAGTGTGAAAGACTGAAGGATCAAAGATCCATCAGTTAGATGAACTTAGCTAAAGAGTGGGAGGATTCATCCTCTAAGCCTAAGGGCAAGAAACCTATGAGGAAAACTTGATCTAGAGGAGGTTGATGGTTTCTACAAAGATGAAAGGCTGCATTGACAATCCTTTAAGGGTTGTAAAAGTAGAATTCCATATGAGTAGAGGATGTTTCAAAGAAGCTTATGGCTTCATGTCAAATGCAAAGCAAGAAAGAGAAAGAATCAAGGGATTGGGACTTACACGTTAACTCTGCATAGATAAACCACCCTAATTCACTCCATGGAATTACAACCGATAAAATCACATCTTTGCTATCTCTTTAGTTAAGGATCGATGGGACTATGACTCTCAAATCCTTTATTGGATTTTGATGTTTCTTTTTAGGGATAAAATATTCCATTTCTTGCCACTTGTACACATTGATCAAAAGAAATGATCAAACTATCAAAAGAGTATTTGCTAAATAACATGTGCTAAAGGGTTAATACCCTTATGAATAAGTTGAGAACTTATTCTACCTGGCAAGAAAGACAAAGAAACATTTTTGAGAAAATCCACTGTAATTACCAAATTATGATGTTAGTGAATCAATGAATGTGAGGGCAAAATACAGAGCTTGGTGTTTTTTTAATGTCATGGATGTTTACTTGAAATACAGTAATGTTTACTTGATTTTTGGTAAATATGAAGATGTTAGATAATAGCTGAACTAGTCAAGAATCAGTTAAATTAAAAGGATAAGACATTTCGAACTAACAAGGGTTAAAGATACCCACATAATTAGTTCAAGCTGCTCTGTGTACAAGAAAGGCATTGTTAGGCAACTATCAATACCTAGAACCCTTCAACATAATAGAATTGTTGAAATGGAGAGATAGACCTCTCCTTGACATGGTTAAGTAAATATTGGCATAAGTAAAACTATCAGCCATATGTTGGTATGTAAACTCACAGCTATTATCTTCACACATAACCAAATGCCCTCTATGTCAGTCACGACCTTACCCTGTGAATCATGGATAGGCCTTAGATCAAGCACAAGCTCGTTAAGACTATAAGGGTCAGCAATTTTATATCCATAATTCTTCCTATGAGTAAGGAAGATTGGGGTCAAGGTATACAAGGTATCTCTTTGTGAGATGACCTAAGAATTTGACAAGACACATCTACATTAGTGAAAGTGATGGCAACTCAGTGACTGCTAGAGAGCGGAGGGATGCAACGTTCATAAAACCCAGATTTCCTAGCAGGAAATGAGCATTAATCATATTGAATCTCTTTAAGAGGTTTACAGTAACAAGGAATAACCAAGTGTTCCTAAGTTCACTGATCCGAGTGGGAGGGTTGAAACCATTTTCACAACAAAAGAGGTAAGAGAACCTCACTCATACATAGGAAAAGAATCCTATGAAATCTACCTTGAAGCAAATTCTCATCCAGCGAATGACTATAAAAGGATAAATTCCCTAATAGATTGAATGCTCTCTTCATCATTTAGAATGTGATAATGACTACCTATAAGTATCTGAAAGATACTAGAAGGACCTGCTAAGAAGAATTACAAAGTGTCATGCAGGAGGATATGGATTCTTTTTGGAACTAGTCAAGTATATGTTTAGATAATTTGTCACCTAGCCAGGAGGCGATTAGAAGCAAGTAGGTTCTCAATTCCGTTAGAGGCGTATAAAAACTAAAACACTTAGTGGCTAAGGGATACTACAATGGAAGGTTATCCATTGTGCATTATAACTATGAACTTTAGCTATGACAACAAGCTTACTCTTGAAATTACATCTAGATGATGTAAAGGACGCTTTCCAATTTGGAAATTTTGTAAATTGGATGATGAATTCTACATGAAGCAGCTTAAGGGCTTTGTAGAAACAATCACACAAATAGCATTATATAAGGTTTCACAAGGTTAAAGCCTCACCAACTTCAAGATAATTGAAGAATACTACATGAGTGCCAAGCGGTCTAGTGATGATTCTTTGTGAAGTCATTCTTTGTCAAATGGCATATGTTTAGCTAAAACAAGTGTTGAAGGAGTCAAAGGAATAAAGGATCAGAGAATCCTTAAATTCTAAGTTGAAAAAATCATGGGTTAAACAAATAATATCTTGAATGACAAGGTAAATGGAGATTGCATAAGGAAGATACAGTCTTTACCACCAAAGACATGTACAAGTGTGATCCTTAGGCATCTTAGGATGCCAAACTACAAACCCATGGATACTCCTGAAGTCAAGGGCACAAACCTAAAGAGGTAACATGTTCTATGAGGAATCCAACATAGAAAAGGTGGATAAAGTCCCATGTGAGACTATGGTTGGTAATATGAATGTTATGAGTAAATACATATAAGGTATACAATTTTGTATGTCATACAGGTCCGAATAGGTTGGTTCACTCACATGAACAACCGTTTTCCTATGTTTTACAGGGGACATGGGAGGGTAAGATGAGCAAATGATCACCATGAGATGGTTAAAAAGAATCTTTGCGTTTGTGTCTCCTTAGTTAGACTGAGATGAGATCTATATGTGTACATATACACATAAAATGGATCAGAGAATGAATACAAACCTGTAGCCAGGCAAATAACTCTTTTTCACAAATGGGATTATAAATGATATATTGTGAAAAAGAAATTTCTTGTTCGAATGTTGAGTACATTTTGAAACTAATGTCCATACGGTGAAAGAGAAAGAGACACCATAAACTGCTCACCGTAGCATGCAATTCATACTACATGTGCTTAAGAGTTAGACTACAATATGGGATGTGGGTGAAAGATCCCTAGTTCATTATAGTGTGAGTCCCAGGAAGGAAGAATCCTTCCACGATGCCCTTAAGACTTAGGCAACATCATGAAAGCTTGGTTTGATGATAGCTACTTTAGCTGAAGCTCTATGATCACACTCAACGAGTGAAAACTAGGAAAGCAACCAAGTTAAGATGGACTGATGTTTAGTCAAAAAGGAATATTTACTCCTAGATACATAAAATGTGCTAGTGTCTATGGTCGAACCCTTACTAGCTCTATGTGTAGCTTGTAAATGCGGATACTATGTACATAGAAGGCAATCTAAGTTAATCAACATATTAACTCGAGACGGATTGATATGCCATGAGTAATATGTATGGGAGAATCTGGGCCATCTGAGTCAATGAATATATAGCTTACATATATAAAGGGTGTCTTTGGATGCTGATCTGGTATGAGGGATTTCTAGTATCACAAGCACTAAATCTTGAAGACGTTTTTGCCCACGCGGTCACATCAGATGCCAAGTATGAAATAAGAAAGAGTAACGGACGTACGATAGGAGGCCCATCAACTGCGAGTGGGAGATGTTGGACTTTGGGTCCAAGTCTGCCCTTGATAGGCTAGACTATTTGATTAGGATATAAGTAGCATAATCAAATAATAATAAAATCAGCATTAATTGCATATTAGGGAATAATTCAGTAATAATTATGAGATTGTTAATTGAAGAACAAGTCACCATAATTAGGAAATTAATTGAGAATCAATTAATTTAATTACTGTCTTGGAGGGCAAGAAGCAGTGCACATGTTTCCTAATTAGTGGCCACCCTAAACCACTATAAATAGGAGGTTCCTCCTTCAGTTATTCCTCACTCCTACTATTGAGTTTTCTAACAATCTCTTATCTCCTACCATCTTTCTTGTTCTGGTGATCTGCTGTGCTAATCCCAATTAGGCTCTAGTAGTCTAATAATTGTGTGGGCACTATTATGGAGCATTAGAGCTTTGACCCGGATCCGAACATGGATTCGCCCCAGTATGCTAGGTCTCTCTCCTTATTTTTTCTTACAGGTGGGTTCTTGGCAACATTGATAAATAGAAATACATTTTTTTTATAAACAAATGTTTTTGCATCCAAATGCTGTGAAAATATGTAGCTTTCTTCAATGAAATGAAAGTGCACAATATGATTTAATGGTATAAAAAAAATGCGTTTATAGGGTGAAAACTTCACCTAGCTTGTATAAAGAAATTAGACCTGCTTCACAAACATTGGAAAGATAAGGCATTGTGGTGGTGAGATAATATTAGAAAGACAATATTTGAGACATCCTAATTTAATTATAATGGAAGGAGATTATAGGGTTTAGGGTGAAAACTTCACCTAGCTTGTATAAAGAAATTAGACCTGCTTCACAAACATTGGAAAGATAAGGCATTGTGGTGGTGAGATAATATTAGAAAGACAATATTTGAGACATCCTAATTTAATTATAATGGAAGGAGATTATAGGGTGAGATTCTAATTTAATTATAATTATGTGACAATACTTTCATATATTCTTGAGATATTTGAAAGTGTGGGGGTGCCTAATATGTGGGGTACCTTATAAATTTTTAAAATTGCAAATTGTTTCTAGCCTCATTAGATAAAACCAAGTTGTGGTTTCAAATTAATTATGTGGAGGTTTTGTTATTTACGGCAGAGAGCAAATTTTGTGGATTATTTGTGTCATGTGAAAACTTAATCATTTATCTAATGTAGAGATAAATGTGAGATTTTCATAATGTGGGTGTTTAAATTTCATGATTTGCAAGTATATATGTATAGTTGTATAAATATACATGACTACTGTGAATATTGAATTTTTAATGTAGATGGCATATATTTGATAATGTCTTACAAAATTATATATTGTTGCCTCATTTTATAAATACAAGATGTGTGCTACAAATAATTGATTGAGTGGAGGTTTTTGCTATATTTGCTAATGTGAGCAAATTTTGTGGATTAACAAATATTTTGCTTGAAATAAGTATTATGTGGCATGAAAATTTTGATCATTTATCTATGATAGAAAAATGTAATTTTTATAATTTGAGGCTGTATAATTATCTTGGTGTAAGGATATATATGTGAATATTTCTTATGACATTAACACGTTATTTGAAGCTCTTTTGCAGCTTATGCGAGGTATGCACAAATTGTTGATAATTTGTTGCATTAATATTAATCTGTGTGATATAGATTATGCTACATGATGGTTGAGTATATATAAATATGCAGCCCTATGAGGAAAATGAAATATTTGAGAGGTACCATAAATGTTGGTATCATATATGGTGGATTCTTGTTGTATGAGATACACAGATGCGAGCCAGAGTTTATTACTCTGAAGTTAGTTGCAATTGAAGGCTAAGTTGTTGAAAACCTTTTTTTAAAAAAAGTTCGGTGTAAAACTGACATTTTATGTTGACGAGTTGCGATTGCTAAATAGCAATAGCCATTGTAAAAAGAGCAATGGTTCAAGTGGAAATCGTTTGAGATATATTGTGAACAAGCATGCTTAATAATTGTGAAGTTATCTCAATCGAATCTGAGGTTAAAAAGTTGACTTGTGGATCCATTAATAAAACCTTAAGAAGAATTAAATTAGCCGAGGGGAATGAGACTAAAGCCAATTTGAAATTAATAGCGATGGCAACCTAACCTCTGTGATTAGTGATCCCATGAAAGAGGTTTAATGGGTAAGAACAAGTCATTTTGTTAGTTCTGCTAGCACTAAAATAAATTATTTGTCTCTTCCTATGGCATGAGAAAGTTCTAGAATGCATTTTGGTGAGGTTGGGCAAAAGCTCTTAATAATTTCATAATCCTACGGTTTGGTGTACTCATTGCATATGCATTCCATGAAATCACCTCTATGAATGTGGAGTGGGGCCGCTCCTATAAGATCATGACGAAATCTCTAAAGCATTCGTTATACACTAGGCATGCGCATGGCCGTTTAACGTGAAAAACTGCATTAACTGCAAAATGTGGGGGGGTATAATCTAACTATTAATGCCCCTGGTATACGCTTAAGATGTATGAGTTCATAGTCCATAGGACCACTAACATCTCTGTGTACCAAGTATTATTAGTCTAGGTCTAGTTCATAGTCCAAAGGACTACTAGATACAATGGTTATATCCATATGTGCAACTCAACTAAAGGTGTTCCTTTTGACACATGTGGGGGATTGTTGGAAATAATTAGTGGGTGTGTCACAAGGAACAAGTCCCACTTTGCTTGGGATTGTGGGGGTCCAAGTAATAAGTAATCTTGGACTTAGAGGAGGAATGAGATCACACTATGATGGGCTATCGGAAGCAAACATAGTGGAAACCCAACGATATCTCCCCACCCTATGTGTGTGAGCTAGAACATGAACTGGGCAATTTTTTGTGGGATATTTTCATGGAATTCAAAACTTATTTTGGAATAAATGAGTTTATAAAAAATGTCAATTTTACTATTTCTTAATTGCAAGCTTTGGATGTTGGAATTTTTAAAATAAAAAATAGATTTCTTGGATCACTTGAAATGCCTATAACTTGTAGGTTTTGATGGCTATTAAATTGCTTTAATTTGCAACGTTTATAACAGCCTTGCCTAAGCATCTTTTTGGCATTATAATGAAAATAAAACAGTCATTTATTGGCTTTATTGGCTGCCCAAATGTTCATGTATATGAGACTTATAAAAGGCAGTGTTTGCAAGAGGAATATAGATATGACTTTTGAGCCTTCAAGCATTTTTCTCCTCCTTTGAATCTTGCCTACTGAGTTTTATTACATTTTTCTATTCTGTTCACCCTTTTCTTGCAAGAAGGATCTATCTTATCTTAAAGAGTGCCACTTCCTCTTAGCCAGTGGTTGCGGAATAGCTCTTTATGACAACGTCCTTGGACGTGACTCAAATTATTCATTTTCCTTGTAGGAGCTACCGCCGATAGGATCTACAGAGCATTAGGTGTAGTTGGAAGATTCATTGGATCATAAGTGAATTTAGGAGCTGACGCCCACAAATATCGCAACGGCAGATGTTAGTCAAAGGTTTAAACAAGAGAAATAAAGCAGTAGAAAGTTTAAAAAATATATTGAAATCTTATTATAAATCACTTTATTAAAAAAATTATGTGGTCCTTATAATAAATCATCAAGTGGAGTATTACTTAATTTATTTTTCAAATTGTCCCTATTCAAAATAAGGGTAATTTTCCTTTTTCACTGAGTTTCAGACTTGGCTATGTTTCTTTGCTTTTACTATCCTCTTCCCCTTGACTACTTATCTCAACCATTAAATTGAAATTTGAGCAGTTCGGATTTAATGTTTTATAAAAATATTTTTTAAAATATTATTTATTTCAATTTTAAATTATCATATCTAAAATTTAGCGTTTTTTACATTTATTTATTTATTAATATTAATAAATATTAGATATGATAATTTTAAAAAACCATAGTCAAGTCCACCACTTCTCCTTAATTTTGGTAAAGTGGCTGTAGGTAACTTATACTCACTCATATACTATTTATAAGAGACCGACAACTGAATTATGTGGTTTAAGAAAGTGGTTAAAATTAGTTTAAAATAATAAGTGTGTTTGGAATAATTTTTTTTTTGTCAAGCATGCTCTTATTTATGAAGGGGCAATTAAGTAAGAGAAATAGAGTAAATATAGGTATCACCAACCTTTTAATTAATGCAAGTCAAAGCTATATGATTAATGTAGTTTGATTTTCTAATTCAAATTAAAATTAAAATTCTTCCAAAAAATTTTTACTATTCACAATATTTAACTAAAAATCATTTAATTAGTATCAGGGATTATGATTTTCTTTTCACTTTTTGGCTTTAATTATTCCTAATGATTCTTCTAAAACACAAAAATTCCTTTAATTTAAGCCAATTATATTTTTTTTATTATGTATTAGTGTTTATATATATATATTTATTGAAAAACTAAGTTACAATGCAATAAAACTCTTTTAAGAGAATAGATGAGACTAGAAGAGGCCAATAAAGTTATTTCACCCATATTTTGAAATTCTAAATTAAGTTAATAACTTAATTAAGGATTTGTTATCTTGAACAACTTAATTTTGAATTTTTCTATTTCAAACAACTTTATATGAGATTTTCCCTTATATTTTTATGATTACGTTCTATCTTGGGCGAACGTGTATAAATAGCCATGAACTTTGGTCAAAAGTGTAAAAGTAACCATGAACTATTTTTAGTAGCAAAAGTAACCATGAACTATGTAAAATGGAGCAAAAACCGTTAAATAAGAACATTGACCGTGCATTGACCGTTAACGGTGTTAACGGTTTTGCTCCATTTTACATAGTTCATGGTTACTTTTGCTATAAAAAATAGTTCATGGTTACTTTTGCACTTTTGACCAAAGTTCATGGCTATTTATACACCTTAGCCCTTCTATCTTTGGAACTTCATAGTGATGATTCCCTTGAATATTTTATAATTTACGTCATGTGTCACTCTGGTCAATCCTTATTATAAATCCATTTTGATCAAATCTTACATACCAAGAAATGGAAGTTAAAACATTTAATATGCCTTAAATTAATTTAATTTTCCAATTTTACCCTTATTCAATAATGTGTATTGAAAATAAGATGCTATACTTTTTCTCTCATCTGCATTTTCAATAGGGGGTAAAATTGGTAAACAATCATTAATGACTTTCATGATGAACTTATATTTAGGATTTTTTTTTTTTTGACAAATTAGATTTATAACCATAGTAGGATAATAGTAATATTGCAGTGATATCATATGTGAATCTTTATGTTGCGGTCTAAATGATACAATTGAAATGGTGGTTGACAGGTATCACCGTTGGACAAGAAAGAGTGCAGATTAATAGAAACATAATAATTGAAGCATTTATGAGCAGGTTGAAGCTTTGGTGAAGAAAGCCAGTGGAGGCGACCAATGGATAGTGCAAAACCCTCCATTGTTAACTCTATCGAGAATGTTCCAAATTTTGAGGTTCATTTCAAAGGAGCCAACATTTTCTTAAAACCTCAGAATTTGTTCCTCCTCGTAGCCAACAATGTGCTGTGCTTTGCGATGTCTCCCACAAATGGACATTCCGTTTGGCTCAGATTGATTTTGAGGTGGAGTATGATCTTCACAAAAAAAAAAAGTTTCTTTTGCTCCCGTCGATTGCACTAAACAATAGAGACTTATAACTACCAGCAATAAAGTTATATCTTATATGATTGATCAATAATGTACTTGAGCTGACGTAGCTCAAGTAAAATATAGGCATGTAAACGTTATATTTTAATGTACTTGAGCTGAATGAATGTCTGGAATTATGAATTAGCTTTCGAATATATAAAAGAACACTTTAAAAAGGATACTAAATTAACTGACAAGTGACAACTATACACGGTACGAAGGGTATCTGAAACTTATCATTTTAGAAGGTGGTGTCTTTAATTCAAGTGCAACAAGAATCCTATAATTCTCAATATGTCTGGATTTACGATGAAAGTAGGGTTTTTGTTATATAAGATAAATGCAAATCTCCTGACTATTCCAAAGACATACAACGCTATGCAAACTTAATTAAGTTCGTGCGTATATATGCCATATCTATGTTGTGGATTCACTTTGGGACAAGATCACCATCAAGGTGGGCTTATATTTAGGACTAAAATGTTTTGTCAATAGAAATGAGAGGCAGAGTGGTACTAGACAACATTGTATAATAGAAATGGCAATGATAAGTATTAGTCTATTGTTATAAACTCCTCCCTTCGTTCCACAATAAAATTGAGTCACTACTAGAAGAATTTTTTTATTTACAATATAAGTCACTTAGAAAGCAATTAATATTTATTTATTAATTTTGCTCATATAAATAATACTTAAATAATGTTTTTTTGGTATTTTCTCTCTCCCTCAAAACCTCATTTAATATGGGTAAAGTTGATTTTTTTTTTTAATTTATGACGAATTTAATAAATTTCATGTTACTTTTCTGATAAGTGAGTTGTATCGCGGACATGAAAGAATATAGGAATTCTTTATTTTGCGGTCTGAACGATGCAAGTGAAATGATCATTGACATTGGACGGTAAAGAGTGCAGATTGATCAAAGCAACAGAAACATATAGATTCAACAGTCACTACGTTGGAATTTTCAGTCATTCCATCCGACAAATTGTGTTGTGGGACCCGTGATATGTGGAAATTACTCCTCCTAATTAACTAATTTGATTATAATAATAAAGTTAGTTAAGTTAGTTAACATGGCATACTCCCTCCGGTCCTAATTATAAGACAAAGTTGACTTTTTTGGAAAAATTAAGGAAGCCAATTAAATTACTTTAGAGTATTTTTATTTTTATTTTTTTCTCCAAACTAATTAATTTAACTAATAAACTAGTATATAATCTAAGGATACTAAACATATGAACACTCTAAAGTAATTTAATTGGCTTCCTTAATTTCTCTAAAAAAGTCAACTTTGTCTTATAATTAGGACCAGAGGGAGTACTATTTTCCAAACATGCTGATTGTCTTCATTAATTTCCCACCCTCCTACTTGGCTATTGTTGTAGGAATATCAATAGGGTTCATTTGAGAAAAATTGTTAAACATACAAAATAGGTCTTAAATTTAGGACCAATATCAACTTTTCAATCAGGTCCTACATTAAGAACTAGATAAGTGATAAATAAGCTCTAGAACGACCATACAATAGTCAAGAGTCAAGACTTGAGTTTAATTTTTTCCTATTGCATGGGTATTTTTTTATTTGAAAAAAAAAATACCGTTTGAGTTATTGTAAGATATTAAATGTGGGGAATTCTAATAAATATTCGAATCTTTTGATTCATTACAATCCGCTATACTCAATACCTATTAATAGTCAAGACTCAAGTTTAATTGCATGCAGACAATATAATTAAGTAAAATGACTTAAAATGTGACATTACAAATTATAATTACCTTTTGGATGCCGTACGTAACGTCCACCAAACTCTCATGGACCTTAATCATATTGAGAGCGTTACAATACTATATATATGACGCCAATTTTAAAAATAACAAGACGATCCCTTGTTAATATGACAACAAACAAATATATAGAATTATAAGCTTGAAACTTTATTTATTTTAATTTGTATGAGGCGAATAAGAGATCTAGTCTAGTGGTGAAGTTGTTGAAGAACATTATTGGTGGCACGCAAGTTATTATAAACGACATGCCAACCAGATTGCGTTGGGTGAACCAAATCCCAGAAAAACGCCGACTTAGGATCGTCGCACACTCTGTATTTCTTGTCCATGCTCTTGTCTTCTACGCTTCCACAAGCGTACTGGCTGCTCACCCCAATGCAACAAGGCTTGAATTGGTTCTTTATTTTGTGAGAGGAGGAGTACTTCAGTACGGAAATGAAACTGTCGTAAAGGTCTAAAACGACAATGCTGGAATTGTCGTTTTTGGCTTCTTGCCGCTTCAATTTGGCCAGACTTTGGCGCAAGAGGCTGTTGTGGCTAGTGGCGAAGTCGTTATAGACGGAGTTGCACTGGGAAAACGACGATAACGCTGTCGTTTTGGGGAGGCAGCCTACAGGTTGAAGACCACACACTGCAATTTTCTTCACTCCCAATGCATGGATTCGAGCTACGTTTTTAACCGTATGCTTCACCACCGACGCCATAAACTCCGGCGACACCTATTTGCGTTCATCCAAAAAAAAAAAACATGCAAAAGTATCAGTCATATATATATATACCACGTCAGTTCTGAGACTACCAATCAATTAGCCTGACGTGTCGGTGTGCTTCTTAATGTTATATGTATATATGCATAGATGCGCGCCCATACCACTCTCCCCGTTCAAAGTAATCCATCAATAAAAACAATTAATTAAAACCACCATTAAATTTGTTATGAAATGCAAGTAATAATTTCCAATATTACACTTATTAATTACACTAAACCTCATATTAATTCCAACCCTCTCGCTTGTAAAATATGTGCATATGAAAGAAAAAATCTTCAATGCTCTTTAAAACTATCATATGCTTTATAAAAGGACTAAAAATACATTCTAGAAGGTGACATATAAATAAATAGTTAAAGGGCTATTTTGCCTTGGAAGTTGACAAGGTGGGGCAATTTTGTCTTGAAAGTTTTTTGGGGTGCAATGTTTCTCCGAAAGTTCCAAACCGTAGCAATTTTGTCCTCACCATTATCCCAATTAACTTTGACCGTTAGTTGACCAAATATGTTGAATTGGCAATACATGTGTCATCCACATCATTTTTGTTTTGGATTTAGATGCAAACTTTCTGCTTAAGGTTTCATTCAGGAGCAATGTTACCCTGGAAGATTTCAAATCATAGCAATTTCACCTTGGCTATCTTCCAAGTTAAATTTACCCGTTGGTTGAACAACTATACTTTTTAACAAGTTCATGTGTCTATCCACTTCATTTTTTTCAAAGTTTGATTTAAAAATAAGTAAAAACAAACAAAAGTTTGAGGGATTAAAGACAATCAAAGAGGTGAAAACATCATGTGTGATGAAGTAAAAATTAAAAAGGTACTTGTGTATTTTAGCGTCACTAGAGTACGGCGGCAGAGAGTTTTCAATGGCCTTGCTCTTTGCAATCTTTCTTAGTAAGTGTTATGCACCTAATAATTGAATCTTTTTTTTGCATTACTCTCTGGCGAATGTGAACTCCTCCATATGCAACTTCTTCTTCTTCAATATTGTTTACACTATCAGCTTAACATATTCACTCAATTAACAATCAAACTTAACTTGTTTCTGGGCAACATTGTTATAATTTGTAAACTTCTGAAGCAGCATTGCTTCTAAATGAAAACTTTTAAAATTAATTTTCATTTTAATAAAAATAACATGGATGACATGTGGCCAGCTCAATATATTTAATTAACTAACCGTCAAACTTAATTGAGATAACAACTAGGTAAAGTTGCTATGATTTGAAAACTTTTCGGGCAACATTTCACCCCAAAAAACTTCCTGAGCAAATTAAAATTGCCCCATTTTATCAACTTCTAAGGTAAAATAACTTTTTAACCCTAAATATAATATGGACTGAATTAATAGTGTGCTTATATATACTAACTCCAATTCTTAATATAATATCTAGCTTATAGTGAAAATACAATTTGCACTATAAACTAGATCTTATATTAAAAAGCGGACGTAGTATTATTTTCTTATACATATATGTTGGATATATATTATATTAATTAATTATTAGAATATTTGCATAAGGATTAAATTAAATATTTGGATTATTAAATAACCAAAATATATTCCTTGAGTCCTCAAGTCAATTGACTGACTCTGGGTTCACTACAAAAAAATCGGCCATTTCGGATGGAATTTGAGACGGAAAAAAATTCCATCTAAAGAGTCATCCAAAGACCGTCAGAAAGTTTATTTGCGACGGAATATGTGACGGTTTATTTTTGCGGGAGATTTCCGACTCGTCGGAAATGGTTATGAGATATTTCCGACGAAGTTTCTGGCTGAAATTCTGTCGGAAATAAGTATTAAATTATTTTTTTAAAATTTTTTATTATGATTTATTTAATTAAGTATTAATATATTTATTATTTATTAATTATTTTATTATTGAAATACATTATGTTAATAATTTTTGTTGTAAAGTCTAAATATTATTATTAGTTTGATAATATCTAAATTTGCCCTTAAATTTAAATTTAAGTTAATCTTAATATAAATTTAAGGTAAATATTATGGTAATGAATATTTAAATTAAAAAAGATCTGATTAATAATAGACATCAATTGGGACTTGGGAGACCTAAGTAACAGAAAAAGATTGGCCGATTGAAGAGCTAGGGACGGTTGGGTTGAGCTAAATCTTCGACGGTTCTCGCTGCTAAATCTCGGCTTGATCATCTCTTGTTGTCCTCCTTTACGGTCGGCGGCCGTCCACTCAGTATGGCTACCATCTTTGTCTCAATCGCTTTCTGGCCTATTTCATCTATGTCCGTCATTGCAAATCTTCCTCCATAAAGACACGCTGAACTTCAACAAAAGAAGAAAACAAGGAAGATAACGTTGACCGTCATTATGTCATTTCAAATATTAATTGAACATGGATTTCCATTACTTTGGTCTATAGGATGATCTCTTAAGGCAAAAGGCGTCTGTAAGTTCTACAAGCTCTGTTCAATCCTATGATGTAGACAATGATAACCTATGGTTAGAGGTTATAGGCGAAAAGAACAAGAAGGGTCGCATATATGGGTTTGGATATGAGAATCAAGATATTATTTGTGCCTCCTCTCAAAGGTCAACTCCTTCAATCAACACCACATAGATTAGTCCTGATGTTGCTGAATTGCGTACGCAAATAACTCAACATACATAGGAGAATCAGGAGATTCGACAAGAGAATCAAGAGGTTCAAGAAAATTTCCAAACCATGATGCAACAAAATGAATATCTTCAAGACAAGACCTCCAAGAACATCAATGCATTGGAAAGTATGGGGGATTAAGTTACCCTCTGAGAGTTGAGAGCTACTGCTAGCCTTTCATATGTCTATGGCAGAACTTCTAGCTATAACATTCTTATTATTAGACTTCATTAATAGCTTTTTGTGTCTGTGACAAAACTTCTGACAATATTATTTCTAGACTTTGTTTACTTGTGACATTTTAACTGTTATGTTTAAACTTATTTTGAATTGTATCATTCTTTTGTTATTAATTTTTAGTTGGGTTTGATTTAGTAAATTTAATTTTGTATTGTCTTTTTACATAAGCAGATTGAAATCTTAAAAACTATTGAATTGAAGGGGAATGAGATTTGTATTAAAAAAAAAAAAGGGGGAATGAGATCTTTTTGGCTTGAGGAAGCAAATTGCCATGGATTTTCCGATGGAATATTCCGTCGGAATTTCCGATAGAATCAATTTCTCATGGAATAATTCCATCAGAAATTCTGTGGGAATTTGAGAGTGAAATTCTGACGAATTATTCCATCCAAATTACCCACGGAATAACTACCACTACTACAGAAAATACATATTACTACCCTAAAAGACGTCCCCTGTTTAGAAAGGGACGCCCAAAACATCTAAAACTTTAAATTTCCCTCTAAAACGCGCCATACTGGGGACGCCTAAAGCTGTACTGGGGATGCCTAAAGGCTTAAATTTTTTTTATTAAAAGGCTGATTTAAACGTGTACATGCACTGGTCTGACATGACCAGTGCATGTGCATCTGTCAGGCATTTAGGCGTCCCCAGCCATTTTGGGGATGCCTAAATGCCTTTTAGGCATCCCCAATTTGGCTGCGGATGATACTTTAGGTGTCCCCAGTCAAAATGGGGACGCATATACATGGTTTAGGTGTCCCCATTTTTGGTGGCGACGCCTAAAGTTCTTCAAAACAGAGCAGCAAGCTATCATCAGTTCAGAACCCAGCATCGAGCGAGTCTTGTGAGCAGCAAGCTAAGAGTTATCATTTCAGAACCCATCGAGTGAGTCTTGTAATCAGCAAGCTAAGAGTCTTGTGAGCGAGTCTTGTGAAGACAACAAAGTACCCTCGATCACTCTTCCTCAACTTTCACCTCCTCTCTTCTTACTCCTCCGTACGTTCTCTGTTCTTGGTCCTCCATTCTTCTCTCTTCTCTGCCTCAACTCATCACCATCACTGCTACGAGGATTGCACCGTCGGTTTGCTGACATTGTGGCCACCGTCGTCCTCCTCTCACCACCGTGGGTTGTCTCCCAGTAAAGCATCCTCTACAGGTTTGCTTCCAAGTTCCAACCACACCTTTGTTTAAATTTTTTGAATTTTAAATTTCCATAGATGCAGTGCTTAAATTTTTTAAGCAAATAATTTTTCTTTGCCATCTACTCTTTGCAAATAAATGATCATCGTTGCTAACATGTATTGCTGCAATTCTGACTCAAACTTTGGTTGGGAAATTATATACAGTTTCTTTTTTTGCCTATTTGTTTGTTGGGATGTTTCCATAAGTATATTTGCAATCTAATTTTACTGTTTGGATATATAAATTACATACACAAGTTTTAACAAAAAATGAGTAGAATATAGAGACAAGAGTGTCCCTGTATTTCTACTTTTATCCCTTTTTTTACCTTGGAACAATTTTAGTTATAGTGCATGTGAACTAGGATTTATATATGCAAAGTTTCACTAGAATCAAGTAAGCACAGAAGGTTGTAAAGCTTAGAAAATCCAAGGTAGCAACTCTTTCCATGTTATTTGAATTTCGTTGGTTCAATATAGTTAGACATTGAGTTTGCCATGAGCATGCAGTGAATTTGCTTACATATTTTGCTAGAATCATTGCTTGACAATGTGCCATGGCCATCTATACAATTTCTTGATTGAACATATGCTTATGGAGTGTGAACTTTCATGGCATTACTTGTGAATTTTCATGATTTGAATGCATGAATGAGTGGTGTTGCAACTGAAATTGTTGGATTTGATGTGCTGACATTGTCCTAAATATGAATTGCCTTAATTAGTTTAGTTTCGTTTAAATTAAGCTGAGATGGTTTGTTATTTTGATTTTGGGATATCTCACTTTTAAGGGGAAATAGTGCCAAAATTTTGAAAAACAAAATAGTAAAAGGCAATTCCCAGTGTTGACAATTATTCTAAACTTGAGTATTAATGGGAATGGCATAGGTGGTAATAAAATGGATCATAGTTGGATGAATGCTTTGAGAACAAGTGAAGAATATGAGAATGGGGTTGAAGAGTTTATTGAATTTGCTAGAAGGAACGCTCCAGCCAAAAATGGGATGTATTTTTGTCCTTGTGTCAATTGTTTAAATGAGAGAAAATGGGATATTGAAGTTATAAGGGATCACCTACTTTGTGATGGAATAAATCTTTGATACACAAGGTGGATATGGCATAGTGAGGAAGTAACTGATTGTCCGTCGTACAAGAAAGAAGCTATGGATGTCATAGATGAAGATAGAATGGAGAGAATGATTCATGATGTTGAGGTAGAATTCTTTACGCAGTCGCGTGAATATGATAGCCTATGGAGTGATGCAAAGACACCATTTTTCCTTAGGAGTAAGTACACACGGCTGACAAGAACATTACATTTAGTTAACTTAAAAGCAACTTGTGGGTGGACTGATAGTAGTTTCACATTGCTGCTTGAACTATTGTGTGATATGTTTCCAGACGATAATGTACTTTCAAATTGTATGTATGAGGCCAAGAAAATCCTATCTACGATGGGTATAGAGTATAAAAAGATACACGCTTGCCTTAATGACTACATACTGTATAGAAAGGAGTATGAAGATCTGAGTAAGTGCCCTAACTGTCAAACTGCACGATACAAAGTGAAGAAGGATAGTGGTTGTGGTGATGGGACAACTAAAAGGAAACATTTAAAGGTTTTATGGTATCTTCCAATAATACCATGCTTTAAGCATTTATTTGGGACTGCAAAAAAAGTGAAGAAGTTGAGATGGCATTCAGATGATAGAATATCTGACAAAAAATATCTGAGGCACCTGGCTGACTCTCCATAGTAGAAGAAAATATATGAAATGTTCCCTGAATTTGGCAGTGAGCCGAGAAACCTTCAGCTTGAGCTTTGTATAGATGGCATCAATCCGTATAAAACTCTTATAGCACATACAGTGCATGGCCGGTACTCCTTGTAATGTACAACTTGCCTCCCTAGCTTTGTATGAAACGCAAGTATATAATGCTTTCTATAATGGTTTCTAGACCAAAACAACCAGGAAACGATATCAATGTCTACCTGGCGCCTTTGATTGAGGACTTAAAGAAGTTGTGGGAGGAAGGCGTAGATGTGTTTGATGCATATAAGAATGAGTCCTTCAAGCTACGTGCAATGATTTTCACCACGATAAATGACTTCCCTACATACAGAAATATGTTAAGGTACAGTGTGAAGGGGCATAAAGCATGTTCAATCTTTGAAGCAGACACTCACTTCCAACAACTTAAACATGGAAGAAAAACAGTCTACCTTGGTCACAGGAGGTTCCTTCCTAAGTTCTACCCATATCGTAGGTTAAGAAAGCATTTTAACATCTTGTCAGAGCATGGAATGGCTCCAAAGGCATTAATTAGAGAGCAAGTTTACAGTCGGGTCGAACGTATCAATGTCTTATTCGGTAAGAATCAGAAGATTGCGGGTGAGAAGAACATATGGAAGAAGAGATCAATTTTCTTGGATATTCCCTATTAGCGTAGTCTTGACGTGAGACATAGTATTGATGTTATGCATGTGGATAAAAACGTTTGTGATAGCCTGGTCAGTACGCTTTTTCACATACCAGGGAAGACTAAGGATGGGATTAGTGTGAGACTAGACCTTGTTGATATGGGAATAAGAGAATGGTTACATCCACAGCTAAGAGATGATTGTAGGAAGGCATACATGGAGCCAGCAGTACATACACTATCAAAACCAGAGAAAAGAAGTTTGTGTGGGTGTTTGCATGAAATTAAGGTGCCACAAGGGTATTCTTTGAATGTGAGAAGGTGCGTGTCAATAGATGATTTGAAGTTAGTGGGAATGAAGTCCTATGATTATCATGTGTTGATGCAACAACTATTACCAGTAGCTATTAGATGCGTTATGAAAGATGAAGTTTGAGCCACTATAACAAGATTGTGTGTTTTCTTTAATGCTATCTATAACAAAGTCATTAACAATGAAAAATTGGATGAACTAGAAGCTAAGGGTTATATTATATTGTCCCAATTAGAGATGCACTTTCCTCCTTCTTTTTTTGATATAATGGTGCATTTGACAGTTCATTTGGTAAGGAAGGCAAGGCTCTATGGTCCAGTTTACCTAAGGTGGATGTACCCTTTCGAGCCTCAATAGTTGAAAGATATGTAGTTGAAGAGGCTATGGACTTCTGCAGCGATTATCTATCAGGGAAGAAGGAATAATCTTAGCATGAAGAGGGGGAAGCAAGGGAACACGAGGACTGAAAGTGAAGACTATGCCTCGTGAAGAGGTGTTGCAAGCATACTTATATATCCTAAATAACATGGTAGAAGTTCAACCGTACATAGATGAACACTGAAAGAGATTGAAGAACATGAATCCAAGGAAGAATGACATGTAGATTGCTATTGAGCAAAACAAGACATTCATAGAGTGGTTTCAGGAAAAGGTTTTGCATGAGACCAGTGTGTCTGAGACAATATAGTGGCTAGCTTGGGGGCCTTTATTTTAGATCATTACTTAGAGCGGTTATTATATAAACGGGTATTCTTTCTACACAAAAGACTAAGATGATAGAAGTACCATACAAAATAATGGGGTGACGGTAGAAGCTGAAGCCATGCACTTTTCCAGTTCGAAAGACAAAAACCCCATATTAGCATCCAAGGCCTATCATGGAGTGATAGAAGAAATATGAAAAATTACTTACAACAAGTTCAAAGTTGCTTTATTTAAATGTAAGTGGGTTAGCAATAATGCTATGGTAATTGATCAACAATTTGGATTTGTCTCAGTTGATCTTGAAAGAGTAGGTTATAGGGATAAGCCCTTCATTCTAGCAAGCCAGGTGAAACAAGTATTTTATGTCACAAATCCTGCAAATAAAAAAATTTCCATTGTACTTCAAAGTAAAAGACAGAAGCATGGTGATCTGACCTTCAACCTTGATGACACACCACCTTTCACAATTAATCCACCTAGAACAAGTGAAGTAGAATTGGTAGATGATGGAGAATATGCTGTACGAAATGATCATGGTGAAGGAATATGAGAAACAATATAGAATAAGAGCTTAACTTAGAAAATAGTAATGTGTTCTATTTGTTTTATAACTAGTTAGTTTATTCATTTAATTACAATTGATTCACGTATCTGACAATGATTTTTGTGCTTATAGGAATATGGGCAATTCTAGTGACTCATAAAGTGATAGGGACAATAAAATGAATAGGCCTGAACCCGTTGTGAGAAGAAGGGTTAGAGGCAGTACAAAATTACCTACATTGGTAGCACGTCATCACCATCAATAGGAGAGGTTGCATATTGACTTTGATGACAATATGAAACCAGTTGGTCTAGAGAAAGACCATTTCATTAGCTACTTAAGTTATTTAGGTCGAAGCAAAGTTCACATTATCTATGATAATTGGAAGTTGGTTCCACTAAAAACCAAAGACTTGATTTGGCAACAGCTTTTGGCATATAAGTTTTGATACATCTGCATATATATCTTTATTCCTATTGCTTCAAATATAATTAACTTATGTTTTTACCTTGCAACAAACCTATGATGTCCTTGATACTGAGGTGATATACAAGGAGAGGATGAGGGAAGTTCGTCTATGATAGAAAGATTTCAAGAACAAGCTTACACGAAATTACATTCGAGGGGACCTGAGGGGTAAGGATCCATGTCAGGAGTATTCGTATTTGTCTCTAGAGGATTGGACGTTATTTATGGCATCATAAGAAGATCCTAACTTTTTGGTAAAATTTCTGTCATCATAGTGTTTTATTTGAATATAGTTCACATTATTGATTCAGTGTTTATTGTTTTGCTTTCATAGGAATTAAGTGCAGCAAATGCAAAGAGGCAAGCAGCTAATAAGTATCATCTCGTGGTGGTTATCGGAAGCTTGAGTGAAGGATGATGGTAAAAGAGTTGGAGAAATTAAAGGAAGCAGCCACATCAGATCCTAGTGTTGTGGTCCAGGCCCCGCCACCTCCTCCACGTCACAAAAAATGGAAAGCAGGGACGATTAAGGGTGGGAAGTACATAAATCTTACTGTTGCCAAGGTTGCCGCGAGGATTGTAAGTAGTTAGAGCATAAGTACAAAGTTTTTTTCATATTGGGTATGCTTAATTTTCATATACGATAACTTTTATGCTGCAGGATGAATTGGAAGGGCATAGTAGCCAAGGTTCGTCCACTCTAAGTAGAAGGATGGATATCTTGTCACTAGTGCAAAAATCATTTTTTAGACCGGTCCTAGAACAGGTCTAGATACAGCCGGTCTAAAAAGTCTTATACTTTTTAGACCGGTTGTACAACCGGTCTAAAAAGTATGATTTTTTAGACCAGTTTACAAAGGTGAGGTCTAAAAAGTATGACTTTTTAGACCGGTTCATAAAGGTAAGGTCTAAAAAGTGAACTTTTTATACCACTTTTTAGACCGGTTGCAGTTAGAACCGGTCTAAAAAGTCACTTTTTAGACCCGTTCTAATTGCAACCGGTCTAAAAAGTAACATTTTTTTAAAAAAAATAAATGGGCCTTTTTTTGTATTGAAGATTATTTTTAAAAATAAGCTCCAATACAAAAAAAAAAAAGCCTCATAATTTTTTATCATCACATAAATTTTGGGTGAATAACGTATCATAATGCAATTTAAGATATTGTGCAACTAAACTTGTAAAACAAAATTTACAAGGTAATAATGACATGGACATAAACCTGGCAATTGGTTTAAATTAAAATACTTACTAGTATATAAAAATAATTTATAAACACAACTATTGCAGATCTTTCACATGAGAGTTACATATCAGGCTAAAACAACAAACACATGTAGTACAAATTGCACAATATAGTAATATACTAAATCCAGAAAAAGTGGAAGTTTGCACACCTCTAATATAAAACTGATCACATATATGCCTCAATGAATAATGGTCTCTAGTTCTAGTGACATAGTTATCCTCAAAGACAAGATGCTAAAACCCAGCTTTCAGAGATTGCTTAACTCTGCTCGTTAATACACATCAAAATAATAGTTAAGCAAAGGTAGTTTCAACATAAGAAAAGGAAAAAAGATGGATACAAGTGTTCAAAAAGATCATGTAGTATAATTTCTTTCTTCACCTTTCCCTGCAAAAAGATTAAAAGATGAGGGGCAAAGGTGTGAGTGTAGACATTACATCTAGGAAAGAGAAAAAATTATTAGTATGTTTGGAATGTTAAAGTAAATTGGGCATCAGACCAGATAATACTCATAGTTGCAATTAACACTGATTATGAGGAACCTTGCGGTACTTAATCAAAATATGATACAGAGTTAAGAGGATCATCAATAAAGAATTTATATAAAAGTAAAACAGTATTTTATACACACTATTTCCAAATAGACACACTATTTAACCACTCATTTTGAAAAATAGAAAAAGAAGAATGGATGACACTATCCAATTTGCAAGTGTCAAATTCAAAGCAGTTTCAAGTAAGCATCCAATATAAACATTTATATTCACCAAATGAAGATACAAACACTTTCAAAAACTTAATCTAAATATTAAATGTGGCAAAAAGTGGCACCTGAAGAAGGCACTTCAAAGACATGATGTTCAGAACCAAAAGACAACTTGCCTTGAAGACTCATCCTCTATTGAAAGTCAACCTACACTACAGAAGGAAAACTAATACGTTCTTTTTAAAAAACAAAAGAAAAGAAAAAGACTTGACAAGAGAGTGATCACATGCGCACAAAAGTGATGAATGTGCATATCAAATCAAATACTACCTATAAGTTGTTGAATGCCATACACCCACTGTACCATCCTTTGATCCAGTAACAATTATGGGAAGATCAGAATGAAATCATATAGCAGATACATTGTGCGGGCAACCTTATAGACTCTGGACACAAATTTTAGTCTAGTAGTCCCATACCTGTTTCATAGACTTTATCAATGAAAATATTTCCTATTAAAAGCAGAAAAATCAGAAAATGAATGGCAAAAATCAATATGAGAAAAGGTATTTTTCTTTGGACCATTTAATAAGAATATGTCAAAAATCAATATGAGAAAATATGTACCTGGTAACTCAGTGGCCTCAAATGACTTTGCCATGGTCTGAAATAGCAGTGAAGACATTTCTTTTGAGTGCAGGTTTCACAAGAAATCCCCATGGAAATTGATATATGTCCATTTATGGAAGACAGGCTAGTGACTGACTTCAACATATATAAAGGAGCAACTTAAAAACAGAAAACAGAAAACTGAAATCTTTCAAATGCCAATTGGTAAATTCATATGGCACACATTGATTGTTATAAACATTAGTACATGTTAGAAGAACTATTCCATTCATCAAAGGAAAGTGAATTCATCTTGTAAGTAAATGTAAATCATGAAACTCATTAAAGGCAAAACATTTAGTACAGTGCCATATCGTGATTTTAAGTAATACATCCACCGTCAGAACCCAAACACAAGTTAATGTAGATTTCGTTGTAAGTTCGTGTTGGAATAACAAAAAAAAAAGAACAAATAAACTAGGCAATAATTAACAAGAAGATCAAAAAATATCAAATCGAAACGAATTCGCTCCAGATGCAGGGTGTTTAGAAATTCAGAATGCAGAAGAGCCTGCAAAAGAATAGATCAAAGAAAAAGTTCACCATTTTTACAGATTAGAGAGTAACTAGCTTTGGAAGCAAAGAAATCGTCAGATATTAGAAACCAAAGAAACTAACTTCTGATTGATTGACTGTTATCAACAAAAGAAGGAAGAATTACTCAGGAACAAAAATAGAGAAAATGATAAATTAGGTAAAGGAAAGAAATGAACAAGAGTCATCCCCTAGGAAACAAAGAAATGAAACCGAAGACAAAAACAAAAATAAAAAATAAAAAAGCAACGTATAACAATTACATAGAAGGAATTTTACTGAGCAGGTCGGAGCATGTGGTGATTCAAAGTCGGAGTATGCTCCCAGCTAGCTCAGGACACGGCAGTGAAGATCAGAACAAGCAAGGTCGCTGCAGTAACGAAGATGCGAATATCAGAGAGCTAGATCACAGCAGAAGAAATCGATTGAATTTTTAGGGATTGGAGTTTTCTGATGACTGGGTAGGGATTGGAGTTCTAATAGAACGGGTGTTTTGAACATGAGTTCTAAGTATAAAAAATTTTACATCAATTGTGTAATCGGAGTGAGCCAATGTAGACATACGAGGGCTATCGAGGAGCGACATGGGACCGAGACTGAGGAGCGAGGCGCGACGAAGGAAATGAGAAGAAGCTCAGAGTAAATCGTGCGACAGTGAGATGAGGGATAATTTTAGAGCGGTTACCTTGTGCATCAGGTCTAAAAGATATATCTTTTAGACTGGTTGTTTCAAATATCAGGTCTTAAAAAGGGAAAAAATATTATTTTTTTTCATTCTATATCTTTTAGACCGGTTATAAGAAATAACCGGTCTAAAATGTTTTATCTTTTAGACCGGTTGTTGATAACAACCGGTCTAAAAAGTTTCAAAATTTTTTAATTTTAATTTTTTTTATCTTTTAAGACCGGTTGTTTGGATAACCGGTCTAAAATGTTTTATCTTTTAGACCGATTGTTGATAACAACCGGTCTAAAAAGTTTCAAAATTTTTTATTTTTAATTTTTTTTATCTTTTTAGATCGGTTGTTTGGATAACCGGTCTAAATAATATCTTTTAGACCGCATATTTTAGGAACCGGTCTTAAAAATTCTTTATAATTACAAAACTGCCACCGGTCATATTTTTTAAACCTTATCCACAATAACTGGTCTAAATGTTGCAGTCTAAAAGGGCTATTTTCTACTAGTGTGTCAATGGCAATTGGGAAGGCAGATTACCCCGGTCATGTTTTAGGGGAGGCAGGAGGAGTTCGAGTCTTGAAGTACTTTGGCCGAGCCTCACATTCTTATTCGTCACAAGCTGAACCCAGTAGGGAGCTTGTGGCCAAGATTCGCCAGGAAGTCTTACAAGAGCTCGAGTCTAACCTTCGTGACAAGCTCCGACAAGAGCTGTTGCTAAAGCTACAAGCTGAAATGATGAAGATGTTTGAATTGCAAATGGCAACTTTCGAGCGTAGAACCCATTCATCCCTAGCCTTCCACAGCACCAAAGGAAGTTACAACCCGCTGGAGGAACCACTTGGCGACCCTTCTCCCACTCCAACACCGGGAGAACCTGTTATCATCTCTTTGGATGCCCCACTGCTGTGTGTAGTTGCAAATGCTCTCGTTCACACACAAGCTACCACCCACCATTATCAGCAAATTCCACAGCATTTACGTAGGGTGACTGTGACATGTGTTCAAGAGGGGGAAGAAGATACAGCCATCCTTATTCCTGATGACGAGGTTGCCATGATAGCTCAGGCGAGAGGATCTTTCATCCTTTGGCCTATACATCTTATTGGCTCAGCGGCAACACCTGCATTGGTAGGAACTACCTCACTTTTACTTGAGATGTGTTGGCATCCTACTAACAATATGTTTTTTTATGTTCTAAAAGAACAAGCAAGAAGCATGAAGCAGGAAATTGGCCCTTCTTAGCACAACTGTTGTAGATCTATAAAGGCATTCGCCAGATTGATTTGCATATGCCTACAAGGATTGTGGGCCAGCAATTAGAGTATCCCTTCACAATTGATAAAGACCTTAAACAGTTCATTAAGTTGGAGGAGCTAGATATAGGATGGGGCAAATTTGCAATCCTGTAAGTTTTTTATTTCCTATTTTTTCCTTTACTTAGTTAAGTGGTTTTTTGGTTTCATATATTCACTAGCTAATACATTCATCATTTTAATTCTAGTATAGCTCCTTCCGTCGTATATGCATTGACTTGCAAAGAGTTGATTTATATGGATTCTTGTGTCCTGCAAATACGACAAGGAATAAGAATACAGTGCAAAAAAGGACTCACTATGCGGGCTTCACAATGGGAGAGAACAACTATCGTTGTTATCTAGCACCGATTGTTCAAGGGCACACATTTTAATTTTGTGTATTTTGAGATTTTTAATAAATAATTGCCTTGCCATCTAACTTCATTTTAATCTATATATGTTGTTATAGTTATCACTAGAGTTTGTGTTCTCTATCCTCGGTCCTACGTAGTTTACTGGTTTGATTCCTTGAGTAAAAGACTAGACAAAGAAACAAAAAACGTCTTCAACACGTAAGTTATTTTTTGTATTTCATTGCTTCTTGATTCTTGACTTAAATGAATTATTCCAATCTATGTTGATTTTCATTTTAATGATAGGGCATGCCAGACATATCGAGTGCTTGGCGGGCCACGCGATTGTAAAGGTGGCAAAGACCCGAAATGGTTGTTTCCAAAGGTACGTAGTTTTAAATCAAGTTCTTTTGATTGACGGTCATTTTAGATATGCCTTTATTGATTTTAACCATTTGCTTTTGATTTATAGTGTCCTTAACAACCTTGCAGCTGGGAATGTGGATACTATGCCTTACTTTATATGTATAACATCATTCAGAGTGGCATTATGACAGATTTTGAACAAGTAATCACTTCTTCATTCTTAAAGGATAATATTTTTGGTGTTGTAATTCAATGGTAAATTAATTCATTCACTTGATTCATTATTTCATCTAAGCTTATTTTCTAATTCACAAATTTTTGACAATGAAGATACCTACTTATATGAA
Source organism: Inga oerstediana (assembly GCA_963210345.1). Classification (NCBI taxonomy): domain Eukaryota; kingdom Viridiplantae; phylum Streptophyta; class Magnoliopsida; order Fabales; family Fabaceae; genus Inga; species Inga oerstediana. Next base: position 70,070,565 of record OY723406.1, read on the forward strand.
GACATAAATTTGATCAAAGACTTTTTGGCTAGACATCTCCTTCGACATATACCATAGTAAAGTCTTTAGTAGTTTGTGTAAGACATACTTTTGTGATGGTTCTATATATTGTACATATAATTAGCGTTGTTGTTGTTGGATATAGATTGTTATGTAGTTTGTTAGTGAATTAGTTTGCTACTCCTTAAAGTTATTGCATGTAAGCCTTGGGGTTGATCACTATATTTCAAGGTATTACTCCTCCAGTTTGAGCTTGTGTGCTACTCTTGCTATCTGCTAGCTTTGTAACATAGCTAGACAAATTTGTGCTTTTTAACTTCACCTCTTCTAAATCCCTGGTCATTATTTCCATAAGCATAACAGAGGCAAAAGAGTTTGTCATGGCAGCTATGTCTTCTCTATATTGTACATATAGATTTTTTTAGGGAAAATCACTCCTAGGTCCCAAGCAAGCAATATATTATCAGAAAAGTCCCTATTTACAACTCTTCTGCATGTATTTACAATCTGTTGAGTGTGTTTTACAACCTCTAGGGACCTTTCTGATAATATGTTGCTTGCTTGGAACCTAGGAGTGATTTTCCCTTGATTTCATTACATAACGGCGGTATATAGATTGTTGTTTCCATTCTGCTGAACTGCTGTTGTCTCATTCTGTTGTTTACATCCTATTTTTGCAGTTTAAATTTTCCAGACAGTGATATATATATATATATATATATATAAAGGCCATTTAAAAAAACTTTTAACGTCCTTAAAATAAAAAGGGACGTAGAAACAATTTACTCGTTAGTTTAGATGTCCCCAGTTAAAACTGGGGACGTCTAAAGTGCCCCTCAGACTTCAGACATCCCCAGTCTGAAGTGGGGATGTCTAAAGTTAGGCCCATCAATATCCCCTTTTTTATGGATGTTATTGACATTTTTTTCTACGTCCCTCAATAGATGTCCCGATGTTTTTCAGACGTTAAAAGCATTTTTTCTAGTAGTGTCCGTTGGAAAATCCATGGCAATTTGGGAGGGAATTTCCAACAGAAGGAATTTCTGATGGAATATTCCTTTTCAATTTCTCACGAAAAATTTCCGTTGGAAATTCCCTCCTAAATTGTCATGGAACACTCTGTCGTAAATTGCCACAAAATAATTCTGTCAGAAATTCTGTCACAATTTGCCACAGAATTTCTATCAGAAATTCCGCCGCAATTTGCTTCGGAATGTGATATTCCGTCGCAAACTTTTTTAAGATGCCCTTTTTACTGACGGACACAATTCCATCACAAAATGGTTCCGTCGCAAATACCCGTGGCAAGCTTTCATGTCCATCGGAAATCCTTTTTTTTATAGTGGTTTAAGGTTAACTCATTTACTATTTAATTAATTAATTAATTAATCTATTACGTCTAAGTTATTAAAAAAGTAAGACTGTGATCATAGAGCCCAAAATGCTTTTACTCTCCCTTTCGTTAAAGAATTAGTTTATCTCACTAGTAATGGCAAAACACTATGTAGTATCTTCATGTTAGTCAAAAAATTCCTCAATCTCTTTATTCATCTAATTAATTATATTTCTAACTATTCTTTTTCCTTCAGTTTTCTTAGCTAATTAATTCTATATATCTTTAGGACTCCTACTACCTACTACCTACTACTTCAAATCTACAAGCATAGCAATTCGGCCAAAAAAAATCTACAAGCATAGCCAGTGTTATTAACAAGTCTTGTGACATTCATTTCTGTCACAATTTTCTATGTGAGCTTGCAATTACAGTACACCCCCCACTACATTCTTTAGGGTTATTAATAATAATAAGGGTTAAGGGGCAAAAATGCCCAAGAAATTTTTTCAGATGGGCATCTAGCACCAAAAACTTTTATTAGGTGTAAAAGTGTTTATGAACTTTTTAAAATTGGGCAAAAATACCCCTTCTGTTAACTCATGTAAACTTCCGTTAAATTTTGCTTTTTATGGGGCCCATGCCATTTTTAAATGACTATTTGTCTTTAAAAAAAAGGAGTCTTCACTCCTCTCTCTTTCTGCACTCTTCCCCATCAGACTCGCTCTCCCCACTCCAAACCAAACATTATTTTCCTCTGACCCCACGTTCCCACACTAGCAGGAAGAAGAAACCGTTGTTAGCATTTGGTTTTGTTGGGTTTGTTTACAATTTTGCAAGCAAAAGGACTACATTACAGTAGGGAGTGTTTGTTGTGCTATAGATGCAGGGGGTATTTTGCTGAATTCCATGCTCAAAATGTTTGCTTGTTTCTCACCCTTTCTTTATGCGTATCTACTCATTCACACTTGCTCTGTTCTCACAACTTATTTTGAGTTTTGAATTTTGTGTGTGTTTACGGTTATAGATAATGTTAAAAAGAATAAAATTATATGTAATTTCTACATATACACTTTTTGTTGTTTTGGAATATGAATGCAATAGGGCACCCTGTACAATCAAACCAGTAAATGATCCGTAGAACTGCTGAAAACTGAAGTAATCATTGAATTCCCTTTTCATTCTAGATTTAATTCATAGTCATGAGCTATCTTCTCCCTTTATCATCTTCACTGTATTTGTGCTATTTTTGGCCTCCTCATTAGCAGTTTCTTCTTCCTGCTGGTGGTGGGTTTGTTGTAAATAGATAAATTGTTTTTAGTGTTAGGTTATTGGGCCTAGGCCCATACGCATTAGTGCCTAGTCTATATATATATGGACTATTGTAATACTGTGAGTTAGTTGATGTTATTTTGGTTAATGAATAAAATTGTGCGTATTATTCAATGTTATTTTCTGGGCTTTCAGTTTAACATAGTACCAAAGCGGGTTGCAATTTTAGCCCTATATTTTTTTTCAGTTCCGGATCTTAGTTCTGGGTTACCAAGATCTGATCCAGTCGATCATTCTTGAAGCATTGTTTAGATTTCATTTTGCACGAAGCCTCACGTTCTCGTCTCTATTCGTGGTATCTAATCCAGTCGGTGATTCTTGAAGCTTTGTTTAGATTTCATTTTGCACGAAGCCTCACGTTTTCGTCTCTATTCGTGGTTTTGGGTTACCAAGATCTGATCCAGTCGGTGTTTCTTAAAGTTTCGATCAAATTTCATTTCTTGAGAAGCATCACATTCTTGAATCTATGTGCGCCACTCTCTTGAATCCTTCTTGTCATTTCCACCAAGTTATTTTCCGAATGGATTCTAGTTTCTGTACATCCTGCTATACTTGGTAAATCTTTAAGATTCAATGAATTCTAAATCCCTCTGGTTCTCAACGGTGATCTAGCGACTCTGTCCTCGTTTCGTGATTCTCGGCGGCGATCAATCCGTCTTGTGGTTCTCGACGGTGATCAGTCCATCTCGTGGTTCTTGGCGGTGATCTAGCGACTCCGTCCCTGTCTCGTGGTTCTCGGCGGCGTTCTGTCCATTTCATGGTTCTCAGCGGTAATCTAGTGACGCCATTCTTTCTTTTCCTGTGATCTACAACACACTCCACGTTGCTGACTGTCTAATCCTAGGTCTGATTCTACTAATTCATCTTTCTCATTCAGAATTACTGATTCTGCTGACAATCCCCTCCAATCGGTTAATTTCAATCATCCTCTCTACCTTCACCCTGCTGATACACAAGCCACCAAGTTGGTTCATCAAGTTCTCACTGGTGCTGAAAACTACTCAATCTAGAGCAGGGCTATGAAGTTGGCTCTTCATGCCAAGAACAAGCTTGCTTTTATTCAGAGGACTTGCACACGTGAGCAGCAGGATGACAAGTTGAAGGACCTTTGGGATCGCTGCAATTCGATTGTGTTATCTTGGCTGATCAATTCTGTTGACAAGGGGATTGCATCTGGTATAGTCTTCTCTCTTAATTCCCACCTTGTCTAAATGGACCTCAAGGAAAGGTTTGATGAAACTGATGGTGCCAAAATTTACTCTATGCACCATGTTATAAGTTCATTGGTTCATGGAAATACTTCAGTCTCTATCTATTAAACCAAACTAAAGGAATTATGGGATGAATATTCTACTCTTGTCCCAATACCTAATTGTAGCTATAGTTCTGCTGTTGAATATTCTAAGGTTGCACAAGATCAGTGCTTGTTTCAATTTCTTATGGGGTTGAATGATAACTTCCAAAGCACTAGAATCCAAATTCTGCTTATGAACCCTCTTCCTTCGGCTAACCAGGCATATTCCATGGTAATTCAAGAGGAAACACAGCATCAAATAACCACTAACCCATCTGTATCTTCACAAGACTCTCTGATTATGGCAACTAACTCTGTCAAAGGTGGTAGAGGACGTGGATGAGAGAGGGGAAGAGGATGGTCAGTAGATACTTGCTCTTATTGCAACAAAAGGGGTCACCATCGTGATAATTGCTATCAGTTAATTGGGTTCCCAAATAGTTCTGCATCTTAAAGACAGAAGAAACCAGAGGATAATAAAGGAAGTCAGAACATTCAGACCATTGAACACATTTCGCCTAAGGTCTCTAGTGCAGATGTTGTTAGATCTCTCATGTTTTGATGATAACAAAAGATGGTATAGATTTGATAAAAAAATAAGTTTAAACAAAGTAATAACAGGGCAAAATCATCACTTGAAGTAAGCATTGGAGTAATGAAAAAAGGCCAAGAGAAAAAGCTGAGAAACTTCATTGCTGGCAAGTTTTCTAAAGGATTACTCTAGTAGGTACTCGAGTAATAGACAAAAACTTGAAGTAACCTGGTTAACCTTTAAGTAACCTGCTAATGTTACTCGAGTAAGTACTTGAGTAATAAGGTAAATGATTCCTAGTTGCTCTCGGCCTGCCAATGTTACTTGAGTAGCTACTCGAGTAACCAGGTAAATCACTGGCAGTTGCTCTCGGCTTGCCAACGTTACTCAAGTAAGTACTCGAGTAACCATGTCAAAGACTTCCAGTTACTCTCGACATTTTCAACCCTGCCAATGATACTCGAGTATGTACTCGAGTCCCCTGTTTCAAGAAATATGTTGCTCTCGGCATTTTCTATCCTGCCAACGTTACTCGAGGAGCTACTCGAGTAACTCACTGTGGTAAGTCAAAACCTGAAGGTAATACTCAAATAACATGTTATGCTTTTATCACACTTCACTCGAGGAACTACTCAAGTATGCAGGTGTTCAATCACTTATTTATACTGGATTACTGGAGTAAGTAATCGAGTAATATGCAGATTTATTTGCACAGAACTTGAAGTCACTACCCGAGTAATCAATGCACAAAATTTATGTTTACTTGAGTAAGGACTCGAGTAACAAGGTAATCAAACTTAATGTGCTCTCGACCTTGAAATCCTACCAATATTACTGGAGTGAAGCATTGAGTAACCTAAAGTTTATTTGATACATTACTCGAGTTGCTACTCGAATAACCTATGAAGAAAAAATTGCCATACTCGAGTAATTACCCGAGTAAACAGGTATTTCCAGAGGTTTGTAATTTTGTTTACTCCATTCACTACCCGAGTAAAGCAATGTTCATTTTATTAACTTGCAGTTCATCAATACTCTCACCATGATACTCGAGTAAGTACTCAAGTAAACTTTAATGAATACTCGAGTAACTACTCAAGTATGCAAGTTCAGAAATTCATAAATCTGTCCAACGTTCATTGATTTGTTTCCTATGTGATTAACCCTTCATTGTATTAGTATTCCTAGCATATCTACAGATAAACAATGAAGAGATCTTACCAAATAAGGAAAGTCAAATGCAACGTTCAAACACTACCTACCGCCACCTACCGCAAACGGATATTTTTTAAAAACTGGAAAAGTGAACAGTGGTTGCGTACTCTCTAACGGATGAGAAGAAAATGTTCCAACGGTTATTACCAACACACCTATATATATGGGAACATCCAAACAGAGAAGAATAGAACAAGAACACACACACACGAACGCATTATCAAGTTCATTACTCTATTTTACATTATACTTGTAATTCTATGCTGCAGTGATTCTTATTCACTTTGTAAGAGAGATATTTCATTCAAACTCAATATTTGTTATTAAGGTAACTTAAGGTTGTGGAACCTTGAGTTGGGATTGGATTACAACTTGTAAGGGGGAGCGAGTGTCCAGGCGAAGGAACTTGCTTGTACTGAGGTGCCAAGAACCCACTGAATCTTGGAAGTTATAGTAAAACTCTCAGAGAAGCTCTTAGGACTGGACGTAGATCAAAGTAGTTGTGGCCGAACCAGTATAACTCCCGATGTACACTTCAGTGATATTTCTCCTTACTCTTTATTGCTTTATATTCACCGTTAAGGTTTATATTTGCAACGAAAAATTTAGTACCACCCAATTCACCCCCCCTCTTGGGTGAAACGCTTGCTCTAACATTTGGTATCAGAGCGTAGGTCTTCTTGTTAAGGTATAACAACCTAAGAAGGATCCAATGGAAAGCATGGGTGAAGGAATTCTTCCCGACAGAGCATCCATCACTAGACCTCCAGGTTTCAGTGGCGAACACTTTTCTTTCTGGAAAGCAAAGTTTAGAGTATTCGTGATGGCTACTGAATATGGGCTATGGGATGTGATTGAGAGTGGAAACTATTAACCAACAAAAAATGTAGATTCTAAGAAAATTCTAAAGACGCCAGCGGAATATGATGAGAATGACAAGAAACTTATTACTCTCAACAGCAAAGCAATTCTGATGTTACAAAGTGCTTTAAGTCAAAGTGAATACTTTAGAATTTGCACACTTCCAATAGCAAAGGAAATGTGGTAAGCTCTGGAAATAGCTTATGAAGGAACTTCGGGAATAAAGGAGAATCGGATCAACACCTTGCTCACTGAATTCGATCTACTTCGAATGAAATCAGGTGAATCAATATCTGAATTCAAACTTAGATATACTCATCTTGTTAATCAACTTACAGTACTTGGGAAAGTTTATGATCAACATACCCAAGTACGAAAGATATTGAATATTCTTTCTAAAGAGTGGGAGGCCAAAGTCACTGCAATAGAAGAAGCAAAAGGAGAATCAATGAGATCAATTGCTTCTCTATTTGGAAGTCTTTCTGAATATGAAAGTAAATTGAAGTTCAAACGGGAACTAGATGACATCGGTGATAAGAAGAAGAGAGGCCGAGCACTAAAAGCTAAAGATGAAAATCAGGATGAGGATGAGGAGTTTGACGATGATGAAATGGGCCTAATCATAAAATGATTTAGAAAGTTTTACAAGAAAGGTCAAGGATTCAAACACTTTCAGAAAGGAGGACCTAGCAACAAAGATCATATCATTTGCTACGAATGTGGAAAACCAGGACATATCAAATCAGAATGTCTATAGCTGAACCTAAAGAGCAAAGAAAAGAGAAAAGGAAAATTCTTCAACAAAAAGAAGGCATTCGTATCTACTATATGGGGTGATAGCTCCTCTGACGAAGAAAGTGATGAGGAAGAAGTAGCCAATATATGTCTTGTTGCTCAAGAAGAAACAGAAGAAGAGGTAAATGATTCTGATCCTACCTATGATGAATTACTCTCTGAATATAATGCTTTACATTCTGAATTCATCAAAGTAGTTAAAGAATTAATTGTTTTCAAAAAGAAAAACAAAGCTCTTGAAATTGAACTTAAATAAAGTTCAGAAAAGAATTGTGAAAATTGTTCTTCTTTGAAAAAGAAAAACACTGATCTTACAAAAACTCTTGAAAAATTTACACAAGGAAGTGAGATGCTAAATGTTATTTTAAAAGCTCAATGATTTGTAAATGACCGATCTGGAATTGGATATGATCCAAAATCAGATAAAAGGAAAGGTAGAAAGAAAGCAGGAGGTAAGTCATATTTAAATTATTTTCAACATTCTATGCATACATCGAATCCTTTTGCATTTTGTAATTACTGTAATAGAAAAGGTCATTATACCTCTTCATGCAATCATAAGAAGAAAGGAAACATAGGAACCTACAAATGGGTACCTAAAGGCTCATATGTTCAGAAAATTATTTGCACTAACCCAAAAGGACCCAAAAAGATGTGGGTACCTAAGACTTAGTCATTTGATTGCAGATATGTCTTAAAGCATCCAAAAATAACAAGTGGTACATAGACAGTGGATGCTCTAGACATATGACCGGAGATTTCAAAAGTTTTACCACATTGCAACCTAAGGAAGGTGGAAAGGTAAAATTTGGAGGAAATCAATCCAGAAAGATAGCAGGAATTGGGGAAATCAAAAATGATAAAGGAATACAAGTCAAACATGTATATTATGTTGAAGGCTTGTGTCATAATTTGCTGAGCGTAAGTCAAAGTGCAGATAAAGACAACTGGATAATATTTGATTTAGAGGAATGTCTGATTGTCAACAAGAAAGACTTACAACTTGATAAGAAGAATATCAAGGCTAAGCTCAGAGCAAAAAGAGAAGGTAACTGCTATACTCTAGATATTAGTAGAAATGAATTTGAAAAATGTTTTCTGAGTAATACCGATGAAAGTTGGCTATGGCATAAGAGATTGGCTCATGTCAACATGCATCAACTAGGAAAATTACTCAAAAAGGATTTAGTTCTTAGATTACCCAAAGTAAATTTCAAAAACGATTTGATTTGTGACGCATGTCAAAAGGGTAAACAAACTAAATCATCTTTCAAATTAAAAAATGAGATTTCAACAAATAGACCACTACAATTATTGCATATGGATCTAGTTGGCCCAGCAAGAGTAAAGAGTCTTGGTGGCAACTTATATTCGTTGGTCATTATTGATGATTTTTCTAGATTTATATGGGTTATTTTTCTATCATCAAAAGATGAAACCTTTGAAGAATTTATTGTTTTTGCCAAGAAAGTGCAAAATGAGAAAGGTATGTCCATTGCAGGTATTAGGACTGATCATGGTGGAGAATTTGAAAATCAAGCCTTTGAAGAATATTGTGATACTAATGGCATTGATCACAATTTCGCTGCTCCAAGGACGCCTCGACAAAATGGAGTCGTGGAACGTAAGAATAGAGTACTTACTAAAATGGCTAGAGCAATGTTAAATGAAAAAAACGTATCTCAAGTTTTCTGGGCCGATGCTATGAGTACAGTGTGCTATATTTCAAATAAAGCATATATTAGAACAAAACTTGGAAAGACACCATACGAGCTGTACAAAGGAAGGAAGCCAAACATTGATCATCTATACATCTTCGGTTGTAAGTGTTTCATTCATAATAATGGTAAAGATAACTTAGGAAAATTTGATTCCAAAAATGATGAAGGAATTTTCCTAGGGTATTCTAACCGAAGTAAAGCATATAGAGTTTTCAATAAAAGAACATGTGTTGTTGAAGAATCAATTCACGTTGTTTTTTATGAATTTGAATCCTCTGACAAAACATTGATGAAGAACAGGAAGTTGTTTTAAATCAAGAAAATGGTCAATCTATTTCTAAATCTCTTATTCCAGAAGTTGATGAAACCAAGGAAGAAGAGCAATCACTAGGACAACCTAGAGCCTGAAAATACAATAAAAGTCATCCCTTAGATCAAATTATAGGAGATGTGAATGAAGGGATCAAAACTAGAAATAGAATTTTCAATGAAGTAAGCTTTTCTGCATTCATTTCTGAGATTGAACCTTCTAACATTGATAAAGCCCTATCAGACAATGATTGGGTTATAGCAATGCAAGAAGAACTAAATCAATTTGAAAGAAATCAAGTTTGGGATTTGGTACCCCGACCCAAAGATCATCCGATCATTGGCACTAACTGGGTATTCAAGAACAAACTCAATGAATTTGTAATTATTGTCAGAAACAAGGCAAGATTGGTGGCCAAAGGCTACAATCAGGAAGAAGGAATTGATTATGAGGAAACGTATGCTCCAGTGGCTAGATTTGGAAGCTATACGCGTACTCTTAGCCTTTGCGTGCATCAAAGGATTTAAACTCTATCAAATGGATGTAAAGAGTGCATTTCTAAATGGATATATTATCAAAGAAGTATACGTAGAGCAACCTCCAGGTTTTGAAGATGTAACCAAACCGGACCATGTTTTTAAACTCAAAAAGGCTTTATATGGTTTAAAACAAGCTCCTAGAGCATGGTACGAAAGGCTCAGTAAATTTCTTATTGATCAAGGTTTTGTACGAGGAAAAGTTGATGCAACACTTTTTATAAAACAAAAACGTGATGATATTTTAATTGTTCAAATATATGTTGATGATATTGTTTTCGGTGCTACTAATGAATCTCTATGTAAGGAATTTTCTGAGATAATGCAGGGAGAGTTTGAGATGTCAATGATGGGATAATTGAATTTCTTTCTTAGTTTCCAAATCAAACAAAGAAAGAATGGAATCTTCATTTCTCAAACAAAGTACTTGAGAGAGCTATTGAAGAAGTATGGAATGGATGAAGCAAATGGAACGGACACACCTATGAGCTCAACTACGTTACTAGATGCTGATGTCAAAAGGAAAGACTACAACATCACAAAATATAGAGGAATGATTGGATCATTACTCTATCTCACGGCAAGCAGACCGGACATCCAATTTAGTGTTGGCATATGTGCAAGATATCAATCAGCACCAAAGGAATCACATGCCGAAACTGTCAAACGAATCTTTAGATACTTTTGCTGACACACCAGATTTGGGTCTGTGGTATCCTAAAGGAAGAAGTGAATATCTTGTTGCATATTTAGATTCAGATCATGGAGGATACAAGACAGACAGAAAGAGCACTAGTAGATAAGGACAATTCCTTAGAGGATCTCTTGTCTCATGGTTCAGCAAGAAACAAAATACAGTGTCTCTTTCGTCAACGGAAGCCGAATATGTTGCAGTTTCAAGTTGTTGTGCACAAGTGATATGGTTAAAACAACAACTACAAGATCTTGGTTTTTATCTCAAAGAAATACCAATCTATTGTGACAATACTAGTATGATAAGCTTGGCAAAGAATCCAGTTCAACACTCTAGAACCAAGCATATCGATGTCAGACATCACTTTATCAGAGATCATGTTCAAAAGAAAGATGTGAAAGTGATATTCATTCCTACTTATCTTCAACTAGCTGATATCTTCACCAAACCTCTTGCAAAAGATCAATTTCTATACATTAGAAGAGAATTGGGAATGGTAAATCCAAATGAATTGTGAGTTATTTCAGTTTCTCATAATGTTAGATTAAAGTATTTGATAATGTTTTGATGATTACTAATTTAAGCATCAGAGTATATAGAAACTTGTTTTGCAGGAAGATTGAAACTCTGTTCTGAGAAATAAAAACAGAGGTTATCAGAGGACATCATTGCTGGAGTACCAACTTCAAGTAATGACTGACAGTGAATCATTACCCGAGGAACAACTTGAAGTAAAAGAGCACTTTACTCGAGTATGTACTCGAGTAATGGTCTTCCAAAACTGGAAGTAACATATCAAATTACCTGGATTTTAAATTAAACGGTTCATTTGGTGAGAAATGAACAGTCCAAACTAGAAATGACAGGTTACCCGAGGAGAGCCTCGAGTAAACTTGAAGCTTACTCGAGTAAGGACTCGAGTAACTGCAAGTCCAGATCACAAATTTAATGAGAATCGACTCAAATTTGCTCTAAAATGGATATAAAATGATCGAGGGAATATACATGGATAATTACAATATTATTCATGCCAGGTACGCAATTTAAATGAATTATTTTAGAAATATTCTGTATGATTACTCGAGTAGGGACTCCAGTAAACATGATATTTACTCGAGTAAGGCCTCGAGTAACGTCGAGTTCTAGGTCTTTATCAGTTGCAAACTCGGTCATTTCCACAAAATCTCCTCGAGTAAATCACCCAGTCTTCTTACAAAAAACTTTTCACAATCTTTTTCTTACTTCATTTCCGTCAAAACCCATCAATTTTTAGCTCCAAAAACTGCCTATTTTGTTCAGATTCTTCCTGACCTAACTCGCGACTTCAAACTCTGTTTTCTGAGTTTTCAAAACTTTCACTGATTCAAAATGGTTAGAACCAAACACCTCACTCCCACAGACTCTTCTGGATCCCCACAACTCTCTGACCCTCTTTCTTCTCCTCCCAGAAAGAGAAGAAAACTCACACCTAGGTCAAAAGCAAAAATCCAACCCAAACCTCAACCGAAACCAAAAGGTGTTGTGATTAAAGAGCCAGTGGTTACAAGGGCTTAATCCAAGAAGAGCACCTCTACTGGGAGAGGCAAAAGTGCCAAGTCTCCTTCTCCTCCACCTTCGGATTCTTCCACTCCCTCTTTCACATCTAAACCATCCAAAAAGCCCAAATATGATGTGAATGTGGCTAAGGCAATGGCTGGCATTCTAGATCAGCTTGAGAAGGGGCAGTCTTCAAAGAAATCTGTATTTCCAGAAGAGGGGATCACTAAACCTCTAAAGGGGTTTAATGTCAACAAGCTAGAGGAGTCCCAGAAGTATCTCACTCAGTTCTCAAGGAGAAAAGTATGCAAGACTCACTATGTGGACCTCAAAGTACTTCAGGAGGTATTGAAGTATGATCTTGGTCCCTTTCTGGAACCTTTTATGCCTTGGCTGTCTATTAAGCTTCATTTTTGCACCAAAGTAGTCACACACTTTTACTGTAATCTTGAGATTCTAGATGAACCAAATAGAACTTCAGCTGAGGAAGAAATGACTACTATTATTAGAGGCCAAAAGATACTTATCTCACCTTCTAGGATCAATCTGTGGTTAGGAATAAAGAACCCACCAGATGACATTTACTCCAAACTTGATTCAAACCAAATTTTCTCTGTCCTTAAACCTGGTGAGCTTGTAGGCCTTTTGAACTTCAAACCTAGTGACATGTGTGATCATCACAGGGTTCTATGGTATATCTACTCTAGATCCCTTGTGAATAAGGCCAACAACTATACCCACTTTTCTGATCAGGACTACAGATGGTTTGCTTCCTTACTCCTGAAGGAACAAAAAGATTTGAGGGAGTACATATTTTTTGAGATGAAGAGATACAGAGTAGATGGAAAAGCTACTACACCTATGCCATATCCTCATATTGTTTCACTCACTCTAAAGGAAAATAAGATATGGTACTTGGAAAGTAAAGAGCACATTGAGAGAGTTACTCCGGTTGGGAGAAATCAAATTGGCAAGCTCAACATTGACATTCCTCTCAAGAGTCCTCTGGAGTCTGGGTCTAAGAAGAAGAAGAAAACCGAGACTGAGACGAGTAAAATGGATGACACTCAGTCTTCGGCTCCAGCTACCACTACCTCTACACCCTCTTTCCTCAATGCCACTCTCCAACACTTCAGGGAAAATATGCTCAAGGGATTCCATGTAGACATTGCCAACACCAATACTAAGCTGATAACACTCATGAATGGCAAGATGGCTGAGTTGGTTGAGAGAATGGACAAGAGGCACAAAGAGTTGCTAGCTGAGCAACGTGCCCAGGGTGAGACTTTGAGATTGATCTTAGCAAGATTGAACTCTTTGGGTCTTGGACCTTCTTCTAGTCCATCATCTGCACATGAGGTTTTCTCACCTCCAGAGAATATACCACCACCTCCAGAGAACATCCCAACTGACCTTCATCATACTGAGGTTGAGCCACCTATCCCTCCAATCTCTAGTCCACTTGAATCAAGTCCCAGAGATATCCTTTGCTCAGTAGACAATCCTGAAACTAATGAGACTATTCATATTGTCATTGAGGATTCACCACCCAGAGCTCAGCCCCAACCTACTCCTACACCCATTCCATCTCCTACCCATACAGAGGAAATATCTCCCTCATCCTCTGATCATCATACCCCAGGTGCTACTGAAGAGGCTGAAACCACCACTATGATTGTCTACCAGCCTTCTCCTATTCCTCCCAGAGATGACATTCATATCCCTCCACTTAATCTTCCTGAACCAAAATCTTCAAGTTCTTATTTTAATTTTATGAGTTTAGATGGCCCTTTGGTTCTTCCTGTGAAACCTATCTCTATAGTCAAGCCTTCTAGTCCTCCACTTGATTGATTAAGACAAAAAGGGGGAGAAGAGCTGGAGAGTGATTTTGTGGAAGTTTTTGAGTCATTTTGGGTATATGGGTGTACATGGGATTTAGGGATTTTTTCAACTTATTTTTCATCTTGTAATATAATGTTTAAGCTTAATGCAAGTTTCCTTAAGTTATGATTTCATTTCAAGTCCATTTAAGCTTTTAAGTTATAATACATTGTGGGACTAATGAGTTTGTTATGTATGCAAGGTCAATATGTTATGATTTCAATTTTTTTCCAAAACACTTTGAATCTAAACTTAACAAGGTTTTCAAAATTATCATTGAATTCAAGAAGTGTTTATTTGATAACTTAATTTCAAAAATCTTGTTCAAAATCACCAAGTTTTGTCATCATCAAAAAGGGGGAGAATGTTAGATCTCTCATGTTTTGATGATAACAAAGAATAGTATAGATTTGATAAACAAATAAGTTTGAACAAAGTAATAACAGGGCAAAATCATCACTTGAAGTAAGCATTGGAGTAATGAAGAAAGGCCAAGAGAAAAAGCTGAGAAACTTCATTGCTGGCAAGTTTTCTAAAGGATTACTCGAGTAGGTACTCGAGTAATGGACAAAAACTTGAAGTAACCTGGTCAACCTTCAAGTAACCTGCTAATGTTACTCGAGTAAGCACTCGAGTAATAAAGTAAATGATTCCTAGTTGCTCTCAGCCTGCCAACGTTACTCGAGTAGCTACTCGAGTAACCAGGTAAATCACTTGCAGTTGCTCTCGGCTTGCCAACGTTACTCGAGTAAGTACTCGAGTAACCATGTCAAAGACTTCCAGTTACTCATGGCATTTTCAACCCTGCCAATGATACTCGAGTATGTACTCAAGTCCCCTGTTTCAAGAAATATGTTGCTCTCGGCATTTTCTATCCTGCCAACGTTACTTGAGGAGCTACTCGAGTAACTCACTGTGGTAAGTCAAAACCTGAAGGTAATACTCGAATAACATGTTATGCTTTTATCACACTTCACTCGAGGCACTACTCAAGTATGCAGGTGTTCAATCACTTATTTATACTGGATTACTCGAGTAAGTAATCAAGTAATATGCAGATTTATTTGCACAGAACTTGAAGTCACTACCCGAGTAAGCAATGCACAAAATTTATGTTTACTCGAGTAAGGACTCGAGTAACAAGGTAATCAAACTTAATGTGCTCTCGGCCTTGAAATCCTGCCAACATTACTGGAGTGAAGCATCAAGTAACCTAAAGTTTATTTGATACATTACTCGAGTTACTACTCGAGTAACCTATAAAGAAAAGATTGCCATACTTGAGTAATTACCCGAGTAAACAGGTATTTCCAGAGGTTTGTAATTTTGTTTACTCCATTCACTACCAGAGTAAAGCCATGCTCATTTATTAACTTGCAGTTCATCAATACTCTCACGATGATACTCGAGTAAGTGCTTGAGTAAACTTTAATGAATACTCGAGTAACTACTCGAGTATGCAAGTTCAGAAATTCATAAATCTATCCAACGTTCATTGATTTGTTTCCTATGTGATTAACCCTTTATTGTATTAGTATTCCTAGCATATCTACAGATAAACAATGAAGAGATCTTACCAAATAAAGAAAGTCAAATGCAACGTTTAAACACTACCTACCGCCACCTACCGCAAACGGATATTTTTCAAAAACTGGAAAAGTCAATAGTGGCTACGCACTCTCTAACGGACGAGAAGAAAATGTTCCAATGGTCATTACCAACACACCTATATATATGGGAACATCCAAACAAAGAAGAATAGAACAAGAATACACACACGAACGCATTATCAAGTTCATTACTCTGTTTTACATTATACTTATAATTCTATGCTTCAGTGTTTCTTATTCACTCTGTGAGAGAGATATTTCATTCAAATTCAATATTTGTTATTGAGGTAACTTAAGGTTGTGGAACCTTGAGTTGGGATTGGATTACAACTTGTAAGGGGGAGCGAGTGTCCAGGCGAAGGAACTTGCTTGTACTGAGGTGCCAAGAACCCACTGAATCTTGGAAGTTATAGTGAAACTCTCAGAGACGCTCTGAGGATTGGACGTAGGTCAAAGTGGTTGTGGCTGAACTAGTATAACTCCCGGTGTACACTTTGGTGATATTTCTCCTTACTCTTTACTGCTTTATATTCACCGTTAAGGTTTATATTTGCAACAAAAAATTTAGTACCACCCAATTCACCCCCCCTCTTGGGTGAAACGCTTGTTCTAACAGATGTGAGTTCTTCTCAAGTCCCCCTTTTTCACACAAGAACAATATAATCAGATTTTGTACCTATTGAAGCGGGACTTAGATCCTAAAGAGGTTGCGGTCAGCGTACAAGCAACAGCACCAGGTTTGCATGCTAATGTCTTAACTCATGATTGGATTTTAGATTCTGGTGCTAGTTGTCACATAATAAGTAGTTTAAGCCAATTAGATAAATCACAACCTTACTTAGGACCATCCAAGTAGGTAAGAGTCCCAAACGGTCAAAGAATTAAAGTCACTCACATCGGTGAAATAAAATTAACCAATCACATTATATTACGTGACGTTCTATATGCAAAAGAATTCTGCTACAATCTGATTTCTGTTGCTAAATTTACTATGGATTATTCTTGTGTGGCTTCCTTTTTCCCTCATTATTGTATATTGCAAGATATGACCAATGGAATGAAGAAAGGGATTGGTAGACTCTCTTTGGGTTTATATGTGCTCAAGAGAGAGAATAAGACTAGGGAAGATGTAAACATGTTTAATCCATGTAATACTGATAAAACTCTGTTATGGCATTATAGAATGGGGCATGCCCCTCTTGATACTTTGAGAAACTTGAATGATGTTAGAAAGTACTATGTTTCTACTAATGGCATGGACAACAATAAATGTGATTCTTGTATTCATGCTAAACATACCAAATTGCCTTTTCCTTCTAGTTGTCCTAAAAGCACATATTCTTTTCAAATCTTACATATGGATGTATGGGGACCTTATAGGACACCCACACATAGGGGTGGAAACAGGCCAGGCCAAGACAGGCTTTTGCCTTAACAGGACTAGCCTGTTAAGGCACAAACTGGCCTGAGCCTGGCCTGTAGCCTGTTGAAGGCCAATTTTTAGGCCTGGGCCTGGCCTGAAGCCTGTTAAGTAAGCTTGAATTTTTAAAATGTTTTAAGCAAACCAACAGGCCTACAGGCCACACTGCGAAACAGGCCAACATGCCACAGGCCGAAAACAGGCCTCCTTAACAGGCCGAAAACAGGCTAAAACTTATAGGCTCAGGCGAAATTATCCTTTAACCGTTATCTGATTTTTTTTAAAAAATATTTTTATAAGCTCAGGCCGGCCTGACAGGCCTAACAGGCCTGTCAATAGGCCTTGGCCTGGCCTATTAAGTAAAACAATCTTTTGGTTTGGCCTTGGCCTGGCCTTTTATCCTAACAGGCCAGGCTTGGACAGGCCAATCACAGGCCAGGCTACAGGCCCCTGACAGGCCGCCTGGCCTGTTTCCACCCCTACCCACACATTATGGCTACAAGTATTTTCTGACTATTGTGGATGACTTTTCTAGAGGAACTTAGATATTTTTGATGTCACATAAATCTAAAGTTGGCAAGTTTATTAAGTTGTTTGTTGCACATGTTGAAAGCCAATTTTCTGTGAAAATTAAAATTATCAGACTGACGATGGAACTGAATTCGTTAACCACACTATGCATGATTTTGTTGGGTCCAAGGTTATAATACATCAAACTTCATGTCCTAGCACACCGGAACAAAATGGAGTGGTTGAGAGAAAACATCGACACCTCTTAGAGGTAGCCGAAGCATAATGTTTTACTCTCATACACCCATTAAATTTTGGGGAGAGGCAGTACGTACGGCTGCCTATTTAATTAATAGGACTCCATCCAAAATTTTAAGAAATATGACCCCATATGAATTGATATATGGCGAACCTCCTATTTTATCCCATTTAAGAGTATTTGGTTATTTGTCTTTCACTACAAATTTAAATTCTGGTGATAAGTTTGCATATAAATTTGATCCTTGTGTGTTTTTGGGTTATCCCTCTACTCACTTAAAAGGGATATATTTTATATAATATGATCTCTAAGAGGTTAATTGTAAGCAGACATGTTACTTTTGTTGAAAAAAAATTGCCTTTTAAGGATATGTCACAAAATGAACAACAACAACAGGTAAATAAGGTCCCAATAGACCCCTTTAATCTCTTATATGAACCTCGACCCATTTATGTTCATGAGGATAGGACAGATGATGTGCACAGAAACCAAATAGAGGTAATGGATAGTTCTCCTAATCCTTCACCCAACAATAATCCAATAATTTCCAGGCCTACCAGGGTGAGGCATCCTCCACCTCATCTCAAGGATTACCGATGTGAGTATTTACTTTGTTCTTCTACTCGTAATATAGGTGAGTATGAGGCAGACTTGGTTAATGATAATTCTTCTCTTGCTACTATTTGTTATGATGATTTATCCTCACAATATCAAACTTTTCTCACCTCTATTGACAAAGAAATAGAGCCAGACTCATATGAGTAGGCGGCAAGGGATCCTAGGTGGGTCCAAGCTATGCAAAACAAAATTAAGGCTTTGGAAATAAACAAAACTTGGAGGATTGTGACACTACCAAGGGGTAAGAAAACCATTGGTTGTAAGTGGATTTATACGGTTAAATATAAAGCTGATGGATCTTTAGATAAGTTTAAAGCTCACCTTGTGGCTAAAGGATATAGCCAAAGGGAGGGCATTGACTTTTATAAAACTTTTTCTCCAGTGGTGAAGATAGTTAGAATTAAAATCATGCTAACACTTGCTACTGTACATAATTGGTTTATTTGTCAAATGGATGTAAATAATGATTTATTGCAGGGAGACCTACATGAGGAGGTCTATATGTATATCCCCCAAGGTCTTGAGCAAAAGGGGGAGGGTAGTTTCAAGGTGTGTAAATTGGAGAAGTCTTTATATGGCCTTAAGCAAGCTTTAAGGCAATGGAATGAGAAGTTAACTCAATCCTTGATTAAGGGAGGCTTTCTCTAAAGAAAGTATGATTATGCCTTATTTAAAAAATGAACCACCACTGATATTGTTTTTGTTCTTGCATATGTTGATTATCTAATGATTATTGGTAGTAGTATGGTAGCTATTAACAAAGTAAAAAGGTATTTGCATAGTGAATTTAAAATTAGAGATCTTGGCCTTTTAAAATACTTCTTAGGACTAGAGGTAATGAGATCCCATCAAGGGATACTTCTTAATCAAAGAAAATATGCTGCTGAACTTATTGACTTGATAAGTTCAGATGAGGCTAACATAGAGGAAGCCTTTACTCCATTTGAGCAACATCTTAAACTAACGGCCGAGGAGACAAAGGATGACCATTTCCTTAATGATCCTGGAAAGACTTGTGGGTAAGTTATTATATTTAACTCTAACTAGGCCTGATATCTTATTCACTGTGCAGGTACTAAGTCAATATATGCAACTACCTAAGGAATCTTATATGAAGGTAGCCTTGAGACTAGTGAAATACCTAAAGAATTGTCCGGGTTATGGAATCTTCTTGGTGTCCAGAAGTGCAATTAACCTTGAATGTTATTGTGATTCTGATCATGCGGGGTGTGCTGATACAAGAAGATCAGTTACTAGATTTTTAGTCAGATTAGGAGGTTCTTTGATTTGTTGGAAATTAAAGAAGCAAAACACTGTTTCTATTTCTTCTGCGCAGGCCGAGTATAAGGCATTACGTATGCAGCTTCCGAACTATTATAGGTCTTATGAAAGAGATACATATATACAATATTGAACCAGTGGAGGTATTTTGTGACAACAAAGCTGCTATTCATATCGCTACAAATCCGGTCTTTCATGGAAGGACAAAGCATATCGAGATAGATTGTCACTTTGTCCGGGAAAAACTTGTGCAAAAGATAATTGTGTTTCAGCATCTTAGGTCATCAGAACAACTTGCAGACATTCTTATGAAAGGTCTTGGTGGTCTACAACATGATTATATTTTGAGCAAGTTAGGAACTTGTGAATATAAGGTTCCTAACTTGAGGGGGTGTTGTAAATAGATAAATTGTTTTTAGTGTTGGGTTATTGGGCCTAGATAGGCCCATACGCATTAGTGCCTAGTCTATATATATGGACTATTGTAATACTGTGAGTTAGTTGATGTTATTCTGGTTAATGAATGAAATTGTGAGTATTATTCAATGTTATTTTCTGGGCTTTCAGTTTAACAGGGTTGGTCTCTGAAGTGATGCACCTGTGGTGTGGGCGGAAAGAGGGCATCGCCAGTTTAGCATAAGAAAAAAAACTCCTATATCTCTCCTCCCACCTTCTCCCTCCCGACTTTTGTCTTCCACTATCTTCCTCCATCTGCTATAAATATTTCTCTATCATCCATAACAACACACCCTTTAGAAGAATGGTGCCATCGACTTCCTTCTCTCTTCTCCAGCATGTCACCTCTGATCTATCAACGGAGAAGATGAACGGTGCTTTGAAGTCTGCCTCTCTATTTCATGAGCCTTCCCTTTCTGTTTCTCACTACCCACTACTCTCTTTTTAGCAACAAGAATGATGAACAATGAATAAAAATTTATGCTGCCTCCTCTGTTTCACTCTGAGAAGATGGTGCTCTCTATTTTACATTCTCCTCAACTATCAAAAATGCTCAAAGAATGAGGACGGTGAGGTCAGAGCTTGATGGATAGTGGATGAGTAGGTGGTGGTGGGTGGCGGGGAGTGACAAGATCATTGATGATGAGAGAGCATCGAGGACCTACCGGCTGGGATGTGGAAGGAGAGAGGGGGGGAAGGATTGAGGGAGGGAGAGATTCACGGAAATGATTGAGGTTGAGTTGTTAGAGTTGAGACGTGGAAGTATTCCTGGGACCCATGAAGAAAAAAAAGTAACAGACATTTGCATAGTTAACGGTAATGACATTTTTACCCTATTTAAAAAAGTTTATAGGCATTTTTACATCTAATAAAAGTTTTTGGTGCTGGATGCCCATCTAAAAAAAGTTCTTGTGCATTTTTGCCCGTTAACCCTAATAATAATAGTACTTCCTTCTCTCAAGTTCTAAATATAAGATAAAGTTAAGTTTTTTAGAAATACTAAAGAAACTAATTAAATTATTTTCAAATATTTATATTTATTGTTTTTTCACTAAACTATTGTACTTAACATATAAAATAATATTTAATCTAATAATACATAATATATAATATGATTAAATAATTTATTTAGTTTTTTTAATCTCATAAAAAAAATTAATTCTATTTTATATTTAACATCCAAGAAAGTAATAATTTGTTTGGATCTGCAAGGGAACATGCTCGTAATAGAGCTCTCGTTTTCTTCTGGACGTCAAATGGGACCCACTGAGGATGACCGGCCAAACTACTAGTAAAAAATTTGAGAAGTGACATCATGTACAATGAAATTTGAACACGAATGTCGTTTGACGGGTCTCTGCATCGATATGATAAGTCCAATATGCACGAACTGGGCACGAGATTTCGCTATCGTGTAATTGGCATTTTCTCTTAACACGAAAATTAAAGCCTTGATGTTCACCCAAAAAAAAAAATAAATAAATAAAGTCTTGTTTGATTTTACTATTTTTAAAACAACTTTTATATTTTAAAATTAAAAAAAAAAAGCTTATTTAGTAATTACTTTTTGTGAATTCTCTGTAAAATTGAAGCTGTGTTTATTTTTTTCTGTAAAATAGGGCAATATATACATGGGAAAAAGATAAAAGATACCATAAAAATTGATAAAAGATAAATAAGTACGTTGAATTTCGATAATTCTAAAATGGTTAGTTTAGAATTTTGAAATGTTTCTAAACATGGGAAATTACTTGATTACACTTAATTTTTAATTTTAAAAAAATCACTGGAGCTCTAACGGTCTTTTTCTTTTTCTTTTTTTCTTTTTCAAATAAAAGTCATCAATCTATATACTTAAATTGTTAACATGTATATTAAAATAGTAAATAAGGTAATTCTTGAATATTTCTTAATAACTACTTTTGTTTCGCCACTATTAACAACCCAAATATTCATATTGACTATTTTAGCTATCAAAACTAAAGTAGTCAATATCTATATTTGAGTTATTCAAAGTGAAATCAAAATAGTTATTAATAAATATTCAGTAAGTATCATGTTTATTACTTTAGTTGAGTTTCTCTAATTTAATTACTAGCCTCTTCCAAGGTCAAGCAATTCTATAATTAATTGCTAATCAAATATATTCCTATATGAATTTATGCAATTAATTATGCATTAAGATTTATGAAACTCATTAAAACTACACAACTAATATGAATATATTCCTATTTCATATACAAGTCATGGTTTTAATTATAGGATATATATACATGCATCTCCTTCCGGTCTCAACATATATATTGAAATCATTCAAAAGGTGGCCAATCAATTGAAAGCATTAAGAACAATAATTAAAACTCAATCATGAAGGAAAAATTAAAACTAGATTTAATAAGTTAATATTCAATCCGTCATTAGTAAGTTATGTCATCATCCTAGGAAAATAGAAACTTAGGTCATTATGAAATTAAAAATAAAACCAAAATAAATTGAAAACTTCATAAATATTGCATAAAACTTGAATGAAAAATTCTAAAACATAAATATACAACTAAAAAATGCATGAAAAATGGAGAAATCTAGCCTTCCTTGTAGGAGGTAAAACCTTCCATGTAGGTGGCAACCTATACCATCCATAAAGAAGGACTACCTATACCGTCCATATAGGAGGTCTACCTAAATCTTCCAAGATGGATCCATATAAAAAGTAATACAATGTATGAAATTAATTCTAAAATATGAAACAAAGTATTCATAATTCTCTGACAAAGGATGCCCTTTTCCCACTCTGCAATGGCACATATTTATATGTAGCACCTAACACTTTTATCCACGTTTGCTACAGTACTTCGCACTCTATTTTTAGCTATTGCTATAGTACATGTCGGCTACAATAGCCCGGCCACAGTAATTGTCGGCAAAATGCTACAGTGAATTTGGTGAATAGTGAACAGTGACAGCTGTGAATAGTGAACAGTGACCATTATGAATAGTGACACCACTACAGTACCAATCATTTTTTCCAACTGTGCCTCATTGTCTTGTTTCAATCCTATGGGTCTATTTTTAGGTCTTATTTCTTCTCTTTTCTCCTTAACATGGAGTACGTGGCTAGCAAAGAAATATTTATCAATTACGCCCAAATTAATTACATTAAGCTCAAATGTTGTCCACAAAATCATCATATAAGAAAAAATAAATATACAAATATTTGACTTATCAGGGGGAAATTAGATGAAGGGAGGAGAGAATACTAAAAGGAATCTTTATTCAATCCATTAATCAAAATGGCTTACACTAGAGAACCCTAAGCTCTAGTTGTCACTACTACAGAAAGCGCTTTTAACGTCTGTTTTTAGGCCTTTCCAACATCCTTTTATAGGGAGATGCTTATATGAGGGACGTAGTAAAATCTGGGAACAACGTCCATTAAAAAAGGGATGCCATAAGTCACTTACGAAGTCCCTTTTTCCAAAAGGGATGTCGTAAGTATGTTATGTCATCTCTTTTTTTTAAGGACGTTGAAAGGTTTTTTTTTTAAAAAAAATTGTTTATATTTTTCACTGCCTAACAATTAAAACCTACAGAAACAAGATTGGACAATTCTTCATAAACCAAAATGTCTTTACAAATAGTAAGGAAATATCCAGCACTAGCTAATTAAAGTATTAACTCTTACTAATACTATGTACAATAATCACCACAAAGTGTCAAAAAGTTGTCTACTACACAATTACTAACTAATATAAAAATAAACTTTACTCATCTATGTGTTGAACAAGATGTCTAGCCAAAAGGTCTTAGATCAAATTAATGTCTTCATATAAGTAGGCACCTTCATCACAACACACATACTTACGACCCAAGTAGGCACCAAGACAGATTTTATTTCTTTATCTGGCTTATGACCCAAGGAGTCAAACCAATAGACAGTGTCGATGCGAAGGCAAACAACACACATACTCCAATGATAACCATAACAACATATACAGATTAAAATGAAGTTAGATGACAAGGAAATTTATTCTTAAACATCTTAAATAGACAAAACTAAAATACATACTCTTCAACAATTGGTGCTAGAAAACAAGGCAATTTAATCTCTCCCATTGTCTAGCCCACATAGCTTCTCCTTGCTTCCAAAGTATTATTCTTCCTTGTTGTATTTGCAGGACATAAGAATCCATATAAACCATTTCTTTCTATGTCGACACATATGTTATGGAAGGAGCTACAATAGAATTAAAATGATAAATGAATTATTGAATGTATAAAACCAAAAACCACTACATTAATTGAAGGGAAAAATGAAAAAAAAAAAAACTTATTGGATGGCAAGTTTAACCCATCCTATATCTATCTCCTCAAAATTGATGAACTCCCTGAGATCTTTCCTGTCAATTGTAAAGGGATCCGTTAATCTTTGGCCCACAATCCCATAAGGACTTTACAAGTTGATCTGGCCAATGTCCTTGTGGAGCTGTTACAGTTGTGCCAAGAAGGGCCATTTTTTCGCATCTTATTCATCCTATTAGAACATATAAAATAGATTATTAATGACATGCCAACAAAACTCAAGTAATAGTAAGGTAGTTCCTACCATTGGAGGTGTTGCCGCAGTGCCAAGAAGATATTGAGGCTAAAGAATGAAAGATCCTATCGCCTGACCTAGTGTGGCAACATTTTCATCAGGAACAGGGATGGCAACAACTTTTTCCCCCTCTCGAACACATGTCATAGTAACCCTATGTAAATGCTGTGGAATTTTCTTATGATGGTGGGTGGTAGCTTGTGTGTGAATGAGAGCATCAGCAACAAGATGCAGTAGTAGGACATCCAAATAGAGGGTGCAAGGTTCTCTAGGCTCTGGAGTGGGAGAAAGGGCGCCATATGGTACCTCCGGTGGGTTATAACTTCCTTTGATATTGGGGAAGGTCAGGGATTCCTAAGTTCTACATTCCTTATTTTCCTTCTCCGATTGAATGAGAGATCTCATTCTACCATGTAACTCTTTCAACAACTCTTCTTGAAGTGAATCACAAAGTTGTACCTCGAGCTCTTATTGGACTTCCTCTCAGACTGATTGTCAGACTTCCTCTCAGAGCGATAGATGAACTTCCTCTTGAACCATAGCCACAAGCTCCCTACTGGGTTCACCTTGTGACTAATATTGTAAAGCTTGTCCAAAATACTTTGTGACACCAACTCCCCCTGGCTCCCCTCGAACACCACCAAGGTGATTTGTCTTCCCAATCGTCGTTGATAAGATGTCCATCCATCTACTTGGAGTAAAGGAACCTTGGCTACTCTACTCTTTAAGTTCATCCTGTAGTATACAATTTATCGTAAATGAAAATTAAACAATCCAAATATGAAATGATTCCAAAATTAAATACTTATGTTTTAACTACTTAAGATTATCTCGAAACCTCAGCAACAACCGGATTTATATATTTGCCACCCTTAAAACTACTGCTTTCTATCTTTTGTGACACGGAGGAGGAGCTGGGGCCTACACAAAAATGTTAAGATCTGACTTGGCAACTTCCTTCATTTTCTCCAACTCTTCTTCAATCATCCTCCGTTCAAGCTTCCGATAACCACCATGAGACATGTAATGCTGATACTTATTTCGTGCTTGCCTTTCTTTATTTGCTTTACTTACTTCCTGTGAAAGGAAAAAATAGAAAAATGAGTCAATGATGTCAAGTAGATTCAAACAAAAAGTTCTATACTATGATAAAAGAAAATTTACCATAAATTGAAAATATTGCCGTGATGCCACAAATAATCTCCAGTCCTTTGGACAAATTATCCACCTACATGGATCCTAACCCCTTCTTGCCCCTCAAATATACTTTTATGAGAGCTTGTTCTTGAAATTTTTCCATCATAGACGATCCTCCACCATCCAGTGCTTGTTCATATCCTTGTTGTCTGAGACATTGTGTAACCCCCTCCGTAATTATATCCGAAATACGCGATTAAAATGAAATAGAGACCAATAATAATCAAATAACATTTACTAACCCATCACATGACGGGGTTTTCACGAATACTTTTTGAAATCATTTATAAACTTGGTCTCATATTCACATTTCAAATACAATTACTACGCGAAGTTAAATCACATTCATATAAATATCAGAGTGCACAACTTAATCATCCCGGTAATCCGGGTACATACCTTCGCTAAAGATACACAGGGTACAATTGCCCATTACAATTCTTCAAATGGGGATTACACAATCTCATCTCGAAAGAGTCCTAGCCGCTCCCTCCACGAGCCACTTGCCCTGTCTAAATTGTTGGTAGGGGAGAGTGAGATTCGAGAGAATCTCAGTAGGAAACAGATACCATAATGCATGCATGATAGATGCTATATGTATGACATGTTAGCTTTATCTAGATGCATGCCCCATAATGATATTTCTGCATGCTCAATATTTCATGTAACAAAACTATGGCCACAGTAAAACAGAAACAGAGCTTCATTTATTCAAATATGCTCTACACAATCAAGTAAAGCAATCACATACATCACTACACAAGCAAAGATATCAAATACATGCAAGTAAGGTAAGTCCCCTACCTCCAGTCTTTTCTCCTCGATTTGCGTGCCAGCAACTCGGGGCTTCACATTCGATCCTACAATGTCAAATGTACTATTTAGACACTTCCATAGTGTTTCTGGGGGTTATATGAGGCTATATTGAAAATTTACTAAAATACACCCGGGGACCCGGCCCGGCCCCGCCGTACCCGGTCCGACTGTACTTTTTCTGAAATTTTGACATGGGCTATTCTGACATATTTTCGCCTAAGGAATGCATTTCCGAACTTGAAATTATCAAATTCAATGTCAATTACAAAATTACCCTTGACAGCCCTACTTTAAGGGTTTCAGGGGTGTTTTCGTAATTATGCTTTTTCGGCCTTTTCTGAAAAAGTGCCCAACTGTAATCCCACCTAATTTTTGCTCCTGAACTCAATGGAATCATCAAATCATTGAAAATCCAACTCTAAGACCCATTTATAGCCTTGGCCGAAATATACATGTACTCCGGGAAAAATTGGGGTTTTTCGGTTTCGGCTCCATAAACGCGTTCCTTTCTACTCCTAACCACTTTATTGACTATTCCATTAGGTTACAACTACCATTTAGTACCAATTTGGGCAGCATAACAGCCCCACACACCCATTTTCCATTTTTGAAACCAATGACAATCCGGCGAAATTTCACCGATTAAATTGTCCACGGCAGCCAGAATAGTCAATACACAAGAGTTTGGAAGTTACCTCAAGCTCCCACTAGCTTTTCCTTGTCTTGGCTGAAACCCTAGCTGTTTTAACACCAAAGGAAGAGCTTCCAAACCTTAAAGAACATAAAGGAGTAGCTTAGGATCGGAGTTATACGCGTTAGGAGCTAGATCATTGGAGAAATCGGCTTACCTTGCGAGTTCTCTTCTCCTTTCTCTCTCTAGAAATCTCAAAAGTTTTTCCTCTTGTTCAGCTGAATAAACTGACGGTTTTGAAGCTTGGAGGAAGAAGATGATATGTTATATTATGCTTATGTCATTATTCCCTTATGATGATGTCATAATTCCAAAATTGACATTTTCGGATTTTCTGGCAGATTTTCTGCCCAAACTTTGAAAAATCATAACTAATTCTACAAACATCGAAATGAGGTGATTCCAAAGCAAAATGAAAGGTATGTAAGTACTCTTCATTGGAAAAATATGATCCATTACCAGAAATCACCACAAAATTCCAGAATTACACAAATTTCATCACTGCCCCAAAACAGAGTCCATTTTCGACGTCAAACTTTGGACAGTCATATCTCCCAGTTCCCAAAACGAATTGGCACAAATTATATGTCCATTTTGAAGCTTGGGATGTGAAATTTGAGACTGGAAAGTTTCATAATTTTCTGACATCATTTGCCTAGTCAAAACATCCACACGAGAAGACTGCCCAGAATAGAGTTTCACTTGACAGAATTTCAGATTTTGCATCTTTGCTTCCAATGGTTCCATTTTCATACCAAACATCATTCCCACATAAATTTTCACAAGGAATCCATTGGAAACACCAAATCAATCAAATTCACATCTCATTGACATGTTTTCACAACAATCTCAACATGTCAACACAATTCACATTTCAAAACCTAACATTGCAACATTTCCATTCCAAAGTTCCAAACCAATTTCAATGACATCAAAACACACTATAACACAATTTCCAACACAATACCCCATTCAATTCTTCCCTCTATTCTAAGTCAATTTGGATGCTAATCCACTATTGAACTCAAATACAGGGTTTCGACGCTGCTCACAACACACACGAATCATATTCGAGTGCCAAATCACATCATATTCTCCAAAAGGGTTATTTATCACTAACCACATCCAGTTTTGGAGTCATTAACCCTTTATCACAATTTGAGATCTTGCTAAACCGGGGCTTAGCAATCCACTAATCTCAAGCTTATTCTCTAGCCTCGAGTCTCAAAATTTGGGGTATTACATTTCTTCCCCCGTTCAATAAATTTCGTCCTCGAAATTTGTCATACCACTTAATCCAAAAACTACGGATGCTTCTTCATGACAGCTTCCGTTTCACAATTCATTTCATATTGGGACGGTCTCCTCTAGACCACCAACACACAAATGAGACTCCACAAATCCTATTCTCGCAAGAATCTCTAACAATGAATGCAACTCAATTGCCCCAAACTGCAATCGGCCCATTTCACGATGGCCACACAAACCAAATCACCATATTTTTTTGCCAAACAGATGCAATCGCTTCCACATACGATTGCCACAAAACCATCATAACATAACCACAATCATCTCAAGCCCTCTAATTCATGAATGGCTAGTGCATCTCGATATCTGGAGGCTCTAACCTATAAGCCATATCATAAGGTCTTGGCAGTTGGGCGGCATAGGCCACCACTCTGCTTAACTCAAACTAGTTACTCTTTCCGGGAGTAACCCCAAAACACCACAACCTCAATACATCAAACGATAGCCTTAGCTGTATACACAAACTCTTCCACTGTATTCACTTCCACAACCTTACCCTCACCCGTACACCCACCAGTGACTCCGCTAGTGGTAACCGAGACTTTTGGGTCTCAACCACAATCACATCAAGTCACTCCAGAATCTCAATCTCTTCTATCCGAAGCACCATACCATAACGGCCCACCTAGAATCGCAGTCTCTTCTATCCAGGCGACTGGTCGAGAGTCTAAATCTCCCAACACCACCCTCATCCTCTTTCTCGCCGAGGAGGCACACTGCACACACCCGAACCGTTCTTAGGTACTCAAGGACTATTGGCGTGGTCACTTACCATCCCACCCTCTTTCTCCTTGGTGTCGCTTGCTCTGTCTGAAGGTTAGTCAATGGAAAGAATGAGATTCAAAAGAATCCCAATAGTAACAAATCACTCATACCGTATATAAACACATAGCATGTAAGATCATGTTCAACAGCATCATAATGATACATGGCTCACGTCATATACAACAGCACTCATGGCTGTAAACACTATGCGTCAGCTCTTACTGCGATAAACACTATGCGTCAGCTTTCGCTGCGATCTCAATGCATGACAAACATACATACAATGCTTTACACATAGCATAAGAGAAAGAGTCACTACCTTATTCTTTCCGACGGTATTCAGACAGAGGCTACTCAGTACCAGGGCAAATGTCGGAGCAATCACATAGCTTTCATACCAACACACATCGCAGACTCTAATTTTACGCACCGCCTTTCAGCCTTGGGTCAACACCGGTACAACCAGCCTGGTGGCTAGCCATGCTGGCCATGCCGGGGTAATTGCCCTCACAAACGAGAACCCCCAATCATGTAGTAGAATTCACCATCAGCTGAACTAGCTCTGCTTTGTGGCCACAAGCACACCTTAATCCCAGCTTGTTCACAATTGTCACACATACATGTTGCCTCACTGGCATACTCATATCACATTGCCACTCTGGAAATCACAAAACCACTCTGGCTTCTAGATAGTCAATCCCTCGTAAACTACCGTCCCAGCAGAATAGTCCTCCGCTATGGGAATCACCCCATGCGGCCGTAGGTGAAAGACACACAAATATCCGTCACATCCTGAGCCTTTGCCTACCAGGCGCAAGCCACCGAGCCAACCCAATCCGGCCCAACCAGGGAGATGGACTCACAATACAATCACAACAAGCTGGAACTAGCATCTTAATAGCTTCACCTTCACATTGAGAATTCTTTTCACTAAATCGGGATCCTTCAAGACCCCTTCTCACAAGATAATTTGGACTTCAGAGTTGTACTCTTCAAAGCCATCACTAACACATCGCACTTTCTACAAACTTGAGCTCCTACTCAGCGCAGTATTCAAACACATCATATTCACCACGATTTCGCTGCACACTCTGAGGTCTTTCTCCTCATATATGCTTTAATAATGTTAAGGTGATTTAATATGAGTCCCGTAGGAAACTCTCACTACAACTGACAACACTGACAATCTGTGCCCAATTTTAGCTTGATTCAACTCAAATTATTCAGAGCCATAACCAATACATCGCGCCTTTTTATTGTCACACCCACCCCAGTTTTACCCCACTCAGGGAATGCATCGCGCCGGTGGCTAGGCTGGTTGGTCTCACCCCTCTTGGGCTAACCCACCACCCAGGACTCACAAGAGTTCCTCGCTCCCCAAGCGGGATTTTTTTTGACTCCCTAGGGATCGAAGCCACTACCTGGGGGTAAGTAGCGCCTCAATGCATCCCCTGGTACCATTGAGCTACATTACGAATATGGGCTCTCATAGCTCTACTCTACGATTCAACATCAAGGTGACTGCTCTCTACAGTTCGTTATCACGGTGGCTGCACACTAGGGCTTATCGTCACGACGGCTTTCACAAAGTCACATAGTCTCACCCCCCGTATGATACCGCCTGAAGGTACGGTCCTCCCACCGGAACCACCGATGGGCCACGGGTGAAGGTTACACAAATAGCCTTTCAGCTTTCACAAATAGCCTCACGGCTTTTACATAGTCTCATCCCCCGGATTCCACCGCCCCGAAGGCACGATCCTCCCACTGTCAACACCGATGGGCCGCAGGTGAAGAAATAGCCTTACGGCTTACATAATCACATAGTCTCACCCCCCGTATGCTACCGCCCTAAGGTACGGTCCTCTCACCGGAACCACCGATGAGCCGCAGGTAGTAGACTCACAAATAGCCTAACCGATTAGGTGTCACCATAGGTAGCCCTCTCCAATCAAAACTCCCCATAGGTAGCGTTCTCCGGTCTGAATCCTTCGTAGAGAACTTTCTTCCTGCGCTAGATTAACAACCAAAACCCTTAGGGTACCTGATACACATTTCAATTTAAGTCTAGTACCATACTCTGGCATCACAGACCATCCAGGTCAAATCCAATTCCTAAGAATCAGCTCAACTATTAAGCCTGATCCTTGGATCACAACTCAATTCTCAACCTCAGTTGAATCGAAAATCACTTCCCTCATTTCCACGGAGCATCACAACTCCAACACAAATCTAAATATCATTGCCAACCTAAGGCATATCAGCCCCTAGGTCTTAAGACCTTTAAACACACAAATTCAGGATAACCAAATAATGTATACACATAATCCACAAATCCCCGATATCCATAACACCAGGGATATAAATGTGTATACTACAAACAACCAAAATCACAAATCATTGCCTATTCCTTAGGCAATCATAACTCATCACTCATTCCCTAGCTTGGCTTAAGGAAAATATCCTAGCAAAATCCATCTTTGCTAGGAACTGCAACTCTAATACCAAAAATGTAACCCCCTCCGTAATTATATCCAAAATACGCGATTAAAATGAAATAGAGACCAATAATAACCAAATAAAGCCCTGAAACGAAGGCTCCCAAGCTAACCACTTGATTATCTTAGAGACACCAGTCTCGTGTGAAACCTTTTCCTCAAACGACTCTATGAATGTCTTAGTTTTCTCAATATCTATTTGCATATCATTCTTCCTTAGATTCATGTTCTTTAAACTCTTTCCGTGTTCATCTATGTACGGTTGAACTTCTTCCATATTATTCAAGATATACAAGTGTGCTTACAAAGCCTTTTCATGAGGCATACTCTTCACTTTGAGTTCTTGTGTTCCCTTGCTTCTCCCCTCTTCATACCGAGATTGTGCATTCGCCCCTAATAGATAATCTTTACAGAAATCCATAGCCTCTTCAACTACATATCTTTAAATTATTGATGCTTCATGTCGATAAGAATTTTTAGATTACCCTTTTCAGTTCTGCATGTATCGCTTGAAAGGGTACATCCACCTTAGGTAAATTAGACCGTAGAGCCTTACCTCCCTTACCAAATGAACTATCAAATGCACCATTATGTCAAAAAATGAAGGAGGAAAATGCATCTCTAGTTTGGACAAAATACTATAACCCTCATTTTCCAATTCATCCAAATTTTTAGTGCAATGACTTTGTTATAGATAGTATTAAAGAAAACACACAATCTTGTTACAGTGGTTCACACTTCATCTTTCATAATGCCTCTAATAGCTACTGGTAATAGTTGTTGCATCAACACATGATAATCATGGGACTTCATTCCCACTAACTTCAAATCGTCCATTGAAAAACACCTCACATTAGAAGAATACCCTTGTGGCACCTTAATGTCATGTAAATACCCACACAAACTTTTTTTCACAGCTTTTGATTGTGTATGCGTAGCTGCCTCCATGTATGCCCTCTTACCATCATCTCTTAGTTATGGATGTAACCGTTCTCTTATTCCTATATCAACTAGGTCTAGTCTCAGACTAATACTATCCTTAGTCTTCCCTAGTATGTTCAAAAGCATACTGACAAGGCTATCACAAACATTTTTTCCACATGCATCACATTAAAACTGAGTCTCAAATCAAGACTATACCAAAATGGAAGATTAAAGAAAATTGATCTCTTCTTTCATATGTTCTTCTTACCCGCAGTCCTATAACCCTTACCGAAGATAACATTGATACGTTCCACTCAACTATAAATTTTATCTCCAGATAATGCCTTTGGAGCCATTCCATGCTCCGGTAAATCGTTAAAATGCTTAACCTACGATACGGGTGGAACCAATGAAACCTCCTATGACCAAGGTAGATCAGTTTTTTTATGCTTAAGTTGATAGAAGTGCGTGTCTGCTTCACATATCAGACATGTTTATGCCCCTTCACTAACAAATTTTTGTATGTAGGGAAGTCGTTTATCATGATGGAAATCATTGCATGTAGCTAGGAGGAATCCTTCTTATATGAATCAAACACATCTACGCCTTCCTCCCACAACTTCTTAAAGTCCTAAATCAAAGGCGCCAAGTAGACATTGATATTGTTCCCTGGATGTTTTGGTCCAGAAATCATCATAGAAAGCATCACATACTTGCATTTCATACATAGCTAGAGAGGTAAGTTGTATATTATAAGGAGAACTAGCCATGAATTATATGTGCTAGTAAGAGCTCCATACGAATTGATTCCATTTGTATAAAGCCCAAGTAGAAGGTTTCTTGGCTCGTTGCCAAATTTAGGGAACATTTCATCTATTTTCTTCTATTGTAAAAGTTAGTCGGGTGCCGAATATATTTTCCATCAGATATTCTCTCATCAGAATCTCATCTCAACTTCTTCGCTTTTATTGTACTCGCAAACAAATGCTTAAACAATGGTATTATTAGAAGATACCACTACACCTTTAAAGGTTGCCTTTTAGTTGTGCCTTCACCACAACCACCATCTTTCTTCACTTTGTATCGTGAAGTTTTACACTTAGGACACTCACTAAGACCTTCATACTCCTTTCTGTACATACACAGTTATTAGGGCAAGTGTGTATCTTTTTATACCTAATACCTACCGTAGACAAGATTTTCTTGGCCTCACACATACAATTTAGAAGTACATTATCGCCTAGAAACATATCACACAACAATTCAAGCAGTAATGTGAAACTACTATTAATACCTACAAGTTGCCTTTAAGTTAGACAAATGCAAGGTTCCTGTCAACCATGTGTACTTACTCCCAAGGTACAATGGTGTCTCTACATCACTCCACAGACTGTCATATTCATGCGATTGCGTAAAGGATTCTACCTCAACATCGTGAATCATTTTCTTCATTCTATCCTCATTTATGACATCTACAACTTCCTTCTTGTGCGACGGACAATCAATACTTCCTCACCATGCCATATCCACCTTGTGTATCAAAGATTTATTCCATCTCAAAGTAGGTGATTGTTCGCCGTTTAACTTCCGCAAGCGTACGGATCTCAAGTAATACTTTAGTGAGAAAATGAGTGTCAAACCTAAGGACTATGACAAAAGCGAGTTAACTAATTTAACCATGTTCTTAATTAGGTTGAATGGAATCATTTAGATTTGATCAAGTTAAATAAAGACTTTTGATGAAAATAACAAAGAAAAATAGTGGAAATTGAGAAATTGGGTTTAACTTCAAGAGATAAAAACTTAGAATTACTTCTTCCCCATTGTATTTCATGAAACTATGCAAATATTCACTTATGCTAGTTAAATAAGTCTATATGCTAGTCGAAGATCCTAAAATCATCAACCAAGCTCTCTCAAGTCAAGATTGATTTTTAATCTTCATTAAAAATTTTCAATCTCTTGTTTACAATTAATGAAAATCATCTTTCCAAAGCAAGCCTTCACTTGACTATGCTAGGTTGTTAGATATATCTCTATTCTAACAACAAACTATCCATTTAATCCCTAAACTTCAAGTCTAGCATGATTTTTCTTAAGTTCTACAATCAAAATAGCTCTCTCAAGCATCTTCCAATTGAACAACTCTAATCATGTGGTGATCAAGCACAAGATAGCATTAAGCTCAAAGAAAAATCAACATATAATACTCATTAACCAACAAAAGAAAGATAATATAGTAGTTTCAATCCATACAATGGGTAAAAGTAATCCTAATTGATAGTTCTAGCCACTCATGGTCTGTACATACCAAAATCTCAGCACACAATCATAATCCATATCAGCAAAATAGAGAAAAAGGAGAGAAGAATAAGAAAAACCCAAGAATTGAGGCTCTAAATCATTTCTCAACCCAATCCCAAGCTCCAAGCTCTTCAAAATGCCAAACCCTAGCAACCAAGATGTTCAAGGAGTCTAGAACTACTGATTTTTGACCTAGCCCATGCCTTTATACTGGTTTTTTTGCTTCAATTTTCAAAACGCACAGCATCAGTTTCGCACATTTGTCGTGGGTTCGCTACAGCGAATGCCATAGCGAATTGTCATCAGATATAAGTAAGGCTTTTTCAGGTGGTTTCACTATGACATTGGCTACAGCAGATTTCACGGCCAACAGGAAGACAGAAGGGCCATCTTTGGAGGTAGTTTTGCATTGCCTTGGCTGCAACATTTCCACAGCAATTGCAAGCTTCTCCTTCATAGTGTCCTTTTTCATCTTCCTCTTTCATTCTTCTCTTCCTTTCACATTTTCCCATGATCTTTGTGAACTTTTACAACTTGTCATCTTCCACCTACAAGGAGAAAGACTTCATGAGCTCTTCAACTTTCATAATTAACCAAAACTAATTGCATTTAACTCATGGCTTTGACAAAAGTAAAGTTTGATTTTGATTATATCCTATCACATTTTCTTCTATAATCTCTTTATACGCATAATTTGAACCCAAAAATAAGTGAAAAGAGAAGAAAATGTGCTAGAATACTCTTGATTTCTATGAGTTAACAGTGATCCCTTGTAACATCAACATC
Source organism: Inga oerstediana (assembly GCA_963210345.1). Lineage (NCBI taxonomy): Eukaryota > Viridiplantae > Streptophyta > Magnoliopsida > Fabales > Fabaceae > Inga > Inga oerstediana. The sequence goes on from OY723406.1 coordinate 70,106,642, forward strand.
CCATTGACTCTCATTTAAATAATTGACACAAGGACAAAAATACATCCCATTTTTTGGACGAGCATTCCTTCTAGTAAATTCAATAAACTCTTTCACCACATTCTCATATTCTTCACTCGTTCTCAAAGCAATCATCTAACTATTATCCATTTTATTACCATCTAAGCCATTTCCAACAACACTTAAGTTTAGAACAATTGTCAACTATGGGATTGCCTTTTACTAATTTTTTTTTAAAAAAAATTTGGCAGCATTTCCTCATAAAAGTGAGATATCACAAAATTTTAATAGCAAACCATTTCAGCTTAATTTAAACAACTAATTGAGGCAATTCAAGACAATATTAGCAATTTAATCCAACAATTTCATTAAAGGAATGAAACTTTGTTCATTAAATTTTGAAGTCAAATTACATACATGCTTTTCATTTGAAATTAAAAAAAAAATGAAACAATAATAATTTAACAAATAACCACTTTAATTTATCAAGTGATAGAAAAAACTACAATGGCCGGATGCATAGTTAAAAACTACAACTTTAATTTGCGAAGATATTTTGTATATTACTTTTTTTTTGTTTTAAATGCATAGTTGTCTATCATAAAAAAAAAATTTATATTATATTTAAGTATCTTTTAATTTAAATGAGTATAGCTTTCCAAAAATCATTTTTTACATCCTAAATAGCCCATGTTTAAACAGTTATATAATCATTTTTCTTAAGGATTTTTTTTTTTAATCTTGAAGAATTTAGTTTGCCATTACCAATATATATGTCTTTGCAATTCCCTCACTCTTTTTGCTGAATTTTGTTTTTCATATGTCCAGATTAAAGAGGTAGTGGCGTAGTGTTAGGATCAATTGTTTATTCCCTTTGTATCCTCATATCGAAAATGTGTGCCCATTTAATTCAAACATAAAGAAAGATTGGAGGATAGAAGGATTGCTTTCGGAAAGAGAATTAAAAATGTCATTAAAGAGATGAATTATCCACTCTAACAGGGAAAAAAAGAAAGAAATGAAATGTTCTCTGCCTCTAATTTGGTGTTTTAAAAGATTAAAATAACAAATAACATCTAAAAGGTACTATTATTCTATTTTTTGGTTTTTCAGAATACTTGTTGAAAACCATATTAACGCATCAATCAACTTTTTATTTTTGTTTTAAAAAGATAAAATTATTTTTTTATAAAAAAAAAACAAGCCCTACATCTTATAAAAAAAAACACACTCACACACATCAAGTTTGACACAATTACTTACTGTAAAATGCTTACGAATAGTGGTAATGTTGAATAATGCCAATATTTTTGTTTGTTATATCGCACGTAATACACAGATGGTCAGAAAAAAATATTATTACATTAGAAATAATAATATGATTTAATGGATACCAACATAAAACAAAAAAAAAACTAGAGGAAATTATACTTTTTACAATTAAGCCTCATAAAGAGTATATAATTCTACCTGAAATTTCATTTTCTTAATTTATCAGTAATTTTAAGTTTTTGGATAGCATTTCAATATGTCATATATATTATTATGGCAATTCATACTTCCAAATACAACAATAAATCTACTTCTACTAACTAATATCTATCTTCTGGAAAGGAGAAAAATACTTTCCTCACTTTGAATCAACTTTAACCAAATTTAGATGTCAAACAAAGCATATGGGTGAGAAGCAACCATCTCCGACCAATAAAGATTAAGTTTACAATTTTGTTAATTTTTTTAAAATGTGGAATTTACATCACTTAGCTGAGAGACCTATTCCTGTGTTTCTTGTTGGATACATTTAAAGCTATATATTTAAAATACAAAGCATTCACATTTTAAAAAAACCAACCTGGAGGGAAGGTTGACGATGTAGAGGGAGAGGGAGAGGGAGAGAGGGAGGAGCTCGATGTTGGTGTGCCACTGAGGAGAGACGACCCACGGTGGTGAGAGGGAGAGAGAAGTGACGGTGAGAGGCACAAAGGAGCGACGGTGTGTGTTGGAGAGTGATGGAGGTATGAGAATAATGGAAGGAGGTCACGAAGCTAGCTAAGAATGAAAGGAAAGTTACGGAATGGAAGGAGGTTGCAGAAGCTTGCCGAGAATGAAAGGAGAGTGCAGTGAAGACAGAGGTGTGAGAAGAGAATGAGAGTGATGAAGAGAGAGGAGCTACCAGTGGGTTTAATGGCTTTGTAGGGCGTACTCTGACATGCATTGGGCAAGCTTTAGGCATCCTAATTTGTACCCTTAAGGCATCCCAATTCAAATTTGGGATGCCTAAATTTGAATTGAGATGCCTAAAACTCATTTTAGGCATCCTAAATGTTAAGGGAGGCCAAAAGCCCTGCTTTTGGCAGCGTCACCCTTTAGGCGTCCCTTTTGGATTTAGGGCCCTTAAAGGTATCCTTTAAGCGTCCAAAATTTGAATTCGAACGCCTAAAACTACCCAATATGTCAAAACTCCTACTTAGAATTACAAAAATAACACCACCTTTATTTTTTACTTCACTTTTTGAAAAACAGATGTCATTTGGAGTAACAAAATCTATATCCTGTAGTAGTGTATAGAGCCCTAGAAATAATAAAATAATAATAAAATAACAATTCAAAATTCAAATCAAAATCATAAATTCAAAATTCAAATTTGGATAAATATCCTTATTTAATAATTATAATGGATAACTCTAGATCTCCTAACTGAATCCTAGATTTCCTTATCTCATATCATACTATATATATATATATCAATTACTAAATATAAAATAATAAAAAAAATTTTAATTCAGTGAGAGACAATCGGTGTTTCACGTCGATATCTTGTTCCTCGTGATTCATCATTATTGCCATTCTGCAATCTTTGACATTCAAGGTGATTTTATTCAGCGAAAAAAACTTATTTCATATTGATTTCGAAGTTTCATTCTCTTTCAGCAAAATCTCTATTATTAATAAAATTATTGGTCTTTTTTGCTAGATTAAAAACGTCTGAACATACACTAAACCTTAATCCAATATGCATCGTTAGATTTTGGATTTATTTGACGGTTTGTTCATGAGTTAATTAGTTTTCCAAAACAACGACGACAAAGCCTTTATCCTACTAAGTGTGGTCGGTTACACAGATAGCATGACGCCATTGTACTTTGTCAAAAATCATATCTTTAGATATATATTAACCAAAAGATCCCTCTATGATCTCATTGAGTGTTCACTTTGACCTTCACCGATCTCGTTTTATAGGATTCCATAGTACTTGATCAACTCTCCACCCTGGAGCACTCAATGGCCTTCGTTAAATTTGTCCAAATCACCTCAAACGAATTTCTACCATTTTTCCTTCGATAGAGGCTACTCCAACTCATTTGTGTGTTTGAATACTACGAATCTTGTCTTTTTTGTATAGCCACACATCCATCTCAATATCCTCACCTCGGCTACCCCCATTTTATGTTCATGTTGTCCCTTTAAGCCTAACACTCACTACCATATAGCATTGCTAGTCTTATAACAATGCGTTAAAACTTCCCTTTTACCTTGTTAGGTACTTTCTGATCACAAATAATTCCTGTAGTTTTTCTCTATTTATACCATCCAGCTTGAATTCTGTGATTAACATTACCATCAATTTCACCATCTTGTTGTATAATTGATCCCAAATATCTAAATTTTTTCACTTGTAGAATGACTTGCCCCTCAATTTAAATTTCACTCCACTTCTACCTTGTCTCTTATCAAATTTGCAATGCATATATTTAGTTTTTCTCCTACTCAGATGAAAGCCCTTCAATTCTATAGTCTGTCTTCATATCTCAAGTTTAGAATTAATTAATTTCCTCCCTGAATTCAGCCAATAGAACTATATCATCCGCAAAAGGCATGCATTTAGGGATCTCCTCTTTTATAGGCTCAGTTAGAACATTTACCACTAAGTTAAACAAATAAGGGCTCAAAGCTGATCCCTAATGTAGGCTAATCCTTATAAGAAAGTCCTTTATAACACCTCCAAGCATTCTAACATTGGTTGTAACCCCCTCATACATAACCTGAATGGCTTTGATATATGCAACCCGCACCCGCTTCTTTTCCAAGGCTTTCCAAAGTACATCTCTTGGCACACGGTCATATACACTACTACAAAAAACATAAGCTGTGTGCAGTGCTTAATTTAAAGAATATTATAGTGCTTGGGAAGTTCCATAACTTCCAGTGCAGTTAAAACAAGCTACGACGCTTCTTGAATATATGTAGCGCCATAGCTTGATTGTTTTTTTTAAAAAAAATATCACTTCCTACGACACTTCTCGAGGGAAGGGCCGTAGGAAGTTAAATGACTTCCTATAGCACTTCCCTGGAGAAGCGCCGTAGGAAGTCTTTTATTAAAAAAAATTATGACTTCCTATGGCAATTCCCTAGAGAAGTGTCAAAGGAAGTCTTTTATTTAAAAATAATAATTTTTCATAATTATTTTATTTTCCTGATGAAAACCTCCATTTACAATCCAAAATCCACTGCAATTTACAATACAATCCACAGCAAAATGAAATAATATAGCACGTATTTTTTTGCAATATTGTGTCTTCATGTATCAAGCATACAAGAACTTCAGCATTCAAGTTGCTTAAACTTGAGCCATACACGTTACTTCTGCGGAAGATTAAACTAAGTATTATTATATTTGTAATCTCAAAAATTAAAAAACTTACAATGTATAAGAAATGCAAAAAGATAGAGTTGATACTTCAAATAAATACCTGGAAAAAAATTATGAGCACACATATAAGATTCATGACAGATTTTAACTAAAAGAAAATGTGAACCAAATGTTGAAAAAAGAAAAACACTTACAAGCTAGGGAGCTTCTGAAAGAGGCTGAGACAAGGAAAAAAACACATGGGAGAGGAAGATTTGTACTGCAACGGAGTTTTGGAAAATGGGGGAGCTAGAGGGAAAGTGGGAAGATGAAAATGAAAATGGTTTGGGAAATAGGGGAGCTAATAGATGGAAGCGGGAAGATGAAAATGAAAATAAAAACAGCGGAGGGTGAAAATTAAATAGCAACGTGTATAGAAGCTACAGCACTTTTTGTCAAAATGTCGTAGCTCCCTAATTAAAAAAAAAGCAAACACCAAATACAAAAATAACCTTAAATATATTTAAGGCATCACATGTAGCCTAGTATATTTCAAGGCACCACGTGGTGCCTTGGAGGCCTTATGCAATATATGGCATTAGTAAAAAAAAAAGCGCATGCTTTGTTAAATTAAAAAAAAAAGAAGAGGAAGCCTTAGCTGGCACTTCATGATGAAGTGTTGGCTAAGGCCACATGACATTAGTAAAAAAAAAAAATGCATGCTTCATTAAATTTAAAAAAAAAAGAAAGAAAAGAAAGAGGCCTTAGCCAGCGCTTCATGATAAAGGCTAGCTAAGGCCATATGGCATTAGTAAAAAAACACATGCTTCATTAAATTTAAAAAAAAAAAAAAAGAGGCCTTAGCCAATGCTTCATGATAAAGTGCTTGCTAAGGCCAAGGCCAGCCAGCGCTTCATGGCTAAGGCCAAACCAAAGGCCTTAGCCATCACTTCATGAAGAAGTACTGGCTAAGGCCTTTGGTGTGAGACCTTAGCCCGCACTTCATCATGAAGCGCCGGCTAAGGGTTTTTTCTTTAAAAAAATTTTATGAAGCAGTTTTTGTTAACTAAGCAGACGTTTTTTTAGTAATGCTATATATGAGTAAAGCCTTAGCCGATGTCTTATTATCAAGCGCCAGCTAAGGTCATTTTTTTTACAAAATAGGTGATTTCTCTTTTGGCTTATTACAAGATTATGAATAATAGTATTAAGTAACTATGACGCTTTTCTACTCAAGCGTCGTAGCTGTCACATTTTTTTAAAAAAAAATAAGAAGTCTCCGGCACTTATTTGAAGAAGTGTCATAAGACTGACGTCGCTAAATCCATATTTTGTAGTAGTGATGCTTTTTCCAAATCAATGAAAACCATATACAAATCCCTTCTTTGCTCCAATACTTTTCCATTAGCTCCCTTAATAAATAAATCACTTCTGTTGTGGACCTTCCTGGCATGAATTCCAATTGGTTTTCAACAATATTAGTCTCCAACCTCGACCTGTGTTCAATCACCTTTTCCCACAATTTCATTGTATGACTCATAAGCTTAATTCCTCTGTAATTTGTACAATTCTAAATATCCCCTTTATTCTTATAAATAGGGATCAAAGTGCTTTTTCTCTACTCTCCAGCATTTTCTTGGATCGTAAAATCTTATTAAATAATTTTGTGAGCCACAACACACCCTCATCACCCAAACATTTCCAAACTTCAATAGGAATACCATCAGGTTCAATAGCTATACCATTTTCCCTTTTCTTAAAAGCTTTCTTAACCTCACCAACTCGAATTCTGCTATAAAATGACAAATCGAGATAACCTTTTCAAGTTGTCAAATCTTTCCAGTCACAAGGTGACCCTTCCTCTTCATCATTGAACAGCTTATAAAAGTAAGCTTCCCAACTATTCTTAATATCTCTATCAGTAACCAAAACTTTGCCTTCTTCGTCCTTTATAAACCTCACTTGTTCCAAGTCTCTCAATTTTCTCTCCTTGCTCTTTGCGATCTTGTAAATCTTACTTTCTCCTGCAAGTATTCCTAACTTCTTATAAAACTCCTCATATGCTTTATTACAAGCTTCACTCACTTCCTTCTTAGTCTTCTTTTTAGCCAAACGATACCTTTCCCAATTTTCAACATTATTACACAAGTGAATGGCTTTAAAGCAATCTTTCTTATGCTTTACTTTTTCTTGAACAATCTCATTCCACCACCAAGTCTCCTTATCTTACCGACCAAAATCTTTTGATTCCGCCAAAATTGCTTTAGCAACCTTCTGGACTGTTTTAGACATATTCTCCTAGATGATATTAGCATTTCTTTATAACTCCTACTCCCCCTCCTCTAAAAGAGTTCTCTTAAAAATCTCCTGCTTCTCCCCCTTTAATTGCCACCACCTGACCCTTGGGTTTAAAACTTGCTGGCGCTTTTGTTTTACACACTTAATATTCACATCAAGGACCAAAATCCTATGTTGTGCTATCACGCTATCCCCATGGATCACTTTGTAGTTAGTACAATGTCTTTTGTCAAGGTCAAGGTTCCTTACTAAAAAGAAGTCAATATATGCCCTAGCAGCTCCACTCTTATATGTTATTAAATGCTCCTCATGTTTCTTAAAGCAAGTGTTGACAATCTTGATATTATATGCAAGGGAGAAATCAATAATAGATTGGTCTTCATTATTGAGCACCCCAAATCCAAAACCAGCATGACGTCCCAGCTCCTTACCAACATGTCCGTTAAGATCTCCTCCAATAAAAATCTTTTTGGTTAGTGGAATACTCTGAATTAGCCCCTCCATATCTTCCCAGAACTTTTCCTTAAGATGTGCTTCTGTTCCTACTTGAGGTGCATACGCATTGATAATGTTTATAGTATATTTCCCAACAATCATTCTTAAGGAAATGATTCTATCCTCAACCCTCTTAACTTCCACCACATTATTCCTCCATTCATTATCAACGATCAAACAATACCATTCCTTCCATTGACCTTTCCTGTATACCAGGGCTTAAAACCATTAATATCTTGAGACCTTTCTCCTGACCATTAATTCCTGGAAGCACAAGATATTAATCTTTCAATCATTCATTAAGCCCACCACCTCCCAAGATTTGTCATTCAGAGTCCCAATGTTCCAAATACCAAATCTGATCTTGCTCTCATGAACTAGCTTCTTTAGCTACCTCCGTTCAGAAGAGTGAGGTAGCCCTTGCTCATTTAACACAACATTCAAGATGCGATACAATAGCTCTTGCTCACTTCTCATTGTGCTCGAGCCATACAGGTCATTGCTGACAAGCAATGACCTAGCATTAGCATAATTTCTTCATTGATCCATGTTTATAAAAGATTCGATAGGATTTTACCTTAGTTGTTGTGGGCCTAACACAACCCTCCGCATTTACCCAAGCTTTGGACCGGCTATAAACATAGATGGAGTTCGTTTTCAAAAACAAATATAATATAATTAACTTATGGATGATATATTTCATGACAACTCGATATCTAATGCTTCTAACATTAGATTGGAAAGTTAATTAATTAATAAATGTCGTATTATATATAGAGATTTAATTTCTATGTCATCTCTTATCTTTCAGTGCTGCAAGAATTTCAATGCCACCTCTTATTTTGTCATTGAACGCTTAATGATTTGCCAAAGCATGCACCCTTGCTTGTTGACACCTACGGATTAAAAAAACTTATTTAAACATATCATATATTCTTATCTTGACTTAAATATGTTTTTATAACACATGTTATTCATATAATGTAATTTAATTTAAATATAATAAATGGTGGTTTTTAAATCCCGGATAATTTAAATGTGCTGGTAATTGGTTATTCAATAATTTATTATTGAATGCTCAATGACTTGTCAACATCTACTGATTAAGAAGGCTTATTTAAACATATAATATAATCCTATATTGACTAAATATGGTTTTATAACACATGTTATTCATATAATGTCATTTAAATTACATATAATAAATGTTCGTCTTTTAAACCCATATAGATAATAAATTACAACATCAACATAGTCAATAATGATTCACAGCATGCATTGACAACATCAGAGCAAGCATTAAGCTGACATTCACAACAAACTACAATTAGTTAAGAACAAGGAACCATACACAATGACCAGCTATTACGCTACTAGAAAAAAGGCCTATAAAACCGTCACATCTAGACCTCTAAAGGCAGAGGCAGTTTAAAAAGTATGACTGATGACATTTTTATAAATATTGATACAATTTAACACTAGTTGCACTTTCGCGCGGTCTAAATAATATTTTCTAGACTAGTTGTAACGTAACGCGGTGTTGATAAGTATAAATATTAAGAAAATTTTAAATTTTAAATTCTTGTTAGATCGAACACTTATACATCCAGTATAAATATCCTTTTAGATACCGCCATTTCTTTATATCCAATGTTAAATGTTTCAGAGTTTCTTCAGTTTTCAAGGTAAAATTTAATTCCCAATTACGCATCTCTTCAAAATTTTCATATGTCTTGTCTTTTTAAACTCCTCATTTCTTTCATTTCTTAAGATTCAGCTCCTCTTCCTCTCCTCTCTAGAATATCAAAATGGTATGCGTTAGGGCTAATTTTGTTTGTCCTCATTTTCCTCCTCCTCCTCCTCCTCCTCCTCCTCTACAGACTCTGCTGCCTTCTCCGTCACCTTCAACAAAGCAGCTTCTGCAGCACCTCCATATGAGGGTAGATCATATCAACAAATGCCTCGGAAGACTCTTAGTGATGCTTCACACTATCAACAGCAAGCTCAACCTTTTACTCAATGCCAATTATGTTGAGTACAATCTGTCGGATGACTCCTCTTCCACTTCCTCTTCTTCCTCCTCTTCCACTGGAGATGAGGAGGAAGATTGAAGGTTTTTTTAAATCAATATACTGATGGGGCCTTCAGGTAGTAGAAAAATATTATTAGGAATGAAAAATATTTTATTTCTAATATTTGTCTTGATCTTCATCTTGTTCACGTCTCTTGCATCTTTGTTTTATTGTTGTTTCTATCGCTTGGTTGATAAGTTAATTTTTCTACAAAATATATATACTTTATTAGTAAATTAAATTATAATATAATTTGATTACATTCAAACTAGTTGTAGTGGAACATGGTCTAAATATGTGAATCTGAACCGTCGTTTAAGTCTTTAAACGTCTAAATGTTGTTTATTAATTTCTGACATTACTTTTTTATTTACACCATATAAGATGAGCATCCGGTCTCGTAACTATTTTTTAGACCACATTTCAAATACGACCAATGTAACTACGTAATGTTTCAACTTCTAACGCCTATCATCATGTCTCGTCAGTATCATCTAAACTATCCTATAAATACCAAGACGCCTTTAGTTCCTAAGTTCAAATTCAAAAGTTCCTTTTTACTTCTCTTTTTGTTGTTTGAACATCAACACTTCTACTGATGGTAAGATCAAAGAGGCAACGTTCTCCCTCTCCTCCTTCGGCGGCAGTTACCAGTGGTTCCTCTTTGTAGCCTCTTTCACCTCCGACGTTGAAGGAAATCGTTGAGGCCATCTTTCACCTCCAAGGCACCATTCTAGAGGTCATGGTAAGGCACTATAACTTCTCCGAATGACTGGAGGAGTTGACGACAGTGTTGAACAACATCGTCGATCGTTTGGACTAAGTGCGGTCAGTCTCTTGGAATGATGATAATGATCTTCTAAAGGCCTGGGTTTCAAACACCTAATGATATCCTGTAATATTTTGATGCAGTTGTTATTTTGTGGCTGATATGATCATGATCATCATCATATATAATATTTTAATGTAATTTTTTATTTTATGCAATCATACTACCGCCTTTAGACAATGACTAATGAAAAAGTTTCTATCTTTTATGTCTTTTGATAGTTCTTGTTAATGATCATCATCTATCTCATGTTATTAATATGTTGTTAATGAAAACCTTTGGGCAAATGCTCTTGAATGTTTATAAAATTGTATACTCTGTTCTAAAAATTACATTTTACACTGGATGATTTGAAAAATAGCGTCATTATGAATTAAATTTTTTTAACATATTGACAATGGTCTTTAATGAAAACCGGTTAAGAAAATGTTGCCCTAAGTATATATACTCACTTTCACGTTCAATCTTCATCTCTAGCCTCTCTTAGTCTCGCGTGCTCTCTTCCTCTCGCCGTTGCCTCTAGTCGCTGTGATGACTCTCGCTCTCTCTCTCTCTATCTACACTGTCAAGATGGCTTGGTATTCCTTGCCATTGGGCTCTCCCTCTCTGTCATCTCCATTTTACTCTCACGTTCAGTAAAAATCGTTTCTTTTCACGAAACCTCGATAGATATTTTGCTATTGCTTTAAGTTAGTGTTCTCTTTAGCTGTCTTTGCTTCCATAGAAGTTTTAATTGTTGTCTTTCACAAACCCTTAATACTCTTTTTCCTTCTTTTTCAAAACCCTAATGCTCACTTATTTTATGTCTTTGCATAAACACTAATGCTTACGCCTTTTCGTTCTTATGCCTTTTATCCTCTTAGTAATGTGCACACACCTTATGTCCTCCAACCACTACATATATCATAAGGTTGAACCTACAATGGAAATGGACATACATGGTTTGAGTATATTGTAAAGAGGAAAAATGGATGTACAAGGTGTGCTTGATCGATATCCTCTCTGGTTGGTTGCAAAGACCATATATTCATGAGTTAAGAAGTGTCTAATATGTAATATATATGGTGGTATGGGTAGGCCAGTATATTCATACTTGCTTCAAGTTCAATGTAGCTTGTAAACATATGGTCTAAACATAATACATTTAATTTGAAACAAGTAGTGATAATTCTGGCCAATCAACACCACCACACATAGCATAAACGGTAGATGAGTGCCAAACAGATCATATTTTCATGACTGTGAAGAGTTTATCAAGAGGCAAGTATTATTTCATTTGCTACTTGCTCCAAATGCAATTTAGTTTGCAACATATATAGCACATTATATATTCAATAATTTTGTTATGTAATACACATGTGGACCAGCTCGATTGCATTTGCATATATAGCACAAAGGCTAGAACACAGTTGGAGGTTGAAAATACATGCAAGCCCTTCTTGTAGGACTTGGAAAATGAAAAAAAAAAAAAAAAAAACCTTCCTTCAACAAGTATAAATATGTTATTCCTTTTGTGTTGCCTTCTTGTATGTTCTTTGTGGTTGTTGTAGTTATATAAACATTGACTACAAATTTAATTTCTTATTAAAAATTTATTCTTTTTAATTACTAAAAGGAGTATGAAAAGTGCCAAGTTGAGTAATTTTTTGTAACTATCACTTATGTTTTTGTACATATGTGAAGAGCATTAAATAATATGATCTAATATGTACCTTATTGTAATTGAAAACAAGGGATCAGATGAACACATTGTGAGGTTGCAGATACATGGAAACCCTTCTACTAGGACTTGGAAAACGAAAAAACAGCCTTCTTTCCACATGTATAAATGTGATATTCCTTTTGTGCTTCTTGTATGTTTCTTTGTGTGATACATGAAAGCTTACATTTTTTTTTTGCTGGTTGTTTATTCTTTATGATTGTTATAGTTAGTGTATGCACACTTTTGTCCATGGAATTCATTATGGTTGGGATTCAAAACTCGTGATTATGACAATAATGCAATTTTATTGTATCATTCTCATAATGGCAAATTTCACAAATCCAATCATTGCGAATTATGTGGACAAAAGTTTACATACATATATGTTAATTATATTGAATCTTGTTTACCATGCCTTTGTTCTTTTTCAGGTTTTTTTTTTGTTTGGATGCTCCCTCCTTGAAAAGGCGTAGATCATTATTGAGTGTTGGGAGAGAGTGTCAATTGTAATTCTAACCCCGACATGTGGATGTTGTTGATGCCTAATTCGTATTGCAGGACATCTTTATAGTCGATTGTTGCAACCCTTGGATTGGGAGCTAAGTTTTAGGCATTTTGTCTCTTTTGAGATTTCATATAGAATATAGCTTTGACCTACCTCAAGTATGGTAACTTAGCAGCCAATCAATGGGTAACAACATTCAATTTTAGGGATTCTCACAATATGAATCATGCGTCAACAACATGCAGATGTCGAGCCTAAAATTACATCCACTAAGTCTAACACTCAAAAATCATCCAAGTCCTTTGGAGGTGGGGAAAATGCAAGCAAAAAAAAAAAAGAAAGATTAAACATTGAAAAAACAAATGTCAGAATTAAGATTTAGTAATTACCTCATAATATAGGGCTTAAATTCATGGTTATTATTTGTAATTATTTTTTAAATCCATTGCATTTCTATTTTTAGGGTTGTCTGTATAATTTAAATTGCATAATATAGCTTTTATGTATAATAATGTCCAACAAGGCTTCTATGAAACAAAATAAATAGTACATTTTAAAAAAAAAAAAGCCCACTTTTTACACCATGTATGAAATTACCTGGTCAAAAGAGTGGGCATTTTTTTTATTATAAACGGAAATTTTTAACACCGGTCATCTGATCAATCGGTCTGAAAAAGTAATTTTTAAGACCCGTCATAGGTCCAGTCTTAATAAGAAGAGACTTTTTAAACCTAAACTCAGTTTGAAAAGCTAATTTCAATCGGTCTTAAAAACCTTTTTTCTAGTAGTTTTAGGTATTTGCTTCTTCTTGACTTCTGTTATTTTTGTCTTAAACCGGTTTGGCTTCTCACCCTTACTGATTGCTTCTTCTTCTGTTTGTAACTTTAGAAAAGTGATGCTATCCACCAAATCAAATCAACTTAAATCAGAACATGTACATGTAAACTTTAAATTTGAGTTTAACAAATAGTATGTGATATACCGACGATTAAGGTCCTATTGACTTTACCAGCAAAGACTCAAGAACAAAAAGCAACCTAAAATTGGAAGTCCATGTAAATAGTATAAATCGAAATTCAAACAAGAAAAGCGCTAATACGAGAAAAACAATTCAGTTGCTGATGCAGAATGGGCCGGGAAGGAGAAAGTGAGAACAAAGAAGGAAGGGGGGAGGGGACAAGAAATGAGGGAGAGAAACCAGACGAACAGAGGGCAGAAAGAAATATAGTAGGGGCAACTCAATAATCTATATTATTCAGTCATAAGATGTTTATAAAATAAGATTGTTGAAAGCTATTTATGACCCTAACTCTAACCTTAGGAATTAAAAGAAGAACATTCTAAAAATCATAAAATCCTATTACAGAAAAACACTTGGCATTGACTTATTGGAACACTTATCAATCAACAAATCCCAACTTATAATGCCAAAAAGGCGAAGGAACATCCACCCCACCAACCAAATATACAAAAACTTCCACGTTGAATCTCTCAATCTATATTCTTGTGCGTCCTCAAGACAAACCAACCAGACTCCCGACTGGTTCCTTCAGATCCATTCAAAACAGCCTCATAAATTGGGAGAAGAAGTCAAAATTTAGAAACAAAAAAAAAATCACAAACTTACGTTGGTGATGGAAGAATTATTGGTGGTGTTGCGAGCGGCAGATTGATGCTTTGATGAGCGATGGAAGAGTCAGAGGAAGGGTGGGAAGCCAGAGCTCAGAGGTGAGACTGTGAACTAGCGAGAGGTGAACGTGCGCAAGAATGAGATTTAGGTTCACAGGTTTTTTTTTTTTTTAATGAACAAGGCGTAAGCAGTAATTCTACGTTTAGATTTAATTACAGCCAATCCTTTAGACTTCACTGTAATTTAATAATTTAAAAAAAAATGAAAAACAAAAACTGTAAGTAACTTATTGCCCCTAGGTGATTTTAAGGGGTTTAATGGGAACATTTGACATCATTAAATTTTTTTAGATGTTAAATTAAACATCAACTTTTAAAAAATAGAACAATCTTAACCTTACTACTAAGTGGGGAGGAACAGACATTATATGGGTCCCACACAATAAACATGTATCATTACTTTTCCTCCATTTGACTGTTTGACTGACAACTCAGCACCTGCTTCTCTTCTATCCTTCCTCCTGGAATCCATTCTAATTTCTCCGCATTGTTCTTTTATTTATCTGCATTCTTCCTTCTGCCACATTCGATCACTTTTTCTTTTGTTTCATCTGATAATTTAATCATCTCTAATTTTCTCAAACCTTGGCACTGAAACAACATCTTGTTGGATGCTGACAAATTGTGGCAAGATTGGGTGTTTGTTCAGCTACTGTCTATTTTGAGACAGTTTGACAAATTTTGTGTTGGATGAGTTGAATTTATAGAAACTTGATAGAAGGGCAGCTCTTTTTGCTTCTGAATTGAATTCATCGAAGGGAAGAGAAACTCGTATGATTCAATGGCCTCTGCACATGGGTTTGCTCCATTGGCCGACTTGGGTTTGATGTTTTCTTCCTTGACTTCACTTCAGCGACATCGTTTTTGCTTTGTCGTACACTTTCCATCAAATTTTGTCTTGGGGTTTCAATTAGTGTCTGCAACAAATACCAAAATTCTGTGTTCTTGGTTTCATAACCTAGTTCAAATCAGTGGTTGAGGATATCTAAATCGGTGGAGTTGGACCATTTCTTGACTAGAGATGACGAAGACGAAATGGGCGAGGGTTTCTTTGAAGCAATAAAGGAGCTTGAACGAACGGCGAGAAAACCGCCTGACATTCTGGAGGAAATGAACGACCGTCTCTCTACAAGGGAATTGTAGCTCGTTTTGGTCTACTTATCTTGTTGGAAACCTATACTCAGCCCCTGATCGGATCGTTTAGCGTCGAAAAAGAAGATCAACGGCGACGGAGCAGCTGCGGCGATTGGCAGAGGAAGAGGAAAGGGAGTTGAAGAAGAAGAAGAAGATGAGGATGAATGGGACGAGAGAGGGCATGATCAGAATCAGAAGTTTGATGAGTTTGAAGGGAATGATCTGCGGGTTGTTTTCTTCTGCCGAGTATGATGAGGAATCGACAAGAGAATGGATTTGAGGAGGAAGGAAGGATTGAAGAGAAGCAAGTGTTGAGTTTTCAGTCAAACAGTCAAATGAAGGGAAAAAATGACACATGTGCATTCTATGGGACCCACAGTGGTTATGTTAAATTAACATATTTTTCAAAGTTTGTATACATTTTAGCAAAAAAAAAACTTAGTAGTGTCGGATACTACTGTTAGAAAAGTTGTTAAAATTACAAATTTACTTGAATAAATAAATGTTTGTAGTATGTGGGCTTTTATTTGTCTCGTATAGCTTTAAATTTAACAAAGAATTCTTTATTATTTCTTCCATGAAAGCTTTCCTGTCATTTCCAAGCTTTTTTTGGCAACTTTACTTTATTTTGATTTCATCAATAAAGTAAAAATTAGGGAACATCTCTTCAAAAGTCATCTGAAGTACCTAAATTTTAATTTTGATTACTTAATTTATCATAGGATTTGAGTGATTATGGATTTGATAAAAATAATAACCCAAATTGAAATTTAAGTATTTCAAATGACTTTTATAGAGATTTTCCCTAAAAATTATTGTAGCGGACAAACTGACAATGCATAAGTTTAAAATTTAAAATCAAGATTTATCAACCCATGAAATTTAAAGAAGAAAAGAAAAAGAAAGAAAGATAATCCTGCTCAACAAATTTTTAAAAAAACTTCCAGT
The DNA here is from genome assembly GCA_963210345.1 of Inga oerstediana. Taxonomy (NCBI): domain Eukaryota; kingdom Viridiplantae; phylum Streptophyta; class Magnoliopsida; order Fabales; family Fabaceae; genus Inga; species Inga oerstediana. The sequence goes on from OY723406.1 coordinate 70,122,944, forward strand.
GAATAACGTGTTAGAATTTTGCCAAGATAGTATACAACATCAAGGAGAGATACACTAATCCTACAAGAAAATAATAACTTTCTTGTGATATAATAAACAATTCTATGAGAGTTGTGAAAATCTCACAAAATTTAAGTCGCAAGGTGTTTCTGCGGGATAGATTTTCTTGCGGATAGTTCTTATGAAAACTAACATGAAATTATGGGATAATCTTTACAATTCTCTTCACGTCGATTGATGAGTAAAGACTATTAGGGGCAATTACCAGAATTAGTACCTCCTCTTATCTTAAATATAAGATAAAATTTGACATTTTTGAAGATATTAAGAAAATTAATCAAATTATTTTAAAACATTTATATTTATCATTTTTCTTCTAAATTATTTTACTTAATTTATAAATGACATATAATATAATTAAATAACTTCTTTAATCTCTAAAAAAAAATAACCATATCTCATATACAGTACTGAAGAGAGTAATTGTGAGAAAAGTTGGTTTATTTTAAAAAGGATCAGAGAAGTGTTAAATCAATATTGGAAACTTCCCTCGTCCTTCGTATATTTATCGCCTATATAGAGAGAATTAATTTGGATCACTACACATTGCTATGGATCTGTCTCAGATAGTGACAGGTCAGGAAATTAACCCAGTGGTGGGCACCATTATTGCATTATTTTGTATCAAAATATATTTTTATCCACAAAATAGTTATGATCTATTAGCAAGAGACGCTTCAGAGAAGAAATATGCAACTAGGTAATTTTACGAACTACAGCTCACATTACTAAAAATTCAAGACTTTCGGTAAGTGTATAAATTTCCTAAGACTAAATGGTTAGTTTACCAAGACAACAACGAAATCAAGCCCCTTTTTTCCCATCAGAGATCCTACATTTTATACACAAGAAAGCACAGCAGAAGCAAGTTTCCTGTGGTGGCTCCTCAAAATTAAACTGGACTTCGACGGAAACATGCCGCACCATAATCGCCACCACCTCTCCGGAAAATCAACAAGCAAGTGTAATCAAGGAAGTCCGATGAACATGCAAGAAAGGATTACGAGATCCCCTGAGCTACATCGAATGACAAAGAAAGAAATGTATCAGCTGCACAGAAATTTTGCAGGGGAATGATAAACGAAAACATTTTAATATCATCAGCCGGGCAAAAACTATATCTAGAGAAGTACGAGTTTGATAGATGTAAAATAGGCATGCACAAGGAAGATCTGGGTCTGTATGATCACAACAGTTATAAACCTACCTGAATGACAAGTAATGGCTGAGAAATGTTAGCCAAAAATTGCAAGACATGCAACTTGCAACATCCAATGATGCCTCCCGACGTACACTCAGGCTGAGAAAAATTGAGTAAAAATAAGGAATAAAAACATTGCTAAAGAGAAAAAAAAATGGTCTGCCTGCTATAGAATTTGGCTACATGAATTTAAGTTCTCCTAAATCTAGGGAAGTAAAAATCTATGTGAATTTAAATTTCTCTGAATCTAGGGAAGTAAAATCTATGTTCTCCAATCATTAAAAAAAAAAACACTACGTTCAATCTGAATCTAGAGCAGATCCACCTAAAGTAGATTAATCATGAGAAAATCACTTGACCACAAACCAGACACAAGGACAGCGAACACTAATATCGCAACAGATAAATAAAATCAACAATAAGTTGGAGGGGGTTCTCCAGAAGTACGAAAAATAATGCTAATAAATTAATGGTCACATCATCAGATTGGGTTTTACATATCAAGAAACGAGATACGGCAACACTTAGAGACAGGATGATTGAACAACCAAGGGAAAAAATTAAGTAGCTTATGCCAATGAGCGAGCAATACTATGCTCAATCAGATCAGCATTTTACCTATTATACAACAGAGTATTTGACTATTAAAGTGGACTTCAACACAGAAAAGCTGCACCATGATCATCACCACCACCTCTTGGAAAATCAAGTGGCAAGTGTAATGGAGGGAGTCTATTGAACATGAAAAAAAGGCTAAAGAGATCCCCCTGTACCACATTGAAAGACAAACAAGAAAGAACATAATCAACGGGCCAAAACAATCTTTTCATAAATTCTTTTAAGGAAAATCTTAATGTCGAGGTGGGCAAATCTGTTTAAGATGGAGTTTCATAGATGCAGAATACAGACACAAGAAAGCGAGATTGATTTGTTCATAAGAGTTGCACACCTACCTGAAAGGCCCCTCTTGTTTTTTGATTTTTTTTTTGGGGGGCAGGGGGGGGTGTTGTAAGACAGGGTGGCCTCTCAAAAAACACAGGCAGAAGGAATCAATGAATCAAAAAATGATTTAAAAATTTTTCGAGAGCTACACTATTCATAGCCTATTAACAAACGCAACTCAATTCTTAGACCCCCTGCAACGCACAAGAAATTGTGTCTGATTTTTAAAGGTAGGACAGTCAACAAAAAAATTGCCAGGGGTAATATCATGTTTGCAATATGATCTGACTACACAGTTTTTCTAAACCTATAAAAGCAAAAATGTATGTTAGTCCTGAACCTAGAGCAAATTCCCCTATAGTAATATATTTTCGTCATATTAACAAACTAGATATTACACTTAAACAACAAACGAGACACTGCAACACTCGGATAGACTGATTAAATAACCAAGGTGAATAATAAAGTAATATCTCTCGAACAGCAAACAACATAACACTCAACCGGATGAGGATTTTACCTATTATACAACAGAGTATTTGCCTGGTTGAGCACCACCGGGAAGCTGCAAAGCCTGATTTGTGATGTCTTCCAGAACACGCTTCAATTCTGCTTTTGCTCTTTTGACAGACTGTTCACTGGGGCCTTCAATGAACAAGTAGAGTTTCCGTTCACCAGGTCCTGGGACCTTGCCAGGCGGGAAATACTGTCCCCTGGTGGTAATAGCAGCTCCAGTCCACTCAGAAACTGGGCCTAGAGTTTCCTTGTGTGTGACTTTCCACCGAGCATTTTGGGGGAAATCATTTATCTCCAACTCAGCTTCATAATGCTCAGGCATTGCACCAGCAATCTTTGCTAATTTATTTTGCAGGTTCATAGCAGCTAATGCTGCCCGAGTTGCTCCATCACTTGGAACAATGGGTAGCCCTGTACCAGGCATGACTCCAGCAGTCTGGAGACCAAGAACACCAGGCAAAGAAACAGGCAGTCCACCATTTGAAATTACCTGGGAAGTAGAGGGCATTGTGGGGGTGTTTGCTTTGGTGGCAGCAACTAGAATCTGTGCAAGAGCAGGATGCTGGGAGATGTCACCTCCTGCCTTCCTAATACCTTCATCTTCATCCTCAGAATCAGACTTATCTTCTTCAAACCCATATTCTTTGGCTTGTGCTTTCTTCGCTGCTCTCCTAACCTCATCTTCTTCTTCATTAAATTTAAAGCCACTGCCACCATAACCAGTTCCATGGGCTTGCTCAAGTCCTTGATTAACTTTTGCCATAAACCCATCAGCAAGAGTTTTCAGGTCATCAGGAACTACTTGTTCAGATAGTTCCAAAGCTTTAACCAGATCTGGTGCATATCGTGCTTCTTCCTCCGAAATAAATGTGATAGCACAACCCTTTCGACCAGCTCGGCCTGTACGTCCAACACGATGTACATAATCTTCATAGTGGTTTGGAACATCAAAATTGATAACCAACTCAAGCTCCTTGACATCTAAACCCCTGGCAGCAATACTAGTTGCAATCAGCAAATTACAGACATTTCTTTTGAAGTCAGAAATTGTGGATTCCCGATCTGTCTGATCCTTAGCCCCATGAAGAGAAAGGCATGGATAACCATGTCTAAGCAAATCCTTGAACAAAGCATCACATTTCTCTTGTGAATGGACAAATATCAAAATCTTTCCCTTCTCATACCATTCCCCGAGTAATTCTAAGAGCCTGAAGAACCTCTCATTTTCTGGCCTCACCTCTACCAGCTGTGTTATGTCCTTGTTAACAACACTCCTTCCACCAACTTGTATTTCAACAGGCTTGTTCAAAACCTTACGAGCCAGAATTTCAACCTGACGGGGAAAAGTAGCAGAAAAGAGAACAGTTTGACGATCTGGACGAATATTCTGAACAATTCGAGTGATTTGAGGTTCAAAGCCCATGTCAAACATACGATCGGCCTCATCCATGACCAAATAAGTGACTCTACGCAGGTTAGTTATCTTTCCACCGCTGGTGCATAGTATATCAATCATCCTACCTGGAGTACAAACCACTATCTCAGTACCACGTTTCAATTCACTGATTTGCTGAGCAACACCAGAACCTCCATAGACAGGCACACACCTGAGACCAAGTACTTTTGCAAATTTCTTTATATCACTGTGAATCTGTTGAACAAGCTCCCTTGTAGGGGCCATTATAAGCCCAATCGGTCCATCTCCTGCAACAACTGGTGGCTGATCCTTGATGTGCCTCAACATTGGCAGAACAAAAGCAAGGGTTTTTCCTGACCCAGTTTTAGCAATTCCGATGCAATCTCTACCACTCATAATCACAGGGAGGGCCTGAGCTTGAATAGTCATTGGCTTTTCATAATTAAGCTTCTTTATTGTCTCCAAGATTTTGCTAGTGAGTCCAATCTGATTCCATGATTTGACAGGCTTTGGCACATCCTTTCCATGTAACTTCAACTCCAATTCCTTCCTGTATGCTGCAACTTCTTCAGAAGTCATCTTGGCAATCTCCTTTACTTCAATGTAAAAATTTTTCTTAAATGGCTTATAATCAATCTTTGAGTGGTCAACAATAGAAAGTTTCTCAGCTTTGGTCTTCTTTACTCTTTTCATGAATTCATCATCATCCTCATCTAATGGATCACCCTCAGTTTCAAGGTCTTCAAAATCTGAGTCAGACTCTTCACCGGGAATTATTCTCCCAATTGATTTATTTGAACCTTTCCTAGGATTCCCACCATTACTTTGCACATCCTTGTTACCCTTGGGCATTGAGTCAGTAATCTGATTAGAAGATTCAGAAGCCACAGCACTATTCAGCTTTTCAACTTCAGGCAAAACCATAGAATTCATGAAAGCATCCAATGGATCAATTTCCTCATCTGCATGACAATCATTAGCTTCATCTGGTAAATTAGATGTAACAGGTCCATTACTAACATCTACTGCCATAGAATCCTCAGGTTCTATATCCAAAGGTTTGTCATCTTCATCGACATCCATAGCTGTATTTGGCTTCCCTGTAGTGGTTCCTTCTTCATCATCAGATTCCCCTTCAAGTGTCCAGGCCTTTCCAAACTTGGGTACATCAGCACTTTCTTCACCACGCTTTTCTCTCTCAGCTTCTTCTCTCTTCCTCCTCAGCTCTTGCCACTCCTGAACTCTCCTTCTCCTCTTTTCCATCTCTTCATCCAACCTCCTATTTTCATCCTCTAACTCCTCCTCACGGCTTGGTTTGCTTTCATTAGCATCTGAGTTATCATTGCCACTCTTTTTCCTTGGGCTCTCCTCATCATTCTCAGTTTGCCTACTTGACTTGCTGACACTCTTCTCCTGCTCTCTACCCTTGTAATCATCATCATCTTTCCTGTGCCGCTTTCTTTCTCTATCCCTGGAATCATCATCACTATGCTCACTATCAACCTCCCTACGCTTCTCCCTCTCTCTACCTCTCTTCCCCCTCTCCTTTTCAACTTCCCTCTCCCTTTCACGCTCTCTCCTATCCCGTTCCTTTTCTCTATCCTTCTCCCTTTCTTTCTCCCTCCTATCTCTCCTGTCCCTTTCCCTATCTTCCCTGTCTCTTTCCCTTTTCTTGTCCCGAGCTCTTTCTCTTTCTTCATCATGAACTCGTGTCCTATCCTTATCCTTATCTCTATGCTTCTCTCTTTCTCTATCAAATCTTTCGTCAGAATCACTGCTTTTCTCTCGCTCATAGCGTCGGCTCTCACGATCCCTCTTCTCTCTATCCCTATGCCGCCCTTCACTTCTATCCTTACCTTTATCACTAGTCTTCTCACGGTCTCGTTCTCGGCGACTCCTCTTGGAATCCTCTTCCTTCCCTTCATAATCTTCCTTCCTGGATTTACGCTTTCCCTCATCCATTGTTTCCCCCTACAAAATTGCTGCTGTCAGTACTAGTAACATTTTACAGATTCAGGCCAAAAAAAAAATCATTTTATAAATGCATAGAGTATTAACTGTAGAAGAGAAGCACACTGCAGTATATTCAGAAGAAGGATAGAGTGAAACTAAATCATAAACATATGTTCTAACCTCATTCAGAATTAAGCACTTCAGTAAAAACAGTTCCAATCACGTAGAGAATAAAACACACTTATATCACGTTATTAAGACTGAATAAATAGGTATAGTTTCAGTATACTTCCCAGGCAATATTATCAACATTTTGACTCTCTTCCCAGATTTTTTGGGTTTTAGATGAAGACGGCTAAATAATGCACCCATTAGATACGAAAAAATTGTGCGAACCTTTGGATAAAGGAGGAAAGGGGTTTACAGAAATGGGAAGTGTTAGTAAAGCCTTAGTTACAAAGCAAGCATGGGCCACAAATTCTATTTGCAAAAGTTTAGGTCCCAGATACTAGAAAACCAAGAATCATACTAGAACTCTTCAGCATTCAAGTTCAGCCAGGATATGAGGAAAGAATTGGCTCAAGAGAACCACAGAAGATGTTGAAAGCATAGGTCAATGCACTATAATTTTTTTTGCTACTATATTTAGCCAAGAATAAAGTAGTTTTAAAGGGTAGAAGACCTTGCGCATACAGGACAGTTAAAATGATAAATAGTTTGAGTACAGAACACCATGGTGCTTGGAGTCAAGGGTCAACCTTCAGCGAGTCCTATGCAATCTTAACCTTCTAATTGATGATAATATACAAAGATTAGTAAACAGAAGGCCAATACCAACAAATCCAGCATTGAAAAACAACACAATCCAAATCATAAAAGTCGCCAGTAATCAAAATGAAGAGGGCAGAAATATAATAGCCAATTACACACCATCCAAGTAAAAACTAGTAAAAAAAAACAAACAAAAAAATGAACTCAATATGTAAATATTCCCAACTTCAAAAGCTTCAATATTCAAACGATTACGCGACTAGATTCAAATCTAAATTAAAATGAAAATTTTAGAACAAAGCAAGAACAACCACGCAGCGAGCAAATGACACGGGGAACAAAATCAAAGCCAGATTGAACAAATCAATCTCACCGGATTTTGGGAGAAGAAAAAGCCCTAGGGTTCGACCTTTCCTCACTACTTGCCCGAGGACAACCACGCAGGGCTGACAACGGTGGCCGGCGCCCGACGGAGTTGGGGATGCTTGTTCGCCCACGAAGGAAAATAGATCCTCAACTCACCAGACTGGGGTTTTAAATAATTTTGGAAGTAAAATTCATTTTATTACATTTAACTTTTTTGACTGAGGATAAATCCCCATTTTTTTTAAACGGGGAAAGCACCTAAAATAAAGGTGAAGCAATGAGGTTTTTAGGTTAAACAAGTAACACCTGAAATGACTTGTCTACCCTTGATAAAATAAGTAACCCACTCCTTTCACCTGCAATTTAAGTCTAATAGTTTATCTACCGTAGAACACAGTTAAGTTTTGAAGAATGCAAAACTTACCGTGTGTTTGGAAACACGGTTTTGGGACATATATGCCCGATTTTTTTAGAAAAAAGCCTAAATGAAACGTGTTTTGTTTTTTTGATGTTTGGTGTAGCTTTTTAAAATCGCATCACTGATAAAATAAACTATTTATTAAATAATCTATTCATTGCAGCTTTTCTATTAAGTCATTTATTACGTAAGTCGAGATAAAATTCTTCTTACATACTTACCTCGTATACCGTAAATCACGATTTATAAGCTTTTATTGTCTAAAAATAAATCGCTCATCCAAACATAAATCACATTACAAAAACTAACTTTTCTATTAAGTCATTTTTAATAAGTCAGAATTATAATAAGTCATTTTTCATACTGTTATCCCAAACACACACTTAATTGAACTGTTAAATTGTATCTTGTTAATAGATTGTAGGGCGAAGGTTCAATTTTACCCATAAATACTTCTCAAAAGAGCTACCAGCACAGTAAACATTTTCCTAATGCAAAAATAGTACCCATGAACATTAAAACATAGACTGATAATGCCAATTCCATTAGCTTGAGCTAATGGCGTTACTTTTTTGTTCATGTGGGCCCCACCTATTTTTAACTGAAAACTGAAGCTGTAAGTTAACAGAATTGGCATCATCGATCTATTTTTTAATGTTCATAGGTATTTTTGCATCCGAAAAATGTTTAATGTATTGGTAGCTCTTTCAAAAAATGTTTATGAGTAAAATTATACCTTCACTCTAGATTGTATTTACTTTTACACTTTTCAAAATTTAATTATGTTAGACACTCACAGTTATAAAATTCATCATTAAAGTTGCATCTTAACCCTTTAATTTTTAGAGCTTAGCATAATTGAATTTTTTTTCAAAAAAAAAAACAAAGTTCATCTAGATGCTTGAGTTTAGTTTTTATCCATGCATATAAGGGTTTGAGGCCCGTAATGTGTCTCTCTCTAATGTCCTGTATAATGCCCTAATTTCCAAAATATTTTTTTAATCATTAAATATTCAACATAATGATTGACATTTTCATATCCTATGAGTAAAAAATGGGGCAATTTTGAATTTTATATGATTTTCAAAGAAAAATACTCTAAAATTGTGTAGTTTTGATTTTTTTAAAAACAATGTAAAAAATTCAAAAATGCCGGATTTTATGTTAATAAGATATTAAAATGTCACTCATTTTATGTAAAACCTAATTATTAAAAGAAATAAGGGGAAAAAACATTTGAGGAGTTGGAACACTTTAAAGAACATTAGAAAGCATTAGAAGGAGGCACAATAAAGACCCTTAGCTCTACATCTGATCTGATGGCAAAACCTAAAGAACTTTATGTGAAGTTTCCTGCTTTTTTGGTACTCCTCCTATGTTCTAAATGTAAAACTTAGTTTATCTAATTATGATGCTGAAGGTGCCTGGCCATATCTTACTGATGATTTTGTTGATAGAAGTCAAAAACTATGATGCATTTTCTTGAGGTTTCCATTGAAGAGTATATATATGTGCTCTGGCTTCTGGGTGTGATATGAGTTGTACAATCCTGTGGTTGAAGTGCTGAACATCAATTTGTGAGAATTTTATTTAATCCACAAGGGAAAAGGGGTTGAGGCATCTTGCTAATTCAACTCAATTGTTGCTGACAATTTGTAATAACATCATTTAATTTGCTTCAGATTGAATATGTAATCTTGTTAATTTTATGGGAAAATATGTTACTGGCCGCGTAAGAACGAGATGATTTTCTGGATTTTTTCCAACGTTGTCATTTTTATTAATATTTCTAGGCTAATGTCTAGTTGTGCTTTGGGGGGAAAACAAGATGGTGGCATCTATGGCTCTTAAAGTATTCATGTCGAAAAATAAGTTATTAGTTGAGGTGATAAACAACCTCACCTTGTATGAGACAAAACATAAGTTTGTATATCGAAAAACGCACTTATTGGGATATGCAAAGATTATTTATACTCTAAGCTCGAAATTGATTATGCCCTTGATCAAAAGAAAACAAGGAGATTTGTCAGAAAGAGAAAAAGGATTTTTATTATAAGAAAATGGGAAAATGAGGTGTCACATTTAAGTATTACTTATAGGGAGGAGGATAACTAAATAATGATCTCTTATTAATAGCAAGAGGATAATGCCTCGTCGTATATATATATTTCTAAGCCTTGATATAGATCAAAAGAGGCAAGAGCCTCACAAATTAATAAAGAACTTCATATTGATTTGTTGGGAGAACATTTTTTCATTGATGAGTTCGACACGGTTGCAGCGCAATTCATCAACGTTCATGGGCATGGCTACGTCTATTGAGATCTTCACCACGGTCACCAATGAGTTTGTCTTAGTGATTACTCTTATTGCCTCATCAGCATCCATCCTTCCCCACCAGTTCTGGCCAGCTATACCTGTACTTACCTTTTCACCCAACAAAAACACCCCAAAACAAGATCAGATATATATGTGTGTACTCTCTCTCACCCAATATATAAGTTTTCGAGCCAACTAATATATATATATATATATATATAAGTCACTTTCAAGTTTCAATCAACTCTCTGAAACAATGAAAGATTAGTTAATTAAATCATTTACTCTGTTTGAAATTGAAACTTTTTTCCAATTTTTCCTCTATTAATGAGATTTTGAAGAGAAAAATACAAATAGTCAAATATTAATTGTAGAGGCAAAACTGACTAATAAGCATTAATTACTCTTCAAATAACTTACCACTTTGGTCCTATTTATAAGTCCTCTTTGACCAAAAACTTTGGTCCTATTTATAAGTCTATTTTCAGGATAGTAAATGCATTTTGCACTTTTTTACCCCTATTAATTACAATAAACAAAAGAAATTTATTCATGTAGATTTTTAGAACCAATCATAGATAAGAGCGAAACTGGAAATTTAGCTCATAGTTAATGAGTTAACTAACTCTTTCCTTAGTATGTGAGAATTAGTTAAAAGGGACTTATAAATAGGACCAGAGTGGTATATTAGAAAGGTAGCCCAATAGATAAGACTCCCACCACGTGGGATTTAGGGAGGGATAGATGTACATAGCTTTATCCCAGCTAGCGGAGAGATTGTTTTCAAGATTTAAACCTGTGACCTTTGGATCACATAGCAGCAACTTTACCCTTTGTGCCAAGACTCACCTTCTAAATAACTTATGGACTGAAAAATCCTTCTAAATGATGACCTATATATATATATATATATATATAGAACCGTGGGAAGTATATACACGCACACTTCCCCGGTCGAAAATATATGACCTGTTGTAGAAGAAATTCTTGGTCCCTATATAAGTGGGAAGACTATAATTATTGTTAACCAAGGAAAAAATTGTGATAAAAATAAGATATACTTGGGCTGAAAAACCGTGCTCAAAATGAAAAATCAAAAAATATTTTCCACCTTGATCACAAGTTTTTGTCAATAAAATAAATGTATGAGTAAAATACATTGACTACCCCTCTGTTTTACCTAAATTACACAAACCTCCCCTCTATTTTGAAAACACATATAGACCTCCCTTGAAATTAAAATACAAGTTACATAGACCTCCCTTACGTATTTAATATTCCATTTCCATCCACTCAACCGTTAGTTGACCGTTAAATTTGACTATTAAACATTTACTTTGACTAAAATACCCCTTTTTCAACAAATGAATACACATTTATATTTGCCTAAAAATAAATTTTTATATAAAAAAATAGTTCTAATACATGTATGTTCAAAATTTCCAATATATTATAAAAATTTTTAATTTTTATTATATTATAAAATTTTTAAATTTGTATCATATTTATTGAAACTTATTTACTTAGTATTCTTTTAAATGACTGAAAAATATGCCATAATAATGAAAGGAAAAAAGAAAAAGAAAGAAATATGTTTTATTCACAATATGTTATTAATAATGTAAATTTAATCCAGTATATGATTTATATTAATTTTAAATTTTAATTTTTTAAATACATTTTTGCACAAACATTTATAAACATGTTTATTTTAGTATGCATCTATTAATAGGATGAATCATATTTTAATTAAGTTTTCTGTGTCTACATTAATTAAATTAATTAAGTATTTATCTTAATATGAAAAAAAATTAACATATAACTATTCTCAAAAGTAAAAAATAAGTTAAGAAAAAGAAAAAGAAACTCTTAAATTACTTAAACAATTTTAGTCAAAATTAAGAATTAGTAACCATGAAAGATAAATTAGTAAATAAAATTCATTTAAATATAAATTTTAATTAAAAAATAAAAATCCTTAACGGAGTTAACGGTTTGGACTTAAGTGTATGTTTTCAAAATAGAGGGGAGGTTAGTGTAATTAAGGCAAAACGCAAGGGAGGTTAGAGTATTTTACTCTAAATGTATTTGTATGTGGCTTTTTGAACCTAGAGAGAGGAGGAGGAGGTTGACGAGGAAAATTAGACATGGTTATGTTTCATTGTTTTGATTTAGTTAATGAAATTCAGTATTTATTCAAAAAGAAAATAGAGAGAATAGTGAGGTGAGAGAGAATGCACATTTATATTCTTTAACAATTAAAGGCAAAGTTGAATTTTTTTTTTTACTTTACGACAAATTTAATGAGTTTTCTTAATCCCAATAAATGAGTTAGAAGTGGTTTATATTTTGAATAAGAAGTACATAAATGGGTAGAGAGAGAGAGAGAGCCTACAGCACAACATTCTCAAGTAATACAACCACCGCCATTGTAACAAGGAGGAAAGGGATTCTTAGACAAACCTGGCTTCTCTCCATTGCCTTTCCATTCCTTGCCTCTCCCTTACTCAAAACACTACCATTTTGGATAAAAAAAAGAGGGGGGGGGGGGGGGGGGTTGGGTCCTTTTTTTTTTTAAAAAAAAAAACAATATATAGCATCATGAAGTATTTTTTAAGTGATACCCAGTATTTTAAAATAATTTTTGATACACTGATCACCCTCAAATATTTTTTTATTAGTAACTATTATCTATCAAAACGCACTTTAAAGTATTGTTTCAGTAACACCCAATATCATAAATTAATTTTTAACTCACTTAACACCTTACATAATTTTTTAGTAGTAACTACTGTCTAGCAAACTGCATTCTAAAGTATTTTTTTAGTAACATCCAGTATCATAAATTAATTTTTAACTCATTCATCACATTAAATAATTTTTTCAATAATACCTAGTATCCTCAAATAATTTTTTTTTTTTTTTGCATCCGATCCCCTGAAAAAAATTTTTATCACCATTCTGTATCTTAAATTTAAACTGTTCGTTGCACTTAGAAAAATATTTTACTACGTTGAATGTAGAAAATATTATTTTATGATATTTGGTAGTACTAAAAAAAATACTTCATGATGCTGCATTTTTTTTTTTTTAAAAAAGGACCCAACCCCCCTCGTTTTGACCCAAAACATCAGTGTTTTGAATAAGGGAGAGGCAAGGGACAGGAAAGCAATGGAGAAAAGCCGAATTTTGTTAGATGTAGCTTTTTGTTTCTTTCTTGCTTCAAACTCGAGTATTGTCTTTTGATATTTATAGTGATTGTAGTTATACACAATCCCTTCACCAAGACTTCACATGTGTGCATTGAAGATGTAACCCCCTCTGTAATTATATCCAAAATACGCGATTAAAATGAAATAGAGACCAATAATAATAAAAAAATCATTTAAAATCCCATCCTTGAGATAGGGTTTTCAAAAATATCTTTTAAAATCTAATTAACTTGGTCTCATATTCAAATTTTGAATACAATTACTACGAGAAGATAAATCACATTCATATAAATATTAGAGTGCACAACATAATCATCCCAGCAATCCTGGGTATATACCTTCACTAAAGATACACAAGACACAATTGCCCATTTCAATTCTTCAAATGGGGATTACACAATCTCATCTCAAATTCATAACCATATATTCAACCGAATCATATACAGTCTTCACAACTCATTGGTGACCAACTACCAATTCTCATCTCGAAGGAGTCCTAGCCACTCCCTCCACGAGCCACTTGCCCTGTCTAAATTGTTGGTAGGGGAGGGTGAGATTTGAGAGAATCTCAAAAGGAAATAGATACCATAATGCACGCATGATAGATGCTATGTGTATGACATGTTAGCTTTATCTAGATGCATGCCCCATAATGACATTTTTGCATACTCAATGTTTCATGTAACAAAACTATGGCCACAGCAAAACAGAAACAGAGCTTCATTTATTTAAATATTCTCTACACAATCAAGTAAAGCAATCACATACATCACTACACAAGCAAAGATATCAAATACATGCAAGTAAGGTAAGTCCCCTACCTCTAGTCTTTTCTCCTCGATTTGCGTGCCAGCAACTCGGGGCTTCACATTCGATCATACAATGTCAAATGTACTATTTAGACACTTCCATAGTGTTTCTGGGGGTTATATGAGGCTATATTGAAAATTTACTAAAATACCCCCGGGGCCCGGCCCGGCCCCGCCGTACCCCGTCCGGCTGTACTTTTCTTGAAACTTTGACATGGGCTATTCTTACATATTTTTGCCCAAGGAATCAATTTCCCAATTCGGAATTATCAAATTCAATGTCAATTTACAAATTTACCCTTGGCAGCCCCACTTTAAAGGTTTCAGGGGCGTTTTCGTAATTATGCTTTTTCGGCCTTTTCCAAAAAAGTGACAAACTGTAACCCCACCTAATTTTTGCTCCTGAACTCAATGGAATCATCAAATAATTGAAAATCCATCTCTAACCCCTCCAATCTAGGCTTGGCCGAAATTCTCAATTCCCCGGGAAAAATTGGGGTTTTTCGGTTTCGGCTCCGTAAACGCGTTCCTTTCTACTCCTAACCATATTATTGACCATTAAATTGGGTTAGAACTGCCATTTAGTATCAATTTGGGCAGCATAACACCTAGGCCAACCCATTTTCCAAATTTACAAACAAAGACAATCCGGTGAAATTTCACCAATTAAATCAACCACAGCAGCCAGAACAATCAAAGATTGAAGTTTCGGAAGTTACCTCAAGTTCCCTTTGACTTTTACTCAATATGGATGAACCCTAGCCCCTTTTAAACCATGAAAATTGAGCTTCCAACACCTTAAAGAACATGAAAGAGAAGCTTAGAAGTAAGGTTATACGCGTTATGAGTTAGATCGTCGGAGAAATCGGCTTACTTTGCGAGATTTCTCCTCTTTCTCTCTCTAAAAGCTCTCAACTTTCTCTCACTAGTTTCATCTGGTTCAGCACGACAGAAAATGAGAGCTGAAGAAGATGAGAAAATATTTAATTCGATGCTGATGTCATCTTTTATTGAGATGATGTCATAATTCCCATTTTCGGATTTTCTGGCAGATTTTCTGCCCAAACTTTGAAAAATCATAACTAATTATAGAAAAATCAAAATGAGGTGATTCCAAAGCCAAATGAAAGGTATTTAAGTCCTCTTCATTGAAAAAATATGAGCCATTACCAGAAATCACCACAAAATTCCAGAATTACACAAATTTCATCACTGCCCCCAAAACAGAGTCCATTTTCTCAAACTTTGGACAGTCATATCTCCCAGTTCCCAAAATAAAATGGCACAAATTATATGTCCATTTTGAAGCTTGAGATGTGAACCTTAAGATTGGAAAGTTTCATAATTTTATGACATCATTTTCCTAGTCAAAACGTCCACACGAGAAGACTGCCCAAAATAGAGTTTCACTGGACAGAATTTCAGATTTTACATCATTAGTTCCAATGGTTCCATTTTCATACCAAACATCATTCCCACATAAATTTTCACAAGGAATCCATTGGAAACACTAAATCAATCAAATTCACATCTCATTGACATGTTTTCACAATAATCTCAACATGTCAACACAATTCACATTTCAAAACCTAACATTGCAACATTTCCATTCCAAAGTTCCAAACCAATTTTAATGACATCAAAACACATTATGACACCATTTTTAACACAATACCCCATTCAATTCTTCCCTCTATTCTAAGTCAATTTGGATGTTAATCCACAATTGAACTCAAATACAGGGTTTCTGCGCTATTCACAAACACACGAATCATATTCGAGTGCCAAATCACATCATATTCTCCAAAAGGGTTATTTATCACTAACACTACTACAAAAAAATAAAGTTGTGGGGCTTATAATTGCATTAGCTGTGGCGCTAGAGAAGTGCCACATATCTGGACGCCACTAAAAAGCGCCATAGCATTTAAAATTTTTTTTTTAAAAATACCCTCCTGTGGCGCTTGTTGGAGGAAGTGCCACAGGAGGGGGGTCTCCTGTGGCGCTTGCTCAGGAGGGTAATTTTTTTATAAAAAAAATTTAGCTAAAGAAATTGTTTTATTTTAATTTACAAAATAATATTAATTATCCAAATTTATACCTCTGGTCCACCAGGTGCCACAGTTGGTACCCAAAATTTAAAAAAAATAAAATAGAAAAAGAAAAAGAAAAAAAAGGCAGTTAAAGAAGTGCTACAAAATGTGCGCCACCTTCCAACCTTTTTTTAGTAGTGTAACCACATTCACTTTTGGAGTCATTAACCCTTAATCACAATTTGGGATCTTGCTAAACCGGGGCTTAGCAATCCACTAATCTCAGGCTTATTCTTTAGCCTCGAGTCTCAAAATTCGGGGTATTACAGAAGACACTGTAATAACTGAATACGTTTAACTCCCTTGATCCATTGAATCACTTCAATATACTCCCTCCCTCCTCCTCTCTCTAATATAAGTCACTTCAACTATTCTATGCTTCTCTAAATATAAGCTTTAAATAACCGGTTTTTATTTATAAAAAAAATAATTAAAAGTAGTTAATATCAATAAATATATAAGTAATATATTCCCTCCGTTCCTTTTTTATAAGAAATATTTAACCGAATCTTGCGGTTCAAAATATCGGTTAAGAGCAATAAATGTGTCAAAATTGTAACATTTTTTGACTAAAATACCCTTATTTATGAGAACATAAGGAATAAGAGGGAGAATAAGGAAATCATTATGGTAAAGAGGATTATAAAAAAGAGAGAATAAGAAAATAAATATGGTAAAAGTAATAAGTCTTTGGAGGTGTGAAACTTTATCATAATATTGACATTAAATAGGATAATTAAATAAAGCAAAAAAATGAGAAAATAAAAAGTAAAAAAGAAGACATTCTATGAATGTTTCTCATAAAAAGGAATCGAGGTAAGTGTGATGGTTGTTTCTTATAAACAGGAACGGGGGTGTATATTTTTTTCCAACTATACCCTCCCTCGTAAATATAAATCTCATCCACCTTTTTAATTAATGCAATTTACACAATTACTAATAAAAAAACTATGCAATATATATATATTGTCACCAAGGGTAAAAATGAAAAAAAAAGTAATAAATGTTGAGACAAAACTGAAATGAAGTTTATATTTTGGGCAAGACCTATTCTCAAATTTGAAGTTTTTAGGGACGGAGGGAGTAATTCACTAGAATCATGAAATGTCGACATTTAATTCATTAAATTTGTTTAAAATTAAAATATATTTTCAATTTTAACTATAATAAATTAGGTTTTTAATGAGAGAAAAAACGACAAAAAGCTACATTTAAATATTAATTATATGTGCAAAAGTTACAATTAAGAATTAGCTATTCTCCCACTAACTTAATTATATTATGGATTAAATAATTTTTCTAGAAGCGATTTATATTATAGATTGAAAGGGTTGAGTAAATCACTTATAACTATTTTCACAATAAATAAGAAAAGTACATTATATAATCAGATTGATAGAAAGTTAAGACACCTCTTCAAAATTATTCCTCAATCAAAATCAACCTATAATTTCCTTTATTTTTTCCATATAATCTTTCTCTACAGGACAATTAATAAGGGCATTTGTTGGAAAAAAATTAAATGCTATCAACTTTTTATAAAGTGACTTATATTTAGAATCATAAAAATCTATTAAAAGATGTCTTAGATTAAGTACTACAGTATTATGCTTATTAACATATATACATAAATTCAAAATCGAATGTATATACCTGTATACCAAATAAAAATAGTGAATGTATCTGAAAAATTTAAATGAATCTCTTCATGACATTCAGTCTACAGTATAAACATGACGGTGAGGTTGTGGACTTGAATTAGGCCATATGTTCCAAGGAAAAAGGAATCCTTACATATACAGTCATAAAATTGAAACTGGGTACTAAATATTGGGTTCTATGGGTAAAATATTAATATTTTAGAATGTTGAGTACACCAAAAATTAATTTAAAGTACTAAATGTTATTAAAAAAATATTTTAGATTTTTTTTTTTAAAAAAACAAAAGTGCTCACCTCTCAAATTTACCCAAAAACAAGTCTGCAGTATGAACTTGAGGGTGCAGTTGTGGATTTGACTAAATTTGGCCATATGCTCCATGGAAAAGGATTCTTTATATATATATATATATATATATATATAATTATGATAAAAAACTACATGTAAGGCCAATAAAATTTGGTCCAGTTGGTAATAATTTAACCTATAATTATAAGATTATGGGTTGAAATTTCATTATTTATATGAGGATCTTATTGGTAGGTGACATGTAAGTAATTATGTAAACGCTTTTTCTTTGAAAGCATGTTTCTGAGTTTTTCTTTCTTCTTTCTTATGTTTCTCCAGCAATAAAGCCCAGTCCTAGAGTCGCTTTCTTTCTCATCTCTTCTCCTTCCTCACATGTCTGCATAATTTCTAGAATCTAGGTATTCATATTAATATTCAATCTTAAAAATGTGTTTCACTCCACCCCGCGCCGGCACCTGTATAGCCAAATCCTCAAACATAAGAGAGACGAACTTTTTTTTTTGGACTGATAAAAGCCACGACCTTAATACCTCATAAATTGGGGAAAAAAAAAAAACCCCCCTCATAAATTAAAACTCTAAATGACAAGGCTAATACCTCATGGCCCTTACTTGCAGTGTTCCTCGTCCATATTAATCAATTATATATTTGGGGGAAAATAGATATATATTTATTTACCAAAGATATGCAACTTCATGAAGGGACGCAAGAATGTTTCACACCTAAATCTTTCAAATTTCTTGTGGCTTGTACTTGGTAAAACAACATTATTTTTTACTGTGATTCTAAATAACAGTAAGTTGAATTCATATAGCGGGCAAAATAGATATTGAAACAGAGGGTAAACATGGCTTTGAGCACATGGGCCTACAGGCACTTTGACCCAAAAAATATTTAGCAAATCGGTCAACAGTCACTTTGAGCAATATTTCAGTAGGTAAAGATTGCAAGTGACTGTGAGCAGAAGCGTTGATGAATGAATGGTGATGGCGGCTGACGGGAGTGGAAAGCAAGAGACGCAACTATTGGGGAGAAAGCGGAGACTAACATCTGTTAGTTTCGGTGAAGATTGCACCATTTTTAATACATTAAGATCAAAATTATTTCTTTAAATACTTTAGAGTATTAATTACATCTCCAAAAATAGTTTGGGATGTTAGGTGTACCTTTACCCTAAAACATATAATATGCATTCTATTCCATTCATAAAAAATAAAATAAAGTATACAATATCCATCCTACCTTGGTTATTGTTTCATACAAGGACCTGATAATAACTTCACACAAATTTAAAAAATATATATATTACAAATAGTAAATATTTTAAAATTTCAAAAATACTCGAATGAAGTTCATTAACAGCTTTTTTTTTTTTTTGAACATAAAAGTTCATTAACAGCTTAGACTTAATGTATTAAAGAATTTAGTGAATAGCAAAATAAAGGGCATTGAAGGGAAAAAAATTATGTTGGACAACTTGTAAAAGGTCTAAAACAATAAGGATAATGGAAAATGGTCTTATTAATGTATCTTTCAAAAATGTGCCACACTGTTGATAACTCCATAATAATGTGATTTATTAGAACTTTTACATACAAAAATCCAACTTAAAATTTTTTTTGATCAAGAGCTTTAATTTCACTAACAAGTTTTATTTTAATCACTTAATTTTATAAAATGTCTTTCCAATATTTTAACCCGGATGTCGGTTAACAAAAATTAATGACATTAAAATTTTAAATATTGACAAAACAAGTTCAAATGTTGATATATGAAGTTAAATTTTCAAAATACTAATGTGTGTTATAAGTTATAATAAATCATCATTTGAGACAAACAATGTTACGGTTAGGAGATAGAAAATAAATATTTTATAAAATTAAGAGACTAAACAAAACCTCATATGAAGTTAGATGAAAAAAAAAACAGAAGAAACAGAGGAGCTATGCGGCTGCGGCAATCATTAAGAGAGGACGTGGAAGTGCGATCAGCCCAGAGGATCTGCGGCCAAGGAAGATTACACGAATTCTTTATTGCAATTCAACACAAAGACGAACAGAAATTTTACTTTCTCCAGCCATCAAATGTTCTGAGTTTTGTGTTAGAATGCTCGAGGTCGATTGTTTCGGAAAGTGGGGGTTTTCTCGATTAAACTACCGGCCTTGGTATATTCGGTTTACAGTATTTTGGGCAAAAGAGACGGTATGATATAGTTTTCATCTTTCATTAGGATTTCTTTTTCTCAATGTTTCTCATGATTGAATGGCTAGGTGCTATTGCTTTCATTTCAATATAAATTCTTTGGTTCCATTAGCTCTTATGCAGAGCCGATAATAAATGAAATGCTTCCTGTTTATGTTATATGTATGTAATGCAAGTTTTTACAGTGGGATTTGGATGCAAGGGATCATCTGGAATATATAATGCCCCTCTTTTTCAGGAAGCAGATGCGCTGTTATTAAGGAAGAATTGGACAAGGTTTTTACAGTGGGTTTTGGATGTAAGGGATAATCTGGAATATATAACTTTCTTTTGTTTTTTCAAGTGGTTTTTGGATGTAAGCGTTCACAATGTATATTTGGTGGCCTTCCTCTTCACCAATGGCACTACGATTGCCCCGCGCTTCTCTTTTATTTTTTAATGTTTTTCTAGAGATTTTACTAGGCTAACAGGGTTAAGGGAGAGAGGTATCTCCATTGATTTCCCTCTCCATTTACTCTTCATTGAGTGTATCTACCATTAGATCAAGATGATCCCTTGCATCTGCTTTATGAAACCAGGATAACTGGACCTAATAAACCTAAGGAAGATAACTAAAAAGCAATGATGGAAATTGATGGAACCAAGATATTAGTATGTTTAATAATTCTACTTTCAATTACACCGCCTCATCCCCTCCAGCTTATTTCCGTCACTTCCAGTTTCTCTAACACAGAGGAACAGCGTAACATAAGGAGAAAGGAGTGGAGAAATGGAGAGAAAAAAGAGAGAGAAATGATCAAATGGCCAAAAGCTTCCACTCAAATCACTTATTTTCCTTGTGCTTCCTTCACAAAAGTTGTTTCACTCATCTAGAGTAACATTCCTATGGTTTTAGTCTCTTGAGAGGAGGAGTTTGGTGCATCCCAAGATGTGTGGAAGTTGGAGGATCAAAGAAGTTATAGCAAAGAAAAGAGGTAAATATAAGCCTTGATATATGCTAAGTACCTTGGGTTGTGATTGAGTTTCATAAATTATTGAACAAAGTTCTTCCCTTGCACAAGGCTGTTCTGTTTGACGCCAATATGTAGGATGATTTCATTGTTGTTTGGATGCTGGAAAATGGTTTAGAAAGTGTTAATTGATAGAGATTTAGTAGTTGATGGAAGGGAAGTTGCAAAATCACTTTGTTCTCCCCTATGATATTTTTCGGCCATCATAGGGAAAGAGGAAAGAGTGGATCTTGCTAATTTTAATACTTCCAATGAGTTTAGAATGAGAGATTGTGTAGGGTATAAGTGAGAAAACAAGTAGCAAAACGAAAATTTTGCAAAAGGCCTTGAGTTTTAGTTGTCATATAGATGAAAGGGAAGGAAGTTTAGTTTTATTGCTTTGAGCTTCAAAATGGAATCTATATGCAAAATTACAGGCGAGAAGAATGGTAGATTAAATTTTAAGCATATGGAATTAAAAGTGAAAAGTTGAGGTCTAAGTGACAAGCAAGAGTAGTTTTGACATGTGTTATAATTTCAGTGGTCCTAATAAACTTAGCAATTAATATGTGATGTTTACTTAGGGTCATTGGATGTCATGGAAGTGGAATTGAATGCTTGGACAATGAAACTCCAAGTATGGAAAGAGAGGAAAACAAAGAAAGTAAAGTTAAAGCTTAAAGGTAGCAATTTTACCTTCTTTTTTTTTTGTTAAGTTGTATTTATATTTTGCTATGCTTCTTAGCTTGCCATGAATTGAATAACTATTTTATCTTGAACATGTTGAACGTTTTCTTGAATTGTGTCATGGCCATGATTGACAATTTTATGTTTTTATGTGCATGTTCTTGATTACATGTAAGTTTTGCAAATGCTATTTGTTGATAAGTTCTATGACACAAAATTTGATTACATGAATGATATTATTAATCTCACCCCCCGAACAATTAACCATGATAGGTTACAATCTTTTAAACGAAGGAACCAAAGCAAGAAGCAAGGGTAAGTGAATGGAGAATGAAATTCTCATGCCAAGTGTTGTGCCACAAATAGTAATATATATAATGATTCCCATGGGTTATATAAACTCAATGTGAGGCCTTGGCAGGCATATTTGGTATGTAATGATGAATTGTAAATGGTTTTATGCAAGGTAATTAAACCCGGACCGGTCAGTGAACCGGTCGGGGTATTGGGTCAAGGGTCAGTGGGTCAGACCGGAGGTAAACCGGGACCAAACCGGTGAGAAATAGAATATTTTAGACTTATAGTATGAAATTCTAAAGGAAAATTTTTTTATAAAAAATAAAAAAGTTGACCCGGACCGGGTCACCGAACCGGACCGGTTTAGTGCCCGGGTCACCGGTTTCTGGGCCGGTTCGGCCGGGTCGGTCCGGGTTAGAGAACTATGGTTTTATGCCCTATCGTGGTCTAAGATGGTACAGTTTCAGCTACTTTTAGAGCATGATCACTGTTTGATTTAATAAACAATAGTAGATGATGTCCAATGCTCAAGACAATTTTTGTGAATGAAGTAGGCATGTGGAACCTTCCAACAAGTCTTATATCAGGTTAATTAAAGGTATATACCATAAGTTATGAATTTTGGAAGATATGGCACACGTTTTGTGCAAAAAACAGAGCAAGTTCACAAATGGAATTATCTGTATTAATTCAAGAGTGGTCAAGCCAAAATAATATTTTTCACATATAAATGACATCAAGAGCTTTATAAAAAGGTTTTATAGTTTTTTTTAAAAAGAAGAAGAAGAAGAAGAAGAAGAAGAAGAAAAGTATTGAAAAAAATGAAAAAAAAGAAAGAAAAGCAAAAGAAATGTAAAGAAGGCATTTGTTCATGAATTTGGAAAACAATTGGCAAAAGTATGTCAAGTTATGTAGATACTACAACTCATTCATTAACTTTGACTTGCATATCAACAATTCCTTTTTCTAACTAATTCATTTCATCTAGCCTTCACTCATCATTACAAGCCTTTTAAGTCCTCTTGATTCATTGCATTAAGTGCTATTAGTAGTGGAGAAATTAGAGTTGTTACAAGCCTATGGTAAGGTGTTGATTAAGTGAGCTAGTGTAATGCCCCAAATTTTGATTTAGGGTTAATGATAATTATTGAAAATGATTTGAGGAATTAGAATGGATTTGAGATCCGAATTATTATTGGAAATGCCCAACACCTTGTATTTTAGCATAATTATATAATGAAATAATTATTGGGCTAAAATAAGGGTAAATGGCGCATAAAGAAGAGGAAAAGAATTAATTATGTGTTATGTGGCAATTTAAATAAATGTGCTATAATCAATGAGAAATTAAAAGAATTGCCATAAGTTAGTGATTAATGGAGAAATTAATTACTAACTAAGAGAAAATGAGATGTGAGAGTAAATGGTTAATAGAGGGATTAAAGTGGCTAATTAGTGGTTTACTTTGTGAGATTGCATGAGATGAAGACAAGTGTCAAGTTGGGATGAAGCAAGAGAGTGAAGAAAAGTCAAGAAAACATTTTAATATTATTTCTCTCTCTCCCCCTCTCTCTTTGTGCGTTTAGACATGGGCTTGGGGGGCAAAAATCATCAGATCCCATGCTTCATCATCATCTTCATCTCTCCTCTTCCTCTCTCTTGCGTCCTCCATTGTTGGCCAAAGGAGGAAGAAGTTCTTGAGAAAAGGTAAGCTTTTGACCCTCTAAATGGCTTCTAATGGAAAAACTCTCTTCTTTAAAGTTGTTCCTTGAGTTGAGAGCTTCACTTTTATGGTTTTAGATTTGTCATTTGGTAGTGTTTGAGCTCTCATAAAATTGTGGACTTGGGTGAACCAAAGAACTTCTTTGGGAAAGTTGTTGAGGTAAGTGAAAGCTTCATTTTCATATAAGTTTTGTGGCCATTGGTTGGGCCTTGAATTTCTAGAAAATTTGCCCTAATTTTTGTGATTTAAGGTTATGGGAGAGTATGGTATGTTATTGTTATGGAAATAGTGCCTTGTTTAGTGGTTTGAAGTGATAGAATTGCATTGAAGCTTAAAAGTGAAGTTTAGCCCCTTTGTGTTGGTTTTTGTGCATTGGGCAAAACAGGGCATGTCAATGGGTTGTGATTTTGGTCATTTTGAGGTTACCATTGTGTTCCTTGTGAGAAATTATATGGGAATAGGTTTGGTTATTGATTTTGGAGTCATTGAACACTTTGGTAGAAAATTGGAAATCTGTCAAGTGTGGACTCTGTTCTGGGCAGTCAGTTTGTAAGAACATTTTGAATGATCAAATGGTATTGAAAAATTCTGAAACTTTCTAGTATTAAATTTCACATCCCAAGGTTCAAAATGGACATATAATTTATGTCATTTCGTTTTGTGAACTGAGAGTTATGATTTGTCAAAGTTTGGGATGGAAACAGGATTCTGTTTTGGGGCAGTATTGAGTTTTGTGTAATTCTAGAATTGTGTGGTGATTTCTAGTAATGGTCCATATTTTTCCGGTAAAGAGGACTTAAATAAATTTCATTTGGCTTTGGAATCACCTCATTTAGATTTTTCTAGAATTAGTTATGAGTTCTGGAAGTTCAGCCAAGAAACCAAATTTTCTTGGCCGCAGCCAGAAGGACTCTGGGCCACGGCCCAAATATTTCTGACCTATTGTTGGCCGCGGCCAACCGTCAAAAATGACATTTTGGACTTTCGAAGATGGTTTTTGGTCAAGTGTTTTCCCAAGCCTTTAGGCATGTGTTTAGGCTTTGATTAGCCACTTAAAGGTCATGAATGGTAACCAACCTTAAGTGTTATGAAAATGAGAATTTGGAAAAGAGAATGACCCTATGTCCTTGATTTGGCTATAGGGTTAGGTATTCTCCCTGATCATGATTTGATATCCGCTCGGATCATGAGTAGCCGATGCTGGAGTATACATGGAAAGAAAAAGGGTAGGGAACTTACCTCTCCTGCATGTATTGATATTTGTGTTTGTGTATTGATGCATGTTATTGCTTTGCTTGATTATATGAAACATATATGAATGATTGAAGCTCTGTTTCTATTTATTCTATGGCCATGAGTATGTTGTTGAAACATTGAGCATGCGGATATATCATTATGTGAGCACGAGTTATTGTGATGCAAGCATGTCATGCATTAAACACTTATCTTGCATGCATATTGGTATCTGTTTCCTACTGGGATTCTCTAGAATCTCACCCTCCCCTACCAACATTTTAGACAGGGAAGGTAGAACGAGGGTGGAGCAAGCATCTAAGGGCGATGAAGACTCCTTCGAGTTATCATTTTGGTAGTTGGTTATCATGGTAGTTGGGATTATGTATAATTGGATATTGGATGTATATTGGGTTATTTGGTTATGTATTGGAGATGGATTTGTGTAATCCTCGTTGAGGAATTGTAATGGGCAATTATGCCCTACGTATCTTTAGTGAAGGTATAAACCCAGAATTACCAATATTATTATTGTGCACTCTGATATTTATATGAATGTAGTTTATCTTCATGAAGTAATTGTATTCGAAATATGAATGTGAGACCAGGTTGAAGTGATTTTTTTGAACTTTGTGAAAATCCTATCTTAAGGATGGGAATGTAAATGAATTTTGATTATTATTGGTCTCTATTTCATTTTAATCGTGTATTTCGGATATAATTACGAAGGGGGTTACAGCTAGAGTGAAATTATCCTAATAAGGTGAGATGAGTGAAACACTAATTCCTTAAGAGTTCTCTTATGCTTCATTCTAATATTTTGGATTGTGTTGTTAGCTAACCTCTTTGTATTGCTTGACTATGACTAGTATTGGTTTGAAGGATTTGATTAATTGATCTATTTCTTTCTAATTATGTAATTGCTCATCTTTCAATTACATTGATGATTGGA